>JAKSZT010054304.1:36424682-36573716 GCA_026826555.1 Tolypeutes matacus | reverse complement strand
TTTATTGAGGAAGTGCACAGCCTTTTATAAGTAGGGTGAGGGGTGGAGTAGGGGGTAGGGCATGAAAAAAGGAGGAATTACGTGTTAGGCTAGGATTGGGCACAGTTGGTGCTAGGGAGGGTTTGTTATCTGTGGAAGGCGGGAAGGTTTCGCGGGTGCGGGAACAGGGTGAGCTACTTCCTCAAAGAAGGCTAGATATAGGATCAGGCTTGTTCTTTGTTGTCGGTCGGCCATTTTAGCTTCACCTCTTTCTGGCTGCCTCCAACACTAGAGGAATGAAAGATTAAGGCCCTCAAGTTCTATGACATAAAGCAAGGGTAAGTGTGATCAAAAGACATTTTTAAAGCAAATTCCTCATACAGTCCAGAAAAAGAATATTATACCCAATGAATGTCATATTTGGATCAACTTCCTTCTGTACTTTATAGAAGAATGTGGCCACATATAGAGCTGGCTTATTTAATATGATTTTGCTATAAAGAAAAGGCACTTTATTCCAATCGTTTCACTATGCCATAAAGAGAATAATTAATCTAAGATTTTATTTCGGTATATATTTAATATTAGAACCTGTTATATGTCAGGATACTTAAAATATGTCAAAAAGATATGTCATTCACATGAAGGAGGATATTGTTTTTGAGCATATTTAAACTTATATCAAGTTTATTCATATTTATACATGTAAAAGAAGAGGGTCGAAATAGATTTCTGCCTTTAATTCCCTGAAAAATTTTTACCTTTATCAATCCATTAAGAACATTACTACTGATCCTGACTTCAAAGAAGTATTAAGCAGTAGATCTGTAAAAATATGTACAATAGAAAATCCTTGCAGCATAACCTATAACAAATATGTGTCTGCAAGGTCAAAGACAAGTCTACAAATCTACAAGCAATTCAATTTATTCCAAACATATTTCACGGCATTGGATTTCATATTTTGAATAGGTGAACCAAAAACCTGCTTATTCTTTTTTGGACAATTTCCTTGACGGCTGAGAATTGCAATATTTCATAAAATGAAATGATATATATTTTGTTGGGAAATTTAGTAAATGAATGATGCTTTCATTTGAGGATAAAAGAGCATAATATTTTACAAAAAAAAATGGACCACCACTGGAATCAAACTAAGCTTAGCTGTAGTATTAGTTTTATTACTTATATTTTAATAAAATATAAAAAAATGGATATGAAAAATGGAAAATATTGAGGTCACAGTCTCAAAGGACTATTGAAAGCTGAGAGGATAAGAAATCTCCCCAAATTTTTATTTATGTTGAGCATTTTAATAAGCTGTATTATATATGGTACTGTTAGAGAAACATCTTTATTAAAAAGACATTTTGGAATTCAACATATGAGAGGAAATTAATATTGAATATATTTAAAATTCACAACTTTTATGATGACTTCACACAAATTAATATTTTATATAATTATTCAGCAGTTTTTTCTTTATTATCAGATCTGATGATCAAATTCAGATTTTCCTGCAGAAAAAAAAAATAGTGGTTATGCACAGACCTGAGAGCTAGATTGATGAATCTGAACCTTCATTCTGATATTTATAAGTTATATGACATTAGGAAAGGTAATTTGTTTCTGCTTAAATTTCCTTATATGCAAAAAATACATGATAATATTTTCTACCAGAATGAGTTGTGAGGATTAATACGACTTATCTATAAAGCAGTTAGGACAGATTCTGTCATATAGTAAGAGCATTCTTTGACTTTGACTTTGAATTTGACTTAATCATGATGCTAGAAAGATTCTGTATTTGTAAGGATTCTCCAAAGAAACAGAACTGACAATACTTACACATACATATATACATATACATGAATATCCATACATGGATGTATATACATATATATATATATACACACATGTATATATACATATATGTGTAAATATTAAGAGATTTATTAGAAGAATCAGCTATAACTGTGGGGATTGGCAAGTCCAAATTCCATAGGGCAGGCTGAAAGTGAGAAACTCAATGAAAATGATATTTAATTTCCCAGGAGAACTTGGCTGGATGAAGTAGAGATAGAAATTCTTCTTTCTGACTGCTGAAATCCTCAGATCTTGCTTAAAGCCTTCCAATTAATCAGAGAGGAGAGTGCTGTCATTGCTGAAGGCAATCTCTTTTGTTGATTTTAGCTGTAGTCAGTTGTAGATGCAATCAACTGACTAATGATTTAGATCCATCTAAGAAATACCCTCACAGTAAAAACCAGGCCAGAGCTTACTTGACCAAACAACTGGACACCACAAATTAGCCAAATAGACACATGGAATTAACTAGCACAGATTCTTTCCATTTTCACTTCACATGAAAGTGTACTATTCTGGTTAGGATTTATTTTGCTATAAGAAAATATTTTTAACATAAACAACAAGAATTCTATGATTGTGAGGATATAGCTTATAAGATGTTTTCTTATTATAACAATTATTAGCATGAGAAAGAAAAAAAGGGAGCTTCCTTGAAGAAGATGAGAAGAAAGGATCAAAATCATTTGTTTAGGAGCGTTTCTAAAATAGTTTGAAAACTCCTACATTAATATTTTTTCACTAGGTCCTCTACTATTTTCAATCTAACCATCACCGTAAAGTGCTGCTGAAACAGCTTCACCACAGATTAAAATAAAGGTCCTTAGTAATGATCATAGGCTGAAAATAAGCAAAAAGGAAGCTAACAATGATATACAAGCACTCCTTGACAACTGAGGTTAGAATTCTTGGAAAAGTGTTGAACCTAAAGAAATCCTGTCAAAAGCAATTTTCCATATGAAAAAAATGACGGGGAATTTTATTAACTAATTTTCAAGACATCAGCCACTGCAGTGGATTAATAGCCAGTCTCATGCTGAGGTCAAGGGTTGCTGAGGTTGTCTCTGCTACTTACTGTCAAGACAATCAGTATCACGTGTAGATAGGTCCTAATCCCAAAGCACTCCTGTTTGCCCATTCCATACTTGCTTTCTACCTACAGAATGCTAGGGAATAAAAGCAGTTTCAGTGAGGGCTTTCATGTACTTTTGTAACCGAAGCTTCCTAATGAACTAGATATTTCTTTGCCTGGAGGCAACGGCAAGTCAGAAAATTAGAGGCAGATTTTTTTTTTTTTTTTTTTTCCCTAAAGATTTTATTTATTTATTCACCTATCCCCCCCCCTTGCTGCTTGTGCTCGCCGGGCCAGCCAACCACGCCACGCGGGCAGGCCTGCCCCCACCAGGAGGCCCCGGGAACTGAACCCGGGGCCTCCCATACGGCAAATGGGAGCCCCACCGATTGAGCCACAGCCGCTTCCCTAGAGGCAGATTTAACCACAATAATGACCATAAAGAGATATTCTAGGCATTAGCAAAGTGGAGCCATGTGGGTTGCAATGCTATACGCAACCAGTAACTAGTGATGGCTAGTTATCATAATACTTGTGCTTTGAGATGAAGCCTTTGATTATACAATTCAAAGTATTGTTATTCCAAAAAATGTATAGCTACTGCTCTTCTAGGTGCTGACTTCTATTAATGAACAAAATAATCTAACCTGCTTTCAAGGGAATTACAGGAAATACAAACAAGTAATCAAATAAATATGTAATATAAAATGATATTTTTTATAAGGACTATGAAGAAAACTAAAGATGCCTAGGAGAAGGTGAATTGATGGAAATTACTATATCGTAAATTGAGGTCATATTTACACCCAGAATTACTCTTTTCAGAATGATGTATATGAGTAAAAGTAAAAGATCCTTGACAAAAATGGGAAACTATTAAATATAAAGGAGTTTTTATGTGTAAAAGATTTCAAAGTGAGTCGAGAGGTCATTCCAGATGTTGAGTTTATGTGCTACTCAGGAGGATCTCACTGACTGCCACAGTAAACAACAGAAACAATCTAGGGAATTCCATATACCCCACCCCACCCCACCCCACATTTTCCCCATTAACATATCTCATTAGTGCTGTACATTTGTACAATTGATGAAGACATATTGAAGCGTTGCTACTAAGCATGGTCTATAGTTTACATTATGGTTTACACTTTACATCGCACAATTTTATAGGTTTTGATAAAATATATAATGGCTTGTATCCATCAAAGCAATATCATGCATAACAATTTCAATGTCCCCAAAAATGCCCTGTGTTACACCTATTCTTCCTTCTCCCTCCCCTCAGAACCTCTGGGGACCACTATCTTTATATTAATATTACCAGTTCTTCCATTACTAGAATAAAAATAAATCTACTTTAGTCCATAGTTGCATTCCCCTCTTATTTTGTTCATTTCTCAATCTTGAGTATTTGGGGATGGTGATGCCCACACTGTTCTGATTAAGAGGGGGCTTAGATCCAAAGGGGCAGACGGATGGAACTGTCTTGCTTGCAGTCTTTGTTTTCTGGGATGAGGATTGTCGATCATCATCCTTTTGTTGGTTGTCGTGGGCGAGTTCGATGAACTGGAGAGCAGGTATTGTTTGCAACTCTGCTGAGATTCAGGGCTCAACCGGCAAGTGAACAGCTGTAAGATTTAAGTCTCTGGGACATATTTTTAATGGTATAGTGCTTCCTACAGTTTCTGGAGGAGGACTGCAGCTGGCCATTCCTTATTCTGCCATCTTGGAGCTCCTTTCCCCTATATTTTTGATATAACTTTTATAAAATCTAAAACTTTTTTAAAAATAAAGAAAAAAAGGGGGGGGGATCATGGGTCAGAATAAGATGATATAATAATTGTGTTTAGTGTCTAGATTGCCTAGAGAAGAAATCTTTCCCAAATAAATCTCTCTCAAATCCATCGATGCCTCTTCAGACCCATAATCTAAGGTACTATTATTTCATGTTTGAAATATTTTTTAGTGTTGGCCACCCTGCCTTCATAACAAATAAATTTAGAGGTATAAATTGTTTTTCATACCAATATGATGAAGGATAATATTACAAAATAATCCAAAAACAGAAAACAAAACCAAAAGATGTAGAACAAGTGAAATACAGTTTCTGGACACTGTCATATCAATTCCTGATTTCATCCTTTCCTGAAAAAAAGTAACTCTGTAGTATGTAGTTATGTAAGAAAAGAACATGCCACATTTTTCCCTTTAGAAAATATATTTTATTTTAATTTAAATGAAATCTCCCAACTAATATTGTTCTTTTATTTTTTCCCACCATCAGTATATTTGTGGCATTCTATCTACCTGTTTATGTGCATTTCCGACTAGAATGTAAGATATAAGAGGACAAGGATAATGTTTTCTAGTTTGTTGTAACATTCCCAGGGTTAACTACAGTATCTGTCACATTGCAATCATTTAGAAAATTTTATGACAATTTAACCTAAAATGCAGCAAATTTTATCACACAATCCAGGTTACTAAGGCTGACAGAACTGAGGTGCTAATTGAGGTTTTGTTTTGTTTTGTTTTCTTATAATTGCAATTATTTTTCCCCTTCTATGTGATTCCAATAACCACACATTACAGGGGCTGTAAGCTATTACTCTTAACTCTAGGGTTATTTAGGGAAGTTTCAACAATCAGCAGGGATTTCCATTCATTTTACAGTGTTTGGTAAAAGCAAATTTCTGATCCTCTGCTTTGCAACTCAAAACAAACAAACAAACTAACGAACGAACTAACAGACACATACAGAGGAATCAAATGACTTTCACTCCTCCAGAACTTCTAATATGTCTTTAAGTCCCAATTTCCTATATCAAATGCATTTCTGCTTGACCTTCTTAAAGTAGTTTCTTTCTCAACATAATTATGAATGAAAGAGAGTACTGCACCAGAAGTGGTTCCAGAAAACAGACTATCAAAAATGGCAGCTAGTAACAATCTTTCCAGATTGTTTTGGAGAACTGTAAGAGCCTCATTGTTGGTAGAACTGGATACTGGTTTCCTATGTTATACAGTTGCAAATAGTGCATTGAATTAACCGTATTTCCCAGAATAAAGGGTCCTTTGAAAATAAGGCTTTAGAAGACCAACTGGTTGCTACTATAAACCAGTAAGAAAGGATTAGTTACTACTAGACTTCTGAATACACTGAGTAATTTACAGAATGAAAATTACAAGTTTGGGGCCTTGAATCCAGGCATATACCTGGAATCCAGAAGATTACTGGGGGTTGTTTTAGCAACTGGGAAAATACCATACAATGGTTCTTCTTAGCAACAGGAATTAATTGGCTGATGGTTTCAGAAACTAGAAGGCTTGCTCCAAGCCATGGCTGGTCTTTTCTGGCTGGCAGACAATCTTTGGGGTTCCTGGGTTTTCTGTCACATGGCAATGCACATGGCAATGTCTTCTCTTTCCTCCAGTTCCGTCGACTTCCTGCTTCTGGTTCTCCCTGTGGCTTCACTCTCTGTGACCTTCCCTGTAAGGCCTTTAGTAGTAGGCAAAAGCCCCATCCTGATTCAGTCCGGCCATACCTTAAATGAAGAAACCTCATCAAAAGGTCCTATTCATAATGTTTCACACCAACGGGAATAGATTAAGATTAAAAACATGTTTTGGGGGTACGTACCTCCAAGCTATCAAAGGGTATTTGGTCATACTTTTCTTCTCTCGTAGTAAAAGTTAGTGAAGACTACAGAATCCAATATAGGCAGGCCCATCAGGAATTTTCCACCATGTAATGTTTCACAACCAGTTAAGCTAATGGCCTAAGGCAAGGAATAAATGAGCTAAGTGTGAAAAAAGGATATTAAAAACACCATTTGGGGCCTTTTGACTAATTTCAGGAATGTAGAATTATCTAGGCATAACTTTGAAATGTCTTAGTCTTAAATTATAATGTAAATTAATAATATAATTTTCTGCAATAGATATCAGTGTATGGCATCTGGGCCTATTTTATTATTTATGTCCTAAATAAAATTCACCAAACTAATATATCTCCAAAATAAATAATAAAATAAGGGAATAAAATAAGAATTTTTATTTTTATTTATTTATAAATAAAATATATATTATAAATTGTGGACAATTTTTCATAGTTTACAAATTCTTTCCCACATATAATGCTTATCCAACACTGTGAGTTTCATGTTGTTTTTTCAAATATATATATGTAAAAATTGTGACTCATTGGCTGAAACTTGCCTAAGTTTTCACAACTATTACTGCAAAGCTAGTATTGAAATTCCTATCAATTCACAATCAAATCAACCCTTTTCCATTTATTTTTAATACCAGTTTTTATTAGAAAGCATGGATGATATTGGGCTTACTAAATGTGTTGGGTTAAGGTGTACTTATTAGCTTAGTTACATATTTAGAGAATAAACATGTTCACCAAGCCAATGGATGATGGTGAAAAGCAAGCAAACAACTGAAATCTACAGTAGGTTTTCTTTGCGATCTAAAATCTGTAGCTAAGACTTCATTTGCTGTTATTTTTCCCCCCTTTTCATTGGCTAGACCTCTAGCTCTTAAAGAGACTGACATTTATCAAGAGAGGCTAATCAATATTGGTCTTCAAGTTTTATGTTATTTTGATCAAGATAAATCCTTTAACAAGTGGCCTTAAAACTAGAATAGAGTTCCAAATTTCTATAAATGTCCTGTTCTGTATAGTAGAAACATATATTTAGTTATTTTAAGAATGTAATGCTATTCTTTTGGCCTAGCAATTCACTCTAGCTTGGCTAGTAACATTTACTACACTTTGATTCTTTTTTTCTGATAGTGTGAATTAATTTTTTTCATCATTTTTGTCAAATAATTTGGTGAATACTTTCTATTTCTACTCAGGAAAGTCATTAATTAGAGTGCTTTTAATTGTCCTGTGTCTGCTCTTCAGTATCCCCATTCCTTTCTATCCTCTCAAATTCTTCTAAAATTACTGTAATCAGCCATGTCCCCCAAAAAAGGATAGAATGTTATTCAAGAGTGAGTTATTTCATATAGGCAGTCAGTGTCTTTCAAGGATTCTCTCTGATTTGACATCTTGTAAAATAGACAGACAATGAACTCACAAACTTCCTGAAAAAGTAGATATTAACTTATTGTTTGCTAGTCAAGAAGGAAATGTGTGTCTTTCCTAAAATTATTGAGGATTATCTGTGAAATATTATGGACTTCACAAAAATTTTAGATTTTAACTAACCAAGAGATTACATGTTAGGGCAACATTTCAAATAAGTAAAGCAAAGAATTAGATATCTAACCATGGTATCAAAGTATACTGCAAGAAATATTGTTGGGGTATGACAACTGCTACTGCTGTTCTTGCTACTGTCACTACTAAATAAACTGCTACTAACTTTCATATATATATGCACCTGATATGCAATATGTGCTGGTGCTGTAATTAGTATTAACATAAAATCTCATTTAATGCAACATTTATGGAGGTAGAGGATAATGGTTAATTCCATTTTACTCATAAAATACGAATATATATGTAATTTATAGAGTGTCACAGAGTAACTGATAATTGATGGACCTGAAACTGAAAGCTTATTCAAGCCCAGAACCTTGTTGATTACACTATCCTTGCTAGCAAATTGTAATATGTGGGAATAAATCAACTTTTTTTTTTTTCCAGCGGGAAATAAGTGACTTTAGGTACTTCTTATTATAGGATTTAGAAGAGTAATAAACCTAATACTATATAACATATGC
Organism: Tolypeutes matacus; assembly: GCA_026826555.1. Classification (NCBI taxonomy): domain Eukaryota; kingdom Metazoa; phylum Chordata; class Mammalia; order Cingulata; family Chlamyphoridae; genus Tolypeutes; species Tolypeutes matacus. The sequence goes on along the minus strand of JAKSZT010054304.1, from coordinate 36,565,057 downwards.
CATTAGATTTTAAAAGCTTCCTTTAAGTTTGTGCAGGTCAATATGCTTAAAAATTAGGATTAGGCAGATATCTCTACGTGCCCAGGATATAACTATCCCTGGTGTCTGGGTGGGATGTTAATAGCAGAGATCTGGAATGTCTAAATGTTATTTCTAGCTCCTCATATTGTCACCATACATTATGATACCTAAAATTATTTGTGATTTGTGGTCATTATTTTACTCATTCCTCTAAAATTGTCTATGTGTAACTCAGGGATTAATATAAAGACATAATGGGGAATGTTGAGGAGTGAATTTTGCTACTTCAATAATGCAGAGTTTCCTGATGGCTAATCCACAAAGCAGTACATTGAGTAACAGGTCAACAGATTTTCTTTTATTTGATTTTGCCTTTCCCTCAAGTACTTATCAGTAAGGACAAGGGCCTATGACAGTTTTCTATTAAAATAATTAACCTAAAAATAAATTTCACTATCAAAATCCCTAATAGGATACATACCTGGCAGGGGAGATATCATGATCAGGAAGGTGGTTTTCCCAGGGCGAGGCTCATCCATTGCACTCCGGATGCACTCTGGGATTTCCCCAAATGCGGGGAACTCGAATGCATAATTTGTGGTAGTGGGGGACTGCATTCTCGCTCTCCCCTCAGGAAAAAACAAACAAATGAAAATCCCTAACGGTGCTTAATAGGTATTTATGGCCAGCAAGATTTACACTATTCAGAGTTTTATGCATTTAACCTGGTGATAGTACCCAGTTTATATCCATATTTTACCTAATAGTCACCTAAATTTTTTATTTTAAAAACTAACCAAATTTTAAAGATAGCAGTGGATCCCACTGTAGGAAGAATTTGAGAAAACCAATATCTCTTCAGGCCAAAGAAAATATCAATCATTTAGGCAAAATGAATCTATATTAAAGATACAATTAATATTCCACTATTGAAATTAACAATAGAAATTTAGAGATTTAATCACAGATTCATCCAGTGTTCCTTTAACTAACTTTTATTGAGTATGCCCCCTTTCTCAGCAAACGCCTACAAGCTCATTATCAGATGAATAGATACACCATAAATCCAATCTGTCCAAATGAGTGAATTATTGATGCACCATCATTATCATTTTCAAAATGCCCCGGGATTTTTGCATAATTATAGCCCGTCCTTTGTAAACCATTCAGTCTTGTTATTAATGTACTAGGATATATCAGATTCATACATTGCTTCTGGAAGAGAAGTTTATCATTATCCTAAAAAAAATTATTAACTCTTCCTAGCATACCTTTTCAGACCTAATCAAAATTGTTTAAGGAACAGTTTGTCTTGAAACACCAGTAACTCTTTCCGTATTAGTCAAAACTGCACTTAGGGAAGGATTTAACTCTTAAAGTGAATTTTGATCATACTATCCTTCTTTTCCTTTCTCACTGCCACATTTTCAGCTCTCATTATATCTCACCTTGCTGTAATTTTTCCTCTTCTATGTATGAAAAATATATTGCTGGAGAGCGGATGTGGCTCAAGCAATTGGGTGCCTGCCTCCCAAATGGGAGGTACCAGGTTTGGTTCCCAGTGCATCACAAGGAAGATGAGCAGATAGATAAGGGAACCATCTTGGGGGAGGGAGGGAATGAAAATTTTAAAAAACAAACATATTGCACATGATCATCTTTGCGAATCATAGATCTTTAATACTACTTTCAATTATAGCAACACTCATTATTATATATATACACATTATATTCACATCTAAACTTATACTTTTTGAATGGATTTCATTCAAACTAGATTGTCCTTACTCAAATTTCTGCATCTATAGGATTCCTATACAATGTTTAAAATATCCACTACTTTCAATCCTTATCTAGGGAAAATACCCATGAAATGAACCAGGATTCTGTTTCTCACAGAAATTACAGAATTTTCATTTTCGCTACCCCAGAATCCTCAAACAACTCTAGTGTTAATGAGAGTAAATCATTGAAAAAATAAATAAAAGATATATATATTTGAAAAGCATAGTGATAGTTATTAAGAACATAGACGTGGAGAGAGAGAATTCTGGCTCTCTAAAACTTCCTCTTTAAAAACTTAAAAGAAATTGGGCATCATACTTAATCATAGTTTCATTATATTTAAAAGGATTATTATTTCCAAGGACCCAAAACTTTAAATATCTGCCTAAGTGCAATAGGAAGAATTCAAGATTTATATTAAGAACTTGAAAATCTGCCATGGAACACAAATACATACACACCAAAACAAACTAAAAAGACAGAGATATGAAGTTTTCAGACCAGGAGACACAGCCACATAAAGATGTTGAATCTAAGTTATTTTAAGAATTTAAGATTTCAATTTTTAAAACCCAATTTTTCAATTAGAATATTAGCTAATTCTAAGATATGTAAAAAATAAACCAGAAAAAATAATGAGAATAAAATTTTAGGAAGAAGAATAAAAGTTGTTTCTAACCTTATGAGACATTAATAATAAAATCAAAGCAAAAATAGTAAGAAAATATAAAAAAATAAGAATTAATTTTATTGAAACCCCTAGATCTGTGTTTTTCTTCCTGTATGAAACAAAACCCAGAAATTAAAAAATGAAAAGATTAAAATTATTGCTTATTCAAAAATAAGAATGAAATTTTTTGCATGATGTAAATAAAAGTCAACATAATGAAATAAAGAGATAGTGACAAACTGGAAAAAATATTTATGTCAAAGAAATTAATTTATGTGATGAGGAAAATTGAAATTATATGACAGAATAAAGTAGATGCTAGACATGCAAGAAACAGTAATCACTTATAAGATTAATGTAAATTAACTTTCATTGAATTATTATTTTAACCTATGCTATGGGCAAAAAAAAAAAAATGAAAGGTTCATATAACAAACAGTGATGGTAGGAATGTAGGAAAGTCACACATATATTGCTGGCTGGAGTGCAGTTAACATAGCTGCTTTGGAGTATAATTCAACTGTCTAAAATTGAAAATGCACAGTGTAGACTTTATTTTATGAGAAAAATAGTGGTAGTCTACTTCAGAATTTTTCCTCTTCTACTCTTTGGAGAGTACCTTTGATTTCAGTGCTGAGCAAAATGACTAACTAATTTAAAGTCACCATGGATTGAGCTTTTGGTAGGTCATATGTGCCTGTTTATAAAGAAGGTAGTGTCTGGAAGTGACCCATATTAATAAATGGAGATATATGCCTTGAAGACTTTTATTTGTTTGTTTGTTTTATTGTTTTGCCTTTGGTCTAATTATTTTATGCTAAAGTTGTACTTTGAAAAAGTTACAAGTCATATATCTCTGCTTGCCTATGTTTTCTTTTCCTCCTTGTGATTTTTTTTTTTTTTAGTTTTTTAAATTCGATTTTATTGAAATATATCATCCATGCATGAAAATACATAAACAATAAGTGCATAGTAAAATTTGTGAACTTACAAAACATGTATATCATCACACAGGGCTCCCAAACAACACCTCACACCAACACCTTGCATTGTTGTGAAACATTTGTTACAAACTATAAAAAAGCATTGTCAAAATATTACTACTAACTATAACACATATCTTATGCTTGGTGTTTTTCCACCAACTCATTTCATTATTAACAACCTGTATTATTAATATATATTTGCTATAGTGCATGAGATGGGGTTCTCACATTTGTACTGTGAATCACAGTCCATCTTCCACCACTGGATTCCCTGTGTTATCCACTCATATGCTTTGTACAATCCGTTGAAAGTATATACTCAGTGGCTCTCATTATCATCATAGAGTTATGTTGTCATCAACTCAGTAAATTTTAGAATGTTTTCATTAGTCCAAAAGAAAAATACCTACTTACAGAACCCTATTGTTGTCTTTTACAATTGATATATCTTTTTTGCCATTGCTGCAAAAATATTACAATATTACTGTTAACTGTCATCCATAAGTTACATTAGTTGTAATTTTTCCATATACCATCATATTCTTAACACTTTGTAAAAGAACATTCTGATATTTATACTATTAACCACATCTTCATCTCTCACCAAAATCACTATTATACAATTCCTAGATTAATCTCTAGCTTCCTTTCAATTTACATTTACATCCACAGACTACCCCTTTCATCCACAAGCACATTTATAAATCAGCAGTGTTACTTGTACTCACTATACTATGTTATCATCAACTCTATTCATTTCCACACTTTTATAACAAACTTTATTAAAAAATTCTACATACACTAAGCATCATCTACCATTCTCAAACCACATTCTATCTCCTAATAGTACTACACTCTAAAGTTTACCTCATGTGTTTTCTCATTATATTTAATTCATATTAGTGAGACCATACAATATTTGTCCTTTCGTGTCAGCTCATTTCACTTAACATAATAGCTTCAAGATTTCTCCATGTTGTCATATATATCCTGATTTAATTTCTTCTTATAGCTGAATAGTATTCCTTTATATGCATATGACACTTTGTTTATCTATTCATTACTTGTTGGGCACTTGGGCTGGTTCCATATTTTAGTAATTGTGAATAATGCTGCTATGAACAATGGTGTGCAAATGTCAGTTCATGGCTTTGCTTTTTGAATATATTCTTAGTAAGGGGACTGCTGGATCATATTGCAGCTTTGCATTCAGCTTCCTGAGGTACTGCTAAACTTCTTCCACAGAGGTTGCACAATTCTACATTCCAACCAACAATGAAGGAGTGTTCCTATTTCTCCACATGTGCTTCAACACTTATAATTTTCTGATTTTTTTTCCTTAATATTGGTCATTTTATAAGATGTGAGGTCATATCTCATTGTAGTTTTGTTGTGCATTTCCCTAATAGTGATGTTGAACATTTTTTCATGTGCTTTTCGGCCATTTGTATTTCCTCTTTGGAAAAATGTCTATTCAAGACTTTTGCCCATATTTTAATTGGGTTGCTTGTCTTTTTCTCATTAAGTTGTTTTGTCTATGTTTTTATCATTGATCTTTGACGTCTGTTAGGAAATTTTTTGCTTTCCAGTGTGATTTGGGTATTGGGCAGCCAGTTTTTCCTGGTGCTGCCCTCATCAAATGCACACATTTCTCACATTTTTCTCTCCTGGTGAGGCATGCTTCCCATTGCTTTAATCCAATCCCACTTCCCAAATTCTTCACTATTGGCACTCATGCCTCAATCACAACTTCTCATCTGAAAAAAAAATATCTTGGAGAATCACAAAGAAGTAGTAGGCCTATCGAAAAGGTTTCTCTTGCTTTCTTCTGAATCTTGTTAAATACTGTAACAAATTTCATAAATCACATCTTCTATTTGTATCATGAATCGTGCCAAGCAAATAGGAAATATTAAATTGATAGATATTCAATGAGTATATGAAGAACCCTTCTCTCTAAAGCTTAAAAATTAAAATATAATTGCTTACTTTTACAATTACCATATAATTAATTTGCCAAAATTTGAATAAAACTAGTTATATAATATTTTCTAAGTAATATTGCTTATAACAGTGCTTTTTCAACAAGATTCATTTATATGTGATTTAATTTAACACATATTTCAGGAATAAAATTATCTTTCTGTCCCTTCTAGGTGCTTCTAAAACATATAAAGAAACATATATTTCTAATAAATATTAACTTTTGCCAAAGTACAAAACGGATGTCTCCAAAGTAGTTATATTTATATGAGTTTATTTATTTTAGGAGATCTTTTTCCACAAACTAATTTTCAAAATATAATTTACTTTTATTTCATTCAGAGACTATTTATGTTGTCTTTTTAATGGCTTGGTGATTGACTATATTCTTTTGTTACCAATACATTTATCGGTATCAATACTATGCATTCTCAAAATTAACGCTTTCTAAGAAGAAAACTTCTTTTTTGTGGGTATTTCTCAGTAAACTGAAAAATGTTCTTCAGCTAGGAATATGGCTATTTTCAAATGGAAATATTTATTAATACCTAAACAAAGATTTGAAGATGATTTTGAAATATCAATGAAAGAGTTTGATGAGAAATAAATAAGAAACATAAACTGTTTATGTTTTGATTTCTTAATGCTTCATCATATTTGTTATAAATTCTTATAGAACATCCATTTACTTTCACCTTACATCCTTACTTCTACTTTTGACTGATTTATTAATAGAAGAGTTTATATTTGTTTATTCATGTCAGGTTACCTGGAAGAAAGAAATATTTTGCTGCTTTTTTCCCCTGTGACAAACTATGGTAAGGATCACATGCAGTGAATTCCAAGAATGCTGAAAGAAGAGAAAGTGGAAGGAGAAGAAAAGAAAGAAGAAGTGAAGGAAATGATAAGAAAAGGGAAGGGATAAGGAAAAATAAAATGAAACTGGAAGAGAAAAAAATAAACACATTCACTAAAATTCACCAGTATGGTGAAAGAAAAACTAATTTCAATGTGTTTAAATGTACTGAATAAAGCTTTATGTACATCACAATTAACAAGACTATTTTTAAATTCATCTTAGGTTTTCTGTCCAACAGGTTTATGCATGTAGCTATTACACATTAAGTCAATATCAAAGGCATGTATAAAATGACACAAAACTGATTTTTCTCAACTCATTTACTTTTCTGGCTAGACTGAAGAAGAAAAGTAAGTGCTTGATATGTTACATCATCAATATAATCCTGTTGTACCAGTTTAACTTGACTTTCCTGAAACTAAATAATATATGTGAAAAAGACAACTCTAAGTTAGACTGACTATGCTTTTATTAAATGAGATTTATTATAAGGAATTGGCTAACATGATTATAGGAAGCTGGCAAGACTGATTTGGTAGGGCAGGCTGGAAACTGGAAATCTGGTGAGAGTGATATTGAACTCTTGAGTCTGAATTCCTTGGAAACTCAGGATTTAGTGGAGATTGTAGTCTTGGGACAGAATTCCTTTTGATCTGTGGAACCCTCAGTTCTTGGTACTAAGACCTTTGACTGTTTGGAGGAGGCCTACCCACATTATGGAGGGGAATCTCCTTTACTTAAGGCCAACTGATTGTAAATGTTAATCCCATTGAGGAAATACTTCCACAGTAACAACAAAGGCCAATGTTACCAAACAGACAATTAACCATGGGACAACTAACAAGGAAATGATGATGAACGAACATCCCAAGGAACAGAGAGAGTCTACAACAGCAAGCAATATAGTCCCATCCGTCTGCAGCATGGGATCTAAGTCCCTTCTCAATTAGAGGCAGAATGGGCATCACCATCCCAGAAACCTTAGGATTAGGGAATTAATGATGGACTAGAGTAGACTTATTATTATTCCAGCAATGGAAGTACTTTTATCATTGATGTGGAGGCAGTGGCTACTGGAGGTTCTGAAAGGAGGTAGAGGGAAAAATAGGTGTAATATGGGGGCATTTTCGTGACAATGGAACTATCCTGAATGAAGTTGCAATGACAAATACAGGCCATTATATATCTTGTCATAACTTACAAAATTGTGAGGGAGAGAGTTTAAACAATAATATAAACTATAATCCAAACATAGCGGCAATGCTCCAATATGTGTTCATCAATTGTAAAAAATGTACCAACTAAAAAAAAAAAGGACATTATTGGGACATACGAAAAAATATGTCTGTAAGCTTTATATCCCTGCTAAATTTCTTGAATTTAGCAACTCTACCTAAGGTGGTTACATAAATGAGTAAACTTGATCTTAGGAAATATGCATGGCAGTGTTAAGTGTTTGAGGAGCATGATGTACACTCAAGTGTTCAGAAAATTTATTAAATTTATTGGCAAAATTGAATATTGGTATATCTGGGTATTGTGGGGATAGGGGCATGTTGGAGTATTCTGTATAGAGTTTACACTATTTTTGTAACTGATGTGTAAGTTTGAAAGTATTTCAAAATGAAAAGTAAAAAAAAAAAAAAAAGAAGTAACAGAAAGCAAATTTGGGGTGGGAAACAGTTATTTGAATGGAGATACTTGGCTGAAAATACAAATTCATGGGTCTTAATATATAACCAGAGCAAATCCAGGGGTAGTAATTGCTCCTCCCAGATCTGTCCTCTTACACCTGACTTGTTTTCTTACACTATCTTCAGAATAATACCTGTGAGGTTTCTGCAACAGAACAGTTAACTAAAACCTGTCTGTAGAGAGTTCAATTATACTGTTATGCTGCTGGGTAACAAAGGCATTAACACATTTTTTCATTACCATCTTTAAGAAATTATCTTCTCCTAGTCTTGGGGAGTAAGGACAAAGGGCTCTCTGGGTTGTTTCCAGGTTGTTTCTTTACTTATACTTAAAAGTATGCTAAAAAGACGGGTCAGGGAAGCGGCTGTGGCTCAATCAGTAGGGTTCCCGTTTACCATATGGGAGGCCCGGGGTTCGGGTTCCAGGGGCCTCCTGGTGAAGGCAAGCACGCCCGCATGGCGTGGTTAGCTGACCCAGCGAGCACAGCAGCAAGGGGGGGATAAATGAATAAATAAATAAAATCTTTTAAAAAAATAAAATAAAATAAATAAATAAATAAATAAATAAAAAGACGGGTCAGCTTTATATTTATACGCAATTTCTCTTAAATATGTCAAAATTGGGTCTGCTTTTATATATATATTATATATATATATATATACACACACAAACAAGGTAGATTTTTATAGAATTTTATTTAAAATTATTTTATATATTAATATGTCAGGGAGAAAACACATAAAAATGAAATGGAAGATGTTTTCTAGATATATCACTTTTACATCTATAATTTACTCAATAATTCTAAGATGTCTTATCTTTCTTACAATTGTCACCAAATTCTGTTAATTTAGCTCATAAATACATTTATATTGTCCTCCCTTTCCATTCATATAAGGTGCCTTGCTTAAACTTTTCCTCCTTATTTTCACTACATTTTAAATATATATTTTGTGGTCCTCACATGATAAATTTCTTATACCAGCATACAAAACAATTAAACTTTAGATATATCATATTTATTCAAACTTTTTTTTTTTTTTTGGCATGAGCTGGTTATTTTGTCTGCAATATCTTTCTTCTCATCGATCTGGAATTTTTTGTTTTAATTTAATTTTATTTTATTTTATTTTTAAAGAAGGTTTAGATTACATAAATGTTACATCAAAAATGTAGGGATTCCCATATACATTTCCCACTCCATCCCTCACTTTTCCCCATTAACAACTTCTTTCAGTAGTGTGGTCCATTTGTTACAATTCATAAAAACATACTGAAGTATTGCTACTAAGCATGGTCTGTAGTTTATATTATGGTTTACACTTTGCATTGCACAAGTTTTTAGGGTCTGACAAAATGAATAACGGCCTGTTTCTGTCATTGCAATGTCATGCAGAACAATTCTAATGTCCCCCAAAAATGCCCCATGTTACACCTATTCTTCTCCTTTCCTCCTCTCAGAACCTTTGGTGACCACTGCCTTTATATCAATGTTACAAGTTCTTCCATTACTAGAATAATAATAAGTCTACTTTAGTCCATAGGCATTCCCCTTATGTTTGTTCATTCCTCAGTCTTAAGGATTTTGGGATGATGATGCCCACTCTGTTTCTGATGGAGAGAAGCCTTAGATCGGATGGGGCAGATGGGTGGGACTGTCTTGGTTGCAGTTGTAGAAACTCTTTTTTTGGGGATGGGCATTATCCATCATCATCCTTTTGTTAGCTGTCCAAGAATCAGTTTGTGTACCACTCAAAAATCCCACATTTACCCTCCACATTGTCCTCCCCACACTAAAACTAATTTCAATATAAACCAAGCAGTCTTTACAAATTACTCTTGGATTCTGTAAATAGAACGTAAGAGTTGGACCTAGCCCTTGCCTCTATTAAATAAAAATTAAATTCTCTATCCTCTAATGTACTCCCTATGTAATGGGAATCATAATAAAACCTCCCTTATAATACATTGTGATAACTAAATGAGGAAAATGAGAATAGACCTCAGATAGTGCCAAGAACTTAAGAGCCAAATGACTTCTCAGTAAATATCCTTATACTTCTATTTAGTTCATTGCGATATGATGGCTTATTTTCTTAGCTTGTATATATGAAATGTTGTGAGCTCATTAAGGATTGTGATTTGTCTATGACTATTTTGACTTGTTAGTGACAGGTAGGTCTTCATGTAACCTAAACCTAAGGCAATGCATAATGCTAAACATGTGTTTGTTAATCTTTAAAATAAATAGAATATTACCTAATCCATATGGTTGTGTTGAAGATTGAAATAATGTATATTGTTTGCTTTGCAAAATATAAGGTTCTATATAAATATAAGTTAGTATACTTAAAGTAATAAAACCAAAGTTTACCTTTGCAGTATTTCTTTTCAATTTTCCCCCTAAAAGTGGTATTTTTTTCTTCCTTAAGCAATTTGAATGAGTAAATTCTGTCAAATTTAAAACAAATTCTGAAACACTTTGGAATGAGCTCTCTAGAGGAAATATACAAAAGCCACCATATGTTCTCTTGTTTATACTTTTCATGATTCATGAGTCCAGAGATAGTTGTTACAGACATAAACTCCATATGAAACTAGACAAATTATTTATTCTCAGTAAGAAACATGGTTAATTTAATGCCTCACATTAGCAGCTTTTATGACCTTGAGGAAATATGTTCTGAACTCTAACTTCACCAAATGCCTACAATGACCTGTGATATTATAAGGAAAACATTTTAATAACACCATACACAAATATCCATAAATGTTTATAATGATTATTAAGTCATGTATCCATTTAGGTATTCTAATGACCTATATATTGAAAACTTTCAAACAGAGTAAAGACAATTATATATCACCACACCAACAGAAGTTTAGTGTACCAAGAAAATTATAAAAATTGAAATTTCAATAACTATTTCACTAGCACATTTGGGATATCCAAGACAGCACAGTGGCTTAGCATATATAAAATAAATTATTGTACTAAATTAGTTAATGTACTGTAGAACTAAGCTAGAAAAAAAGGCAGAAATCATAAGCAGGTGGTATTTTTACTGTTTATTACATTATTCTGTAGTTCCTTGCCTTTGGCTACAATTGCCTACCAGATGCGTTTTATCTTTCCTTTTAATTAAAAAACCACTTTAATATGATCTAGATTTTCTTTCAATCCCAGAAATAAATGAGTTTATGTACCACTTAATCACCATGATAAAAAATATTGTCAAGTTAAAAGAAATAAGGATAGGTTATATTAATTTAACATATTAAATTATGTCTTTTTAATTTGCAATAAAATACGGTTGTGTCACCATATATAAATTTTCCAATATTAGATGAAGCACATTTTCAACATTAAAATTTTCTCATCGACTGTACATGGTATGACTCTAAAACATAGATACTTAGTATTTCAGTTCTCCTTTGTGATTTGTTTCATGTTTTAGAATTATAAAATAGTTCTCCCCTTTTCTCTGAATCATGGAAGATTAGAGAAAAAAATAAAAAGATATGACATTAAAGATCTTAATAGAGTTTATTTTCTGTTTAGAGTAGGTGTAGATGATTAGGTCATTATTTTAATAATACTTTTTATCTACACATTTATAAAACAGATCAATAGATGGTGATACCAAATATGTTAGATTCAAAAAATGCACACACACAAAATCCCTTCTTTGCCCACAGGGAATTCAAATTTCATTAAGAAAAGGTGCCAGAGCTGAGGATGGTGCCCTCCTGGTTATGCCATTCATTGTGCTCATTGTTTAAATTATTTTTCACATTTGAAACTTTTTCTCTTGGTTATTGGGTTTCTTAACTCCTATTTAATATGACTAGTATAGCTCTTTATTCTATTAAATAAATATATGGCTTAATAAATGTGACAATTTTTATAATATTTCTGTTTTTAATGACTTATATTTTCCTTATTTTTGAACATAATTATTCTCTCAGTTATTATATCCACCCTCCTGCCACCAGGAAATCAGCTTCATTTTGTTTTCTTGTATTGTGTGTTAGAAAACAGTTGTAGGCAAGGCCCCAGCTTGTGTCACTTCCATTATTTAAAGATATCTCTCATAAGGACATTGCTAATTATTCCCGTGTTCTGCCACCCCACTGGGCAGCACCAGTAATAGTGATATGTTTAATACCTGAAAATAAATAGGAAAAGTGAGTGCCCAGGGCAATAGGTGAGTCCACACTAACATGTTCTGTTACTGCTTTATTGATACATAGACCAGCTCTCACTGCCATTTTTCAAGAAAAAGGGGAATCAAGGATTGGTCCACAGCAACCAGAAAGAAATAAAAATCTAACTTAGCACTCTATAATGATCCACTTAATGCATAATCATTTAATCTATTTTGCAGCCTATATATATTTCAGTTGCTTTTATTTTCTTCTCTAAATTGCTTTTGTGAACATTATTGTACTTATCTCTTCACATAATGCAAGAGTTCCCTTTGCTTTACATTCTCATCAGCAATTAGTTATGTCAGACTTTATATTTTAAATCAATATTCTAAGTGTGTTAAGGTATTGCTTTTCACTTGAATTCTTGTGGATTACTGATGTCTTAATTTACCAGGTGGCTACCACAAATATTACACAATGTGTTGGCTGAAACAGTGGGAATTTATTGGTTCCTGGTTTTGAGGCTAGAAGGCCAAAATCAGGATATGGCAATGCTTTGCTTTCTACCTGAAATCTGTTACATCTTGGTGCTGGCTGCCAACAGTCCTTGGAGTTCCTTGGCTTATACTTCTGCCTTCTGTCACATGACAATGTGCCCTCCTTTCTGGCTTTTCTGAGTTCCAGGGTTCTCTTTATAGGCCTCCAGTAACACAGATTAAGGTCTATCCTCAACAGGTCCCATTTACAATGGGTTCACACCCAAAGGAACAAGGGTTAAGATTAAAAACGTGTTTGTTGGGGTACATAATTCAAGCTACCACAATCAATGAGATAGATCACCCTTTCATTTGTTTTGTGACTTACCAGATTTTCTCTTCTATGGAATTTCTGCTAGCATATAGACATTTCAATTAGTTTATGGGTCTTTTCTTTTGTATGTGAAGATATTTAATGTATATCTTTGGCACATCTTTGTTGGTTAAATATATTGAAAATATTCCTCCTTGTCTTTCCAGGTCAATGTATTTTTTCAATAATTTCATTTTGTTTTAAGGATATTTTTTAATTTTAATACAGACATATTCACTGATTCTTTCTTATATATGTGTTTTTTTTTTTTTGCTTTTCTTTTTCTAATAAATTATCCCCTACAACCAGATCATAACTACATTATTCTACACCTTCTAAAATTTTACAGTGATTTTTATTTCTAATTCACTTGAATTTATTGTTTTGTGTGTTCATTAGAATTTAATCTAATTAGGAATTGTTAAATGTTTATCAAATCACTGTTGATTAATAAGTAACTTCCATCCTATATTACATTTTCATATTCTTTCTGTTATTTCCATTTGCCTTTATATTTGGATCTTAGGCAAAAGGCTAAGAAGCAATGCAATTTGTTTTAGTTCATAGAATAACATTCTTGTATTTGTACTATTTACCACAATTTTCATCTGCCTTTGGTTTCACTATCTTATCCAGTCCCTAGATTATTCTCTAGCTTTCTTTCAATTGACATTTACATCCCTAGACTATCTTTTCAGCCACAATCCTATTTATAAACAAGCTGTATTAGTTATACTCAGTATAAGTGTTACCATAACTCTATTCATTTCCACACTTTTACAGTCGAGCTAATTAAAACTTCTATATACATTAAGCATCAGTGCCCCTTCTCTGCCCTCATCTAATAACCTAGTAACTAAAGTTTAAATTTATCAAGAGTAAATTAAATTTCTGACTGTTAAATTTTTTGGTACTTGTATCATTAAATATTAAATTCTTCTGTTGTTTATTTTTTTTTCAAAATTTGCACTGATAGCTTGCTTTCAACAATAGTTTTTTTTTTTTTTTTTCCCATCCTCCCTCCAGTTAGCATTTTAAATTATGTCCTCACAAAGAACTATAGCCTTAAAATGTGTTTAACAGAATTTTTAACATTTGCTTTTTCATTCACTTCCAGCATTGTGCTTGGCTCACATAACCAAACATGTTAGGAACATTTTGGGGCCTTTTACCAAGCAGGAGGAAAACTCATATGGTAGACAAATGTTTTGTCCAAAGAGATGTAACCTTATGTATAAACCCAACATGTCTCCTTTTGTTCTGTTTTTTCATATACACATATAGGTATGCATACACATATAACAGCTAGAAATAATAGAGAAAAACCAATGTTTCAACCCAGCTTGAGGAGGAGAAAGAACATGAACTTTTCATGTATAGGGAAGAAGTTCATTATTTCTCGAGAATATTGTGAAAAATGATTGGTTGTAAAAAAAGGAGATTTTATAATTAGGATAATTCTAAGTCATAATTGTTTAATCTTTATGACTTTGAGAAAACAGAGATATTTTTTGTAGCATTTAAACATTTTAATCAATGCTGTTTTGAACATTTAGATGAGAAACTTTTATATAATTATTTAGAGATAACTTCCTCAGTAATATCATTAATTTTATTGTTTACCTGATTCTACTAAATATATTTTACTTTTTGTCTCATTGACAAAAGTTACTCTAAAAATACATTTTAAAAATTTACTTATACTTAAAATCTTGTAAGAGCCACTTAAGCGGTGAATCTCTTTGCTATCTGATGACAGGATTTGAGATTCAAGTGATAGGAAAAACAGATATTTTTAGGGAAGATACTTAAGCATTTAGCAATCTTTAGTGTTTATTTGATAATTTTAACCAATTATTCATGAATTCTGATGTATTTGTTCTGTAATAAGTATTCTCTAGATCAAATGCTTTATCTTACAAATAAAATGAACAAGGAGAAAATTTGTGACATTTGCTTAAAATTTCTCATAGCAAATTGGAATTGTTATAGAGACATACTGAATAAAACTTTAGAAGCAAACCCAATAGTTATTTGATATTAATCATTTTAAATAAACTTTAAAATTCATATGTTAGCCTTTAAAAATTTTTCAAATTTAAGTAAATTTTGTTTTAAACATTTTTTATTGATTATATTTCATATATTACTGCACTAAGTACCCATCAGATAACCTAATATTAAGATAAGAGTAATTTGATAAAAACTGGGGTATATAATGGCTATTGGTATGCACTACAGTCATACCTTGGTACAGGATAGCTTTGAAATACATTGGATTTGATACTTGATGCATTTTGATGTGAAAATTTTGTCCCAGTATTTATTGTTTGTTTGGTACTCAATGCACAAGCTAGAACTTGTCAGTGTCAGTTGCCTCTTGACTCCCTACCGTTTCAAGCTGACACAAAGGGTCACACATTAGTTACACAGTAGCTCTTGCCCTGTGCACATCCCATTACAGTCTTATCTTAGCTTCTGTGGTCATTTTGTGTATTTTTGCATTTTTTTTCTCATCATAGGTCCTAAGAAAATGAGCAGTGATAGTGCTGAGAAGCAAAGAAAATTACTTCACACCACTATTGAGCAAAAAATAAGAAATAATGGGTAAATATGAGAGTGATATTTGCATTACTGATCTTGCTAGGGAATATGGTATTCCTAGAACAATGATCTCCACCATCATTAAGAATAAAGAAGCAATAAAAAAGGCTGATATTGAAAAAGGAGTTAAAGCAGTAACAAAGCAGCATCCCCAAACACTCTAGGAGGCTGAAAAGCTGTTATTAATTTGGGTAAATGAGAAGCAGTTAGTGGGCGACAGTGTATTGTTAGCCATGACATGTGAAAAAGCAAAAGTGTTGCATGATCGTCTTTTGAAAAATAAACCAGAACTGAATTTTGAGAGTGTTGAGGTTTTTAAGGCCAACCACGACTGTTTTGATAATTTTAAAGAGTACTGGCATCCATAGAAAAAAAAATCAGATATTGTAAATAATCATTGCTCCTTATAAAACACATAATGTGCAAGTAATTACCACTAACTCTGCTATCAAATTTTCAACATTTTTGTTGTTTTGTTGTTTTTATTAATTTTACCTTTCCATGCTTTTCCCCCACATGATTATAACTTATAAAAAAGTCATTTTACATTCAATATATTAGGATTTGGGTATGTTTTAAGCCAACAGAATCAAATGCATTATTTTAACTGCCATTTTTAACTGGAAATGTTACTTATATAACCTATTCTGAGAAGAGTGGTGAGGAGTAGAGGTTACGTGGGTCTGGAGGTCGATGCTGCTGATGAGGCAGTAGTGGAGGAACATCATGAAGAGCTCAGCACTGAGGAGCTGCAGGAACTACAAAAGGAGCAGCAACAAGAAGTGGCTGAAGGGATTTCCTCAGGTGAGGAGGAGACAAGGGAGGATGTCTCCTCCTCCCCTGAAATGTGTGCAAAATGGGCAGAAGTTCAACACTTTGCAGAGAAGTACCATCCGGACGAGGCTCTGACAAGCAGAAATGTGAATCTATTGATTGACCAAACAATTTCACACTTTTGAGGAATTCTGAAAAGAAGACAAAAGCAGTCCTCATTGGATAAGTTTTTAGTAAATGTGATAAAAAGTGTGTCAGAGCCTGTGATGCAGGTTGAAAAAAAGCAGAAAGAGAAAAAAAAATTGAAGTGTAAGTGCCCGATGTTCTATTGTGGGGGGACACTCTTTCCAAGCAACACTCCATGGAACCTCTCCTCCTCACCACTTTTCTCCCTCGATCCTGTTAGGACATGGCCTCTTTTCAGTACAGGTATAGTGAAGTTTTCATTTTATTTAATCTAAGTATTTATTAATTTTTAGGTTTATTTCTCATGTAAAGTAATGATATACAACCTTATCATTTTACATATTGCCTTAAAAATGTGCATTGTCTTTGGTTTAGGAATGCGTTAAATTTATTTACATTATTCCTTAGGGGAAAAATTTGTTTGGTACGCCTTGTTTTTGATACTCATCATGTCTCCCGGAACCAATTAACAACGAATACCAAGGTACACTGTATTTTATTATGGCATTAAAATGTCTTTGGTTGGAAATCCATTCTATCCAATGATAGCATGATGGTGGATAAATTCCTTTATTCTTTCACTACAATGTAAGTTATGCTGACTTTGCTATTAACATAATTCTTCCTTTCTTACAACAATACTTGGGCTAAGGAAGATTAGTAACATATTCTGCTATTTGACCATAATAAACTAATGACAGCCATAAAGTTTTGAATAACAATTTTAACTTTGTTTGGCAAATTAAGTAGAATTAAGGATGCTTAGCTACTAATTTATGCTCTTTTATTTGGTTTAACTGTTTGATTTTTTAAAAAGAGTTTGAAGAACATCACATAAAAAGATAATTTTCTTTACTATAAAAACATTCCCAATTAAAAGTTTAATGAGAACTTATTTAATTATTTTTTTTTCATTTTTAAAGAAGCTTTATATTACATAAATGTTAGATTAAAAATATAAGGTATTCCCATATGCCCCACTCCCTCCCTCTTCCACACTTTCCCCCATTAACAACATCTCCTGGATTGCAGTATAAATAATAGTTACACTCTGTTCCACACAATTTTGTAGGTTAGGACAAAATATACAATGGCCTGTATCCATCACTGCCATGTCATGCAGGACAACCCCAATGTACCAAAAATACCTCCATATTATACTTATTCTTCCCTTTCCCATCCCTCTGAGCCTCTGGTGGTGACTGCCTTTATATCTCTGATAAGAGTTTTTCCACTGCTAGAATAATAGTAAGTCTATAGTAGAAGAATAGCCAGAACTTTTCATAACTTCTCAGAATCGGTTATATAATTAACATTTCCAGTTGAAAGTGGCAGTTTAAATACATGCATTTAATTTTGTTTGTTTAAAATAAACCCAAATCCTAATATATTGAATGTAAAATGAATTTTTTAAGTTATAATCATGTGGGGGAAAAGCCTGGAAAGATAAAATTAATAAAAACAACAAAAATGATGAAAACTTGAAAGTAGAGTTAGTGGTAATTACTTGCACGTTATGTGTTTTATAAGGAGCAATTATTATTTTTAGTATCTGATGTTTCTTTCTATGAAAATGATATATGTTGTTTTAAAAACTTCTCTTTTTTTGCTTCTTTTCTTACTCTTTTTTCCAGAGAAAGGGAGTAGATTATACATTTTATCAATTGGGTAGAGCTAACTTACTAGTATTACTGAACCAAGATCATTAGGCCTCTATTATTTTTTTGCTCTTAATTTCATTTATTTCTGCTCTTATCTGCAGTGAATTGAAACCACATGAGACTGAAATTTTATTAGGAGGCTTGCATTTTTAAAATTTTTTTACAAATCAATTTTATTGATAGGTATCATTAAAGCATAAATCCACCCGAAGTGTACAATCAGTGGTGTTCAGTATAATCGCATAGTTGTGCATTAATAACTTCAATCATTTTTAGAGCATTTTCATTATTCCAATAATAATGATAAAAAGTAAATAAACAAACCAAAAAGAACTCATCATCTCTCATTTTCTCTGTGCTTCCCCTTCCGTAATTAGCTGCTTTTCTGTTTCCATCTCTCTAGTTTATTTGCATTTATATGTGCAATACCACCCACATTTTTATTTTACATGAAGTTTCAGTACGTTATACAGTTCCATATTACATTTTTTAGCTTTCCTTCTGGTAATATTCATGACATTAGATATACCCTTTCAATCATTTTCTTACCCACATAATAGCTCTGCTAGTTACAAACACTATGATGTGCTTTCACCATTTCTATTCATTTCCAAAGATTTGCAAACAACCTTTTTTGCAATTCTGCACAGATTATCGTTCAGATTTCCATTCTTTACCCACATTCTATTTTCTGGTCACCTGTAGTCTAATTATTAACTCCAAGGGTTTACACAAAATATTTAGTTCATAATAGTGCAGCCTATTAACCTTTTGTGTCTGACTTGCTTCACTCAGCGTAATCCTCCAGGTTCATGTATTTTGTGATATGCTTCTCAATTTCATTTCTTCTTACCACTGCGTAATATTCCATCATGTGTATACACCACAATTTGTTTATCCATTCAGCACTTGATGGACACATGTGTAGTTTCCAACTTTTTGCTATCGTGAATAATGCCTCTGTGAACATCAGTGTGCAGATTTCTGTTCGTGTCAGTGCTCTCCATTCTTCTGGGTATATATCTACTATGGTATTGCAGGATCAGAAGCCTGTATTCAACTGCCTTAAGAATTGCCAAAAAAATCCTCCACAGTGGCTGTACCATTCTACTTTCCCAACAACAATGAATAAGCATTCCTATCTCTCCACAACCTCTACAACATTTACAGTTTCCTGACTTTTTAATAGTGGCCTGTCTAATAGGGTGAAATGATATCTCATTGTAGTTTTTATTTGTATTTACTAATCTCTAGTGATGTTGAACATTTTTTCACGAGTTTCTTCACCATGTGTATTTCTTCTTTGGAAAATTGCCTTTTCAAGTCTTTTGCTCATTTTTTATTTGGGTATTTTGTCTTTTTATTGAGTTGTATGACCTCTTCATATATCATGGATATAAAACCCTTATTGTATATATGATTGCCAAATATTTGTATCCATTGAGTCAGCTGCCTCTTCACCCTTTTGAAAATTCCTCTGAGGTGCAAAAATATGTAATTTTGAGATGGTCCCATTTATCTATTTTTTTCTTTTGTTGCTCATGCTTGGGTGTAAGGTTTAAGAAACTACCACCTACCACAAGATCTTGAAGATGTTTTCCTACATTTTCTTCTAGGAGTTTTATCGTTGTTGCTTTTATATTTAGGTACTTGTTCCATTGTGAGTTATTTTTTTTGTATAAGCTATGAGAGAAGTGTCCTCTTTCTTTTTGATATGGCTGTCCAGTTCTCCCATCGCCATTTGTTGAATAGACTGTTCTGGCCCAGCTGGGAGAGATTGACAGCCTTGTCAAAAAATCACTTGACTATAGATGTGAAAGTCTATTTCTGAGTTCTTGATTCAGTTCCATTGGTCAATCTGTCTGTCCTTATGCCAGTACCATGCTGTGTGTTTTTTTGTTTTGTTTTGTTTTTCTTAATACCATTCTGTTTTTACCACTGTAGCTAAGTAAGATGTCTTAAAGTCAGGAAGTGAGAGTCCTCCAACTTCGATCTTCTTTTTAGAAAGCTTTTTGGCTATTCAGGGCCTCTTACCCTTCCAAATATATTTGATAATTTATTTTTCCATTACTGCAAAAAGAGTTGTTGGGATTTTTATTGTGATTGTATTGATTTGTAAATCAGATTGGGTAGAATTGACATCTTAATGATATTTAGTCTTCTAATCCATGTACAAGGAATGTGCTTCCAATTATTTAAGTTTTCTTTGGTTTTGTTTAACAATGTTTTGAAGTTTTCTGAATACTGGCCCTTTATGCCCTTGGTTAAGATTATTCCTAAATATTTGATTCCTTTACTTACTATTGAAAATGGATTATTTTTTCAGATTTCCTCCTCATATTGCACAACCATAGTGTATAGAATCATTATATATTTTTGCATATTAATATTGTATCCCGCCACCTTGCTGAACTCATCTATTAGTTCTAGTAGCTTTGTTGTGGATTTTTCAGGATTTTCTAGATATATGATCATATCATCAGTGAATAGTGAAAGTTTTACTTCTTCCTTTCCTATTTGGGTGCCTTCTTTTCCTTTGTCTAGCCTATTTGCCCTAGCTAGAACTTCTAGCACAATATTGAAAAACAGTGGTGACAGTGCGCATCCTTATCTTGTTCCTGATCTCAATGTGAAAGTTTTTAGTCTTTTACTGTTGACTACAATGCTACCTGTATGTACCATATTAAGAAAACGTCATTTTATCCCTATCTTTTGGATTGTTCATTATCAATAAAAGGTGCTGTAATTTATCAAATAACTTTTCTGCATCAATCAAGAGGATCATGTAATTTTTATTCAATTTATCAGTGTGGATTATTACACTAATTGATTTTCTAAGATAAAACCCACTTAATTGTGGTGTTTAATTCTTTTAATGTGCTTTTGGATTCAGTTTGCAAGTACTTTGTTGAGTATTTTTGCATCTATATTCATGAGGGATATTGGTCTTTAAATTTTTTTTGTATTATCTTTATTTGTTTTTGGTATTAAGGTGATGTTGGCTCCATATTATGAGTTTGATAGCATTCTTTCCTGTTCAATTTTTTTGGAAGAGCTTGAGAAAATTTGTATTAGATCATTTTTGATTGTTGGAATTCACCTGTGAAGCCATCTGATCTTGGACTTTTCATCTTTGAAAAGTTTTTGATGACTGTTTCAATCTTCTCACTTGTGATTGGTTTGAAGTCTTCTGTTCCTTCTAGGATCAGTGTAATTGGTTCATGTTGTTCTAGGAATTTGTCTGTCTCATCCACATTGTCTAGTTTTGGGGCATACAGTAGTTCTTAGTAATCTCTTATGATTGTTCTTATTTCTGTAGAATCAGTGGTAATGTCCCCCATCTCATTTCTGATTTCATTTATTTAATTTTTCTCTCTTTGTTTCTTTGGCAGGTTTGCTAAAGTTTCATCAATTTTGTCGATGTTCTCAGAGATTGAAATTTGGGTTTTGGTGATTCTCTCTATTATTTTTTTTTCCTCAATTTCATTTATTTCTGCTCTGATCTTTACTATTTCTTTCCTTCAGTTTGGTTTGGGATTAGTTTGCTGTTCTTTTTCTAGTTATTTTAAGTGTGCAGTTAGATCTTCAAATTTAGCTTTCTTTTTTAATGTAAGCATTGATGGCTATAAATTTCCTTCTCAGTACTATCTTTGGTATCCCATATGTTTTGATATGTTGTTTACTCATTTTTATTCATTTAAAGATATTTTCTGAATTCTCTTGCAATTTCTTCTTTGACCCACTGATTATTTAAGAGTGTGTTCTTTTTCTCCATATATTTATGAATTTTCAATTTTTCTGTCCGTTACTAATTTCCAGCTTCATTCCATTAAAATCAGAGAAAGTGTTTTGTATAATTTCAATCTTTTAAAGTTTATTTATTGTTGTCTTATGACCAACATATGGTCTATCTTGGAGAAGGAGCCATGAGTGTTTTAAAAGAATATATATCCTACTGTTTGGGGGTGCAATGCTCTGTAGAGGTCTATTAGGTCTAGTTCATTTATCATATTATTAAAGCTTTCTGTTTCTTTATTTAGTCTTTTTCCAGATGTTCTATCAAGTACTAAGAATTGTTTTGAATTCTCCAACTATTATTGTAGAGACTTCTATTTCTCTCCTCAGTTTTGCCAGCATGTGCCTCATGTGTCTGGGGGCACTCAGGTTAGTTGCATAAGTATTTTGTATACTTATTTCTTCTTGTTGAATTTTCCCTCTTATTATTATATAATGACTTTCTTCATCCCTTATAACAAGTTTGCTTTTAAAATCTATTTTGTTCAATGTTAGTATTGCTACTCCAGCTCTTTTTTGTTTATAGTTTGTGTGGAACATATTTTTCCAACCTTTTACTTTTGACCTGGTTGTGTACTTATATCTATGGTGAGTCTCTTGTAGACAGCATATAGATGGTTCATATATTTTTATCCATTCTATCAGTCTATGTGTTTTGATTAGGGAGTTCAAACTGTTAACATACAATGTTATTACTGTAAAACAGGTGTCTGTATCCAGGGGTTCAAGGACTCCCAAAGAGTCCTTGGAAAATTTCAGAGGGTCCATAA
This sequence comes from Tolypeutes matacus, assembly GCA_026826555.1. Classification (NCBI taxonomy): domain Eukaryota; kingdom Metazoa; phylum Chordata; class Mammalia; order Cingulata; family Chlamyphoridae; genus Tolypeutes; species Tolypeutes matacus. The sequence goes on along the minus strand of JAKSZT010054304.1, from coordinate 36,542,267 downwards.
GCTTAAACTGAAAATTCAAAAAAACATTATTTTTGTGGGGATGTGTTGGTGTGGGTGTGATATATTTATTAAATAATACACAGTATAATGTGGACTTATTAATAAGCCCATGGTTTTCTCCTTACTAGTAAAGGAGTCAATGGAATAAAAAAAGTTAAGAACCCCTGCTGTAAAGGCATTACTTTCTTCATCCATTTTTTCCTTTGGCTTTCTGTTGCCATATCTTATTATTGTCTGTATTTTTAGCCTTTAATTTACCTTTCTTAAGAATCTTCATTTCTATACTCTTCTCCAAGTTTCTTGCCCTTGTTTTTTACTTTCAGGCTGCAGCATTCCCTTTAATATCTCTTGTAATTTTGTTCTTTCGGTAACATACTCTTTAGGTTTTTCTTTCTCTATGAAGACTTTGAACTCACCCTCATTTTTGAAATAGAGTTTTGCCAGATATAGAATGCTTGGCTTGCAGTTTTTCTCTTAAATTATCATAAATACATCTTACCGATTTATTCTTGCCTCCATGGTTTCTGATGTGAGGTTGGTATTTAATTTTATTGAGGTTCCCTTTTATGTGATGCTTTGCTTTTTTCTTGCTGCTTTCTGAATCCTTTCTTTATCTCTGATATTTGTCATTTTGAATAGTATGTGTCTCAGGGTAGGTTTATTCAGATATTATGTTTTTGGGTGTGTTGTCCTTCTTCGATATTGATATTTATGTCTATCACAAAGGTTGGGAGGTTTTGGATCACTATTTCCTGAAGTAATCTTTCTGTCCCTTTTTCTATTCTCTTCTCCTTCTGGAACACCAGTAATGTATATGCAAGAATGTTTTGCATTATTATTCAACTCCTTGAGTTTCTTTTCCATTTTTCCCATTCTCTGTTTTTTCTCTTCTCCTGTCTTTTCCAGTTTGGATGTTCTGTCTTCAAATCACTAATTCTGTCTTCAAGCAATTCAAATCTGCTCTTATGTTCCTCTAATGTATTTTTAACTCATCCATAATGTCTTTCATTCCCATAACCTCTATTTTTTTTTCCTTTGCAGGCTTTCAATTTTTTCTTTATGCTCATTCAGTGTCTTCTTAATATCTTTCATTTCTTTAGTCATATTTTCTTTCCATTCTCTGAATTGATTTGGGAGAGTTGTGAAATTATCATTGATTAATTGTCTTAAATCCTGTATTTCTTCAGGATATTTGGGTCATTCCTTTGGCTCAGCCATCTCTTCCTTTATCCTAGTATGACTTATAATTTTTTGCTGATGTATAGGTATCTGAATGCATTGGTGTATTGACTTTGATGGCCAATTTCTTTTTCTTGTCTATTGCTTTTTTTGTTTACAGCTCTTCTTTGAAGTTTCATTCAACATATTCTAAGTCTTTAAAATTTCCCAGCTTAAGTTAAGTTAAGTAAATCTTGCCAGGGACTCACTAATGGGGTACATATTTTCTCTCAGAAGATCAAGTAAATTGGGCCCTTAATGTGTTTTTTACTCATGCAGTTTCCAGGCAGGCCAGCAGATAGAGCTCATTGGTGCACTTTTCTCCTGAGGTGTTTCTTTCAAGCTAGGTTTTCCTGTGTTTTGATCTGACCAGAGCTGAGATTCAAAGTGGGCTCTGCTGGCTGACTTCACTGAAGAGAAGCCCCCGCAACTTCCTCCCTTTTTCCTTGAAACAGCTGTCATGTAGGAAAACATCTGTTCCCCTTTCAGCTGGCTGCAGTGAGCCAGGGGTTTTATCCCTTCTTAATATATTGGGGGTGGGAGTTGGGAGCCCTTCCTCACTGCGGCGGGGTTTTTAATAACTCATGTTTGTTGTTTCACAGTGTTTGTCTCTCTGTCCTTTGCCTTCCTGGGAGTTGTGTAGCACTGTTTTAGTCTGCTGACCCCCAAAAAAGGTCCCTTGGAAAGCTTTTGACTTTTTCTTCGTTGTTTCTGTGGGAGAGTTTAGCCCTGCCTGCCTACTCTGATGCCATCTTCCCAGAACTAAGGAGGCTTACATTTTCTCCAGAGTAAACAACAAACAAACAAACAAACAAACAAACAACAACAACAAAAAAAAAAAAACCTAAAAATAATCAAGTTGATGTGCATGTAATTTAACTGCCTGCTGGAACAAATCTCATTACTATTTAAAGGAAGAAAACACATCGTACATGTTCAACAGTGTAATAGCTATAAAGTCCAAATGAATAAAACAATTACTAGGTAGGCCAAGAAAAAGGAAAATGTGACTTATAATGCAGAGAAAAAGTAAGAGAATAGGAACTGTTATTGATGGAGATTATGAAAGAAGCAAACAAGCACTTTGAATCAGTGTGTGTGTGTACTGTGTGTGTGTTTATTGGCTCAGGTATTTAAAGGAAAATTAGGATATAATGATAAAAATATAGATACAAAGAAGATAAAATACAATAACAGAAAAGGAAATGTGTTGGATGATTTTAAGAGGAGATACTGCAGAAAAGACCAACAAACTTGAAAATATAGCAATAAAACATTCCAAAATAAACCAAAAAGGGAAAAATAAGACTTAAAAATAAGAAAAATGGAAAATATGAAAGCCTCCTAGACATGTGAGTTAGTACATTCTGTATAATTTAAATGTAATTGGAGTTCCAAGAAAAATAAAATAGTGAGAAGTGGGTTATTTGAAGGAAAAATGGCTATTTTTTTTCACAATTTGTTAAAACCTATAAGCCTAAAAATACAAAAAGCTCAACAATCCCAAAGAAGACAAATCCTTAAAATACTAAAAATATGAAAAGACAATCACAGGGAAAAATTACACACTATATAGCAGAAAATGAGTAATAAAAGGCACATATTCTGAAATTATGCAAGCTAGAGGACCATGACATTACTTCCTTGAGATGCTAAAGTAAAAAAGAAAACCAGTGGCCACTGCCTACACATCAATTATATAAGTTCTTCCATTGCTAGAATCACAGTAAGTCTATAGTAGAACACCAGCAAGTTTACTCTAGTCCTTTGTTCACTCCTCAATCTTGAACTGGAGGTTCTGAGGGGAGGGAGAGGGAAAAACAGGTGTCATATGAGGGCATTTTTAGGACTCGGGAATTATCCTGAATGACATTGCAGTGACAGATACAAGCTATTATATATCCTGCCATAACTTACAAAATTGTACAGGAGAGAGTGTAAACTACATTGTAAACTATAATCCATGCTTAGTGGCAATGCTCCAAAATGTGTTCATCAATTGTAACAAATGTACCACACTAGTGCAGATGTTGTTAACGTGGGAAAATGTGGGAGGGGTAGGGAGCAGGGCATATGGAAATCCCCTATATTTTTCATGTAACATTTATTCAATCTAAGTACCTTTAAAAAAAAAATTATATTAAAAAAAAAAAAAAGAAATGAAGAACAAGAAAAAACTATCAAACTCAATTTCTAGGTCCAGAATAAGTATAATTCCAAAATGAAGGTTTAATAAAGACTTTTCAGAAAGTGATAAAGAAATTTTGTAACAATCAATCAACCATACTGAAAACGTGAAAAGGAATTCTTTCATTTGGAGGAAAATGTTTCCAGAAGACAACTTTCATCTAGAGAAAAGAATGACAAGAGTCTGAAATGTAAATATAGAGATATATAAAAATAATTTTCTTATGTTTTTTATATCTTTCAAAAATAATTGTTTAAAGCTAATTATTAACAATATATTGTGGGATTATAGTATAAACATAAGCAAAATAAAATGTATGACCATTTAAACAGGGTTAGGGTATAGTATAAGGATGTATTGTAAGTTATTTACATTATAGGTGAAGCAGTGTAATATTATTTGAAGGTATACCATGATAAGGAAAATATGTATAAACCTTAGCTCAACCACTGGGAAAGAACATATATCTAAAATACAATAGTGGTGATAAAACAGAATCATAAAAAAAAATAAGGCAAGCAGAGTGACATCACCAAAATAATGGAATAGGAAATCCAGAAAACTTTCCTTTCCACTAAAGCAACAATTAAGCTGGCATAAACAGTCAAAATCAACTTTTTCAGAACTTTAAAGTCCATTAAAATATTACAGCAACAATGGGAATAATTACCAAAGAAAGAAGCTGAACTTTGAATTAGAGTTTTGTGGTGTTTTAACTTGTCTATTTACTATACCTTCCCCTTTCCACTCCTCCGCCCCCTCCTCACCCCGTTTGGCAATGGCTATGATATTGCAGCCTGCATTCCTTTTATACTAAGAGAGCAATATGGACCTGTTTTCAAGGAATTGTGGTTGTATTTATGACCTTTCTGGTGGCATCCTGTAGAATTGCTTTAAGGGTTTTGTTTTGTTTTTCCTGCTTCAGAGCTTTCCTACAGCTGAAACATTATATGGGAATTTGAGCAGCTATTTAATATAATGATAAGCAGAATTCAGACAAGAAATATTAGCAAGAAGAAAATGAATATTTTATTACGGTAGAGGGACAATTCATAAAGTAGATATACACTACGTAAACAAACCTACAATTATAAGTGACTATTTCAACAGTTCACTCACAATATTTTTTTTAAAAAGCAGCAATGAATAAACAGAGAGATTATCAGTAAGAATATGAAAGACTAAAGCAATGCTATCAACCATTTGTAACTGGCTTCTGCTAAACACACCACCCCTAATCAACAGAATACATTTTATTTCCAACTGGACATGAAACATTGGCCAAGTTAGATCATACACTGGGCCATAAAACATGTCTCAGTGAATTCTGAGGGATTGATATCATGTGGACTATATTTTTTTACCAAAGCAAAATTAACACATAAATCAATATAGAGATACCTGGAAAAGCAACAGCTATTTGGAAATTAAACATTACATTTCTAAATAAAATGTCTAAATATAAATAGTCATAATGAGGGAAATTAGAAAATATTTGGAAATTAAGAAAATCAGTGATCCTCAAAAAATTTTTATTAAGCTAATATTATTAATATAATTAGAGCTGGACCTATTAAGAAAGGAAGAAAACGTAAGTTAGCAATATCAAGAATGAAAGATAGAATACCTTCCCAAATATTGTAGATATCAAAGAGATAATATATAAATATAATGTACACATTTATGCTACTAAATGTGATAACTTTTAAGAAATATGCAAATTCCTTAATGACACAAATTTCCCAATCTGAAAGCAGAAAATAATCTGAATAGAGCTATATCTACTAAGGGAATTGAATTCATAGTTAGAAACCTTTCCATCAAAACAATATATATATAAAAAAAGATAAAACTCCGGTTGGCTTCACTAATGAACTTAACAAGCCCTTAAAGGAGCAATAATACCAAATCCTGTAAAACCTGTTTCAATATATAAAAAAAGAGGACAAAACAAGACAAGACCTTAAGAAAATACAGACATCAGAAGCGATTATGTATTATCACCTCTAAAAATCCTGTCCTCCATAAAAGCAATGAAAACATTGTTAAAAAATGTCAAAATCATCATTTTGAGAATGTTGGAAATTAACCAAAGCTCACAACCACCTGGGTAATATTTATTCAAGAAAAAAACATTGAATCTTGTTTAGAACTAGAAGTTTTGTGGCACGTTAACTTGCCATTACTCAGACCTGAACAATATGAACCACATCTTCCCCTTTGCCATGAGCAAAAGGTACTAATACCTTCTACAGCAAGGCTATACCTTGAAAACCTTATGTTAAGTAAAAATATCAGACACAAAAGACAATATATTGTGCCTTTTTCATTTGTATGAAATGTCCAGAAAGCTTGAGAGACAGAACATAGATTAGTGGTTGCTGTGGGAAGGAAGGGAGAGGAGAGTCAGGAATGACTGCAAATAGGTAGGGAATTTCTTTGTGGGGTGATCAAAATGTTTTGAAATTAGAAAGTGGTGATAGTTGCATATCTTTGTGAATATAATACAAACCACTGAATTGTACACTTCAAAAGAAAGGATTTATGGTATGTCAATTTTATCTCAGTTTAAAAAGTGGCCAATGAGAAGACATTGCAAGCAAAGAATACTACCAAACAAATTTAGTCACAGAAATCCTTAACAACATATTAGCAAATCTTATCTAGCAGTATGGACAGATAGATAGATAGATATTAATTCCACGTGAAAATATGAGTTTATTTGTAAGAGTGCACAGTTCTGCATTTGAAAAGGAATCAATGCAATTCACCATATTAATAAATTAAGAGTCAAACCATATGATCTGTACAGATGCAGATCAAGCATTTCACAAAACTCTATATGAATTTATCATACAAATTTTAGCAATTTAGGAGTAGAAGGGAACTTCCTCAACTTAATAGATTCTTTTTTTTTTTTTTTTTTTTAAGATTTTATTTATTTATTCATTTATCCCCCCCTTGCTGCTTGTGCTCGCTGGGTCAGCTAACCACGCCGTGCGGGCGGGCTTGCCTTCACCAGGAGGCCCCGGGAGCTGAACCCGGGGCCTCCCATATGGTAAACGGGAGCCCTACTGATTGAGCCACAGCCGCTTCCCTTAATAGATTCTTTATCAGGGTTTGAAAGGATATTGCTTTGAAATTCCAGAACAAGGATGAAGAAAAATTCATAACAAGCTTCTTTTAATAATAAATAAAATTGATAACATAGCAGATCAAAAAATTGCAATAAAAAGTGAAATAACAGAATTTATTAATCTTCTAGAATACAATGTAACAATGCTTTCAATTTTCTGAAAAAGAAATTGAAATAAATCTAAAATTCTAAAGATGCTAAAATACCTTTCAAGTATTGTGATAGAAAGGACATCATTTTTAAACATATAAAGTCTCAAAATTATGCCTTTCTTTCATTCTTTCCAAGGAAACTGCAAAACAGGAAAGGAAACCGAGAAAGAACAATGCATGTGATCTAGTTAGCAGGTTACCAGTCTCAAAAGATTAGATTAGGAAACTTCCAAGGTCAGAGTGAATGGAAATCCAGCCACAACCAAGCAGAGCTCAGGATACACATCTGGCCGACGTGGGAGGAGCAAGAAGGGTCTAGTAAGAGTGTCTCTAGAATCAGAAATAATGTCAAACTAACACACATGACGATACAGGGAGGAATGTTTAGTATTGTTCTAGGGTTTAGGAATGAACTATTAATTGACACATTACAAATTTTAAAAAGAAATAAAAGCAAGTCTTGAATAAAAAATATTTGTATTAAAAAAGACGATTTTCATGAGATACATAGCTTAACAATAAAAGTTACAAAGTCAAAATACTATAATTCTTAAATACAGATTCAATGAAATATTGGGTGGAAAAATATTGGAATTCAGGAAATGAAGTGTGTTAGGGGATGCATAAAAAGTGAAAATTAATAAATTGGCCAACATTGCAAAATTAAGAAATTGCAGTGTTAGCTTATTATTTAGAAATATATGTTATTTATTAAAAGAAAAAGCTAAAGAGGATTGTAAGCTATGTTTTGGGTAGAGAGAACTGAAGATATTCTTTGTCCTTACAATCCCATGGTAATATTTGATTTTTTAACCTGTTAATATATATCACATTTATAAAATTTCATTAAAAATAAAAGTAAAATAATAGGAGTCAAATTTGAATAAAACTTCTCATTGACATAATTGATTTTAATATGCTTTAAGTTAATATTTGGTAAATAGCAACTACATTTTTTAGGCTTATGGAAGAAATAAAATCAAAATACAATGTATGTACATGCACAAAATATATATTAATGGCCTCAAAGATATTTTACTGGACTTGACTTTGGTTAGAAACTAATAAAGAAGTAGCTGGAATTGGATACCAAGATGTGAGTGGGGAGAATATAGAAATTATAGTTAAAATGGACTTAAAACAAAGATAACTTTCTGTATAGTTCTCAGGATAAGAGTAAGTGGAGCTGAGGAGGTGCTTGATGCTCAGGTAACACTATATGGTAAAATTGTTTCAAATATATTTGAAACAATATTGTTATGATTTAGGTAAGGAAATTTGCAGAAAATTTTGGGGAAATAGAGAAGTGCTAAAGATTAAGAAAATGAAAGAATTTCAGGAATACTAATAAGCATGATAAAAGTATTGAAAAGTAGAAAATGAACTCTAAATCACTGTGCTTAATAATCTTGGCAGCATGTAAGATTTTATATATATATATATATATAATATACACACACATATACATACACACATATAAGTACATATGCACATACATGTATATACATACATAAAATAAATTGTGTATGATAGCAAAATAACGGCTTTGGATAATAATGTGTCGTGAGAAGGGTAAGTTACTAATGCAAGTCATATTACACATACCATCACCTTTCTACTTCTACAAGTGAAGAGTCATATTATTATAACATCAAATTTAAATAGTTCTCTGATAATAACTGATTCATAATTCATCAGTAGCTTTTGAATTTAAATGCATAATTCTAGGAGTTATATAAGTTGTCATGGGGGTGTTTCTTAAGAACAAATTATTAAGTTTGTTTTATAAGAACATAGGGGTGAACAAAAATCTGAATTACTCACAACAGGATGAATGAACTCTGATCAACTCCAGCTTTTGCATGATAATTAGAAGGTTACACTTTAATTGCTTTCATTTACAGCCTAAGCTGAGTGCTATGCATCACTGGATTCAGCACAGCAAATGACCTTAACTTAATGTCAAGGAGATTTCCAGATATATTATGTCTAAAATTTTAAAAATTTAATTAAAACAAAAGTAAATACAGGAAGATTTGTTCCATGAATATAAATAATACTGCAAATTGTACAGAGTTATTAGTATTATTATTTGATATAAATGATGCAAACAATTTGAAGCAAACTTTTATTTATTTTGCTACCCATAAGCAAATTAAACAAAAATGGAGATTGTAGGAAAGTCAACAATATCAAAACAAAGGAAGTTTGTTGGCAAATTCTACATGGAATTACCACATGACAGAGAACTAGTTATTGGTTAATTTCATGCATTTTAATAAAATTTTTCTAGTATTCCCAGAATTATTCATTCATAACATAGACAGTTTTAAAGGATCTCTCTAATGACATCAATCTAGGTGCAAATAAATGAAAAAAAATCAGATTATTATCACAGTAATTACAAAAATGTGTTAAAACAAAAAGGATCAAATATCCAGGAGAGATAAATATTCATTAGAGTATGTGATTCTTGAAAACTGATAGACTAAATTTTAGTTCTTTGGCCAGTTACTTTTCCCAAAGCTTGGGCATTAATCAAACCCAATATAAAAGGTACATGGAGATCAGCCAGATCATTTATTAGCTCTTCAATTGAGGCATCAGTCTGCTGAAAGGCTAATTGGGCCAATCTGTGAATGTAGCAATCCCATAATTACTCAGACTAATTATATTAATCATTTAAAATATGTTCGTGAGAAACTGCTAACATATAACCTTGTGGTTTTGAGATGACCTTACTTCAATTAGGACATGATGTCAAGGTATGATTTACTAAGTATGGTTAATGATAAGCAGACAGAATGGGATTTTTAAAACTAGATAGTATAGAAAAGGAGTCATGAAATCGGATTATGATAAAGTAATTAAAAGTTCTTTCAATTTTCAGGGACTTGACCAAAAAAGAGTATCTCATACAGTTTCTTTTGAAACTGATTGAATAGTTTATTACTGTTTTTTCAGTGTACCTGGATAACTGTGAGTGGATGCTTCAGTTTCCTGGGCTACTCAAGCAAATGCCATGACATGGGTTGCATTAACCAATGGTAATTTATTTGCTCATGGTTTTGAAGCTAAAAGAAAGTCCAAATCAAGGCACCATCAAGGCGATGCTTTCTTCCCAAAGACTGGTCATCTGGGACTGGCTGCCAGCAATCCTTTCTCACATGGCAGCTTCTCCTGGCCTCTCCATTCTCTTCCGGGTTCTGTTGAATTTCAGCTTCTAACTTCCATGGCTTTCTCTCTCTTTGTCTGAATTTCATTCTGCTTATAAAATGTTCAAGTAGTAGACTTAAGTCCCTAACATAACTTCATCAAAAGTTCCTCCTTATGATGGGTTTACATCCATAGGAATGGATTAAATTTAAGAACATGTTTTCCTGGGATATATACAGCTTCAAATCACCACAGTGGATGTGTATGTGCACACCTAAACAGGTCTGCATATATATGCAGATTGTTTTTTACCAGAAATTTATATTAAATACAAATGAGTTTAATAAATTAATTAAACATATACCAGGTATTACTGTTAGATGTTGGTAACACATATCAGGTATTACTGTTAGATATTGGTAACATATAGAAAGAGACACATTTTTGTATTTAGGAGCACCCATTTTGCTTGGAGAGAGGAAATGATAAATATTTAATTGAAATAAAATGCAGAAGCATTGAAATATTTTTATTTCTACTCACATCATTAAAGACCCAAATGTTAACTTTAATAAAGTTTTCATCATCAGGCTCAAGTTTATTGTCCATAGTCAGGCAGTCTGAAAGAGAAGATCACTAGCAGACTGGAAACCCATGGGCACTAGCTGAAGTTTCTCTGCCAGTTGGGTCATATAATCCAGAAAATCCAATAATTGAAATGTCATCAGCAGATAAGGACATGTCATAGACTTTGACATGTCTCTATATCTCTATAGGTGAATCACTGCTCAGACTCTTAGGATTTTGGAGCAAAGCCCTGCCATCCTGTGCTACCTACTATTATTGTGAGAAACAGTTTTTTACCTGCTACTGGGAGTTAGAACAGACTGAATACCATGGGCCACCAAGTTACCATGCAACCTGTGTTGCTCATAATCAACTGGGATGTACTACCCACCAAGACATAAAGCTGCATAAGCATAGTAACATTTCATTATTGGAAGGTGGTATATGATATCCTGAAAGAAAATGTAAGTTGCAAGAGGAAGTGGCCTAAATGTCCTGTCTTCTGCTCCTGTTACATTGCCTTCTCTTCCTAAGTCTGCCCCTATGACCTTATGGAAAATTCCAGTAATCAGATGACTGAGGAAGAAAAAACAGGCCTGGTTTAGAGATGGTTATGTACAATATGCACAATATGCAGGTTCTATCCAAAAGTGGACAATTACAGAAATATAGGCACTTTCTGGGATATCTCTGAAGAACAGTGGTCAAGGACCAGTTATAGTCGGCAGAACTTTGATTAGTGCATCTGGTTGTTCATTTTTGCCTAGAAAATGAACCAGATAGCCAAGTCTATATCAGTTTATTAGATGTGGCCATTGCTTAGCTGAATAGTTCAGGTCTTAAAAAGCAGTTTGAAAATTTATTACAAAGAGGTCTTGAGGGATATGTAGATAGAGCTTTCTGAATGGGCACAAAATTTACAGATATTTGTGTTCCATATTAATGATCATTAAAAGGTGAACTTGAGGAGGATTGTCCCAATCAAGATGACTCATTCTGTGGGTCAGCATCTTTCCCCAGACATTCCTGTCATTGTGCAAAGGCTCATAAACCAGCAATGGTGGCAGGAAAGATTATGCATGAGCATAGCAACAGTGACCTTTACTCATGAAGGCCGACCTGGCTACTGCCACTGATAAATGCCCACACTTCCAACAACAGTGAGCCCTGATAAGGCACTCCTGGGTCATCAGTAAGCTACCTGAGGCAGATAGCTTATAGGATGGGTGGCACTTTATTTTTACAGGAATACACACTTACTCTGGATATGGATATTCCTTTCCTGCCCCCAATTCTTCTGCCACAGCTACCATGACTGCCCTATCTACTGGCAAGGTACTCCACACAGTATAGCCTCTGACCAAGGAAATCACTTTACAGAAAATCAACTGTGGCAATAGAACCATGTTCATGGAGTTCATTAGTCTTACCATGCTCATCTTGAAGCATCTGGCTTGCTGGAATGGCAGAAAGTCCTTTTGAAAACTCAGTGACAGCATCAGTTAGGCAGTAATATCTTGCTTAGCTAGGGCAATGTCTTCCAGGATATAATACATGCTCTAAATCAGCATCTATTATGTAACATCATTTCTCTCATAGCCAGGAAGCACAGGTCTAGGAATCAAGAGTTAGAAATGGAAGTGGCTCCTCTCCCTGTTACTCCTAGTGATCAACTCTCAAGGTTTTTTCTTCTTGTCATGTGACTTTAGAGTCTGCTGTTTAGAAGAGTTAGTTCCAAAGAAAGGAATACTTCAACCAGGGAATATAACAGTGATTCCATTGAACTGGAAGTCAGGCCTGCCACCTGATCATTTTGGTCTCTTCATCCTCTCTACACACAGACAAAGAAGGGGATTACCGTAATGGCTGAGGTTAATGATACTGATTATAAAGGGGAAATAGGACTGTTACTCTAGAATTGAGGTTATGCAATGGGGATAAGAGTATGTCTGGAATACAAGAGATTGCATACTAACATGCCCTATAATTAAAGTCAATGGAAACTACAACATCCCAACTCAGGTAGGACTACTAATGGCTCACATCATTCAGGAATGAAGGTTTGGATCACACCAGCAGGCAAAGAGTCATAACCAGCTGAAGTACTTGCTGAGGGCAAAAGGAATATGAAGAGAATAGTGGAAAATGGTAGCTACAAATACAAGCTACAGTCATGTGAACAGTTATTAAAGGACTGTAATAGTTATGATTATTTCTCCTTATCATCTAACACAAGATGTATTAACAATAGTTAATTTTGTACCTCAGCATTTAAGTTATAGCAGTTCAAAGGATAAGAGTGTAATGTTGTAAGAGAAACTATATTTGGTGCCTTATCATCTTGCCTGGCCTAGTCATAATTTCCCCTTTTAAGTGACCGTCACCCTGTCCTGGGTGTAACTGCAAGTAGCAAGGATGTACCACCATGTGGCTATCAGCTTCCCTCAATTGTCCTTGCTGCTTCTGGCCTCTGCACTGCATAGTTGAAAGCTGCTAATCCCCCAGCATGCATGGGAAAACCCCACTCTTTACCTCTGGGTCACAATAGATGCCAGAGCCTTGGCCTTATCTTCTTTTCTCTCTCTCCACTGACCCTCACAGGAGCCTAAGTTAGGTAAAACCTGCACTCATCCATTGCCCTCATTCTTCCCTCTCCATCTCGAGGATATGATAAAGCTTTCCTTTAATGCATTCTTGACTACCTGGCTATCTGTGTTTGCATTTCATCACCCAAAATCTTTCCATATAGCATCCAAATACAGAGTGAAAATCATCCAAAGACTTTGACTCTTTCTGAGAAACAGGGTGTTTAGGTTGTTCAATGGGTAGTTGTTTGGTATCATGTTAGGCAGAAATATGACTTTATTATTGTCCTTACCTGGAGATTAAGTATGTTTTAAGGAGATTATATGTGTTCCAAGTTGCCAAATGGTCGAATGTGATGACTTTGTCATGTGTCAACTTGCCTAGGCCAAATTACCTCTTCCAGAATTCCCTTTTTAGCATGTTTGTGCATAGGTTGGACTACAAGAGATATTTTCTTGTGAGTGTTGGGAGATGGAATGGAGGCAGCAGCCAAATTGTAGTATACCCAATATTTTTCCCAGTTATTCAGTCTTTTAATCAGACACTAATATAGATGCTGCTGTGAAGGGACTTTGCATACATAATTAAAGCCCCTAATAAACTGACATTAAGTTATTAGGTGGATGTGCCTGGGTGGGCCTGACAATTAATCAGAATACCTTTGAAAGAAGGTAGGCCCTTCCTGTGTTCAGAGACTTTAAGCTCCAGCACATACATTTGAGGTTCCAACCTAGTTCGGATCATCGCTTCCTGACTCTGCGTGACCTACCAACTTCATACTTCCTTAAGCAGCTTGCACAATTGCCCAAAACAATTCCTTATAATATATATATGTGTAAACATATATATATATACATGTATTTTTAAACAAAACCTAATTTATGTGTAAGAGCTAACTAACAATTAGAATTGTTTATTTCTTCTACTTTATAATTTATTATTTTTTTATATTTGTGTGTGGGATAAGTAATAAATTTATTTTAAAATTTATTATACTTATTCTAGGTGCTACACTAATATCTAAATTATATGATATCCATTTTATTATATTAGAATTGACACTTCAGCATTTGGTTTTCTGTCATAGTTATGGGATGGTGACAGAAGAATTACAAGTTTTTGTTTGTTTGAGTCATTAAAAGTATAAAATTTGAAGACAATAAAAACTAGTCTGGAATCTTGGCTCTGCCATTAACTAGCCACAAATCCTTGTGAGTTAATCTCTCTAAGCTTTACTTTCCTCATTAATCAAAAGGGATAATAATTGTGTACACTACAAATACAACTATCATGTTTGTCTTAGCTTGCATAAGCTGCTATCAAAAATACCACAAATTGTTTTTGATTTAAACAACAGATATTTATTGGCTCATGGTTTAGGGCTAGAAGAAGTCCAAAATTAAAGTACCATCAAGGTGATCTTTTGTTCCAAGGTCTGTAGCACTTTCTCTTCAAAGTGTGATCATTAGTTGATTTTAGAAAAATCAAACAGCTGCTTTCATTTACTGTGTCTTAAGCTAACACATATAATACCTGATTAATTAATCCTTACAACCATGCTTAGCAGAGCTTCAATTATTTTTGCTACATAATCATTGATGTTATAATGAAAAGTAAAATAATAAAGTAAATAATGTCATAATAGAAAGTTATCTTTTGATCCATAACACTAATCCAATGAAGATGAAGTTGAATTCTCCTGGATGAGGTAGCTGCAAAAATTCTTCTTTCTGACTTCTGAAATCCTTAGTTCTGGCTTACTAAAACTTCCAAATTATTGAACAAGAAGACTCCCCACATTGCTGAAGGCAATCTATGTTAATTTGGGATGTTATCAGTCATAGATGCAATCAATTGATTATAGATACAAATCCATCTACAAAATACCCTCACAGTAACAACGATGCCAATGCTTGCTTGACCGAACAATTAGACACCAACCTAGTCAAGTTGATATATGAACTTAACCATCGCACTAAGTTTCAGTTTCTTTATCAATAAAAGGATGTAATAGCATCAACTATGTAATGTTGTGATGAAGACCAAAGAACATGACACATAAATGAAGTTAGAATATAAATTCTTATACATACATGAGTTTATATTATCGTGAAAAATTCAGCAATAATAAAAAGGTCTCCTAGAGGAGAGGGAACACCAGATTTTGATCACAGCATTCAATTCTCATAAAAAAAGCATTTCTCACAAATAACATCTTCACAGCTTCTTGATTATTGAAAATGTTCATGCCATTAAAAATTCTAGTATTCAGGTTGAGGGTAGCAGCATATTCCAAGAGCAGAAATTGAGGCTATATTGTGCAATGACAATGAATCATTTTCATTAGTAGTTATCAAGGCTTTTCTAAATAAGATTAACCCTGAAATGTGGTAACAACTAAGATTGAAATTCAGTCTATGTGATCCCAAATTAAGTGAAGGGAAGAACAGAGATAGCTATATATGAAATTTTGGTAGGAAGAAATTGTCATAGAGAGAAAGATAATGAATTACTTGTTTAAGTTTGCTTTGATGAAATTGATTTTGTAACATATGGCGATTTTTTTAACCTCCAGTAAAGCACTTATATTAAAGTTATTGGTTTACATACTTGATGTTCACTCTTTGAGCCTGATGACCATGAATATATTTTTATATCATTCCACATAGTGGAGCACTACTACAGAATATTGACTCAAAAATATCTGTGCTGAATTGATTTGATATCTAGTCTATGGTGTGAAGCATAATTCTAATATACTGTGACTGGAAACCATTCATATGAGGAACAGAAGACAATCTGAGATTTTCATGTATGTGTAATTCAAACAGATTGAAAGTACAATAGTAGAAGACAATGATCCAAATAGCAAAACTTCTAATCATTGCTTTTGAAATCTTGTTATGATATAATTTCTGATTGTTTCTTTTTAGAAAATTACAATGACAAACACGCAGTTTGCAATTTTCTCTCTGTTACTCTAACTTACATTATTGTACATTATGACTTTCTTGCATCTAAAATACATGGAGTGTATATATATATGTATTTATATTCAATAGTATTTGACTAGAGGTGACTGATGTTATTTTTAAACTTCACACTAAAATATAATGTGGGTAAAGACAGGATGACATGTGCACCAACCCCAAAAGCTACCTTTAATGTTAAGTTATTTTCAACAATTGAGAGAAAATTTTACAATATAGAACAATCAATCTCAACAATGAAACATGATAGATAGTTTACAATGTGCTTTTCCATGAGAAACAAATAGAATTGATTATATAATAATGAAGATCAGGAAAGCTATGGTGTGACTATGGGAGTGAAAGAAAAAGGTACTATTTATAATATGAGGGAGAATCAAATGATACTGATTTTATACTACATTATTAGAAAAATATAAAGTAAAATATATTTGTAACCTAATTAAACCTAGGCACAGTTAGAATTAAAATTCTTTCATATCTATTAGCTTAGAAAAAATAATTTTTATATTTTATGAAATAAAAACTGGGATATATATAAATTAATATTTATATTTGTAAAATTGGATAATATTATATATGTCTGCTTAAATAGATGAATTATAAAGTTATTTGTTGTTATATTACATATGTTAGCCATTAATAATTATTATACAATAGATTATGAAATATAAATTTGAAAATAAGTGGTTATTTATAAATATAGAACTGGCATTTTGATATATCAATTAGAAAACAGACTTACATGCTTCTGGAACTTTTGTTTCCAATGTCAATTTAAATAATGTTACATTTTCTTTTCAAGTATAAACACATAGAACTCCAACTAGCAAACTTTCCCAAGTGGGCAACTTTTTCTCTCTTTAAATATATATGAGTATATGTAATACATGGTGTATTTTATACTCCAGCAAACTTATGTGTAGGAGATTCCCTATATACTACCCCACTTCCCACACTTTTCCCCTATTAACAATATCTTTCATTAGTGTGGTATCTTTATTACAATCGATAAACACATATTGAAGCATTGCTACTAACCAACCAAGGTCTATAGTTTATATTATGACTTACACCCTGAACTGCACAATTTTATAGGTTTTGACAAAATGTGAAATGGCTTATATTCATCATTGTAATATTATGCAGGACAATTCCAATGACTAAAAATGCCCCATGTTACACCTATTCTTCCTTCCTCCCCTAAGAATCTTTGGGGACCACTGTCTTTATGTCAATGTTACAAGTTCTTCCATTACTAGACTAGTAAGCCTACTTTAGTCCATAGTTGCATTCCTTCCTTATGTTTGTTTATTCCTCAATCTTGAAAATCTTAGGATGGTGATGCCCACTCTGCTTCCGATTGAAAGAGGACTCTGATCCCATGGGTAGATGAATGAAACTGTCTTGCTTGCAGTTGTAGATATTCTCTGCTTTTTGTGATGGGCATTGTCCATCACCATCCTTTTGTTAGTTGTCCTGGGTGAGTCCAATGAATTGGAGAGTAGGTATTGGCTGCAACTCTGCTGAGATTCAGGGCTCAACCAGCTTATGAATAGTTAGAGGATCTAAGTCTCTAGGACATGTATTTAATGTGTGTAGTGCTAATTATAGGTTCCAATAAAAGAGGCAGAAGAACCAAATGTAGGAAAATTATAAATGAGTCTAACTCTGATACACTGGGGAGATAAGTTATCATGTGTTCCAAGGTAAGGCTCACTGATGAGGTGCCGATTTCCTGGAGTTCTCTGCCTAATTCCAAATATTGATAGAATTGTTGTAATTTCTGTTAAATTTTTGTGAGATTTTAGGAAAACTCATTGAGGCAATCAGAATTCTGGTACTGCCTTATCATCATCATATATACCTTACACGTAGTATTAAAATTGTGGTTCAGTAACTTCAGATCTGAATCTCCTTTTTTCAAACTTTACATATTAAGAAAGGCAGCCTGAGTAATTTTATTTTATTTTTTTTTTCTTGAATGGAGGAAGAATAAGTTTTAACTACTACTATTTTGTAATTCAATCATAACTTTGATTTGATGAAACTGGTATCAATAAAAGAAATGAATTTCAGAAAGAAGCAACTTATCTTGAAAAGAATAAATTGAATTATATATTTTTGTGATTACTCTTGAATTAAGAGTAATAAAAAATTCTGGTAATTTTTAATGAGTTGTAATGTCTACCAAAATGTTAGAGTCTTCAATCCAGTCTTCACTGGTACTAATTCAGAGGAATTGATTTCTTAAAACTTCAAAATTCTCTTCAGAACATGTCATATATAAACCTACTAATCTCAGTGCAGTAGAGGGACTATGTTATTGTTCATCCAATTTATCAAGTAAGTGACTGAAATGCCTGTTGTCAGGCCATAAGAAGGCACAATGTTCAGAGATTTAATTATTACAAAGAGGATGTATTTCACATTAATTTTCTAACACAGAACAATTCTGGGTTATTCATACAAGGGACTGACTTAAGTTTCAATGTCCTTGAAAAATGTTGCAACCTTAGTTTAATTTTGTAATGAGCCCAACATTAGTGCTGACCATTTTCGGGACACTGTCAATAGTCACATGTGATAATTTTGACCAGATTTATATTCAAATTTTTAAGACGTGATTCAGCACACAACTAAGTTGTGCTGGTCATGAACACCATATTGAAAAGATTTTCTGTCACATCAAAATTTTCATGGACATCACCAAATGATAGAATTAACTGGATGTCATTATATATATCTGAACTCTCATCAGGTATGGTAGAAAATTCCATAAATGATTTAACTTTTTAATACAATTTGTCCTATGAGTTGTCAGCCATTTCTTCATTACACTGAATAATGAAAAATAAATTAATACTAATAATACATTAACTTGTGTTTTGATCTTATTTTATAAAGCCTTCATTTGCACAAAAGTAAATATTTGGTTAATTTCAACAAATTTATCCAATAGATGTTTTTTAGCATCTTATATGTGCTAAACACTGGTCTGATCATTTGGAATACAGCGATAAACAAAACAGAAAGAAACCCTTTCTCCTCGTGAATAAAGTTACATTAGAGCAGACATCTTAAGAAATTAAATGAGCATGCCAAGCAGATTTCTGACGGAGGAACATGGCAGGCAGAGAACGCACTAAAGCAAGGGGGAATGTCTGTGGCCTGTAACAGAAACAGCAATTAAATCAATATTGGTGAAGTAGAAAAAGCAAGGGGAAAGTGTAGGAAATGAATGCGGAAGAGTAAGTGAGATACCTTGGGTTTCTTATTCATTCTCTGATTAGAAGCCATTGAGCAGAAGAGTGGCATGATCTGACTGATGTTAATTAAAAACAAAAGAAAACAAAAAAATACAATCTTTCTAGATTTTTTTAAAAGGAAGAGGTTAAAGGCAGTGGCTATGTATGCCATTAAAATAATTAACTAATGCCATTAAAATAATTCAGGAAAGAGATGAAGTAGACTTGATAGAGGTAAAGGTGATGTGAAGTGGTCAAATTCTGAAGATTGAATCTGGAAGATTTTGTTATGGATTGGATGTGAGACATGAAAGAAAGAGAGAAGCTAACGATGACCAAGTTTTTGTACTGATCAAATGAAAAGACAGGTTTAACATTTTTTCTCCTACAGTGGAGTCTATGAGAGGAGTGAGGTGGGGCAGGGAAAGACAATTGGATAGGATTCAGGAGTTTAGAGAAGAGAAGTCTGTACAGAAGATTCAAATTTGGAAGTCAACAACAAAATAGTATTTAAAATTCTGAGACCAAAAACTTTGCATAGTTTATATAAGATGAAATCCTGTCTCATTTTATATCTATGTAGACTGAAAGAGTCTAAGAGTTTAAGAAATGCTTGGGGAATTAATGGCTTTGTAACATTTCATTTTCAAAAGCAATGTTCTAAATGGCTTAAAATACAAATTAACCAAGAATAAGATTACTAGAACTTGAAAGAAAGAGAAAGAAATGGAAATAGTTTTTGAATAATATTTTGTGAATTTTTAAGCAAATAGATTTTCTCCAGATTATTTGGCCTTTTAACTATCTCTGTACCTCCCACTCTTTGTCCTTTTTAGTCAGATTCATACCACTAGCTATGGGGTGAGAATGAATTTAATGTAGTATTTGAAGTTGGAAGTCAGAGCCTAAACAAACAAGGAGAGACTAGGATTGATGAATATGTACATCACTGTGCTTCTTAGATTATTTTACTCAGTCCTCAAAAAATCAATTATATTAAACAATTCATAAATAGTTGAGAAAATTAAAACTCAAAAAGGCTAAATGACTTTTTTAAGCTCACACAAATGTTAAATATTAAAACTGAGATTTACTTACTGCTTGATTCCAAAATCCATGCTCTTTTCTTGTACTACGTAATATCTGAAATCAGACTTAATCCTGATGCCTGAGGGGGGTGGGAGTGGAGTGTGGGAAAGGAATATAAACCATTTAAAGAGGCTTATATCATGGATATGGACAACTTCTGATTAAATGATTGTTCACTGTGCATTAAGATGAGTTTAGTTATCTGATTTACTTTTTCAGATTAAAGTATAAATACTAGTGTAAAAGCCCCTTGTTAGTCTTCTGGGAAAAGCAATATGGCATCACCAAAGTAAAAGATTCTAAAATTGAACCATGTAATATTGTAGATGAACTTATCTTCATCCAAAAAGATAGTTCTTAAATATTTTTTTAGGGCAAAATTCAAATTTTGTGATAAGATAAATTCTTGACAAAACTTGAAAATGTGCTTTGGTGCCTCCAATATCTGTCTTATTTTCTTTTCCTGCTTTAGTGACTTCCTTCTTATACTTCTAGTGATATAATCATGAATGCACAGAAATAAATGCTGTGGCTTTATTAAGATGATTTTTGTACCATTCCATTACTTCGAAAAATAAAGGACATCAATGACCCCTCTTATAATATAACATTCAATTACAGACAACTTTAACAAAGTTAACCCCATTAAAATAATATATTAATCACTTAACAACAACAAAACAAAACAACACAAATTAAGACACATTTATTAGAAACCATTTCCCAAATAAAATAAAAATCTACCTAATGGCATCTCTCCATTTTTATGGAAACTTTAATTTCCTTGGTGGTAATGTAAGAAGTGCTTTCTTTGGCCAGAAACCTAGAAAAGGATTGCTTCTGGAAATTTTTTTTAAATTTCTTCATTTGTATATCTTTCTATATTAGTGCTACAGTAGATTTGTAAAGTTCTTATATTGGCTTGGTTTATAAAGATTAAACATTTTGTGAAGTCTGAAACAAAGGTAGTTTTATTACCACTGAATTAGAAATAATCCATGTACATATTTCTGAGGAAATAAAAATCCAAAATATTATATGGCAATCCTTTGAATTTTATTTTAGGGAACAAAATCAAAATAATGGTCACACCTAGACCTAAAAATAAACATGTTGCATTTTTAAAGTTTATGATGCTGAAATCAAATTGTATTATTGAAATTTGGAATTTACCCTTACGTTTAGGGCAATCAATTTTCAAGACATTTCATTTATATTTTCTTTAATTAAAAATATGTTTTAAAAATATTTAAATATGCATGTCCAAAATCTGACACACTCTTTTACCTCATCTATTTTCACTTCCCACCCATACCTTGGGTGGTATGTATTCTTTTAGACCTTTATCTATGCATTTCCATAATTAGCCAATGATGCATATGCATTTTATTTGTCATAAATGTCATCATGCTTTATATACTATTATTATCATGCCTTTTGTTACTCAAAAATGACTTTTGAGACCCTTTCATGACACTATATAAACATCTTCTTAGTAATCTCATATCAGTAAGATTTTGGGATATGAGACATATCTCTATGAATGCCTTTACAAGGAATACCCACAAAGTCCTCACCATTCCATGAAGTTGATACAAAACCTCCACACAAATGTATGTTACCCACTGAATTCCTGAAGACATTTAATTTATAATATTTTTTAAAACAATTTTTGCACCTGAACAAATTTCCATTGAATGGAGATTTTCCATTCTTTCTTTATGAACATTTCAATGAACCTCTAATTTGGCACTGATTTTGCACTATAACAATAAGGCTTCAATAATCATACCCTTTGTGTGTGGGAGTGCAATTATGTGTTTTCTTCCCTTTTTAAATATTCTGTATTTTTTGGATGAAAAATGCTAAGTCAAGAGAGACATATATTTATATTCATTATTCACTGCCCAATTGCCTTTCAAAACAGAGACTATTTTCATTAGTACCAAACTGAAATGTTTTTGTAAATATAAAGCTATTATAAAGACTTTTAAAAGTTTCACCAATTAATGAGGCATAATATGCTCTCCCATTGCTGTCTTTATTTGTAATTCCATGATTATTAGGAAGCATGAGTTTTTCATATATTTTTCAGATATTTGTAAACTTTCTTCTGTGACTAGAGTGGCAGTTTGAGATTGTTTTATGAATCCCAAAAAGAGAAATATGTTCGTAAACTAATCTATTTCTCTGGGTGTTCCCTTTGATCCCATTAAGTTTAGCTGAGAGCCTTTGATTAGATTTCTTGATAAGATCACTTTAGGACTTTTGATTGGGCTAAGTCAGTGAGGGGTGATTCAGTTTGATTCTCTGCCCCTTTGCTGGGTCAAACACAGAGAGAGACAGGCAGAGGAAAATGAAGCCAGGATATTTCATTCTTCAATGTGAGAAAGAGGACTACAGGAAAAGAAAAGTCCTTGAGAGTCTCAGTGAGGCTGGGCCCATAGAGCAACTTAAGAGGAGATGTTGAGCCTGGAAAGAAAGGCAGAGACCTCAGCAGAGATTGGCAGCCGTCTTGCTTTGCCACGTTCCCGGACAACAGAATCAACACTATCTGACTTTGGGGAAAAAGTACCTGTTATGGTACCCCGGTTTGAGCTTTTCATGGCCTTGGAATTGTAAGCTTTTATCCCCTCAAAATCCCTTTTATAAAAGCCAACACATATCTGGTACTTTGCATGGGCAGCATTTTGGCAAACTAAAACACCCACTTACCGCCTTTTTTTCCTATTCTTATTGATTTTAGTTTTTTGGGTTTTTTTTTTTTTACTAATTTGTGAGAATTTTTTTCATATAGGAAAAAACCCTGCATAAACTCACTGTAGAATGTATATATCACATACTATAAAGAAATCTTTGAAAAAGAATCAAAGGTAATTTTTTCTCAATTATAATGCATTTAAATAATTTACAAGTTTGGAGTCACACCAAGAACAAGTTATATTTTATTTAGCTCTTTGAAGATATAGGTAACTTTGGACTGAATAATTATCTGTAGAGATATGACCTGACAAAGCAATAATGAAAAGGTCATGCCATTTTCCGTGCAACAGTTGTCTTTTTTAATAAGAGTTGTGTACCAAAATTAGTTTAAATTACTGATAATTAGAAACATTTAAATTAAAAAGGAAATCAGAACTATCTCAAAACTAGATTAAGCACACTGGTGTACATTTTTTATCAAAATGATATCCCTTTGATATTGATATAAGATTTATTCACAAAGCTTTATAACTGCTTCCTAAAGATCAATGACATAGAACTTTGCAGTTTCTATTTTACTATAACTCAAGGCAAGTTTTTAACTATTATTACTTCAAGAAACATGGCTTATGTCTGAAGGCTGGAAGAATAACAGATGATAAGCATCCCAGAACATAAATTTAAATGAATGCATGCAGAACCTAAGAAATATAGGGCAAACCACAAAAAAGTGACGTATTTATTAAAATATTTCAGAACATTGAGTTGAATAGTAAAATATTTAAAATCTTAACTTGTATAAAATAAAATAGACATTTTATAGAAAATAAAAATTGTCATGTACTTTTTATTAAATTTCTTTGCAAAATCTAATTTAAATATACTATGAAGCTGAAAAGATATAGCTGGAATGCTGGTTAATTACCTTGTGATCATCCCATTGGTGAAGGATTCCTACCCTAGGGTTACAAGAATGGCTGATTACAAGACACTGGACACTGGACATATGAGATTGGTAGCAGTTTATTAGCTGCATATACTCACAACCCAGCTGGGGGAGGACAATCTGTGCCATGCATGGCTATATAAGTACTACACTAAGGAACAGAATAAACAAGGGGATTCAGGAGGCAGCTTTTATATTATCAACAGAGTGGGGTGCTCCCTGGTTCCTGTGGGAGGATGTGTTTGGCTTGTTTGACTAATTCTGTAGGCTTACAGGGATCTTATACTTATTACTCTGGGATAAGAAGGAACTGTACCTAGCTTTTTTCATAAGGAGAGTTGTTTAGCAAGGGGATCTTATCAATGGGAACAGATTGGAGAGGGGAATTTGCGGTTATGCCGTTTGAGACACTCCTGATTTTATTAGAAGTCAAGGCAATACATAATACTAAACCCTAATTTTAGTTCTTACAATACACTTGGAATGGAATTCTTCCTAATGAAGACTTACACTTTGAACAAAATTCCAATCCATCTAAAACAAATTCAAATTATCAATCAGAAACAATTGCAAACATTAAAATACAACCAGATCAAAATCTGGGTATTGCCATTTGTTACCTTGTTTTTAACTTGCCTTTCTTCATTTGTAAAAGAAGGTACAATAGCACTGCTTTTCATATATATAGTGGCTTCTCAGTAAATTTCACCAATCTTGTCCTTGAGCATCTAGTAATTTCTCATCCTTTGGTCAGGAAACTTGATGTCTTTTAATGCCTACAAATAAACTCAGTGTTTTAGTATCCCTGACCCAAACCCTCAAATATCAAGATAATCTACATTTAACAAGATTTGTCTAATGTGCTGATTGACTCTGAGATTGGAAGAAGACAGTGGTTTCAGTACAGAACCATCCTGTAGTGGTGAAAGGGAGTTCCTACAAAACGTATTTCACATCCTCCCAATAAAGCCCAGAATTTTTGATCTAGAAGGCTACTTAAATATGAAATTACCAAATTTTAACTTTCAGAGAGAGGAAGAAAGAGAGAACTTTAAAAACATGCTTGTTCTGGTGTGTAATTAAAAGAATATACTAGGAAATATCTTTTAAACACATATATTAGTTTGCCAAAGGGCTGCCAACACAAAATTACCAGAAATGGGTTGGGTTTTATAAGGGGAATTTACTAGGGGAAAATCTTATCATTCCAAGGCCAAGAAATATCCAAATCATGGCATCAACAGAGATGTTTTCTCACAAAAGTCAGCTCTTGATGATCCTGGCATCCTGCCACATGGCAAGGCAAGATGGCAGCTGAGGTCCCTACCTTCCTCTCTAGGCTCACCATCTCCAGGAGTTCCTGGACAACATATCTCCTTTGGTCTTGTCTCTTTGACTCCCTTGAGGCTTCTCTGTCCTTTGGCAGCTGTAGGTGAACGTAAAGTCTTCTCTCTCATATGGCAGGGTCAAAATGGCAGGGGTCCATTTTTCTGTGTCTCCTCTTTTTCTCTGTGTGTTCTTAGTTTATATAAGACCAAGCAAGAGGGAATACACCCAACTTTTGTCATGTGTCACTGATGTAGTCCAATCAAAATCCCTAGAGTGATCTAATCAAGTGATCTAAAAGAAGATCCACTAACTGAATTTAAACCAAAGAGTCCCATACCCACAGGAATGGATTAGTTCAAGATAATCATTTCTGGGTTTAACAAAATTCATACTGTCACAACACAAGAGAGGGCAATGATGGAGAAATAGAGAAACAAAAAGGATAAGTATATTGTTTTAGTTTGCCAAAGGGCTCTGATGCAAAGTACTAGAAAAGGGGTGGATTTTTTAATGGGACTTTTATTTAGGGTATAAGTTTACAATTCCAAGGCTGTGAAATGTTCAAAACAAAGCACCATCAGAAATGTTTTCTCACCAAATTCAGTTACTGGTAATCCTGGCATAAGGCACATAGTGATCAGGCATATTCTCATTTCCTCTTGAGCTGCTCTGTGGGTCCAGCCTCTTGGGGGCTTTGTGCTTAAGCTTTGGCTGCTAGCAATCCTTGTGTCCTCTCTCACATAGCAGGGTCAAAAATGGTGGCTTCCTTCCTCTGTGTGTGTGTGTGTCTTTCTCTGTGCCTCCATTTATTTCAGACCCAGCAAGAGGGCAGAAATCCAAGCTGGCTCACACCTCAATGAGATAGTCCAATCAAAAGCAATAAAGTGATCTTTTCAAATAAGTTAATCAAAAGCCCCTTAACTGAATTTAATGCAACCAAAGTCTGTTACATCTACAAGAATGGATTAGTTAAAGAACACTATCTTTTGGAATTCAAAAAACAACTCCAAACTGTCACAAAAAAGGTAAATTGACAAAGTTAGCCCTACTTTAGTAATTACATTAAATGTAACTGGATTAAACACACCCATTAAAGTCAAAGAACGGCAGAATGTTTAAAAATTATCCAAATATATGTTGTCTACAAGTAACACATTTAGATTTAAAGTTACAAATAAGTTGAGTGTTAAAAATAAACAGTAACAGAATACTTGACTCTACTAATACCAAACAAAATAGGCACTAAGAGAAAATATCACTAGAGACTGAGATATATTTTTAAATGATTTAATTTCAACCAATCAGGATTACGGAACAGTTGTAAAAATAGATGCACATGAAAACCGAACAAGTAGCTGTGGACCAAGTTGGGAGAGTAAGAAGCTCCAAGGTTCCATTTCCACACAGAATCTTTGAACAAGTACTGGCAAAGCCAATTTCTTCAAAACCCCAGAAGTGAGTTAAGAGGTTGCAGTAAATGAGAAAGTGCCACATGAAGAAAATGCAGCTTTCAAAATGGTGCTGGAAGCTCCAGGGAAGCCCCTTGCCCACTTTTTCCCTGGCTCAGTGTAGAGCAGATCTGTGCTCCAATTGTGGGCCCCAGGTCCAGTTCGAGAGGGAGTAAAGTAACCCTTAATGTGCATACTGGAGTGCCTATATGTTGGTGCCAATCTTTCAGTGACAGCCTGAAAGATTGAACCAGTGAGCTTCTCTGGATCACCCTCCCAAAACTTGTCCTGCAGACATAATTAGCTGGCATATAGGGAAAGCAGTATAAGAAACAATTTAGTTAAAGTGGCCTGGGGCAAAGATTACCTGCATTAAGTAAAACAATAGAACACCTAGGAGGGAGAGAAAGTTTATTTCATAGGAAGTGGATAGGGCATTCAAATTCTGTTAAACAAGGAAAGTCCTAAGGACAGGAACAATCATAAGCTCAGGAAGAGTTGCAGTGTCAGAAAATATGGGGAGGACCCTGCAGGTCACATTCACCTCAGGCTGACCTTATTCCTAGAAGTGCTAAACTCTGAAGGAGAGCACCAGTCACTGCAGAGCCAATATGCAAAGACTATGAAAATTGTTATTATTATTATTATTATTATTATTGCTTGTTTTAGTTAGTTCTTAGCATTCTAGGAATTCTTTGTTATATTACTAGCGTGATACAACTTTAAGGAACAGAGAGCTCAGGAACTATATCCCAAACTTGACACTTTAAAATATTAAAATGCACAGTGTGCAAAGAAGATTATAGGACAAAAAAGTAAAACAGGAAACAATAGTCCATTCAAAGGAACAACATAAAAATCCAGAAACCATCAACAAAGAAGACCAGACTGTGGACAAAAAAAAAAAAAAAAAAAAGAAAGAAAAGATTAAAAAAAAAATCCTCAGTATGCCCAAGGAGATAAAGGAAAACACAAAGAGCAACCTAAAGGATATCAAGAAAAGAGTGGATGAATGCTATGAGAATCTCAAAAAAGTGTTAAAAATTTTTAAAAAGAACCAAATAGAAGCACTGGGGTTGTAGAAGACAATAAATGAAAAATTCCCTAATTTTCAACAACAGGTTAGAGCTGACACAAGAAAGAATCCGTGAACTCAATGACAAGACACTGAAAAATTTTCAGGCTGAGGAAAAGACAGAAAAAGAATGAAAAGAAGTGAGGAGCACCTAAAAACACCATTAAGCATACCAATATTTACATTATGGGATCCCAGAGGTAAAAGAAAGAAAGGTGCAGAAAGAATATTCAAAGAAATAATGGCAGACTAATTCCCAAATTTAACAAAAGATATGAATAAGCACATTCAAGAGACACAACAAATCCCAAACTTGATAAACTTAAGGAAATCATGCCCAGACACATAGTAATCAAACTGTTGAATACTAAGGACAAGGAGACAGTTCTAAAAGCTGCAAAAGAAAGCAATATCACCCTAATACCTGGATAAAGATGCCAAAAGAAAAGGTTATTACAGATCATATCCTTTAAGACTATAGGTGAAAAAGTCCTCAATACATTGCTATCAAACCACATCCAACAGCACATTAAAAAATTATACATCATGAAGTGAGTTTCTCCAAGTTATGCAATAGAGGGTCAATATAAGAAAATCAATTAATATAATACACTACATTAATACAACAAAGGAAAAAAATGATAATCTCAATTGACATAGAAGAGACATTTGTCAATCCAGAACTGCTTCTTAATAAAAACACTTAGTAAACTAGGAATAAAAGGAAAATTCCTCAAAGAATTAAAGGGTGTATATGAAAAACCAACAGCTACCATGATATTCCCTCGAGAAAGACTGAAAGCTTTCCTTCTAAGATCAGTAACAAGAAAAGGACATCCACTGTTACTACTGTTATTCAACATTGTAGTGGAAAATCTAGCTAGAGCACTTAGGCAAGAAAAAAAGTGAAGCTTCAAAATTGTAAAGAAAGAAGGAATATTTGTCTATTTGCAAATGGCATGATCCTAAATATAGAAAATCCTGCAATATCCACAACAAAGCTATTGTAGCTAATACACAAATTCAGGAAAGTGGTGGGGTACAAGATCTTCTCAAAATCTGTAGTGGTTTTGTACACTAGCAATGAACAATCTGAAGAGGACATCAAGGAAAAAATTCCATTTACAATAGCATCTCAAAGAACCAAAAACCTAGGAATAAATTTTAACAAGAATCTAATGGACTTATATATGAAAAAAGTATTAAACACTGCTAAAAGAAATAAAAGTCCTTAATTAATGGAAGACATTCCTTGTTCATGTACTGGAAGTAAAAATAAAGATAATTCTATCCAAACCAATGTACATGTTCAGTGCAATCCCTGTCAAAACTCCAACAGCCTTCTTTGAAGAAATGGACAAGTCAATCATAAAGTTAACATGGAAAGATAACAGGCACGAGTAGCCAAAATCATCTTGAAAAATAAGAATAAGTTGGAGAACTCACATGTCCCAATTAAAAGATGTTTTGTAAAGTTACAGTAATCAAAACAGAATGGTACTGGCACAAGGGCAGACAAAGAGACCAGTGTAATCAAATAAACATATTAATGGCCAATTGAGTTTTGATAAGGGTGAAATTCTACTCAAGGGAGAATGAATAATCTCTTAAAGAGATGGTGTTTGGAAAACGATCTCCAAATGCAAAAGAATTAAGGTGGATCCCTAGCTCCTGTCATAAAAAAATTAACTCAAAATGGATCAAAGATCTAATATAAGAATCAAAAGTAAAAAACAAACAAACAATCAAAAAACTCCTAGAAGAAAATATAGGGAATCATCTTCAGGACCTTGCATTAAACAGTGGTTTCTTAGACTTTATCCAAAAGTAGGAGCAATAAAATAAAAATAGATAAGTCGAACTTAATCAAAATAAAAAATGTTTGGTCATCAACCATGAAAGAAAAAATAAAACCTAAAAAATGGGGGAAAACATTTGGAATGTACATATTCTTTAAGGGCTTAATATCCAGAATATGTTAAGAAATCCTACAACTCAATGACCAAAAGACAAACAATCCGATCTTAAAAATTGGCCAAGGTCTTGAATAGGCATTTCTCCAAAGAAGATACACAAGGGACCACAGAGCACATGAAAGAATGGTAAACATCATTAGCCATTAGGGAAATGAAAATCAAATCATAATGTGATACCATTTCACACCAACTATAATTGATACTATTAAAAAACACACACAGAAACTAACAAATATTGGAGAGGATTGGAGAACTAGTAATACTCTATTAGTTGGAGTTTAAAATTGTTAAGCTACTCTAGAAAATAGTTTGTCCCTAAGAAAGTTAAATTACAGAATTACTGTGTACCCAGTAATCCCACTTTTAGGTACATATCCAAATGATTTAAAAGTAGGGATTCAAGCAAGTATGTTCATAGTGGCATTAGTCACAACTGCCAATAGATGGAAACAACACAAGAGCCTGTTGAAAACAAGATATGGATAACAAACATGGAGGATTGGGGAACATGGCATCAGATTAGGCAAGCAAATCTCAGCTCCCTCACAAAACAATGACAAAATAGCTAAAAGCTGCCCAAGGGACCTGCTTTGGGGGTCTGAAGACCAGGGAAGTGCTTCACAACTCTCAGGAGGGTGAGAGACAGAGAGATGAAGAATCCAGAACAACAAATTGTGAGTTACTAAAACTCCCAGCCACTGGGAAGAGCTCCCCCCCCATCCATGAGTTATTAAGTGGGGATAAAACTCATGGCTCATTGCAGTTGACTGAAAGGGGAGCAGACGTCTTCTGCCCTGTCAACTTTTACAAGGGAACAGGGAGGGGGAGTTGGGGGGCTTTTCTTCAGTGAATTCGGCCAGCGGAGCCAGCTTTGAATCTCAGGTCCTATCAGACCAAAACAAAGGAAAACGGAGAGACATACAACTCTGTGGAAAGGTGCATCAACGACCACCATCTGCTGGACGGTCTGGAAATTGCATGCACTTAAACTGCTTTTTCAGCCTTGTTTACCACATCCCTGGGAGAATATCTGAGTCCCATTAGTGAGTCCTTGGCATGATATTGATAACTGAAGTTGGGGAATTTTAAAGAATTAGGATTGGTTGAAACAAATATCAAAGAAGAGCTGTGAAAAAAAATAGATAAGGAGACACTGAGAAAGTTTGTAACCAAGAAACTGGCTTTTCAGGAAATACTAAAGGGTTTGTTACAGTCTCAAAAGAAAAGAAAGGAGGGAGAGGCTTAAAAGAGAGTCTAGAAATGAAGATTATGTCAGTAAAAGTAACTAAAAGTCTCAAAAGAATGGTGAAAATAAAATATGACAGATAAAATTCAAAGGTCAAAATGAGTGAAATAAAGTCTTTTACAGTAATAACATTGAATGTTAATGGATTAAATACCCCATTAATTTTAATGGATTAAACTGGCAGAATGAAAAGAAAGTATGAGATACATATATGCTGTTTGCAAAAGACTCACTCTAGATCCAAGGATACCAATAAATGGAAACTGAAAGGCTGGTAAAAGATATTCCATATATTCAGTAAGAAAATAAATAAATAAATCTGGATTAGCTATACTTATCAGATGAAACAGACTTTAAAAGGGCCAGTACTGCAAAATCTGAGGAGGAAGTCAGGAAAAAAAATTCTATTTACAATAGCAACTAAAAGAATCAAATATTTAGGAATACACTTAATCAATGGTGTAATGCACTTCTATTCAGAAAACTACAATGCACTGTTAAAACAAATAAAAAAAGACCTAAATAATTGGAAGAACATTCCAAGCTCACAGTTTGGAAGACTAAATATCATTAAGATGTCAATTCTACCTAAATTATGTAAAGATTCAATGCATTCCCAATAAAAATTCCACCAGCAATTTTAAATAAATGGAAAACATGATTATAAAATTTATTTGTAAGTGTAAGTGAATAGCCAGAACCATCTTAAAAAGGAAAAGTGTAGTTGGAGAACTCTCACTTCCAGACTTTAAATCCTTGTACCTAGCTACAGTGGTAAAAACAGCATGGTACTGGCATAAAGACAGACATATAGACCAAAGGAACCAAATTGATGGTTCAGGAACAAACTCTCACATCTGTGGTCTACACAGCTCAGACAGAACAGTCCATTCCACAAATGATGCTGAGAGAACTGGATATCCATAGCCAAAAGAAAGTAAGAGGACCCCTATCTCACACCTTATACAAAAATTAACTCAAAAACGATAAAAAGCCTAAATATAAAAGCAAGAACCTTAAGTTTCTAGAAGAAAATGTAGAAAAACATATTCAAGACTTGGTGGTAGGTGGTGGATTCTTAATCTGATGGTTAATGTATGTAGAAGTTTTAAAGTTTGGAAATGTATAGAGTTGATGGTAACACATTATAGTGAGTAACAGCTGGCTTATAAATGAGAATGAGGCTGGAAAGGGTAGTCTAGGGATGTAAATGTTGATTGAAAGAATGCTAGAGAGTAATCTAGGGACTGACTAACACAGTAAACCCAGAGGTGGATGAGAATTGTGGTTGATGGTACAGATGCAACAGTGTCCTTTGTGAGCTAGAGCAGATGTACAACACTATTGCAGGGTGGTGGGAATGTGGCGAGGCATGGGAAAAGTGCAACTGGAATGACCTATGGATTGTGGTTAGCAGCAATACTGTAATACTCATGCATCTATACCAAAGATACACTGTGTTGATAATGGGGGAGTGTATTAGTTGGCTTCCATAAAGGGTATTTATTTGGGGTAGAAGCCCACAGTTACCAGGCCATAAAGCCTAAGTTACTTTCCTCACCAAAGTCAGTTGCCATGTTTGGAACAAGATGGCTGCCAATGTCTACAAGGGTTCAGGCTTCCTGGATTCCTCTGTTCCTTGGACTCATTTCTTTCTGGGCTCAGTGCCTCTGCATTCTCCACAAGGCCAGCTGTAGAGTATCAGGCAAATGACTCTTCTCTCTTCCTGGGGCTTCTGCTGTGTCCAACTGAGCCTTCTCTCCTTCCTCATATATCTGCTTCTCTAATTGTTTATTTTCCAGGATCCAGGATCAAAACTAGCTTCCCTGGGATGTGATTTCTCTGTGAGTTCCTGCCCACCAACAGGACTCAAGATCCTACTGATGTGGCCCAATCAAAGCCTCAATCATTAATTAATCAAATAAAAGTGAAACCTCTGAATCCAATATAATCTAATATGCCCAGAGGAACAAGCCAGTTTAAAACATAATCCAAAATCTATTTTTGGAATTCATAACCAATATCAAGCTGCTACAGGGAATGTGAAAAAAGTGTGCCAAATGTACACTATGGGTCATGGTTAGTGATAATAGTCTAATGATATTATTTCATAATCTGTAACAAATGATCCACCATGGTGTGGTGTGTTGATGGAGAGCTGTTGTATGGGAATTCTGCACATTTGCATGATTGTTTTGCAAGTTCACAACTTCTGTAATAAAAATCTACTTTGAAAAATAATAAAAGGCTGAGTTGGGAGAAAAATACACCAATGTAAGATATGGACTATAGTTAGTAGTAAAATTTTGATGATATTCTTTCATCATTTGTAACAAATGTCTCACAACAATGCAAGGCGTTGGTGGTTGGTTGATGTATGAGACCCCTGTATGATGTTATGCATGTTTGCTTTTTAAGCTCACAACTTTTACTATACACTTATTGTTTATATATGTTCATGTATAAATGATATAGGATGGGTTGGGAGAAAAATAAACCAAATGTAAAATACTTTGGTTAGTAGTAATATTTTGAGGATGCTCTTTAATCATTATTTAAAAATGTTTCACAACAATGCAAAGTATTGAGAAAGGGTGAGGTATGTGAGCCTTATATGATGATATGTAATTTGTTTTGTAAGTTCACAACTATTACTATATACTTATTGTTTATGTATATTTATGTATGAGTGATATACTTCAATAAATTTTAAAAAATAAAATAATGAGCCATCTATATGTTGTCTACAAAAGACTAACCTCAGATGTAAGGACACCATCAGGTTAAAAGTGAAATATTGCAAAAAGATATTCCTCACAAATAGTAACTAAAAAAGAGTCGAGTAGTGATACTAATATCTGAGAAAAATAAATTTTAAATGAAAAACTGTTACAAGGTATGAAGAAGGTCATTATGTATTAATAAAAGGGACAATTCAACAAGAAGAAATAGCTACACTAAATATTTATGCATTCAACCTCAGGGTCCCAAGATACATGAGGCACACACTGGCAAAACTCAGGGAAAAATAGATGTTTCTACAAGAATAGTTGGAGATTTCAATACACCACTCTCAGTATTGGATAGAAAATCTGGACAGAGGATAAATAAACAGAGAACTCAACTAATATAATAAATGAATTAGACCTAACAGACATCTATAGGGCATTGCACCTCAAAACAGGAGGATATGCATTCTTTTCAAGCATTTATGGCTCCTTCTCTAAGATAGGCCATATGTTGGGTCACAAGGCAAGTCTCAATATATTTTTAAAAGGTTGAAATTATACAAAACACTTTCTATGATCATAACAGAATGAAGCTAGAAATCAATAACGGACTGAAGAAGGGAAAATTCATAAATACGTGGAGATTAAACATACTCTTAAATAATCAGTGGGTCGAAGAGGAAATTGCAAGAGAATTCAGCAAATATCTTGAGATGAATGAAAATGATAACACAACATATCAAAACCTATGGGACACTTAAAAGGCAGTGCTGAGAAGGAAATTTATAGCCCTCAATGTATACATTAAAAAAGAAGGAAAGTGCTAAAATTGAAAATCTAACTGCACACCTGGAAGAACTAGAAAAAAGAACAGCAAACTTATCCCAAATCAAGCCAAAGGAAAGAAATAGTAAAGTTTAGAGGAGAA
This sequence comes from Tolypeutes matacus, assembly GCA_026826555.1. Lineage (NCBI taxonomy): Eukaryota > Metazoa > Chordata > Mammalia > Cingulata > Chlamyphoridae > Tolypeutes > Tolypeutes matacus. The sequence goes on along the minus strand of JAKSZT010054304.1, from coordinate 36,507,557 downwards.
ATAAATGAAATTGAGAACACAAAATAGAGAGAATCAACAAATCCAACAGTTGCTTCTTTCAGAAGATCAACAAAATTGACAAACCCTCAACTAGACTGACAAAGAAAAAGAGAGAGAAGACACAAATAAATAAAATCAGAAACGAGAGGGAGGACATTACCACTGACCCCATAGAAATAAGAGAGATCATAAGAGGATACTATGAATAACTGTATGCCAAAAAGCTAGAAAATGTAGATGACATGGAAAAATTCCTAGAAACACATGAACCACCTACACTGACCCTAGAAAAAATAGAATACCTCAATAAAGCAATCACACATGAAGAGATTGAAACATTCAGAAAAATTTCTAAAAGATGAAAAGCCCAGGACCACATGGTTCACAGGTAAATTCTACCATCATTCAAGGATGACCTAATACCAATCTTGCTCCAGCTCTTCCAAAAATTTGAAAAGGAAAGAATGCTACCAAAATCATTTTATGAAGCCAATATCACCCTAATACCAAAATCAGGTAAAGAACTACAAAAAAAAAAAAAAAAAAGAAAATTACAGCAAATACCCCCAATGTACGTAAACGCAAAAATCCTCAACAAAATACTTGCAAACAGAATCCAAAAGCACATTAAAAGTATTATACACTACAATCAAGTGGGTTTTATCCTAGTTATTCAAGGGTGGCTCAACACAAGTAAATCAATTAGAGTAGTAAAGCATATTAATAAATTGAAGAAGAAAAATCATGTGACCCTCTTGATGGATGCAAAAAAAGCATTTGACAAAATACAGCACATTTTCTTGATAAAAATGCTCCAAAAGGTAGGAATAGAAGGAAGCTTTCTTAATATATTAAAGTGCATATATGTAAAGCCTACAGCTAGCATTGTACTCAATTGTGAAAGACTGAAATCTTTCCTACTGAGATCAGGAACAAGACAAGGATGCCCACTGTCACCATTATTATTCAATATTGTGCTAGAAGTTCTAGCTAGAGCAATTGGGCTAGACAAATAAGTAAAAAGCATCCAAATAGGAAAGGAAGAAGTAAAACTGTCACTATTTGCTGATGACATGATCTTATATGTAGAAAATCCTAAAATATCCACAACAGAGCTACTAGTTTTAACAGAACAGTTCAGCACAGTGACGGGATACAAGATTAACTGCAAAAATCAATAGCATTTGTATACACTATTAATGTGTAATATGAGGATGAAGAAAAAAATTCAATTTATAATAGGGTCTAAAACAATCAAATATTTAGGAATAAACTTAACCAAGGACATAAAGCACCAGTATTCAGAAAACTACAAAACATTGCTAAAAGAAACGGAAGAAGACTTAAATAAATGGAAAGACATTCCATGTTCATGGATTGAAAGACTAAATATCATTAAGATGTCAACTCTACCCAGACTAATTTACAGATTCAGTGCAATTCCAATAAAATCCCAAGAGCCTTTTTTGCAGAAATTAAAAAGTCGATAATCAAATTTATTTGGAATGGTAAGGAAGCCCAAATAATCAAAAATGTCTTAAAAAGAAGAACGATGTTGGAGGACTCTCACTTCCTGACTTTAAAGCATATTACTCAGCCACAGTGGTTTAAAAAAAAAAAGCACAGCATGGTACTGGTACAATGACAGACAGATTGACTAATGGCATTTAACTGAGAATTCAGAAACTGACACTCACCTCTAGAGTCAAGTGATTTTTCATGATTCTGTTAAGCCCACTCAGCTGGGCCAGAACAGTCTATTCAACACATGGTGCTGAGAACTAGATATCCATATCCAAAAGAAAGAAGACCCCTATTTCACACCTTATACAAAAATTAACTCAAAATGGGTCAAGGACCTTAATATAAAAATAACAACTATAAAACTCCTAGAAGAAAATGTAGGAAAACATCTTCAAAGTCTTGTGGTAGGTGGTAGTTTCTTAACCCTTACACCCAAAGCATGAGCAACAAAATGAAAAATGGATAGATAGATATCCTCAAAATGTAACACTTTGACCTGAAAGGACTTTGTCTAAAGGGTGAAAAGGCAACTGACTCAATGGGAGAAAATATTTGGCAATCACATATCTTACAAGGGTATAATATCCACGATATATAAGGAGAACATTTAACTCAACAATAAAAAGACAAACTATCCAATTAAAAAAAGGGGGAGAGACTTGAAAAGTAAAATGTACAAAGAAGAAATACAAATGGCAAAGAAACGTGAAGAAAAAAGTTCAACAGTACTAGCAATTAGAGAAAGGCAAATCAAAATTGTAATGAGATATCATTTCATACCTAATAGACTGGCAGCTATTAATAAGTCAGAAAAGTGTAAATGTTGGAGAGGATGTAGAGAGAGAGGAACACTTTATTCACTGTTGGTGAGACTGTAGAATAGTACAGCCACTGTGGAAGACTGTTTGGCAGTTCCTAATGAAGTTGAATATAGACTTGCCATGGGACCCTGCAATACCATTGCTAGGTATATACCCTGAAGAACTGAGAGCTGTGACATGAATAGACATCTGCACACTGATGTTCATAGCAGGGTTATTCATGATAGCCAAAAGTAGGAAACAACCCAGATGTCCATCAACTGATTAATGCATAAATATAATGTGGAATAGATACACTATGAAATATTATGCAGTGGTAAGGAGAAATGAAGTTGTGAAACATATGACAACATGGATGAACCTGGAGGACATTATGTTGATGAAGCAAGCCAGACACAAAAGGACAAATACTGTATGATTGCCTTTTTATGAGCTAACTATATTACATGAAATATAAATATATTATGTGAAATTTGAATATGGGCAGAATTGCATACATAAGACTGTTTTTCTTTGAAGCTGAACAAATATAATTTAATACTATAAAATGTTAACATCAGACAGAAAAACACACAAACATTATACTAAGTAAAGGAGACCAGACATAGAGCACTACATATTGTATGATTCTCTCTCTATAAAATGTAAATATAAATCAATTAATAAAGATGAAATTAGATAACTGGTTATGTAAGTCTGAGGAAGGAATGTTAAGGGGTTTGGAGTCTTTTTGGAGTAATGAATTGTTCTAAAATTTTTGAGATGATGAATATACAGAACTATGATTATGCTAAAAGCCATTGATTATACACTTTGGATGGATCATGTTATGTGAATATAGCTCAATAAAACTGCTTATTGAACATATAAATAATTGTGAAAGAAGAGTCAGAAATGGCAGGTATGTACAGAAGGGGAAACACAGCGAGATTGAGAGGTGAGGAAATTTCTTGTTTGTCTGATTATGTTTATTACTATTATTATTGAAATAGTGAAAATGCTCTAATGATTATTGAGGCGATGAACACAAAGCTAGGTGATTATATTGAATAGCACTGATTGTACTCTTTGGATGAATTCTATGCTTTATTAATATGTATCAATAAAATTTATTTGTTAAAAAAAAAAAAAAAACATGCAGGAGAGTGCACTGAACCAGAAACTAATTGCTGGAAGCATTTCAAGGAGGTGAGAACAACATCAAATGCCGCTGATGGAGTCAATTAGAAGAGGAAAATTAGGGGAGGATTTTGGAAATGTTCTAAAATTGTAATATGGGAGAGTTGCACAATTCTGTACATTTACAAAAAATGTATACTTAATTTTATGAAATTTATATCATGCCAATTATACCTCTATATTTGTTTTTTAAAAAAGTATTTCACATACAAAAAAAAAACTGGATAAGCAAAATATGCATATAATGAAATGTTATTTAGTCATAAAAAGGAATGAGGTTCTGATCCATGTGACAACAAGGATGAACCTTGAAGGCATCATCTAGAGAGAAATAAGCCAGACACAAAAAGCCAAATATTGTTGATCTCACTAATATGAAATAATTAGAATATCAAGCTCAAAGAGTCAGAAACTAGAAAACAGGTTACCAGGGCCGGGGTGGTGGTAGCAATTAGGGTGTTAATTTTTATATGGTACAGAGTTTCTGATTGGCTTGGTGGAACATTTCAGATAATTAATAGAAATAATGGTATCGCAACACTGTGAATGTAATTAAAACCACTGAATTTTATATTTGAATATGGTTAAAAGGGAGCATATTAGGTTGAATATATATTACTAGAATAAAATTTTTTAAAAGACATAGGCCTGTACAACACAAACAGTGAACCCTAATGTAAACTATGAGCTTTATTTTGAAGTATATTATAATATCGTTTCAACAATTTTAAGAAAGTTATCACACTAACACAAATTGTGAATGATAGGGAAAACTGGCAGTGTAAGGGGGTAAAATGGGAATCCTGTATTTTTGCATAATTTTTCTGTAAACCTGCAACTTCTATTAAAAAAAAATTAAAAAAAACCACAAAGCAAAAGTATCTGCTTAAAACCAAATAGTAAATTAAATAACTTTGGTAGGCAGGATTTGATCTCTCATGTTTTTTTGCTGCATGCTCATGGGAATATACTTTATTACATCGCAAAGGGGACTTTGTGGATGTAATTAAGGTTATGAACTTAAAATTGTGATTATCCTGCATTATCCAGATAGACCCAATCTTATCACTTGATCCCTGAAAAACAGAGAGAATTCCCTTCATCTGTGCTTAGTCAGAGAATAGCAGCAGAAGAGGAAGATAGACTTTTATTTTTAAATCAATTTTATTGATACATATTAGTAAAGCATACAGTTCCTCCAAGGTGTACAATCAACAGAATTTGCTATAATCCCATAGTTGTACATTCATCACTCTAATCATTATTAGACTATTTTCATTGTTTCAATATTAATAATAATAACCAAAAACACAAAGAAACAAACAAGAGAATTCCTTACTTCTCAATCTCTCTATGCTTCCCCCACTGTACTTAGCTGCTGTTTCTGGCTTTCTATCCAAGGTATATAATCAATGGCTTTTATCATTATCACAATGTTGTATATTCATCATCTTAAAAATTTTAGAACAGTTTCATGAATCCAAAAAGTAAGACTCCAATCTCCTTAGCATTCCTTCCTCAGGCCTATATAACAACTAATCTTTCATCTTTATGAATTGATTTATATTTACATTTTATATAAATGGAATCATATAATATGTACTACTCTGTATCTGGTCTCCTTCACTTAGTATAATGTTGTTTTTTTCTGTCTGATATTAACATTGTGTAGTATTAACTTACATTTGTTAAGAAAAAATGGTCTTATATACATTTCTACCCATATTCATATTTCACATAATATATTTAGTTCATAATAGGGCAATCATACAGTATTTGTCCTTTTGTGTCTGGCTTACTTCACTCAACATAATGTCCTTCCGGTTCATCCATGTTGTCATACATTTCACGATGTCATTTCTTCTAACCGCTGTATAATATTCCATCGTGTGAATACACCACAGTTTGTTTATCCATTAATCAATTGATGGACACCTGGGTTGTTTCCTACTTTTGGCTATCGTGAATAATGCTGCTATGAACATGGGTGTGCAGATGTCTATTTGTGTCACTGCTCTCCGCTCTTCTGGGTATATACCTAGCAATGATATTGCAGGGTTCCATGTCAAGTCTATATTCAACTTCCTTAGGAACTGCCAAACAGTCCTCCACAGTGGCTATGCCATTCTACATTCCCACCAACAGTGAATAAGTGTTCCTATCTCTCCACACTCTCTCCAACATTTACAGTTTTCTGACTTTTTAATAGTGGCCAGTCTAACAAGTGTGAAATGATATATCATTGTAGTTTTGATTTGCATTTCTCTAATTGCTAGTACTGTTGAACCTTTTTTCATGTGTTTCTTCGCCATTTGTATTGGGAAGATAGACTTTTGATGTATGAGAAGGGCTATACCTGTCATTGCTGGCTCTGAAGGGTGCCATGCACCAAGGAATGCAGGTGGTTTCTAGAAGCAGAGAATGACTTCTGACTTAGAGCCAGCAAGGAAATTTTAGTTCTGCAGTCTGAGGGAACTGAGTATGTTAATAAACCTGGAAGGAGAATCACACTTAGAGACTCCATGAAGGAATGCAGCCCTGACTACAACTTACTTTCTGTCTTTGGAGACTTGGAGCGGTGGAGTCAGCTATATTTAGAATTCTATTCCATGGAAACAGAATGGATGCTGTTATAATCCACTAAGTTTGTGGTAATCTTTTATGGCATCAATAGAAAATGGATAAAATAATTGTGAGTCCATTGTGGTATAAATAAATGATTGACTACATAAAAATTAATGAATAATAGACAAATTGTCCTTATAGAACAATTCCAACTAACAAATAGTATTTGCTATTTGGATGTCAGAAATATAAAATCACTGTTGCAACACTACAATTATAATTACTGTAGGCTTGTTCCACTGATTAATGCTAAAATTTGTGGACTAAAATTTAAGGAAATGTAGGTATTTGCAAAGCCTCAAAGTATCTTCTTCCAAAGAGATATTAACTACTGTGATGGTCATATATCCAGAGATTATTTGATAATGCTCCCTTGAGGATATGGAACTTAATTCCCTTTATGCTTAATTATGAGTATGTAGGAGGATGAATTATGTACCCTGATTTTGACATGTTTTTAATCTTAATTCACATCCCTGTGGGAGTGAAAACATTGTAAATAGGACCTTTTGAGTATGCTATTTTTAGGTAAGGTGTAGCAAACTGAACCAGGGTGCTTCTTAGTCCAGATTACTTACTTTAAGGAGGAGGCCACAGGGAAAACCATGAAGTCAGCAGGAACCCAAAAAAGAAAGACAAAAACATGGCCATGTGACTGCAAAACAAAGGACCACTAAAGGTTGCCCTGCTGCCAGCACCAGAACATTGTATTTTGGAGGAAGAAAGCAAGCCTTGCCAATATCTAGATTTGGACTTCTCCTAGGCTTAAAGCCATGAACAAATAAATTCTCAGTGTTTAAGTCAACACCAGTTTGTTGTATGTATGATAGCAGGTCTAACCATCTGACAGAGTATATAAATATTACATTTTTATTTTTGTACATTTAAATTAATATGTACCAAAATATAATTTAATAAAATATAATAATATATTCACTCATCCAGAGAGAACATAAAAAATCCAGACAAGGGATTGGATGTGGCTCAAGGGGTTGAGCATCTGCTTTCCACATGGGACGTCCCAAGTTTGGTTCCTGGTGTTTCCTAAAACACACACACACACACACACACACAGACACCAAACAACAAGCAAAACAAATGGAAAAAAAAAAAAAAACACAAAAAACCAACACAGGGAGCCCATTGTGGCCCAGTGGTTGAGCACTGGCTTCCCACATCTGAGGTCCTGGGGTTCAATCCCTGGCTTCCGGTACCTCAAAAAAAAAAAAAAATCTAGACAAGAGGGGCATATCAAGATGTATGTAAGAATGAATGGGATAGTTACTTGGTATCTGGCAGTGGACTAAATTTTGAGCCAGCAATTACTCCTGGTAATTTGCAATAATCGGCTCTCATATTAAATTGGTCAAATATAGTACCAAAGATATCTGACATCACATGGTCTGTCAATAGACAGTTTAAAGCATGGCATGAAAATGTTAAATTACTATCAAATAAAGACATATACAAATGGACATGAGATGGGCAACCAGAGAAACTAAGCACAATGTCAAGGTTGAAGTATGAGTAGATAAAACACAATGTGTTTTGGGGTTTTTTGTTTTTGTTTTTTGTTTGTTTGTTTTTAGAAGGTACCAGAGAATCAACCTGGGACTTCTTATATGGGAAACTGGCACTCAAACCATTGAGTAACAATGTTTCAACACAATGTTTTAAGACAACAACGATATACTTCAGGATTTTGATCACAAAAACCAAGCAAATATGCACCACTGCTTACAAATCTATATGAAATAATGTCACATCATACCAACAACAAAATTGATTATATTAAAGTAAATGAATCATGGATTCAGAAACCCATTTATATTTCTTGCTTCTTGAAGGTTTACCTCTATCCAAAAGCTTAGTTCAGAGATTGCCAACAGTAGACCCTGAACACAAGAGAGGACAGAAAAACATGAACAATATTGCATGGTGGAAGTAAAACCTGTTAACCCAAAGAAAATTATAAAGAAAGAGATAGAGACATAATATGAAAAAAACAGTTTCAGCCATTGAAATTGATATGATTAAAATTTATATTAAGGGAAAATAAAAGATAAACAGTCATTCTTACCCAGCCTTCTTCAAAATGTTTCAAATGTCAAATGAAATAATACATAAGGCATGCCTTTGGAAACTTCCTTTTATAAAAAAGGAATGTTTAGTTTTATAGCAAAACAAAAATTGGGCTTTATTATTTCTATGTTGGCTAAAAGAAGTCTCAAATATACAAAATCATTATTGTTAAAATGTTATTGAAATAACTGAGTGCTTACTGTTTTATTCTGGAGCCCAAACTCCAATTCAGTGGAAAAGCAAATTCTAAAGAGTACATTGGTTTTTTCTTGGCAGCTTGGTAGATTCATGAGTACGTAACAATCTTTATAAGTCAGCTGAAGGCAGAGGCCACTTACAAATTGCTTAACAAGTACTCTGGAGGAGATTACGAAAAAATATTTATTCAAGGGTCCAATACATATGACAGTGCATTCACAGGCAGGGTGAGGATAATCAGGCCAATATAATACTGATCTGAAGGCTCACGAAAGTCTTTTTTTTTAATTTTTAAAAAAGACATTTAGATTACAAAAATGTTAATAAAAAATGTAGGGGATTCCTATATGCCCTGCTCCCAACACTGCCCACATTTGCCTCCATAAACAACATCCTTCATTAGTGTGGTACATTCATTGAAATTGATGAACACATTTTGGAGCATTGCCATTAAGCATGGATTATAGTTTACATTGTAGTTTACACTCTCTCCCACCCAATTCCGTAGGTTAAGGCAAGATATATAATGGCCTGCATCTGTCATTGCAATGTCACTCAGGACAATTCCCAAGTTCCAAAAATGCCCCCATATTACACCCCTGTTCCCTCTCCCTGACCTCAGAACCTCCAGTGGCCACTGCCTTCACATCAGTGAAATGATTTCTTCCATTGCTAGAATCACAATAAGTCTATAGTAGAAACCAATAAGTCTACTCTACTCCATAGTTCATTCCCCAATTCTGAGGATTCTGGGATGATGATGCCTATTTCACCTCTAATTTAGAGGGGGCTTCAGTCCCTTATAGCTGATGTATGGGACTCTCTTGCTTGCAGTTGTAGGCTCTCTTGGTTCCTTGGTATGGTGGCTGTCCATCATCACCTCCTTGTTAGTTGTCCTGGGTGAGTCCAGCGAACTGGAGAGTAGGTTTTGCAACTCTGTTTAGACTTAGGGCTCAGCTGGCACATGGACAGTCCAAAGATTCAAGTCTCTTGGACATACATCTACCAGCTCCAGCACCAACTGTAGATTCAAACAGACAAGACTGAAGAGCCATGCATAGGGAAACCACAAATAAGTCCAATTCTGTCACACCGGGGAGCAAAAACCCCAAAGTAGGGCCCACTAGGAAGGCACCAAACTCATGGGTTATCTACCCTGACCATAGTGCCTGGGTGTATCCAGAGCCCTCAGGAGCTTATTTGGGGTAGTGTCTAATCTGGCAGTCAATGAGGTCCTGCTGAGACGTGCATAAGTGAAACCTCAGGAATAACCTCCCAACTTACTCTGAAATCTTTTAGCCATAAAAACTCATTTGTCTTTGTCTTTTCTCCCTTTTGCTCAAGGTCTTTTTCCAGTTGCATTACTAGTTGGTGCTTGGTAGTAATAACTCAGTGCCAGGGAAGCTCATGTCCCATGCTGGGGAGAAGTTATTGCACTTACATGCTGAGTTCGGCTTAGAGAGAGGCCACATTTGAGCAACAAGGAGACTATAGCAGTTTGATATTACTGATGAATTCCAAAAAGAAACATTGGCTTATGTTTGTAAATTGGTCTTTCCTCTGGGTGTATTAGAGTGTATTGGATTCAGAGGTTTTGCTTTTACTTGATTAAATAATGATTAAGGCTTTGATTGGGCAATGTCAGTAGGACATTGAGTCCCTGCCCCCTAGGTGAGTGGGCTCTCATAAAGAAATTGCACTGTAGAGAAGGAAATTTGGAGTTTTTGAGCTGGAGCCCCAGGAAGTAAGCATACAGAGGAGTTTGGTGATGAGGAAAGAGAAGCAAGTCCAGGAAGAGAGGAACCTAGGAAGCCTGAACCCTCAAAGACTTCAGCAAACATTTTGCTCCAACATGTGGCAATAGACTTTGATGAGGGAAGTAAATTATGCTTTATGGCCTGGTAACTGTAAGCTTCTACACCAAAATAAATACCCTTTATGAAGCCAACTGATTTCTGGTATTTTGCATCAGCACCCCTTTGGCTGACAAATACAGAGGCTTTCAGGAGGTAATGCTTAGGCACCCTATAATACTATGCTAAGTTTCAATCTCAAGAGTAAAGGTTCATAAGCACAGTATCAGTTTCAAAGGCCCATCATTGGACCATCCTCCTTCACTTGCCATTGCCTCTGTACTTGGGGGATTCTTGCTGTTCCATCAGAGAATGTGGCAGAGCTCCTCACGATGGGAATTCAATATTCTGTAGGTTAGTGTGTGAATCTCCACCCTCTGTGACAATGCCCCACGAATATTTGAACACATTTATATTTCCTATATGTATGTTCGGGTGAACCTCCTCCCACATATCCCCATTCATTGACACCCCACACAAATAATCCTCCCCTGCCACAGTTGTAATACTTTAGTGATCCAAAACTTCTTCAAAAAAGAAGCCAATAAGGTAGCCAAATACAATTAATAATAAAATGAAATAATAATGATAGTTTTAAAAATGGAAATAAAATACAAAAAAATTTAAAAATAAAAAAATTGGGGATAGTAAAAAGTAATGAAAAAACATATATATTTTTTTGAAAATTTGCCTTACATCACAGTAATATCTGTTGTCCTGTATTTACAGTGACATTTTCTTCCATTTATTCCCCCAATATCTTACTTTTTTCATTTTGCCTTCAAAGAAAGTTTAGGTCACAGCAAAGTCACGTACAGAATATAGGGGACTCTCATATATCCAACACCCTCCCCCTTTTCCCCCTTTCCCTATTTATAATATTTTGTATGTGGACGATACATTTGTTACAAGTGATGTATAAATATTGGAACATATCTACCAACCATGGTCAATGAATTACCTTATGGTTTACATTTTGAACCATACAATTTTATAAATTTTGATGAAAGTTAACATGGTCTGTATCCATCATTGCAAGATGATATAGAACACTTTCATCACCCTCCAAATGCCACGTGTTCTATCTATTCTATTCCTCCCTCCCCTTCCCCTTGGGGCCCACAACAACCACTAGACTTCACTCTTTGCAAGACCATATTCATAGTTACTTGCAAAAACACTGAGGGATTGACACACTGGTCTGTCCTCTGCTACTGGGCACTGCCCAAGCTCTTGATAGACTCCCACCACTCTATTTGAGAATATAACAGGCATACCCATGATGGGAGTACAGCACCTTCCCACTCATTATGTGGGTCTCCACTCACTGATATAACACACTATGTCAAGATGAACATTTGCACACTCCCTAGATGCCTGTCCTTGGTACTCCCTGTACCAAATGCCCCCCACATCCAACTCCCTAAACCAGTAACCATAACATTCCCTATTGCCAAAATAGCATTCCCAACATTGTAGTTTCAAACACATACCCAACAATCCCCAGTGTTCACCTGCTCCCTTCCCCAACCCTCCTCCTAGGTCCATGGACAGTCCAAACCCCTTCACACCCTACCCCTCTGAAATACCTGTACTCCCTAACCCAATATTATCACTGCACTACTGTCATGTCATTCCCCTGCATAACTACACACTTCCACCTCATCAAAGATATTGCTCATATGGGCATTGCTCACAGCTTTCTTCACCCTTTCTGTTTCTTGAAAACCAATCTTCCAGACTCTAGCTTTGTGACTCTTCTCAGTTTGTTGAATTCTTGTCAGTGAGGTCATGTAATATTTGTCTTTTAGTGCCTGGCTTAAATTCCTCAAGATTCATCCTTATTATCATGTGTGTCAATATTATATTCCTTCTTACAGCTGAGTAATATTCCATTGTACGTATATAACACAATTTGTTTATCCATTCATCTGTTGAAGGGCATTTGGGTTGATTCCAACTTTTGACAATAGTGAATAATGCTGCTATGAGCATTGGTATGCATATATCTGTTCATGTCCTTGCTTTCAATTCATCTGGGTATATACCCAGCAGTGGAATTGCTGGATCAAATGGCAGTTCTATAGCTAGTGTTCTGAGGAACTGCCATACTGCCCTCCACAATGGTTGTAATATTCTACATTCCCACCAGCAGTGAATGAGGGTTCTCATTCCTCCACATACTCTCCAACACTTGTAGTCCTCTGTTTTTTTAATAGCTGCCAGTCTAATCAGTGTAAGATGATGGCTCATTACAGTTTTGATTTGCAATTCACTAAGAGATAGTGATGTTGAGCATTTTTTCATGTGCTTTTTAGCCGTGTGTATTTCTTCTTTGGAGAAATATCTATTTGAATCAATTGCCCATTTTTTAAATGGGTTGTTTGTCTTTTTATTTTCGAGGTGTAGAATTTCTTTATATGTGAAGGATATTAGGCCCCTATCAGATATATGGTTGCTAAATATTTTCTCAAATTGAGTAGGCTGCCTTTTCACTTTATTGACAATCTCCTTTGATGTACAAAAGATTTTAATTTTGAGGAGGTTCCATTTATCTATTTTTTCTTTTGCTGCTTGTGCTTTGGGTGTGAAGTTCATGAAACCATTTCCTATTACAAGATCCTGTAGATGCTTGCCTACATTATGTTCCAAGGTCTTTATGATTTTGGCTCTTAAAGTTAGATTTTTTATCCATTTTGAGTTAATTTTTGCATAAAGTGTGAGGTGGTTCTCCTCTCTCATTTTTTTTGGTTGTGGATATCCAGTTCTCCATGTTCCACTTGTTGAAGAAGCCATTCTCACCCAATTGAATGGGCTTGGTAGCATTGTCAAATATCAGTTGACTGCATGTGGGTGGATCTATATCAGAACTCTCAGTTTGGTTCCATTGGTCAGTATGTCTATCCTTATGATAAAACTATGAAGTTTTGACCACTGTAGCTTTGTAGTATGTTCTAAAGACAGGTAGTGTGATACCTTTGATTTCATTTTTCTTTTTCGATATGTCTTTGGCTATTCAAGGCCTCTTGCCCTTCCAGATAAATTTCATAGTTAATTTTTCCAATTCAGTAAAAAATAAAGTGGTGATTTTTATTGGATTGCGTTAAATCTGTAGATCAATTTGGGTAGGATAGACATCTTAATGATATTTGGTCTTCCTATCCATGAACAGGGAATATTCTTCCATTTATTTAAGTCTTCTTTGATTTTCTTTAACAGTGTTGTGTCTTTTTCTGTTGTGTCTTTTTTCTGTGTCTTTTTAACAGTGTTTACGTCTTTAATTAAATTTATTCCTAGGTAGTTGGATTTTTAAAAATTATTTGCTATTGTAAATGGGATTTTTTTCTTGATTTCCTCCTCAGATTGTTCATTGTTTGTGCACAGAAATACTACTGATTTTTGCACATTGATCTTATAACCTGCGACTCTACTGAATTCATTGATAAGCTCTAAAAGCTTTGTTGTAGATTTCTCAGGGTGTTCTATGTATAGGATCATGTCGTCTGTAAATAGCAAAATTTTTACTTATTCTTTTCCAGTTTGGATGCCTTTTATATCTTTTTCTTCTCTAAGTGCTCGAGCAAGTACTTCTAACACAATGTTAAATAGGAGCAGTGAAAGTGGGCATCTCTGTCTTGTCCCCAATCTTAAAGGAAAACCTTTTATGATTTCTCCATTGAATACCATATCAGCCGTGGGTTTTATATATATATATATATATATACCTTTATTGTGTTAAGGATGTTTCCTTCTATTCCTATCTTTTGAAGTATTTTTATCAGGAAAGGATGTTGTATTTTGTTGAATGCTTTTTTGAATGCATCTATAAAGATGCTTTTTTGAATGCATCTATAGAGATGATCATTTGATTTTTTCTTTTGATCTGTTTATGTGGTGTATTTCATTGATTGATTTTCTCATGTTGAACCATCCTTGCTTACCAGGGATCAAACCCAGTTGGTCATGGTGTATAATTTGTTTGATGTGTTGTTGAATGTGATTAGCAAGTATATTGTTGAGGATTTTAGCATCTAGGCTCATTAGAGAGATTGGTCTATAGTATTCCTTTCTTGTGGTGTCTTTGTTTGGCTTTTTTTGGTATTAGAGTGATGTTGGCATCATAGAATGAGTTAGATAATATTCCCTCCACTTCTATTTGTGGAAGAGTTCAAGCAGGATTGGTGTTAGTTCTTTCCAGAATGTTTGGTAGAATTTACCTGTGAAGCCATCTGGTTTGGGCTTTTCTTAGTTGGGAGGTTATTGATGACTAATTCTATCTCATTACTTGTGATTGGTCTGTTGAGTTCATCAATTTCTTCTTTTGTCATGTAGGCTGTTTGTGTGTTTCTAGGAATTTGTCCATTTCCTCTAAATTTTCCATCTTGTTTGCAAATACTTTTTCAAAGTATCTTCTTATGATACTCTTTATTTCTGTGGGGTCAGTGGTGATATCTCCTTCCTCATTTCTTATTTTATGTATTTGCATTGTCTATCTTTTTTTCATTGTTAGTCTAGCTAAGGGTTTGTCAATTTTATTGATCTTCTCAAAGAACCAGCTTTTAATCTTATTTCTTCTTGTGCTGTCTCATTTTCAGTTTCACTTTTTCAGTACTGCTCTAATCTTTGTTATTTCCTTCTTTCTTCTTCCTTTGGGGTTAGTTTGTTGTACTTTTTCTAATTCCTCCATGTGTGCTCTTAGGGCTTTGATTTTAGCTCTTCTTTTTCAATATAGATATTTATGGCTATGAATTTTCCTCTTAGCCCAGCTTTTGCTGCATTCCATAGGTTTTGATACATTGTGTTGTCATTTTCATTTGTTTCAAGGTATTTACTGATTTCTTCTGTGGTTTCCTCCTTGAGTCACTGTTTGTCCCAGAGTGTATTGTTCAACTTCCATATTTTGGTGCCTAATCTGGTTCTCTGTCCCTTACTGATTTTCAGCTTCAAAAAATAGATTACCCTTTTAATTAATATATACTGTCCATTTTTGTCTTTTACAATAGTTTTGAATTTAAAGTCTATTTTGTCAATATTAGTATAGCTACTCCCACCCTTTTTTGGTTATTGTTTGATTTAGAATTGTTTTCCAACCATTCACTTTCTGCGTCCTTACATCCCTAGGTCTAAGGTTGGTTTCTTGTAGACAGCATATAGATGGGTCATATTTCCTTATCCATTCTGCCAATCTGTGTCTCTTGACTGGTGAGTTTAATCCATTAACATTTAAAGTTATTACTCTCAAGGAATTACTTACATTAGCCATATTGTCTTTAGGTTTATGTATGCCATATGTTGTTTTTATTTCTTTTCTTATCATTTCAGTTGTTCTTAAACTCTTCTCCAAATCTCTCTCTCCTGTTTTTTCCTTTAGACCTGCAGAATTCCCTTTAGTATGTCTTGAAGTGGAGGTTTCTAATCTACATACTGTCTTAATTTCTGTTTATCGGCAAATATTTTGAACTTCCCTTGTTTTTGAATGCAAGTGTTGCCAGATAAAGAATTCTTGGCTGGAAGTTTCTTTCTTTTTTTTTTTTTTTAGCACTTGTACTGTCATATCACTGCCTTCTTTCCTCCAGGGTTTCAGATGAGAAGTCAGCACTTAATCTTATCAAGTTTCCCTTGTATGTGATGGATCTCTTTTCTCTTGCTGCTTTCAGTATTCTCTCTATCTTAAGCATTGGAGAATTTGACAAGTATATGTCTTGGAGTGGGCCTGTTAGGACTTATACTGTTTGTGGTGCACAGCACTTCCTGTACATGTACATCTATGCCCTTCAACAGTATTGGGAAGTTTTCAGCCATTATTTCCTCCAACACGTTTTCTGTTCCCTTTCCCTTCTCTTCTCCTTCTGGAATGCCTATAATGTGTATATTTGTGTGTTTCATGATGCCATTCAAATCCCTGACTCCCTGCTGTATTTTTTCTATCTTTTTTATCTATCTGTTCTGCTATCTGTTTGGTTACAGTTGTACTGTCTTCCATATTGCTGATTATTTCCTCTGCATGTTCAAATCTGCTGTTATGTGCTTCCAGTGTATTTTTTATTTCTTGTATTGTGTCATTCATCACCATCATATCTGTTATTTTTTTATATATGTTTATAATTTCTTCAGTGTATTCTCCCAGTGCCTTCTTAGTATCTTTAATCTCTTCCTTTCCTTCATTAAGTTGACTCATGATATTTGTTTGGACATCTCTGATTACTTGTTCCATGTTCTGCATCTCCTCCTCTTTTTCAGTTTGTTCATTGGACTGGGTCATGTTTTCCTGTTTCTTAGTATGGGTTGTAATTTTTTGTTGGTGTCTAGGCATCAGTTTATCTTGATGGGTTTGTGCACTTGATTAGTTTCTTTTTGTAACCTAGGGTTTTATTTTGTTTTTGTTTTTGTGTGTGTAAGTGTTCACTTTGACACTTTGTTCCTCTTGTTCTATTTCCTTACTGCTATCTATGTTCCCTTGGAAAAAAAATTGGGTCCAGAACAGAGGAAAGAGATAAGAAGAGAAAAAGGCTAATAGTAATAATAATAGTAAAAGGTAGAAGAGGAACCCTATAAGACCTTGGAAAATGAATAATTAAATATTCATTTAATAATTGAGTAAGAAGTACAGAAGAATAAGAATAAAAAAGTCAAGTGCAGGGAAGGGGATATGGCTCAAGTGGTTGCACTCCAGTTTACCATATGGAAGGTCCTGTGTTCAGTTCCTGGGGTCTCCTGGTGAAGGCAAGTTGGCCTGAACCCATGGAGAGCTGATGGCCCACACTCACGGCGAGCTGACAGCCCATGTCCACGCCTGTGGAGAGCTGACGGCTTGCACCCACAGAGGGCTGATGGCCCATGCCCATGGAGAGCTCGCTCAACAAGATGATGAAACAAAGGGAGACAAGCAGACACAGAGGAAATGCACAGTGATTGGCACAGAAAGCAGATAGTGAGCACAAGCAACAAGGGGGAGGGGGAATAAATAAAATAAAATAAAAAGTCAAATACAATGAGATGAGAAACTGAATAGAGAAAATAGGATGAATTAAAAGGCAAGAATGATGAGAAGAGAGGGAAAGAGAAAAGAAAAGACAAATAGAAAAAATAAGTAAAAAAAGAAAGAAAACAGAAAAATGGAGAGAAAAATAAAGACAAGGAAAATTGAAGACCAAACAAAAAGAGGTGGAAAGTAAGAACAACAACAGAAGGCAGAGGATAGAAAGATGAAGGAAGTAAAAGAAATAGCATAGGTAGACGAAATTGGTAACCAAAAAAAAAAAAGGAAACAAAGGAAGGGGAAACACAATGATGAAAAAACAAGACAGCAGTATCTGATTTAAACAAACAGGTATGTGTGTGTGTGGGAGGGTGGGGAGTGAAGAATAAAAGAAGAAAAAGAAGAAGAAACAAACAAACAAACAAAACCATAGAAAAAATGTCTTCCTTCTTAGGGCCCTAAGGAGTTTTCCGGCTGCCGGTTTTCATCAATCAATTACCCTGCAGCCTGCCCTCTGCAGGTTTTCTTTGTTTGTTTGTTTGTTTTTTTAATTTTTTATTTATTTTTATTGTGGGTAAAAATCAAAATTCTCACAATACATACAAACATTTGCAAAATGATATATAAATATATATGCATATATATGTGTATTTGCTTACAAAAATGTTATTTATATATATATATATATATATATACATATATTTTAAGAGGTGCTTAGATTACCCGTTACCTTCCCCCCAATGTGGGACATGACTCCCTCTGCAGGTTTTGAACTGGGTTTTAGCAAATAAACTAAGTTAAATTTTAAAAAGGAACCTTATTTAAGAAAAATAAGAGATCCAAGAAAAGCTAATACAAAAAGAATGTCTCTGTGTTCCTTGTCTTAAATATCAGCTGGATGTCTGATAACCCTGTAGACCACTTCTCTAAGAAGAGGGGACCACATATAGTCAAGGTGGGAACTCCTCTACTGAGCTAAACTTTCTCCTTGAGACAGCATATCAGAAAACTATCCATTCAATTTGCCTCAGGCAGGTTAGAATCCTCAGCAGTTGGTCAGAGTCCTACTGATCAGGCATCTGTCTGTCTCTACCCTCTTTCTATTTTTATTTCTTCCTCTTCTAGGGCAGCTGGGCATGATGGACTGTGTGAGCAGATCCTTCCTCCCCTCTCCTGGTCAGGTACCTTCAGAGATTCAAAGGGGATGATGGTGACCAAAATCACCACAAAGAAACACTCACAATCCTCTCCAGTCCCCTCCTTCTTTCAGGGGACACTAAATAGGCTCTTGAAAGCTTATTGAGACTTTCTACCACCTGCCTCCCTTAGGAGAGTTGGAATTTTGATAGTTTTCAGCTCTGGGACCAAAAATTGCCTGTCTCCACATACTCCCCACACAAGTTCCTCTCTCCCCTGGGCAGCTGGGTGAGTTGGGCTGCCTGAGTAGATTCCCCTTTCCCCTCTTCCTAGGGCCACCTCGGTGCCGGCTGGTATTATCCCCAAAGTTCAAAGGGGGCCCAGGTAACCAAACCCACAGATAGAAAACCCCTCTCCACCCTTCACCAGAACCCTCTTCCTACCAGAGAATGCTCCCCGCCCTCCAATCGATGGCTGGTGGGAGTCAGAGAGTTCATGGAAGCTTTTTCCTTGAAGGCGGAGCTTAGCCACCCACCATTTCCAGGCACAAGGATGAGAAACTAATGGTTTTCCCTTGGGCTCTTTATCTTTTTGTCCGGTTCCCTACAAATCAATGCCCTGAAGTTTCCTGCTCTATGGGCTCCCAAAACAGCTCACTCATGTAGGATTTTGTATCTTTTCTGCTGTTTTTTGTGAGAGAGGTGGTGAGTGCCCACTTAAGCCAATGCCATTTTGCTGGAACTCCTCAAGAAAGTTTTAAATATTCAAGTTGCCTCCTCTACAGATTGAGCTATAGTTATAGGTTAAATGGAAAAACAGCTAATATTTGGAGGTCAGAATTGACATACAATTTTCCTCAATTTAGTCATTCATAAATATCATCAACTACAAGCTTGAGACAATGTGGCAATAATAATACTAAGCCAAAGACATAATTTATTATAAACAAATTTACTGATACTAAATTTGAGAGCAATTCAAAATTTTTAGCATTAATATTGTCATGCTGTGAAGAGAATCATGGTAAACAGTTCATTTTATTAATGAAGTTTCTAATAGCCCAAACTCTATATTTATGTTGACAACCATTCTATTTGTTTTTTTGTTTTTTTTCTTTTAATCAGGGGAGAGCGTGAATACAGTCCCCCACTACTACAAATTATGCAGTCGAGTTTCCCACATTTGGAAAAATCGCAGGGGTCAGCATATCTGGAGTTCGATGGATAAGCTTTGCCCTGGGAAAACCACCTTAATGATCATGCTCTCTCCCCTGCCAGGTAAATATGTATTTGTATTAAATTACTTGAAATTTATAGATATTTGATTGTTTAAATCCTTATACTTGAGAATCATAAAGATTCAATATTCAATTTATATTTCACTCATTTTAGAATGATGATTTTCCTTATATTTGAGAAGTTAGAGTTATGTATTAATATAAACACTGATATAAAAAAGACATGCTTTTAACTTTAAAAATATTTACATCTTTTGAAACTCAAAATAACTTTTCGGTTAAAAAATCATAATAAAATATAATTATATCACAGTAAAAATAATTATGTTATCAAACTTATAGAATTTTTGCTTGAATGCATCTTCAACATTAGAAATTACATCTTTTGAGTTCTTCACATGATTTATTTGTTTAATTGATCTTGTACATAATTCCAGATTTATATGTATATATATATTCATGTAATGCAAATGTCCAATTCATGAAAAGAACATTTAGACTTTGCCTAGTTGCCTTGAGTGAAAATAAGTTCAGGATAAGGGATTAAACTTGTGAGATATAAAATATATTTCTCATTATGAACATTATAGAGTTTAAAAAATTATATTTAATAATGAGCAAGTGAATTGGAAATTCATATTTTCATTGACTAAAATTATACAGTAGAACCAAAATTGTCAAAATAAGATATGTGTTCTATAATACATTCCTTCAAGTTCAATAGAAATTAAAATTAGAAATACTGGAAATAAAGTGGTTTACAAATAGCCAAACCAATTTTCAAATGTATTTATTACCAAAAATAATCGATGTGAAATGTACCAGGCACATTTTACATAAAATTAAAATGAAATGTTCTTTTTAAAAACTGCTTTAAATAGCAATTTATATTTCAAAATTCAAATGAGTGTAAATGGAAAACTTTAAAGATCCTGGCTGTAAAGACAAACCAAGCATGTGATATATATCCTGCATTGAAAATTATTAACATCAAATCAAATTTGATATTAAAAATAAAGTTATAGAAGTGATTTAATGCTTCTCTCTCAGTTTATGGATAAAAAAATAGATAGCAAAGTATATAATATGTGCTAAATTTCTTGACAGTTATATTGACATTACGAAAATAGTAAGTACTATTGAAGTTACAAAGATTATATATCAACTCTGATTAATGATATCAACAGTAATTAGTAGGTAGTATTGGATAATGTCAAATAAATGACATGTATTATATATTCCTTGTTTTAGTTTGCTAAAGGTTGCAACTGCAAAACACCAAAAATGAGTTGGCTTTTATAACGGGAATTTATGACATTAAAAGTTTACAGGTCTGACATTGTGAAAATGTCCAAATCAAGGCATTGTCAGAGATACTGCCTCACCAAAGGTCAGTTGCTAGCAACTCTGGACTCTTGCAAAGTGGAAAGGCAAAATGACGGCTGGTCTCTGCCTCCTCCTCTAGGCGCACTTTCTCCTTGAGCTCAGCAGTAGGTAATCAAGTGCATGGCAGGGTCTGCTTATCTCTTCCCTCTCCTTCATACCTCATTGCTTCAGCTTTGGGCTGCTCTGCTGATTCCATCCTCCAGCCTCTCAGGGTTTCCTTGTCTTTCCATGTAAAGGTGATCCTGGAGTCCTCTATCACATGGCAGGGTAAAATGGCAGCTCCCTTTCTCTCCTCTCTCCTCTGTTTATATAAGACTCCAATAAAAGGATTAAGACTCACCATAAGTCCTGCTATCTAATCAGGAGTTCCCATCTACAATGGGTTTACAGGGTTGATTAAGAACATAATTTTCTAGGGTCCACAAAAGATTCAAACCATCACATTCCTATATTTATATTTTGTATATCATAGATTATAACTATGTTTATGATATATAAATATATTTACATGTTTACATTATAATATTTCACCTATATATAATTAAGTAGTATATAAATGATACATTATTTTATTATATGTTAGGTAGTATATTGTGAAATAAATAATATTTGTTGCTTCTTACATTTTGACATTAAGAATTTTACCTGCATTAATAATTTTAAAATTCTCAGCAACTCAATGATGTATGGATTATATTATCTCCATTTTATATTTGAAGAGATTGGAAGCAAAAATAAAAACTATTATAGCCAGAGAGATCATAATCTAAGCAATTACATTATAGTGAGAGTCTGGACCAAATTACTCTGCATCCCTGATCCTTAATGACTCTCTTTACAAAAAGGGTTTGAGTAAAACCTTGCATTTTATTTTGAGGAAATAATAAGTTATTATTTTAAGTCCTTTTCATTTTTTAGGCAGTTATCAATCACATAAAGCTCTTTGAATAGCATCTAACATGTATTAAGCATTCAGTAGACTGATTACAATTGCCATCATTATTATAGCGGTTAACTGTGCTCATTTTCTGGCTCTGGTCCTACTCCTAGTCTAATGCACTATTGTTTTTAGAAATGCATAAAATTATATTTTGCTTAGTTATATAATATGTTGAATGTAACAAAAACTACTTTTAATAGTTTTTAAACTATCATGGTCACAAATCTTTAGGAATTAGAGATTTGAGTAAATGTCCGTGGACACTCTGAAGCTTCCTATAGGTCTGCCCAAGTGAAGTTTATCTTATTGTAGTCTAGCACAATAAAAATGCAAATTATTATAGTGTTCCCTTGAAGACGTAGCCAACTAAAAGATATAATGAAGTTTATCATTCTAAAATCTAATATCTTTAAGAAAATTATATTTTTTTCTCTACTTGTTTTTTACCTACAATAAAAGGTCCTGTGTTATGTGTAAGGTTCTTTAATTACTTGTATTATTGGCTTCTTAAGATAATTTAATTAAAAATTTAATGCCTAACATAAATTTTCATTGTATTATAGCTAAATGTATACACATAGGTATATTGAAATTTTCATATGTCACTTTCTGATACATTGTTAATGTGGATGAAAAATGCCTCATATTAAAGGCTCTATTTTTATCCAATTTGCTTCCAATTTTGAGTTGTCAAGGTGCATTAAGAGGAATCTGGGATTAATAATATTGGAATGTGGAATAAATGTTGAGAGATAGTATTTAATATGTATGTGATAGTATTTAATATGTATGTGAAGTATTTTGTGGGCAGTAACCTAGTAAGTAGAAGTTCAAAGACCAATTCAATATATATACATATAAGCACACATGTGTACACACCCTTAGTTATGGGAAGATGGGACTGTCCAAAGGTGATAATATCAGAAATTAAGGAAAAGAAAATGCCTCATGACAATACTTTAGCTAGTACAGTATATAGACGTCTGTGAAATGGACTTGAAAGATGCCTCCCCTTTCCTTGTCTCATTCTCTCAAATGTACTGAACATGAGTGATAGGATGGAGCAATTTCAATTTCTAGGAGAAAAGGGGGAAAATGTTAAACATGGTATCTTTCCTTTAGGAGGGAACTTTGAAGAATAGAATATGATTAAAGTAGTATAAATAGTTGATATTTAGAAAAAGGCATTACAAACATATTCCTGAGTAAGTAGAAAAAATAAAATAGCAAGTAGAATGTATAGTTAATGCACTAGACAAAGGACTATCAAAAATAGGTAATATCATAGCCCTTATCTTCCTTCAAACATTGTCTTGATTTGAAACACTACTCTAACTTTATTTTAGAAAATGGTCCATTTGGGGAGACATTTTAATTATATCCTGGTACTCATGATTTCCCCTCTCTTAACATTAAATCATTTGCCAAGAGGAATTATTTTTTATTTTTTGTATCTTTGAAAGTATTCTTTTTAAATTCTTTACTGGTAATAATTAAGTTCATCACCATTTCTAAAAAGAACTATTACAATAGCCTTTTGATTAACTGACTTTCTTGCTTCCATTGAAGAATACTTATTCTTATTCTCCATACTATTCTCAAGAGCACATTGTAAAAAAGCAAATCTAGCAAAAATTCATGAAATATTTAAAATTATTTACAAAGAAAATTAGAAATATATTATTAAGTTACCTAAAAAGATACTTAAGAAATGAAGAAAAATAATGATATAGATGAGGAAACAATGGCATGGTGACAGCTGTGTTGTAATCAACCTATAAATTCAATGTGACTCCAACCAAAATCACAGCATCATTTTGGAAGAATATGAAAATTTATTTCTAAAATATATTTGGATGAGGAAAGCACCAAGGGTTTCTAAAACACCTTGAAGAAAAAAGTATGGTGGTGGATAAGACTATAAGATATCAAAACTTGTATTATTATACAGCTATAACAAGAAGGGCATATGTTATTTGTAAAGAGGTGACAGATAGATGGAACAGAATTAAGAGCTCATAAGCAGGGAAGCGGCTGTGGCTCAATCAGTAGGGCTCCCGTTTACCATATGGGAGGCCCCGGGTTCGGTTCCCGGGGCCTCCTGGTGAAGGCAAGCCCGCCCGCACAGCGTGGTTAGCTGACCCAGCGAGCACAAGCAGCAAGGGGGGGATAAATGAATAAATAAATAAATAATCTTAAAAAAAAAAAAAAAAAAGCTCATAAGCAAGCTCTTGGTACATAAAAACTTAAAATTACAGATAAATTGGGAAAGGATGGATTATCCAATCCATGATGGAAGGTGTATTAGGCTGCCAAAGGGGTGCTGATGCAAAGTATCAGAAATCCCTTGGCTTTTATAAAGGATATTTATTTGGGGTAAAAGCGTACAGTTACAAGGTCCTAAAGATTCCAAATCATGGTTGCTTTATAACCAAAGTCAGTTGCCACTTGCTGAAGCAAGATGGTCACTGATCTCTGTGACGATTCAGTTTTCCCTTCTGGGCTTTCTCTCTCTCAGCTATAGGCTGGCATAGGGCTTATGGCTGGAATATAAGAATATAAGTACAACCTCTTAACAGCTGAGAGAGAATTCTGGCCAAAGGAAGTGAGAAAATGGGGCTCTCAGTACTAGAACCACAAGGAATTGACTCTGCCAGCAATCTGAATGATCTTGGAAGAGTGAGTGAACTGCAGTTTGGCCTACACCTTTTTATCAATCTAATGAAACTGTGAGCAGAGAATCCAGCTATGTCACATTCAAATTTCTGATCTACAAAAACTGTGGATAACTAATGAGAGTTATTTCGTGCCACTAAGTAATAAATACCTAAAATGTAAAAATATGTTTTGATACAAAAATGTAATAAAAAAGTGCTATGCTTCCTTTATCTCTGCCTCTATTTCACTAATCCTATGCCAACCATCCCAATATTTGTAGGCCACTATTTTGAGTGTTTCTTTATCTGTAAGCTATATTATTAACAAATAAATTATTTAATTTATTTCAATATCTTCAATATCTCCAATACAAGCATACCTCAGAGAGATTTGGGGTTGATTTCCAGATATAAAACAAATATCACAATAATATGAGTCACATGAATTTTTTGGTCTCCCAATGCATATGAAAGTTATGTTTACACTATACTTTAATCTATTACGTGAGTGTGGTGGTTTGGAGCCATATGCACCCCCAAAACATGTTCTTAAACTTAACCCATTCCTGTGGGTATAAACCCATTACAAGTAGGACCTTTTGATGTGGTTACTTTAGTTAAGGTGCGGCCCCACTCAATCAGTCTTAATCCTATTACTGGAGTCCTTTATAAGCAGAGTGAAACTCAGGCAGGCATAGAGAGAGCAAGAAACTAAACATCAATGGGGTTTGGAAGAGAAGGGAGAGGTCAACACAGGCTGCCATGTGAATTGCCATGTAACAAAGGAGCCTGCGACCATGGATGACCAGCAGCTGGCCCCAGAATGCTACAGGCTTTGGGGACATTCAAAGCTGAAAACTGAACTCCTTGGCACAAAGAAATCAGAAATTGATGGTCTGGAAAATTCTAAACCTATTCAGACAGTGTGCTCTGAATTTAGGGCTGGAAATGACTCTATCAGGGACTTCCCTGAACTTCCACATATCTAGTTCACATAGAATAGGGTCCATGTATGGGTTTAACTAATTATGGAACCACTCAACCATTCCAGAGGAAGTCAAGGTTGAAAATGCAGTTAAACACCAAAGAGCTATGGAAACCTTTTCTTTTGTCTGATGGCTTGGGTGCCTGTGAACTGCATGCAAAGCTGACAAGGTTTGCATAGAATTTGTATGAGCAGAACCATTGCCAACTTGGACTGAAAAGGACAGAAAGGGATGACTTGAAGGAAGCACAGCTTTAAGGGCAGAATTATGGGTGCCAATACTGCAGTTATCTCATCAGGCCAAGGGAGAGGGGCCACCTATGTGTATAGAAAGGGTGATGCAGTGGTTTGAAGCTGTATGTACCAGAGAAAAGGATGTCCTTAAAATTAATCCATTCTTGTGAGTGTGGACATTTTGATTAGGCTACTTCAGTTAAGGTGAGACGCCTCTCATTCAGGATGGATCTTAATCCCCTTACTGTTGTCCTATATATATGGAATGAATACAAAGAGAGAGAAATCCATGGAAACAAGAAGCTGAAAGCAATGAAACCTGCAAGAGAAGGAAGAGAACAGCAGATCTTGCCATGTACCTTGCCATGTGGCAAATGAGTCAAGGATCCCAGCAGCCAGTCTTTGGGAAGAAAGCATTGCCTTGATGGTGCCTTGTTTTGGACATTTTTTTCTCAGCCTCAAAACTGTAAACTAATAAATTCATATTGTTAAGCCAACATTACCCAGTATCTGCTTTCAGCAGCCTAGGAAACTAAAACAGGTGGGTCTGCCCCTGCATTTGGAGTGGCATGCCCTCCATTCCTTTGTTTATGAGGAAAGCTGCCACACCAAAGCTCAGAGATACTGGGGCCTTTGCCTTAGCTTTCACAGAAAGTCTGGTCACAACCCCAGTGCTCAGAGAGGGTGGGGACTATGCCTTAGGATTTGCAAAGCGTGTGG
Organism: Tolypeutes matacus; assembly: GCA_026826555.1. Lineage (NCBI taxonomy): Eukaryota > Metazoa > Chordata > Mammalia > Cingulata > Chlamyphoridae > Tolypeutes > Tolypeutes matacus. The sequence goes on along the minus strand of JAKSZT010054304.1, from coordinate 36,481,000 downwards.
CTACTATCCCAATGCTTGGAGAGGGTGGGGCCTAGGCCAGGGGTTTAAGGAGTGTCCCAGGGTTCACTGAGAGCCTGGCCACCACCCTGATGCTCAGGGAAGGTAGAACCTTCACCCCAGTGTTAGTGAGAGCATGGCAACTATGAAAGCCCTTGATAGGAGTGGGACTGTGGCTCCATCATTCTCAGAGGACAAAACATTGACCTATAGATGACTTTCAGACTTTGAAATATAATGGAGTTTACCCTGCTGGGTTTTGAACTTGCTTTGGATACATGACCCCTATTTTCCATCCAATTTCTCCCTATTAGAATGGAATGCTTATCCTATGCCTGTCCCTTCCCTTTATATTGGAAGCAGATAACTTGTTTTCTAGATTTCATAGGTCCATAGACAGATAGGAGAATTGTGCCCATGACAGAGCACACCCATAAACAATTTTGTTGAGACTGTCTACTTAGCCTTGTTACTGAAATGACTTAAGACTTTGGGGGTATTTCAAGGGAATGAATGTATTTTGTACATAGAAAGAACATGTCTTTTGGAAACCAGAGGGTAAAGTGTGGTGGATTGAAGCTGCAGGTACCCCAGAAAAATATCTTCTTAAATTTAATCCATTCCTGTGATTGTGAACCCATTGCAAATAAGACTCTTGATGGGTTTACTTCAATTAAGGGGTGGCCCAACTCAATCAGGATGGATCTTAATTCTGTTACTGGAATCTTTTTAAGAAGAATGAAATTCAGAAAACCATAAAGAGAGCAGCCAGAAGCTGAACATCAATGGAATCTGGAAGAGAAGGGAGAGGTCAGTACAGGCCACCATGTGTATTGGATGTGGCAGAGGAGCCCAAGGATGACCAGCAGCTGGCCCCAGAATACAACAGTCTTTGGGAAGAAAGCATTGCCTTCATGATGACTTGATTTGGTCTTTTTCCTAATCTCAAAACAATGAACCCTTATATTCCCATTATTTAAAGTGTTATTTGCTTAAGCAGTCAAAGCAACAAAAACAGCATGCAATAGCATTATGCCTAAATAAATGCCCATACCTTAATTTAAAAATTCTTTTTTTTACTAAAAAATACTAACATCATCTTAGCTTTCAGCATGTCATGATATTTTTGCCGATGGTGGGTCTTCCCTTGGTACTGATGGCTGCTGACTTATCAGGATGGTGGCTGCTAAAGGTTGGGGTGGCTGTGGCGATTTCTTAAAACAAGACAACAGTGAAGTTTGTTGCATCAGTTGACTCTTCCTTTCATGAAAGAATTCTCTGTAGCATGCAATACTGTTTGATAATATTTTACCCACAGTAGAACTTATTTCAAAATTGGAGTCAATCCTCTTAAACACTGTTCCCGCTTTATCAACTAAGTTCATGTAATATCCAAAATCCTACATTGTCATTTCAAAAATGTTTATAGCATCTTCACTAGGAGTAGATCCAATCTCAAGAAATCACTTTCATTGATCATCCATAGGAAGCAACTCCTATGTTGGATGAATGGATGAGGATCCATTCTATTTTTATCATGAGATTGTAGCAATTAAGTCACGTCTTTAGGCTCCACATCTAATTCTAGTTCTCTAAGTATTTCCACCACTTGTGCGCTTACTTCCTCCACTGAAGTCTTGAACCCCTCACAGTCATTGAAATCAACTTCTTCCAAACTCCTGTTACTATTAATATTTTGTTCTCCTCCCACTAATAATGAAACTCTTTATGGCATAGAGAATGGTGAATGTATTCCAGAAGGTTTTCAATTTACCTTGCCCAGATCCATCAGAGGAATCACTATCTATGGCAGCTATAACTTTACAAAGTGAGTTTCTCAAATAACAAGATGTGAAAGTTGAAATGACTTCTTTATCTGGGGACTGCAGAATGGTTGTTGTGGTAGCAGACATGAAAAAAACATTAATCCCATTGCACATCTTCATCAGAACTCTTGGGTGACCAGGTGCATTTTCAATGAGCAGAAATAATTTGAAAGAAATCTTTTATTTCCTCAGCAGTAGGTCTCAACATTGGGCTTAAACTATTCAGTAAACCATGTTGTAAACAGATGTGCTGTCATCTAAGCTTTGTTATTCCATTGATAGAGCATGGACAAGTAGATTTAGCATAATTTTTAAGGGCCCTAGGATTTCTAGAATGATAAATTAACATTAGCTTCAGCTTAAATTCAACAGATGCATTAGCCCCTAACAAGGCAGTCAGCCTATCCTTTGAAGCTTTGAGGCCAGACATTGATTTCTCCTCTCTATGTAGAAAAGTTCTGGATAGCATCTTCTTCCAATAGAAGGCTGTTTTATCTATATTGAAAATCTGTTGTTTAGGGTAGCCACCTTCATCAATTATCTTAGCTAGATCTTCTGGAGAATATGCTGCAGCTTTAAATCAGCACTTGCTGCTTCACATTGTACTTTCATGTTTGGGATACTGCTTCTTTCCTTAAACCTTGAGAGCCAACCTCTGCTAGCTTCAGACTTTTCTTCTACAGCTTTCTCACCTCTCTCCATCACCAATGAATTGAGGAGAGTTAGGTACTTGCTATGGATTAGGCTTTGGCTTAAGCTTTTGTTATGGCTGGTTTGATGTCCTATGCAGACCAATAAAACTTTCTCCATATTAACAATCTGGCTGCCTTGGTTTCTTATCATTGGTATATTCACTGGAGTAGCACTTTTAATTTCCTTCAAGAACTTTTCCTTGGCATTCACAACTTGGCTCTTTGGTGTAAAAGGCCTACATTTTGACCCATCGTGGCTTTTGACATACCTCCCTCACTAAGCTTAAACATTTATAGCTTTTGACTTAAAATGAGAGATGTACAATTCTTCCTTTCATTTTAACTCTTAGAAGACATTGTACAGTTATTAATTAACCTAATTTCAATATTGTTTTATCTCAGGGAATAGGAAGAATGAGAAGAGGGAGAAGTAGAGACAATTTCAGATTGTATTAGTCACATTTCCTCAGAAAAAATAGAACATATACACATAAAAAGATTTATTATAAGAAATTGGGTAACATGATAATCGGAGCTAGCAAGAACAAATTCTAATTGGGTGGACCAGAAGCTAAAAACTCCAATAAAGATAATGCTGAAGTCTGGTAAGGTCATATTTCCCAGGGGAAGCTGAATGACTGAGCTGGAGGTAGAAATTCTTTTTGATCTTTGAAATCCTCAGTTCTGGCTTTTAGGACAGCCAACTGATAAGATAGGAAGACTTTCCACATTCCTGAGGTTAATCTCCTTTGTTGATTTTAGATGCAATCAGCCACAGATGTTATCAACTGATTGCATGTGCAAATCCATCTACAAAATATCTTCAAAGTAACAATCAGGCCAGGATTTGCTTGACCAAACAACTGGACTTCATAACTAGCCAAGTTGTCACATGAAATTAATCATCATAGACCATCCCTTATCAACCAGGCACCCACGTGAATCTCTCTAAACTTTTTAAAATTTCCAAATTAAGACCATTGTACCCCTAACATGATATAAACTGTCCTGTTTTTAACCAAAAATGCATTAACTCTTCCTGCAGAAGAGGATGCAAGTCTTTAGGTGATATTCATTCTTATCCTTAATATTCTGTAACTTAAATACTACAATGTAAAGTTAATACAACTTATGTTATATGCTAAGGGAGTAAGAGAGGGAAAAAAACAAAGATATTTGTGCTCTCGTTCTCTCTCCACACTCACACACATACAAACATATACATAACAAAATAAGGAAGAAATACTCATAAATCCTTGCTTCTGCAACTACTTACCTGATCATAGCTGGTATTTAAAGCTGCCTTCTTCTACTACCAATCCCATATTTCCTCTAATCTTAGCAAGCAGCCCAGCTAGTCATGATTATTTGTCTGGTAGGCTGGCCCAAACCTTCATTCCTGAAGGGTCCTGGTCATTAGTAGACCTGCCTGGTTTGGGTTTCTATTGTTTTCTATTGATTTTTTAAATTTAATTTTAAATATTTATTTTATTTATTTATATTTCTCCACCCCCTTGCTGTTTGCACTTGCTGTGCCTATTTGTCTGTTTCTTTAGGAGGTACCAGGAACCAAACCCAGGAACTCCGATGTGGGAGGGATAAGCCTAATAGCTTCAGCCACCTCCATTCCCTGCTTTGCTGTGTCTCTTGTTATGTTTTTACTCTTGTGTCTCTTGTTGCATCATCTTGTTCTATTGAGTTTAATCACAGTTCATGGTGGTATTAAGAGATACACTGAGGGATTTCTGGTATTTTATACATACACTTCCTTACCTCCATTGTGTGGTAGCAGTCTAATTTACTCTTACTAAACAGTATCAATCAACCCATCCAGTACAGTAATTCTTTTCTTTTCTTTATTTTGCCTGTTGATTTAGAGGAGTGAGGACCTGCACTACATAGCAGGCTTTTATTTAATTTTACTATTTTTTTGAGGTACTGGGACTGTGACTGAGGATTAAACCTGGGACTTTGTATGCAGGAGACCGGCATTCAACCATTGAGCCACATCAGTTTCCCTGAATTGGCTACCTCCTCTGTTTGCTTGTTGTTTGTTTGTTTTCTTTAGGAGGCACTGGGAACATAACCCAAGACCTCCCATGTGGGAGGTGGGCATTCAAAGGCTTGAACCACATCCACTCCCCAGGTAGCAGTCTTAATTTCCATTTCAATGGAATCATTGTCATGGAAGTATTCCTCCTTTTGGAAGCAAGAACTCTAGAACAGTGGAACATAAGTTTGCTGGGACAAGAAGCAAAAATTTTACTAGTGGACCACTAGAGGCAATAGTAAGTGCTGCCACTCCCATTTTCACCCCTTTATTCATGGACTTGTGACTCCTGGCTATGGGCAAAACAACCCCATATCTTGGATCCTGATATAGAGAAGATACAGTCTCCTGGAAATCATTGCCTTGGTCCTGCAAAGTAAGGCTGCCCAGGGGGTATTGTAATTGAGTCTTTAAGAAGCTATTCCAGGTTCTATTAATCCAGCTGCTTCAGGATTATAAGAGATATGGTAAGGCTAATGAATTTCATGAGAATGTGCTAAATTCCATGCTTTATTTGCTATGAAGTAGATTTCTTGATCAGAAACAATGTTGTATGGAAATTTTTATGATGGATAAGGCATTCTCTAAGTATACAGATGATAGTTTTCGCAGAAGCATTGCCTGTAGTGAAGGGAAAACTATATACAGTGTAAGTGTCTATTTCAGTAAGAACAACATGTAGCTCCTTTGAGGATTGAAGTAGTCCAATATAAACAACCTACCACCAGGTAGCAGGCTGATCACCTTGCTGAATGTTGCCTTATCAGGCACTGAGTGTTGGTTTCTGGTGCTAACCATTTGAACACCCAGCAGTGCTGCAGCCAGGTCAGCCTTGGTGAGTGGAAGTCCATGTTGCTGAACCCATGCATGTTCGCCATACCTACCACCATGGACACTTTGTTCATGAGCCCAATTGGACAATGACATAACTGGCTGGGGAAAGAGCCTGAATGGTATTTACAGAACAAGTTAGACTATCAACTTGATTATTAAAATCAACCTCTGCTGAGGTCACCTTCTTGTGAGCATTCACATGGGACACAGATATATTCATGTTTTTGACCCAATCATAAATGTCTATCAGTATAAAGGTCTTTCCCCCAAACTTCCTTGCCACCAACTTTCCAATCATGTTCCATCCAAATCCCTGACAATCTAGCCAAACCATGGGTCACTTTAGATGACTTGGTATAGAAACTCACATCCTGCCATCTTGCCTTGTAGGTAAAATGAGCAATCAGGGATTGTGCTTGAAGTTCTGCCCACTGGGAAGTTTTCCACTTACTACTCTCCTTAAGGGATGTCCCAGAAAAGGGTTGCAGTGCTGCAGCTCTAAGGTCAAATGGTGCCTTCATATCATGCAGAACCAGAACCATCTGTAAGCTAAGCCCAAGTTTTCTTTTCCCCAGTCAACTGATCAAAGGTAATCCTGAAGAAGCTATAGCTACAGGCTGTGAAAGAAAGTAATGTGGTAGGAGTGGGAGCCATAAGATTGGGTCACTACCACATGTAACTTTCTTGTCTTAAGGACTGGCTCAACTTCAAACTCATATATTCCACTTCCATTTGATGATGCAGTCCTGAAGTGCATGTCCAACATGATGGCTGGGTGTGTCAGACAACACTTAGTTCATTATGGGCAGCTCAGGTTATTAGCCCATGATTAAATGTTTAATTTTTATTAAAGCCCCATAGCAAGTCAAAAGCTGTATCTCAAAAGAAGAGTAGTTATTTGCAGAAGATGGAGGAGTTATGCTCCAAAATCACATCGGTCTGAACTGTTATTCTCCTATAAAAGCCTGTCAAAGCCTCCAACAACATCTCTGTTTGTCACTGCTACTTGAAGCACCATTCAATCTGCTGAATCTTATGGCACACAAAGCAGAGCAGCTGGCACAGAATCCTGGAACTGTTACAGAGCTTTCTCTTATTCTGGTCCCCACTCATCACTAGCAGGTTTTCGTGTCACTAAGGGAATGGGTGGGGAGGTAGATAGGTAGTACAACCAAAAAAGGAATATGTTCCTCCAAAAGGCCTCAGAGCTAGCTGTTCTGCCTCTTTTATGGTGTGGAAGCGGCCAGATTCAACAAATTATACTTCACCTAAGAAGGAATAGCTTGACATTCCTTGCACAATTTTATACCTAGAAATTTCACTGAGATAGAAGGCCCCTGAGTTTTTCTTAGATTTATTCCCTAGTCTGTTACACACAAATGTTTTACCAATGAGTCTAGAGTGGTTGCTACTTCTTGATCATTAAGTCCAATCAGCATAACGTTCTCAATATAATGGACTTGTGTGATGTCTTATGGAAAAGAAAGCAATCAAGGTCGTTATGGACTAAATTATGACATAAAGCTGGAGAATAGATATGCCCCTGAAATATGATAGTGAAAGTGTATTGTTGGCTTTACTGTGTAAAGCCTACTATTCTGTTGGTCTGTACTAACAAGTATCAAGACCAAAGCATTTGTTATATCAATAGCTGCATATCAGGTACAGGAGATATGTTAATTTGCTCAAGCAAAGATACCATGTCTGGAACAGCCACTGCATTTGGAGTTACCACCTGGTTAATTCTACAATAATCTAATGTCATCTCCCAAGATCCATCTATTGTACAGGCCAAATAGGAAAATTGGATGAGGATATGGCAGGAATCACCACCCCAGCATCCTACAAGTCTTGATTGGTGTAATTAATCTCTGAAGTTTCTCTAGAGGTGTGATATTGTTTTCGGTTTACTATTTTTCTGGGTAGAGGCAGTCCTAGTGACTTCCACTTGGGCTTTCCTACCATAATAGCCCCCACTCCAGGGGTCAGGGAACCAATGTGAACATTCTGTTAATTGCAGAATATCTATTCCAATTAAGCATTCTGGAACTTGGGAAATAAACACTGAATGGTTTCAGGGACCCACCTGTCACATATTTTTTACTCAACATTGTATGTTGTTTTGTGTCCAGAGATTTGGTTTCTTTATTTCTGTGTTTCATAATATTCTGTTTTATGAGAATATATCATACATCTTCCAGTAAGGGGCATAGGGTTGTTTCTCATTTTTGCTCTCATAAACAACACTGATAGGAATTTTCTTGCTGATTTTTTCTGATATGCATATATAAGAGTTTCTCTTATATATAAAATTTACAGTGGGATTGCTAAGTCATAGATCATGTTCAGAGTATAAAAGTGCCCATTATAAACTTATATTGGGGTAGGGGCTCTATGACAATAATAAAATCTTCTGAAATTGAAAAACATTTTTTTACATCTATAATGATTATCACTTTATATTCTAGAAATTGAAATCAATTTAAATATCTGAAATAGTTTTATGGTTTCATAAACAATGTAACATAATTCCATTAACACTACATATGTATTAAGCATTTAATTACATGGCAGGCATTCTACAACCATATGATACAAAGATGGGCAGCTGTTAAAAATTTTATAATAAATGTTATATGTCAGGAAAAATGCTTACAAAATAATTTAAGCTGAAATTTTAAAATAGAATTATGTAAAACATATTCCATTTTCTGCCCTTTACTGTTTGTGCTTGCTATTACTTTTACATGAATTTTGTGTTTCTCAAATATTCAACAGTTAAGATGCATAATTTTATAATCAGAAATTTCTCCTTTCTCTTTGTAGCACTTAGATAAATAGACAGCAATAGATTCTTTGTGGAAGGTAAAAACAAAACAAAAACAAACAAACAAAAAAAAAAAAACCACTTATTTTAACTCATATCCATTAAGAATTCGATGATCCAAGGCTCAGTTCTTGACTCTATTTCTGACACTCTGCATATAACTCCTCATATTTCCATAGTGTCAATGGTTATTTTCTACTTTTTGTCCGTAACTCTTGTGTATTTTCTCCAAATCATCAAAAAGAACTTGAAAGAGCATAGCCTTTGACATAGTCACAGAGGAGTAGGGAACATGAGAAGACAAGCTTATGGTTACCATTAAGGGAAATCGGGCTAGTGTTGTAAGTGGATTGTTTTGACCTGCAAACATTTTTGTCAGTGGCTAACTGATCATAATATGCTAAAGACTGAAACAGAATGGGTGCCTACTTAAATTGAATAGGTAAAAATGCTTAGGTATGATGATTAGAGCTTTGGCTGGAATAACCACAAAGAAGAATCATTTCCTGACCTGACTATTTGGTAGACCAGCTATATTAATGGGAAGCCATAGTACATAAAGAAAGACCACCACATGCATACAGTAAACCACTATAGCTATTTACTTCTTCTTTACAATCTCCAAAAGGAGCTAAGGTAATTTAACAGCAATGGATTTTCCATTATCCAGACTTTTAGGCATCTATTGTGCCTTTGCTAAAAAAAGAAAAAAACCCTGGGGACTAAAACTCCACTATGGTATATCATAAGAGAAAGACACTAATGAAAAGCAATTGATAAATGAAGTCCTTTCTGGGCAGAGACTACCAGAGAAAACTGCACGGCAGAGGGTTAGTTGGAATTTTGATGCTGGAGCCCCAGAAAGTAAACACACAGGGAAAGAACACAGAGGAATAGAGATGGCTCCATAGACACAGCAGAGGCTTTGGGAAGAGAGAAAGTCTGAAAGTCTACAGCTGACTTTGTGGAGGGAACAGAGCAGCTGAGCCCCTGGAGAGAAACAAGCCCCCAGAGAGAGAAGAGACTTATCCCAGCCTACAGCTGATGTTGGAAGAAGCTGAGACCATGGAGCTTTAGGAGGAAGAGGAAGCCTGAACCCTTATCGACATCAGCAGACATCTTGCTCCAACACATGGTAACAGACTCGGGTGAGGGAATGCTTTATGGCCTTGTGAATGTAAGCTCCTACCCCAAATAAATACCCTTTATAAAAGCCAAAAGAATTCTGGTATTTTGCATCAACATTCCTTTGGCTGACTAATACATCCATACAGATCAATAAATTTTCTAGAAAATATTAATGCTTCACTATGTTCAGATACAGTTAAAGTCATATATGTACATCCTTTCTCTTTCTGTGAAATTATAGCTACAAGTTAGCTTCATCTCTCCAATTCTAGCCATAATTCCCCAAATAACATTTTTCAAAAATATGGTTTAGCTTTACTAGGAGAATTTTTGCAATACCATGTATCATGGTTGACATGGAATAAAATTTATGAACATAAAAAATTATAGATTTATTAATACTATTATAGGCAAGATTTTTTTTCCATTTTCCTAGCTCATACAGTATTATAAATAAAAGTTTTTAATGGAATTATTTAAGGAACAATTCAGTTTAATTTTCATTTACTTACTCTGCTGCATTTATTTAAAATTCATCATAATTTTCATGAACATAAGTTTCATTGGACAAAACCAGATATTTTTTTTAAATGATGCCATTAAAAATTTGCTTCATTCTGAAACAATGTGCAATGTATTTCCATACAAAAAGACAAAAATAAAACAACATAATGAAAAAGTCATTGTAGCAATTGAGTTCAGTTACAATGTACTTGCAAAAGTCTTGGCATGAATCCCCTGTATTTTTTTTTCAATAATCACATTGTCAATAGCAGTAAGAAAATTATTTTATTAATCATGAGATTTGACACTCAAAAGTTTATGATAAAACACTAACTTTGGATATTTGTAAAGGTTAAGATGAATTTAGTTTCCAAATCCAATAGAAAGACTGTTTCTTTGACCTTTAGTCACATAGTAGATATAGCTTGCACAACATAATGAATAAATTTACATATTTATATTCAGAAAAGCAATGCCTTCTCAATAAAATATTTGGAAAATAACATCTAAAGTTCTGTCCTGAAAGTATAACTGGTCACTACCTGATGACATAGAGATCAGACTTTTTATGTCAAACATTTAAAATTACACCAAACATTGAAACAGTAAAGACTGTTTCAGTAAAGAAATGATACTTTACTGGAGGAAGCTGCTAAAATCATTGTAGGTCAACCAACATTTTAAATGACCTATTTTTTTCTTTTTTTTAGTTTCTTACAGACTTTGACAAATGGGGTCCCAAAGTAGACTAATTTCATAAAATGAAGCAATATCATCAAGTTTATATTTGTATATCAAATTTATATCTGTATACCAGGTTTATTACCTGCATATGATAAATATACAACAAATCAGTGGCATAGCATCTCCTAGACAATCGCTCTGATTAAGTGTAGCATGCTCTTTAGAACACCACTGCTTAACACTGGGATCAAAGAGGTTCTCCCCTTAACTGTGCCTCCTGACCATTCCAGATTGTGTGTACAGTCAGACTGAGATGTAATAAAAATTGTTTTTAAAAAAATGCATAGTAATACTGAGTGATTGACAGTGATTATGCACTGAAGAAAATGAATAAGCAAGAATTTGCTATTAATGATCAATAATGCTAATCCTATAATGAGACAAGAGTTAAATTGCCTTAGAAAATTTAACTCATTGGAACAATTGTAATTTATTATCTGTATGATTTAAAATAAATATAACAACATAATCAATTTTTCTACCAAAGTGTCAAGTATAAAAATTCTGGCCTATTGTCATGGGATGAAATTGTTTTTAAAAAAACATTACCTTTAGAATTTTTTTGATAGTTATTAGTTGTACACTGCATCAGTGAATTTTTATTGAGAGATAACATCACCCACCTAAAAATAAAGTGCACTAACCTTAAGTATGCCACTCAATAAATTTATTTATATTTATACATTTATATATTCTTCTGTGGAACAACCCACTTAAATTAAAATATAGAATATTATAACCTCTATATGTCTCCTCATTCTTTTCCCAGAAAATATTGCTACCCTAAATATGGTATTTTTAGCTTCTATCATATGAATTAATTTTGCCTTTTCTTGAATTTCAAAAGGTTAAATTTTGACAGCATATATTATGTATTTTATGTATTGTTTCTTTTGACAATTATGTCTATGAGATATATCCATGTTGTTACCTGTAGCAAGAGAGTTTTTAAAATTTATTACAGCAATGTAGTATTTTACTTCATGAAAAATCTGCAAATAATTTATCCATCCCACTGTTGATAGATTTTTTGGTTTCTTCCAATTATTGACTTTATGCCACAAACATTTTTTATACACTTTTGGTGACATTTCCACTTATTTTTGTTGAGAATACACCTAACAGTTACTTTAACAAGTCATTGAATAGGATTAGGATTAGCTTTAGTGTATAACACTGTAGAAATTTGGCATTATTTATAAATTCCAAAAGTAGATATTGGATTTTGTTTGTAAACTGGTCTATTCATCTGGGCATGATTAAATTATGATTAGGGCTTTGATTGGGCCATGTCAGTAGGGTGTTGAGTCCTTGCCCCTTGGTGGGTGAGGACTCACAGATAAAAGACATGTCAATGACACAGTTGGAGTCTTGAGGCTGAGTTTTGAGCTGGAGCCAGGAAGTGAATATACAGGAAAAGAACACAGAGGAATAGAGACAGCTCCTTAGACATGGCAGAAGCCCTGGGGAGAGAGAAAGAGCCATTTGCCTAATAGTCTGGCCTTGTGGAGAGAGCACAGCAGCTGAGCACAGAGAGAAACGGAGCCCCGGGAAGAAAGGAACCCAAAAAGCCTGTACTCTTGGCAGATGTCAGCAGCCATCTTGCCCCAACACGTGGCAATAAACTTTGGTGAGGGAAGTAACTTATGCTTTATGGCCTGGCAACTGTAAGCTTCTACCCCAAATAAATACTCTTTATAAAATCCAACAGATCTCTGGTATTTTGTATTAGCACCCCTTTGGAAGACTAATACAACCACTAAACAGTTTTCAAAAGTGGTTGTGGCACTTTATAAACTTTAAAAAAATGTTTGAAACCCCAAAGAGGATGTGGAGAGGATTGGTCCACATCCTCTTTGTCATGGTTAATTTTCTGCGTCAACTTCATTGGGCTATGGTACCCAGTATTTTTGTCAAACCTGAGTCTAGATGTTATGAAGGTATTTTGTAGATGTGAAACATTTATAATTTGTCTTTAATAAAAGAGATTATCCTTGATAATGTGAATGGCCCTCATCCCACCAGTTCAAGGATTTAATAGCAAAAACTGAAATTCCCTGGAGAAGAAAAACTTCTGACTGCAACCTGCAACCTAAAAATCCTGCCTAAATTTCCAGTCTTTCAGACTGCCCCATGAATTTTGAACACAACACTACAATATCAAATTCTGCATGAGTTTCCAGCCTGCCTGCCTGCCCTACAGATTTCAGACTTTCTAGTCACTATAAGTGCATGAAGGGATTTCTTAAAATGAATCTCTTAATGTTTATATACATATATCTTATCGGTTTCTTTCTCTGGAGAACCTTCACTGATATACTGCTCCACATTTGCATTCAGTCTTTTTATTTATAGCCATTCTGGTGGATTTGCAGTGATTTCTCATTCTGGTTTTAATTCTCTTTTTCTGATAACTAAAGGCATTTTATGATTTTTTTGCTTGTTGCTCATTTGAACATCTTAGAAGTGCCTGCCTGTTCTATATTTTTGCTCCTTTACACTCAGTCTTCTATCTTTTTCACATTGTTTTGTGAGGTTTTTAAAATATATATTCTGGATATAGGTCATATTGAAAATGTATTCTTTCAATGTGTGACTTAACTCTTTCTTCTCTAATACCTAACTTTTAACAAAAGAGATTATTATTTTTCATGAGGTCAAATGAATTGTTTATAGTTAGCATTTTTTTTGTCATTTTTAAGGTTATGAAATATTTTAAGGCTATTTTTCCCATAAAGATATTCCATTATTCAGGGCCATTTAACGTAAAGACCATCTCTTTTTCCCATTGAATTGGATGATACTTTTGTTTTAATTTGGTGACTGTATGCTTATGTAAATGTTTCTGGATTTTTTTTCTCTGATTGGTCCATTTGTCTATACCATTTTTCTGGTATTGCAAGTCTCTTAAATATTTATTTTCAATAATATTGTAGCTCTTCTAGGTATTTAGTATGTCTGTGTGCCTGTATATGTGTATTCTTGTGAGTATTAGACTCACAAGAATACAAGTTAAGTTTCTTGTATTAAGTTAAATTAATACAAGTTAAGTTAATACAAGTTAAGAAACTTAAGTTAAGAAATTCACAAGTTAAGTTTCTTTAACTTCACCCAAAATCCTGCTGGTATTGTTCAATGGAATCCATTTAATCAACAAATCAAAAGGGAGTATTAACATATTAGCAATTTTGGATCTTCCAATCCATGAATATATCACACTTCATTTATTTAGTTGCTCTTTATTTTATTATAGTAAATTGCACTCCTATTTAACAATAGGAGTCTCTGGTGATATCAATGCTATTTTTATTTTTTTGAATTTTTACCAAGAGGTCCCGAGGATTGAACCCAGGTCTCTCCATATGGGAGACAGATGCCCAACCATTTGAGCCATATCCAACCCCCATATCAATGCTATTTTAAGTGGCATACTTTTCAGTTAAGTGCCAAAATGTGGTTACTAGTTTACAGAAATAGAATTTTTTTTATATTTACCTTTTATCCAGTGGCCATGATAAATGAACTTCTTAATTCCATTGTTTTGTTTATAGCATCCTTTAAATTTTCTTAATATAAAATCATCATCTGAAAATAATGACAAATTTACTTACTTCTAATCTTTACATCTTTTGTTTTCTTTGCTTATGCTACTGACTAGTTATTTTAGTAGAAGGTTGAATAGATGTGCTGATAGTGAACATTGTAGAATACATTTATCATAGTTATTTTAAAGACTCTGTCTAATAACTCTAATATCTGATTTATCTGTAGAACTGTTTTTATTTTCCAAATTTTCTTGTAGATTTTCAATCTGCTGGTCTTTGGATGCTGGTCCTTTTCTTTTCTGTAAGCATCCTTCATTATATTTTACATTTTGGAGAAAATTGTAGAATTTCTAAATGATGATATCTTTCTCCAAATATAGTTAATTTTTTTTTTTTTTTGGCAGGCTAGTGGCATAGTGCTTGATGCTTTTGAGGTTTGATTTTTTTATCTGGTCCAATATAATTAGTCCTTGCAAGATATTATGGACCTTATTGAATCTCAACTAATTGCATAGGATCCTAACCAAGAGCAGATTCAGAAACATTGTTAGGGTCTGAATTCAATTCCCCTCTTCCGATACTCAGCAACTAAAATTTCTGTTTAGTTCCTAAGTCCCCCAGGTTTTGGTTCTTAATGTCCTGAATTGTTGGCCTATACATGTGAAGCTTAGTGGTTATGCAATAAATTGACAGAATTTGCATATAGATTTTTGGTATCTATATTCCTGAGCATTTCCCCCAACTACCACTACCACCACTGTGCATACTGGAAAGTGCCCTCAGGAGAATAATACAGAAATATAATGGAGCTCACTCTATGTGCTTTGTTCCTCTCAAAGATTATACCTTCTCAAACTCTGCTTGCATTGATTGATCTTCAATGTTTTCAAGACACTCTTGAAATATACCCAGATTTCTCATTATTTTTAGCAAAAGATTAGCCTGATAAAAATATACCTTAACATGGCCAAAACTATAATTATAAATTTTGTAATTTTTACTCATAAAATTTTCATTAATATTTTCCATACTGTAGAAAATATATTGTCAATATTTTGCAATCTTATATGTTAAAATTAACATCTCATTTTCAGAATGTGAATGTCCCAAGTTACTACTGAGGGGGGAAATCATTTATATATTATACAATGCAATGAATAATTTATTCATTATGCCATGAATTGTGTATTATTCATTGACTTTCTTTCCTAAAAATGCCTTTTCATGTCCTTTGCAACTTTTACTCTTAGCCTCTGGATTATTTTCTTATTGACATAGAGAGATAGCTTATTTATCCAGAATATAAAGCTATCAAAGATTTTGTCTGTCTTATGTACAGCAAATCCAAATTGCTTTTTTGTCTTTTAAAATTAATTTTTCATTTAACATATATTAATTCCTAGAATTCATCTAAACAAATCTCTTAACAACTCTCCTTAACAATGTGGGAACTAGGTATTGAACATTCCTTCAATCTTAAGGTTTAAGATGTGAAGCAATATGAGTAAATAGCAGCAATTATTTTTCATTGTTTGAATGGGCATTTTAAATAATTAACTTAATATTTTTAATTATGGTAAAATTTATGCAACTTAAGCTCATTTAAAGTGGACAATTCTTTGTTATTAAGTACATTGGCAATACTATGTAACTTTTATCACTATTTCCAGATAATTTTCATCATCTCAAACGAAAATTCATACTCATTTAGCATTAATTCCCCATTCTTCCCTCCTCCCACCCCTGGCAACCATTATTCTGCTTTCTGCCTCTATGAATTTGCTTATTTTAAGTATTTCATATAAGATAAATCATGTCTTTTGGCTGATTTCACTCAACATGATGTTCTCAAGTGCCATTTTTATTATAGCATGTACCAGAAATACATTTCCTTTTCTGACTGAATAATATTCCATTGTAGGGATGTACTGCCTTTTATTAATCCTTTCATCTGCTGATGGGACACATGGGTTGCGTCTACCTTTTGGCTATTGTGAACAATGCTTTGGTGAACATTGATGTACAAATATCTGACCTAGTCCCTGATTTATTAGACCTGGTAATTGGAATAATTATTTCTATTTAAATATGTGTATTATAAAACAAATGAAAGTAAAAATTAGAAGATGAAACAATTGGACTAAACAATAATCAGAACTAGTTAAATAACTGTTTTTTAGTTTATGGGTATATGTGTGTGTATGCCTATGTGTAAAATTTTATACTAAAACTCAATTATATTATGCATAGAATTTTACAGCATACTTTTTCCTGTTAACAATAAAATGCAAAATTATTTCATTCGGATAATGGTTGACTTTACCAAGTAAAATACTTCTAATTTCTTAGCAACAGTTATAATTGTAAATGACAGCTCTTCAGGTGGATGAAATAAAGTGTTCCCACAATTGACAAACTGTATATTTATCTCCAAAATATCAATTTTAATGTACCAATAAAATTATTAGAGCTAAAAAGGACTTAAGAATATTTTTTAAATATCTAAAATATATAATAGTTACTTGTGGTAACCATGGAAGGATTGTTAGAAAAATGTTCGAGCATATTGACAGTGGTTAAGTATAAATACAAAATTTATATATATAGGCTTAATTACAATTTTTTTAATGTTCAATACTCTTTTCAATATGATATATCATTTAAATGCATATTTATAAATCATGAAAGGTAAACTAAATCATGTCTTAGAGCTTCAAATGAAGTACAAATGCAGCAGTGTGTTCTAAACAACAGGAGCTTGATAGTTAAATTTCCATTTAATTTCCATGTTCTTTTCATTTTTTCATGAAATTATCATATTCTACTTAAATTGCGTTCTTAAGCAGAAATTCACTATCTGGATGAAAGAGGTTAACTGAATGTGCCCAAAAGCTGCATCTTGATAGTATTATAAATTCTCCACTCTCCTCAGTCCCATTCCTACTACATATACACTGAGTTAAGGATAAAGAAAGGGTTGAAACCATGCTAGTTATAGGGGAACAAAGGCAGAGGAGGCATGGGCAGATAGTCTAGTGACTCTTGCATTCAATTCACCATTTCATAATAACTGGGGCTTTCTACACACAACTGTATGAAACTAAGAAAGATCTTAAGTAAAAAACAATGTCAAAAATAGACTGTAAAGAACAACAGCAAGATGGCAGCGGAGTAAAGAGTTCCTAGAGTCAGGGTGACTACAAGGCAGTTAGTCATCATCCAGAGCTATCTAAAGCTACCTGTATGGGGGCTCCAGGACACCAGAAAAGCATCCTGAAACATCCTTGAAAGAATGGAAGGAGGAGATTGCCCATCTGTAGAGAAGATTTGTAAGTAGAGCCCTCCACGCCCCGCTGGCGGGTGCCCATCCTCCACTGGCTGCACAAGCTGCTTTGGGAGCTGTTCCGTGGCTGGAATTGGAAGCTCCACTTCCCAAAAACTCGGGAAGAAGAGGTGGTTGGGCACCAACTTCAGCTACTGATTAGTAAATTCAGTGAGTTAAAGTATAACCCTAAGGACAGCTAAAATTTTAAGCTTTTCAAGTCAGAAAGAGGCCTGTAGCCACCATCTTAACCCCACCTCTGGCACAAGGGGGAAGCGGGGCTGACTGAAAATCACAGTGCCGGTAGGGACAGGCTTTTTTCCATCCAGATCATATTGCATCTCTAGCTTAAGCCTCAGCCCCACCTATGGCAGGGAGGAAGCTGGGGGGAACTGCGCCACCTTCTCCAGGAAAATACATGCCAAGCCATAGAGGCCTGTGATCATCCTACCCTGGTGACACAAGTCACCCCAGGAGCTGTTCTGTGACTGGAACTGGAAGCTCCATTTCCTAAAAACAGGGGAGGGAGAGATGGTTTGACACAGTCTTCAGCTACTAATTAGTAAATTTGACTTGCTAAAGTATAACCCTACGAACAGCTGAAGTTTGAACCTGTCCAAGTCGAAAAGGGGCTGGTAGCTGCCATTGTGACTTCACCCCTAGCATGAGGGGAATCCAGGCTGACTGAAAATCACAGTAACAGTGGAGACCTGTTTCTTTCACCCAGATCAGAGTGCAGCTCTAGCCTAGGCTTCCGTCCCACCTCTAATAGGGAGGAAGCTTATGAGCGCTGCACCAGCCTCTCTGGGTAACTGCAGGAACATTTGGCTTGCACAGAGTAAATAGTCAGAAATCTATTGCAAATTGCAGTAATTTTGGACCTGCATGGCATAGATTGCTGTCCACAACTGCAGCTCCATCCCGACCCCAGGTAGGTGACAAGGGAACATGAACTTCATCTGTCTCTCTGGGCAACTACAGTGTAGGCCTGCATAACTTGGATTATTACACATGGCTGTGGCTCTGTTCCTACCTGCCGCAAAGGAGAAAGTTGGGAGAAGCTTCATCGGTCCCTGGGGCATGAGGGCAGCTTGAGCCTCCACAGCTTACAGCACCAACTACATCCTTGGCTGCTACTACACAATCAGCAAGAGAGAAAGGACAAGAAAGCCCTAAATTAAAGAGAGAAACTGCACCCAGAAAAAAGATATCTAGTAAGCCATATGACAAGACATCAACAAAAAATTACACTCCATACCAAGAAACAGGAAGATATGACCCAGTTAAAGGAACAATATAAGCCTCCAGATGACATAAAGAAATTGAGACAACTAATCATAGATGTTCAAACAAATTTCCTTAATAAATTCAATGAGATGGCTAAGGAACTTAAGGATATTAAGAAGACATTGGATAAACATAAAGAAGAATTTGAAAGAATACATAGAAAAATAGCAGATCTTATGAGAATGAAAGGTGCAATAAATCAAATAAAAATCATATTGGAATCATATAATAGCATATTTGAGAAGGCATAAGAAAGGATTGGTGAGCATGAAGGAATGACCTCTGAAAATGAGCATACAAAAGAATAGATGAAGAAAAGAATGGAAAAAATTTAACAAGTTCTCAGGGAACTAAACAACAGCAAGAGACATGCAAACATACATGTCATGGGTGTCCCAGAAGGAGAAGAGAAGGGAAAGGGGGCAGAAAAAATATTTGAAGAATGGTACAAAATTTCCTAACCCTATTGAAGAGCTTAAATATCCATGTTCAAGAACCACAACATACTCCCACCCAAATAAATCTGAATAGAACAACTGCAAGACACATACTAATCAGAATGTCAAATGCCAAAGACAAAGAGAAAACTCTGAGAGAAGCAAGAGAAAAGCAATGCATAATATATAAGGGATACCCAATAAGATTAAGTGCTGATTCCTCATCAGAAACCATGGAGGCAAGAAGACTGTTGTATAATATATTTAAGATACTGGAAGAGGAAAACTTCAAGCCAATAATCTTATATCTGGAAAGATTGTCTTTCAGAAATGAGGACAAGTTTAGAATATTCACAGATAAAAAGAAACTGAGAGAGTTTGTAAACAAGAGACCAGCTTTTTAGGAAATACTAAAGGATGTGCTAAGGTCTGAAAAGAAAAGACAGGAGAGAGAGGCTTGCAAGAGAGTCAAGAAATGAAGATTATGTCAGTAAAAGTGTCAAAAGAGTGGTGAAAATAAAATAATGAATGATGTAAAGCGCTTATATTTAAACAACTACAACTCATTGTTAAAAGAAATTTTAATAAAGCCTAAATAATTGGAAGAACATTCCATGCTCATGGATTGGAAGACTAAATATCATTAAGATGTCAATTCTACTCAAATTGATGTACAGATTCAATACAATCCTGATAAAGATTCCACCAGCATTTTAAAAATAAATAGAAAACATGATTATCAAAATTATTTGGAAGGATAAGGTGTCCTGAATAGCCAGAAACATCTTAAAAAGGAAAAGGGAAGTTGGAGGACTCTCAATTCTTTAAATCATATTACCTAGCTACAGTGGTAAAAACAGCATGGTACTGGCATAAAGACAGACACATAGACAAATGGATCCAAACTGATGGTTCAGAAACAGACCCTCATATCTATGGTCAAGTGATTTTTGACAAACCTGTCAAACCCACCCAGCTTGGGCAGAACAGTCCTTTCCACAAATGGTGCTGAGAGAACTTAAATAGCCATAGCCAAAATAAGAAAGGAGGGCCCCTATCTTGCACCTTATAAATAATTAATTCAAGATGGATCAAAAACCTAAATATAAATGCAAGAACCATAAAGCTTCTAGAAGAAAATGTAGAAAAATATCTTCCAAACCTGATGGTAGTTGATGGATTCTTAAAGGAGATAAGAGGAGTACTGAGATGGACTACTGATGTTTAATATACATAGAAGTTTTAATTAACTTTACTGTAAAAGTATGGAAATGTACAGAGTTGATGGGAACATATTGTAGTGAGTAACAGCTGGTTTATAAATGGGAATGTGGCTGTAAAGGGTAGTCTAGGGCTGTAAATGCCAATTGACAGAAAGAATAATCTAGGGACTGAATAGCACAGTAAATCCAGAGGTGGATAAGAATTGTGGTTGATGGTATAGATGCAATAGTGCCCTTTGTTAGCTAGAGCAGATGTTCATCACTATTGCAGGGTGGTGGGAATGTGGAGAAGCATGGGAAAAATACAACTGAAGTGACCTATGGACTGCTGTTTACAGTAATAATGTAATATTCATGCATTTATGCCAAAGGTGTACTGTGTTGATAATAGGGGAGTATCGAAAAAGTTTGCCAAATGTATGCTATGGACCTGGTAATAGTCTGATGATATTATCTCATAATCTGTTACAAATGTTCCACCACGGGGTGGTGTGTTGATAGAGGGGTGTTGTTTGGGAATTCTGCACATGTGCATAATTGTTTTGTAAGTTTACAACTTCTGTAATAAAAATATATTTAAAAAATAATAATAGGGTGTTTTGGGGGACAAATACACCAAATGTAATATAAGGACTATAGTTAGTAGCAGGATTTTGACAAAATTCTTTCAAAATTTGTAACAAATGTCTCACAACAATGCAAGGTGTTGGTGGAGGGTTGATGTATGGGATCCCTGTATGATGTTATGCATGTTTGCTTTGTAAGTTCACAACTTTTACTATACGCTTATTGTTTATGTATGTTCATATAAAAATGATATAATAATAATAATAATAGGCTGGGTTGGGGGAAAAATATACCAAATGTAAGATACTTTGGTTAGCAGTAATTATTTTGAGGATGCTCTTTAATCATTAGTTAAAAATGTTCCACAGAAATGCAAGGTATTGGTGGTAGGGTGAGGTGAGGTATGAGAGTACTGTTTGAGGTTATGTATGTTTGTTTTATAAGTTCACAACTATTACTATACACTTATTGTTTATGTATGTTTATGTATGAGTGATATACTTCAATAAATTAAGAAAAATTAACATGACAGAGAGAGAGAGAGAGAAAGAGAGAGAGGGTGAGGGAAGAAAGTAAATCTGACAAAATGTAAACAGTTGGTGAATCTCAGTATAGGGTAAATGGGAGTTCCTGTAGTATTCTTGAAATAATTCTGCCAGTTTGAAATTATATCAAAATAAAATGTTATAGAAAATCAGCATGGGATAAAGGAGGGAAAAAAAAACTGTAATTAACAGTCAAATTGGGTAACATTTTCCTTATTGTTAATTTTTGTTTTACTCTTTAAAGATCCAAAATATTTAGTGATAATATTTAGTAAATATAATCTCATAAATTGCAAATTCAAACATGGAAACAAAGACACTCATATACTGTACTCATAAAAAATCCAGTTACTTTAAAGCATTATCATATAAAATTATATATGGAATTAAAGACAAGAATAGTCTTTGATAAGAGATATCACATAATTCCATATTTCATTTTCTTCCCTTAAGTAGCAAAATGTTGTTTTGCTTTAAGGCAGGATCATAAAGCAGCACAATGGTTTCCTGCTGTATGCTTCAGGAAACACAACTATCCAAGAAGCAAACACTTTCAATGCTATCAAGAAACTCCAGCCTTCCAAGATTTACCCCTTTTGTAGGTTTTCAGCCATTGATGATAATCTACAGAGAGCACAGAGTTTTAAAAGAAAACTTTACTTTTAAATGGAAGATAAGGAGAATCAAAGAACGCTAGAACCAAGGTGACCTTATAGACCCATGCCTTCTTCCCCAATCTTACTTAAATGGAAATTGAGACCCACAGAGGCTAAATATACTGCTTCAGGTAAAATATGTAGCCATTGGCAAGGTTAGGTAATATCGCCAGGATTCTGGAGGTCCCTTCTAGTGTTTCTTAACTACATACTCAGTTTTCAGAAAAGATGTTTTTATTTGTATAAATGAATCACTATTGCCTTATTCAAGACTCCCTTCCTTTCATACTTTTGCTATGTTTTATGCAACTGACAAAAGGCATGCTTGGTTTCTGTAGCAATATACAACATTAGCTGTTATAGTCATATGCATCTCTCTATTCCCCAAAAGTGTTTGGGATCTAAATTCCTGATTGCTTGGTTAAACTGATAAACTGGATTAGGCACATGGAAAGATATCTAGTATTTCACATTTACTTCTTCAAAATGTTGATTTCCTTTTCTATGGGTTCTGCTTAGGTCCTTGCTAGAAATCCAGAGAAAAATAGTATTTTCCAAGAAGGTACTGTCTGAATCTCCATTATAAGATTTTTCTCTCCCTAAAAGCTTCATATGAATATGTTGTCTCCAGTTCTGTTTAAGTCATATGTTCTTAATTTCAACTGTCCTGTCATATAATTGCTTCATTCCAAATTAAGAAATAAAAGAGATTTGCCCAACTTATCATACATAGAATATATACTTCTGCCTATTGTATTCAATCCTGTACTTGAAATCTGCCAACTAATACTGAATGGATATTCTTCATGACTGTTTTCCCTCATGTAGATCAGGTGAAAGGAAGAAAAACATGCTCTCCTTTGCACTCTGTTCCTAATGAATCACAACTGATCAAATGGTCAATTGCAAAGGTACATCCTTGTTGTGGATGTGTTATGTGCTACCAAGAATGTTTTAGTAAAGGTTACATTTGAAGAATGCCCATTACCATTCTAAGCAGAAAATCCATGCTTCAGAGGTGGCCACTTCAGTATTATGGTCCATTCACACTTTCAGTGATCAACATTAAAAAACTTGCTATTAGCATAATGAATGGGTTTTCAATTATGAAAGTTGTGGCTTGCTAAGTGACAATATGCATTGTAAAAATGGGCTCTCGTTGTTGAGATAAATATCATTTAAGATATGTGATATGGCTAAAATTTTTAGAAATTATCCATTCCCTGAATGATCAGGCCCTAAACATTTATCACTTCACTTAGCCTGTAACTTTAGGTTGAAACCTAAAGATCATTGACTACTTGGTTCTATGCCCAGTCATAGGAGCTAAGGATTCTGGTAAATTAATATTGATTGTAAAGATTAAAAAATTCTGCTTCTAGAATAATTTTCCTCTTCTTAAAATGAGCAATTCACTTAAGTTTTAATCAGACCACATAAAGGACAGAGTAAGGATTTTTTTAAAAAATAAGTACTCCAAACAGATTGTATGTACTATTTTATAATAACTTGCTAACAAATAAACACGGGTTATTAAATGCCAGCATGGTGAAAGGATTTGATTTGAAACTTTCATTCATTAGTATATGGAAGAGATCCCAGAGAATCATAACTCTAACCACAGGCTGCTTTTATTGTCACACAGTATTGTGTGACAAAATTGGCTTAGGCAAGTGCACAACAGCACGAACTTGAACTCATACAAAGGACATGACTTGTTCCAAACTTCCTCAAATATGCCCTGTACTGAATTATATATTTTTTAGAAATATGCAGGAAGATAAATTTTATGGAGTATTTTCCTCTGATCCCAATTATGTGATGTAAACAGTCATTAAATATGGCTGGTATAGGTTGAGCTATCTCCGTTTATTACGTTGAATAGAAATGATTAAGCAAACAAAATGTTCTAAGGAATCAATGGAGCCCATGATTGTACATTAGGAATAAAGTTTGAAAAAGAATAAGCAAAGAGCCAAGAAACCTTATTCAATGGATAACTTGTGCCTTATTTCTAAGTCACTAATCCCAATGAAGAAATCAGACATAATTGAAATCAATGCCATTGATTTACTGTATATAGTTGGGATGTTTCTGCAAACACAGTTTTACCTAAACTTTTATTAATTGTGTAGATATACAGAAAGTCTGGAATAAAAATTCTTCAATCCTTGTTGCATTTCCAATATTTAAGAACAAGTTGGCTTCCCTTTCATAATTATAAAAATGCTTCAAGAAAGTAGTATTGCAGAATAACAACAAACATTTTAGCTTTATTTTATTTTTCTCATTTTTCTGCAGTTGATATGTATTTATGCAATTGTTTCATGTTTCATAGGAATCTTCAATTTAACATTTCCTCTTTCATAATGAGCATGCATAATTACTTCTATAATAAGTTTGCAATATGGGGAAATTTTTGTTAGACATAAAATTAATTAGTTTACAAATAACTAGCAAATATTTATCTTGTTTTTATTCTAGTTTCACTAAAGTGTGTACATATTTATTATTAGATATATACCATTATTTATTATTTCATCATAAATATATAATTTTCAAACATTTCTATGCCATTGTTAGAAACAATACTTGTTGTTTCAAAGCTGTTTCTGGTAAACTAAAGGAAATTATTTATCAATCTATTTCTATATAATCATGAGATTCCCAAATTCTCTTCCAAAAAGATTCTTCCCAAAGTTTCCAAAATGATTTATTTTGACTAAATGCTGAAAAAATCTTAACTTCATAGATCTTAAAAGGAAAAATCAAGGTAATTAATAAAATGTAATGATTTTTGCTCTTGTTTTACTTAAAATGTAAGTTTCTAGAAAACAAGCAAATATACTCTATGAATATGTAGTCAACACTTTTTAATATTATAAAATTAAATTCCTAGCAACTTCACATAATAGAAAAGAATATGCAGTAACATGTTCTTTAGGTTATACCATATTTCTTTATCTATTCAAAGTTTCAGACACCTATTATTATTATCATGATACAGATATATATTGGCTAATTTAATCCAGATTGAGACTGTAAGAAGATATGAATTATGGAAACCTAAAGATTTGAATTTATTTGTAGACATTAGAGGAAATCTAAACCAGGTTATATATTACTTGAAGGTATTAGGAATGGCAAGTTCATTGCCTTCTCCAAAAACATTCTGTTATTATTGCTTCATTACTTGTGATTTATGTCTTTGATTCTGATTAATATGAAAATAACGGGATGAATAATACTTTTAACCAGAATATTAAACTCAAATTCTAGCTGGGCCAAACAGGAGTGATGTAATGCATGAAACTGGGTGAAGGTGACAAATAGAAATCATATGAATCACTTTTCAAAATATCAAGAGCAAGAACAAAAAGGAACACCAGTTTTAAGACCAAGATAGTGGTATAACACACTGTAGGGTTCTGTTCTCCTACAGAATGTTTGAGCAACTAACAAAACTGGCAGAGCTATCTTCATCAAAACTCCAGAAAACAGTTAAAATGGCGCAGCAACTGGGCAAATGCTGAATCAAGAAAATATGACTTTTAAAAAAGGATAGGAGAAGTGCTTGGTACCACACAGTAACCACAAAGAAAAAATATAGAAGGAAATGAGAAGGGACTAAAAATAGTACACTGTAAAAAACCAAATACAAATGAAAGTAGATAACCAGCAAGATGGCAGCAGAGTAAGGAGCTCCTAAAGTCAGCTTCTGCTATGGGGCAGTTTGTCATCACCCAGAGCTATCTAAACCACCTGGTTGGGGGTTCCAGGACACCAGAGGAGCATCCTGCAACATCCTTGAAAGAATGGAAGAAGACTGCCCAAATGCAGAAAAGAATCATAAGTAGAGCATTCCCTGCCCTGGAAGCCAGTGCTCATCCTCCACGGGTGGCACAAGCCGCCTTGAGAGGTATTCTGAGGCTAGAATTGGAAGCTCCACTTCCCAAGTATGGAGAAAGAAGAGATGGTTGGGCATCAATTTCAGCTACTGATTAATAAATTTAGCAGGCTAAAGTATTATCCTAAGAACAGCAAATGTTTGAACCTATCCAAACCAGAAAAAGGCTGGTGGTCACCATTTTAACTCAGACCCTGACACAAGGAGAAGAAGGATGGACTGAAAATCAGAGTGCTGGTAGGGGTTGGCTTCTTTTCATCCAAATCAGATTGCAGCTCTAGCATAAGCCCTAGCCCCACCTCTGGCAGGGAGGAAGTTGAGGGGACCTGCACCAGCCTCTCCAGGAAAATACAGGCCATGGTACAGAGGCTGGTGATCACCCTACTTTGGCGGTGCAAGCCACCTCAGGAGCTGTTCTGTGGCTGGAATTGGAAGCTTCATTTCTCAAAAACAAGGGAGGAAGAGACAGTTGGCCACCAATTTCAGCTACTGATTAGTAAATTCGGCTGGGTAACTTATAACCCTAAATAGCTAAAGCTTGAACCTGTCCAAGTCAGAAAAAGGATGGTACCCACCATTTTTACTTAGCCCCCAGCATAAGGGGAAGCTGGGCTGATTGAAAAGCACAGTGATGGTAGGGACCAGTTTCTTTCACCCAGATTGGCCTGCAGCCCTAACCTAGGCTTCAGCCTGACCTCTAGCAGGGACCAGCTGGTGGGCTCTGCACCAGCCTCTCCAGGTAACTGCAAGTATTTTCGACTAGCACAGACTGAATGATCTGAAGTCTACTGGGGCAGCTGCAGTCATTTGGACGTGCACAGAATAGATTGCTGCCCACAACTGCAGCTCCATCCCTGCCCCAGGCAGGGGGGAAAGGTACATGAAGCTTCCTCAGTCTATCTGGGTAACTATAGTCTATACTTGCACGACTTGGATTATAACACATAGCTGTGGCTCTGTCCTGACCCCTGGCAAAGGAGAAAGTTGGGAGAAGCTTAATTGGTCCCTGGGGCAATGAGGGTAGCTTGAGCCTCCACAGCTTAGAGCACCAACTGCATCCTTGGCTCCTACTACACAACCCGCAAGGAAGAATGGGCAAGAAAGCCCTAAATTAAGAGAGACACTGCAGGCAGAAAAAATACTCTAGTAATCCAGATGCCTAGAAACCAACAAAAAATTACAATCCACACCAAGAAACAGGAAGATATGACTCAGTTAAAGGAGCAAGATAAGCCTCCAGATGACATAAAGGACTTGAGACTACAAGTCATAGATGTTCAAACAAATCTCCTTAATAAATTTGATGAAATGACTAAAGAGATAAAGAATATTAAAAAGACATTGGATGAGCGCAAAGAAGAATGTGAAAACATACATAGAGAAAGAGCAGATCTTATGGGTATGAAAGGCACAATAAATGAAATAAAAAATACACAGGAATCACATAATAGCAGATTTGAGAAGGCAGAAGAAAGAATCAGTGAGCTTGAATAAATGGCCTCTGAAAAAGAACATACAAAAGAACAGATGAAGAAAAGAACGGAAAAAATTGAACACGGTCTCAAGGGACTAAACGACAGCAATAGACATACAAACATACAAGTCATGGGTGTCCCAGAAAGAGAAGAGAAGGGAAAAGGGACAGAAGGAATATTTGAAGAAATAATGGTAGAAAATTTCCCAACCCTATTGAAGGACATAGTTAGCCATGTCCCAGAAGCACAACCTACTCCCATCCAAATAAGTCTGAATAGACCAATTCCGAGATGCATACTAATCCTAATGTGAAATGCCAAAGACAAAGAGAGAATTCTGAGAGTAGCAAGAGAAAAGCAATGCATCATATATAAAGGATACCCAATAAGATTAAGTGCCATTTTCTCGTAAAAAACCATGGAGGCAAAAGATTGTGGTATGATATAATTAAGATACTGCAAGAAGGAAATTTCCAGCCATGAATCTTATATCCAGGAAGATTGTCTTTCAAAAATGAGGATGAGTTTAGAATATTCACAGATAAACAGAAACTGAGAGAATTTGTAACCAAGAGACCTGTTTTGCAGGAAATACTAAAGGGTGTGCTAAAGCCTGAAAAGAAAAGACAGGAGAGAAAGGCATGGGAGAGAGTCTAGAAATGAAGATTATATCAATAAAAGTAACTATAAGTTTCAAAAGAGTGGTGAAAATAAAATATGACAGATAAAACCCAAATATTTTGGAATATATTTAATGAACGATGTAAAACACTTGTATTCAGAAAACTGCAAATCACTGGTAAAAGAAATTTAAAAAGACCTAAATAATTGGAAGAACATTCTATGCTCATGGATTGGAAGACTAAATATCATTAAGATGTCAATTCTACTCAAATTGATGTACAGATTCAATTCAATCCTGATAAAGATTCCAACAGTATTTTTAAATAAATGGAAAGCATGATTACCAAAATTATTTCGAAGGGTAAGGAGTCCTGAGTAGCCAGAAATATCTTAAAAATGAAAAAAAGTTTGGAAGACTCTCATTTCCAAGCTTTAACTTATATTACCTAGCTACAGTGGTAAAAACATCATGGTGCATGCATAAAGGCAGACATATAGATCAACAGAACCAATCTGATGGTTCAGAAATAGACCCTCACATCTATAGTCAAGTGATTTTTGACTAGCCTGTCAAACCCACCCAGCTCTGTCAGAACAGTCCATTCAACAAATGGTGCTGAGAGAACTGGATATCCATAGCCAAATGAAGGGAAGAGGACCCCTATCTTACACTTTATACAAAAATTAACTCAAAATGGATAAAAAAACTAAATATAAAAGCAAGAACCATAAAACTTCCAGAAGAAAATGTAGGAAAATATCTTCAAGACCTGGTAGCAGATGATGGATTCTTAAAGGAGATAAGAGGAGGACTGAGATGAACTACTGATGTTTAATGTATGTAGAAGTTTTTATTAACTTTACTGTAACAGTGTGTGGAAATGTAGAGTTGATGGTAAAACATTATAGTAACAGCTGGTTTATAAATGAGGATGTGGCTGAAAATGGTTGTCTAGGGATGTAAATGCCAATTGACAGAAAGCTAGAGAATTATCTAGGGACTGAACAGCACAGTAAATCCAGAGGTGGATGAAAATTGTAGTTGATGGTACAGATACAAGAATGTCCTTTGTGAGCTAAAGCAAATGTACGTCATTATTGCAGGGTGGTGCAAATGTGGAAAAGCATGGGAAAAATACAACTGGAGTGACCAAAGGACCGTGGTTAACAGTAATAATGTAATATTCATGGATCTATGCCAAAGATGTACTGTATTGATACTGGGGGAGTATGGAAAATGTGTGTCAAATGTATGCTATGGACCTGGTAATAATCTGATGATATTATCTCATAATCTATAATAAATGATCCACCACAGTGTGGCCTGTTGATAGAAGGGCATTATATGGGAATTCTGCACATGTGCATGATTGTTCTATAAGTTTACAACTTCTGTCATAAAAATATATTTGAAAAATTATAATAGGGTGTGTTGGGGGAAAAATACACCAAATGCAATATAAGGACTATAGTTAGTAGTAAGAGTGTGACAATATTCTTTCATTTGTAACAAATGAAACAAATGTCTCAGAACAATGCAAGGTGTTGGTGGCGGCTTGATTTATGAGACCCCTGTATGTTGTTATGCATGTTTGCTTTGTAAGTTCACAACTTTTACTATATACTTACATATGTTCATGTATAAATGATATAAAAATAATAATAATCATAATAATAATTGGGTGGGTTGGGGGTAAATGCTTTGGTTAGTAGTAATATTTCATGGATGCTCTTTAATCATTAGTTAAAAATGTTTCACAACAATGCAAAGTATTGGTGTTAGGGTGAAGTATGAGAGCCCTGTATGATGTTATATATGTTTGTTTTGTAAGTTCACACCTATTACTATGCACTTATTGTTTATATATCTTTATGTATGACTGACATACTTCAATAAATTAAAAAAATAAATAAGTAAAAATGAAAGTAGGTATTAATGGAAGAATTGAGGGATAAAAAGCAATAAGACAAAGACTAAATAGCAAAATGGAGAAGAAAGTCCTTTATTATCAATAAATGTATATGGATTAAACTCTCCAGTCAAAAGACAAAGATTGGCAGGATGGTATAAAAGCTTGACACAATTATATACTGTGACTCACCTTAAATTAAATGACAT
The DNA here is from genome assembly GCA_026826555.1 of Tolypeutes matacus. Classification (NCBI taxonomy): domain Eukaryota; kingdom Metazoa; phylum Chordata; class Mammalia; order Cingulata; family Chlamyphoridae; genus Tolypeutes; species Tolypeutes matacus. The sequence continues at coordinate 36,450,691 of JAKSZT010054304.1, read as the reverse complement.
GAGTAGGTTGATAGTGAAAGGGTGGAAAAATGTTGAATGCAAATTGGAAGCAAAAGAGAGCTAAGGAAGATATATTAATATCAAATAAAATAGACTTTAAGTCAAAAACTTTTACAAGGAATAAAGAAGGCCATTATATATTGATAAATGGGTCAATTGAACAAGAAGAAATAACTTATAAACATATAGGCACATAATGACAGAGCCACAAAATACATGAGAAAGATATTGACAGGTTTGAAGTGAGAAATAGATACTTTTACATCAATAGTAGGCTATCTCAATACAGCACTTTCATTAGTGGATAGAACATCTTGTCAGAAGATCAGTAAGGAATTAGAAGACTTACCTGATCGTATAAACCAACCTAAGCATATATAGAACATATATAGAACACTTCACCCAACAACAGAATACATATTCACTTCAAGAGCACTATATTAGTCAGCCAAAAGGGTGCTGATGCAAAATACCAGAACAAAATACCCTACAAAGGGTATTTATTTGGGGTAGAAGCATACAGTTACTAGGCCATAAGGCATAAGTTACTTCCTTCACCAAAGTCTGTTGCCATGTGTTGATGCAAGATGGTGGGTGATGTCTGTGAGGGTTCAATCTTCCTCCTCCTCTCAAGGTTCCATGGTCTCAGCATCTTCCAATCTTAGCCGCAGGCTGGGACAAGTCTGGTCTTTTTCCTAGGTTTCATTTCTCTCAGACCTCAGCTGCTCTGCTCTCTCCATAAGGCCAGCTGTAGACTATCAGGCAAATGGCTCATCTTTCTTCCCCAGGCCTCTGCCGTGTCTAATGTGGCCTTCTTTCCTTCATCACATATCTGCTTCTCTGTATGTTTACTTCCCAGGCTCCAGGTTTAAAACTCCCTCCTCCCTTCTCTGTAGTGTCGTTTCTCTGTGAGTCCCCGCCCCCTTGGTGTCCTACTGATGTGGCCCAATAAAAGCCTTAATCATTATTTAATCAAGTAAAAGTGAAACTTCTGAATCCAACATATTCTAATATGCCCAGAATAACAGAACAGTTTACAAACATAATCTAATATCTATTTTTGGAATTCATAAATAATATCAAGCTGTCACAAGCATATATTTCATTCTCCAGGAAAAAAATATGTGCTAGATCACAAAACAAATATGAAAAAAAGTAAAAATATTGAAATCATACAAAGAAATTTCTCCATCCACAATGGAATGAAGCTAGAATTCAATAACAGAGGGAGAAATGGAAAATTCACAAATATATGGAAATTAATTAACACACCTTTTTATGGGTCAAAGAAAAAAATCACAAGGGAAATGAGGAAATAATTTTAAGCGAATGAAAATGAAAATCCAACATACCAAAAATTATGCAATACAGTAAAGGCAGAAATGAGAGGGAAAATTATAGTTCTAAATGTTTATATTAACAAATAAAGAAATATTTAACATCAGAGACTTCTTTCACTACTGGAATATCTAGGCAAAGAACTGAAAACTAAACTCAGTGCAATCAGAAGGAAGGAAGTAACAAATATTAGATTGGAGATAAAGGATATAGAAAATAAATTTTAAAAAAGAATCAATGCGGGGGCGGATGCGGCTTAACTGGTTGGGCGTCCGTCTTCCATATGGAGGGACCTGGGTTCGATCCCTGGGACCTCCCGGTAAAAAAAAAAAAAAAAAAAGAATCAATGAAACCAAAAGTTGGTTCTTTGAAAAATCAATAAAATCAACAAACCTTTAGCTAGATTGACAAAGAAAACAAAGAGAGGACACAAATTATTACTACAATCAGAAATATAAGGGGGGGGGCATTTCTACCAACCCCACAGAAACAAATACTATTATAACCATATATTATGAACAATTGTACACCAACAAGTCAGATAGACTAAATGAAATGGATAATTTTTTTAGAAACATACAAATTACCTAACCTTATTCAAGATGAAATAGAATCTCTCAATAGCCCAATAACAAGCAAAGAGATTGAATCAGTCATTAAAAACCTCCCAACAAAAGGGAGCCCAGGGCAATATGGATTCACTGGTGAATTTTCCTAACCATTCCAAGAAGAACTAACACCAGTTTTGCTCAAACTCTTCCAAAAAAATTGAAGAGGAGAGAATCCTTCCTAACTGATGTTATGAGGCCAACATCACCCAAATCAGCCAGATAAAGATAACAAAAGTAAAGAAAATTATAGGCCAATATTCTTGTGGTCTATGGACCACAGATTTGGAGCTATGCACCCCAGAAAAACATGTTCTTAAACTTAATCCATTCCCATGAATGTGAACACGTTTTAAGAAGGACATTTTGATGAGATTATTTCAGTTAAGGTGTGACCCAACTCAGTCAGGATGGGTCTTAATCCTGTTCCTGGAGTCATTTATAAGCAGACTGAAATTCAGACAGATAGAAAAAAAAAGCCATCAGAAGCAAGAAGCTGAGAGTCAACAGAATCCAGAAGAGAAGGAAGAGTCCAGGAAAGGTCTCTTTGTGCATTTCTATGTGACAGAGAAACCAAGGGCCATTGATAACCAGCAGCCAAACCCAAGTCTTTAGGAAGAAAGCATGGCTTTGATGATATCTTGATTTTGAGTACTAATAGTCTCAAAACCATGAGCCAATAAGTTCCATTAAATGGTCTTTGCTTGTACAGCCAAGGAAACTAAAACAAACCCTTATGAATAGAGATGCAGAAATCCTCAACAAAATACTAGGAAACTGATTTCAACAACATATTAGCAGGATTATATATCATGATCAAGTGGGGTTTATTCCAGTTATGCAAGGTTGGTTCAACATAAGAAAATCAATTAATATAATACATCTCATTAATAAAACAAAGGGGGGAAACTTATGATTATCTTAAATGATACTTAAAAAGCATTTGACAAAATATAACACCTCTTCTTGATCAAAGCATCCAGAAAACTGAGATTAGAAGGAAATCTTCTCAATATAATAAGGCCATTTTTGAAAAACTCACATTACCATCATTCTCAATTATGAAGGATTTACAGCTTTCCTGCTAAGATCAGGAACAAGCAAGGATGCCCACTATCATCACTGAGTTATTTAACATTATACTAGAAAAACTATCTAGAGCAATTGGGCATTAAAAAGAAATAAAAGTTTTTCAAATTGGAAAAGAGGAGGTAATCTTTCCCTATTTGCAGAAAAGATAGATAGATAGATAGATAGATGATGGATAGATAGATAGATAGATAGATAGATAGATAGATAGATAGAATAGAATCTTGAAAAATCCTCCACAAAGTTACTAGAGCTAATAGACAAATTCATCAGAATGTCAGGGTACAAGATCAATATGCAAAATTCAGTAGTGTTTCTCACACTAGTTATGGACAATCTGATGAGGAAATTAAAAAAATCAATTTTCAGTAACAATTGAAAGAGTTAAATGTCTAGGAATAAATTTAACCAAGAATATAAAGGTTTTGTACATGGAAATCCAGAAAACACTGCTGATTTTCACTGCTGGGAAAAATACAGGAAGACCTAATAAATGGAAAGACATTCCATGTTAATCTATATTGAAGATATATAGGCCAAGGAAATTGAATTGAGACTTTATAAATAAATCCTCACATCTAGGGCCAATTAATTTTTTTTTTTTTTTTTTTACCGGAAGGTCCCGGGGATCAAACTCAGGTCCCCTCATATGGGAGATGGACACCCACCCATTTGAGCCACATCCGTCCCCCGGCCAATTGACTTTTGACAATTGACTTTTGACTTTTGACAAAGTCCACTCAATGGAGAAAGAATACTCCTTTCAAAAAATAGTGCTTGGAAAAAGTGGATAAGAATATGCAAAACAATGAATTCAGACCCATACCACACAGCAGATCCAAATAGCTCAAAATGTATCAAAAACCCAACTATAATAAACAAAATTTTAAGACTCCTAGAAGAAAACATATGGAATCATTTTCAGAACCTTGTGTTAGTCAATGGTTTCTTTGACTTTACAGCAAAAAGCACAAGCAATAAAAGAAAAATATAGAAATGGAGTTTCATCAAAATTAAACACTTTGGTGCATCAAACGACTTTATCATGAAAGTAAAAAGACAACCTACAGAATGGGAGGAACTATTTTGAAACCACATATCTGATAATGGTTTAATATCTAGAATATAAAAAGAAATCCCACAACTCTACAGTAAAAAACCAAAAAACAAAAGAACCACCCAACTCTAAAATAGACTAAAGATTTGAATAGACATTACTGAAAAAAGATATATAAATGGCTAATAAGCATATAAAATATGCTGAACATCATTAGTCATTAGATAAATGCAAATCAAAATCAGAATGACACACATGAACTAGAATGGTTATTATTAAAAAAAAGAAAAGAAAAGAAAAAGTATTGTAGAGGATGTGGATAAAAAGTAATATTTGCCCATTGTTGATAGCAGTATAAAATGGTGCTGGTTCTGTTGGAAAACAGTTTGGTGGTTCCTCAGAAAGTTATGCTTATATAGAGTTACCACATGACCCAGCAATCCCACTTTTAGGCATATACCAGAAAAAAATGAAAGCAAGAACTCCAACAAATATTTGTACACTGATTTCCATTGCAGCATTATTCATAATAGCCAAAAGGTGGAAGCCTACCAAATGTCTAGCGAAAATTGAATGGATAAACAAAATGTAGTATATACCTAGAATGGAATATTATTCAGCCAAGGAAAGAAGTGAAGTACTGGTATGTGCTAAAACATGGATAAACTTTGATGACATCATATTGAGTGAAATAAGCTAGACACAAAAGCATATATAGTATATGATTTCTTTTATTTGAAATTATTACAATAAGCCAATTCATAGCAACAGAAAGCAGAATAGTGGTTACACATATATGAGAAGGGGAGATGGGGAACATACTTAGTTGGTGATAAAAGAAAAACTTTTCATGCATCTTTGGATCTCACAGCTTTATTGAGTGATTCATGAATCTGTCAACATCCCACTCAGAAAGTAGAAGGGACCTCCACCAAGGGAGTGGAAAGGGAAAGCTCATATAGTTTAAATGTAAAGCAAGTGAGGAAATGTGCTGATTGGCTGATATTAAGTTAAAATTTTATGTAGGAAGGTTTTACAAAGTGGGGTGCAGTGTGTTATGCTTGTCCAACCTGTTAAGTTACCTCTACTGTATCAAAAAGTAGTTTTGTCACCAGGTGTTTCTTATCAGCAAACCTATATTATGCATTCCATTTTCACAGAAAACCTCTGCAGGTCAATAGTTTTTGTTTTCTGGAAAAACCCTTCTTGGAAAGAGGTATTCTTCCAGCAATGCTCAGTGAAGGTGGCCATTTTATTTTACTTAATATTGGTAGAAATCTTCTGTTTGAGATGATGAAATAGCTTTTTTTAATGGACGATGTTAATGATAGAAATATTTTGTAAATGTACTTGACACTGCCGAATTGTATATTTGAATGTGTTAAAAGGGGAAATTTTAGGTTGTATATCTGTTACCAGAGTAAAATTAAAAAAAAAAAAAAAATAGGACTGTACAACACAGAGAACCCTAATTTAAACTATGGACTACAATTAATAATATAATTATAGTAATATTGTTTCATCAATTGTAACAAAGATTCAACACTAATACAATATGTTAATAGAGGGAAAACTGCATGTGTGTGTGGGCGGGGGGAGTATATGTAGTATGTCCTGTATTATTTTTCTGTAAACCTACTACATTTCTTCTTTAAAAAAACACCAATTTATCTATATATATTATTAAATTTTTCTCAAAAATGAAGCAGTGCAAATTTTTTTCTGTAGATTTGTGGGGAGGTGCTGAGAGTTTTGAGGAATGATTCTTTTGAAAAGGATGCAAAAAAAATAGAAATGTGAAGAGACCAAGGGACAACACCATTTGGAAGATTTGGAAGACTGGTTTTATATTAAAGAGCTTTGTGTGTACTTGTGAGAGGATAGGACATCTATGCCTATGGCCAAAACATTTTAACCAGCATAATCAACAAAAAGGTATGACGGTTAGTTCATGACACAGGATTTGCTCATCTTTTCTGGAAGCAGCCAACCTAATGGTATGATGATACAGCCTATATATGGGTCAGCTAAGACATCAGCTTCAGGGTTGAGGCTCTGCCATCTTGAATGCAATATATGCGTTGAACTGCTGACAGCTAATACATTTTCTTTATGAGCCTTATAGGATCCAGGAGATGACATCAAAGGAGAGGACCCTGTCATTCACAGACTCACTTTTGCACTTGTGATTCTTATCCCCATAACTTTAGATTATGCTGGATTAGGGGTCTTAGTTACCAGGAGGTTGCAATTACCATCTGGTCACTTTGGGCTCCACATGTCAACAGATAAATAGATAAAGAGATTTACACTATTAGTAAGGGCATCCACCCTGGATTCCCACATGGATCTAGAATTTTTACTACAAAACGGGGCAGGAAAATATGTCTGGAACCCAGGGGATTCCAGGGCCCATAACTCAGCATGTCTGTGCTCAGTGATATCTGTCAGTGGGCAACTGCAGTTACCACAATCCAACAAAGGCAAGACCACTCATGGATGAAGATCTGGGTCAACCTGCGAAGCAAGCCACACAAATCAGCCAAGTTACTGGTTAAGAATGATGGAATATGAATAGAATGTAAAGGAAGGAGATGACGATTTTCAATTACAACTTTAGAACCAACCTGCTACCACAATAACAACACAGAAAACTATTACTTTGTATTTGCTTTATCTGCTTTATCAGCCTCACCTTTATCTTTATCACCTTTATTAGCTTTTATCTTCACCTTTATCAGATTTATTTGCTTCACCTTTTTTTTTTTTTTTCTTTTTCCCTTTCACCTGCCCTGGAATTTAATCACACAATAAAGCATAAACACTAAGTTTTGTCTCAAGTGCTATTTTCTAGGGAACCCAGACAAAGATACTCCCTTGGAACAAAGCAATATCATTAAAGGATAGGTGATTTCATGACTGAATTTAGAAAATGAAATCCCATTTATTATAAATCCAATAGGCAGCAATCTGTAAAACAAAGCCTGACATTTAACCATGCTAACCAAATTTCTGGTTAAATAGAAGACAACCATTGTGTTTACTAGTTACTATTCTTTACATAATCAATTTCTCCTTTTTAAAATAGTTTTCAATTATACTATATTTGAAGTTAAAATAAAAATGCTTTTTCAATTTTATGCATAGAAATTCTACAGAAGTGCAACTAATATAGAACAATAGAATCGCCTTTACAAAAGAAGCCACTTGGGATCATAAGTGCCCTTTTAACTGCTGTTCATTGTATAATAGACTTCATTATGTAACCTCCAAAGATTTTTCTAAGGTCAAAAGAAGTGATTGTGTGTATGTATATGTGTGTATGCTTTTTTCCCTTCAGCTTTTTAAAAGCCCATTTAAACTCTTTGTCCTCAAGGTCCCTTGAGATTATATCCTGACTTGAGGGCTGACAAGAACTTTCAAGTCAAATTGCCTTATTGTAATACTCTGTGAGCATCCGTCTGTGCCTATGGAATGTAAATGTTTTAGACAACTCTTAAATATTTAGTATTAATAATTTCCCATGAATTGGCAAAAGAAAGAGTTTAAGAAGTAAGGGAGATAAAAAGATGGAGGCTTCATTAAATAACCTTATGGATAAATTAAAAGAGTGCTTCAAATAATGTCTACACTCCTATATGGATAATTTTGCTTTCTTCCTATAACACTTAACATATATAATGTTTCATTAATTTACAAATTTGCATGTAACACTCTGTCATGTTTTGCTTTTTATCTCTATCATGTGTAAAAGATATGTTGTTATTCTACTTTCTATTTGTTATTTTAATCAGTGCATATAAATTTAAAGTTTATTATATTATATACTTATTACTAGATGCTGGATACTAGTGTTTCTGCCTTAAGTAGTTTATCACTTGGTAAAATGCTGACCATACCTTGTCCGCTCCTCCCAAATAAAAAGTAACACCAATATATTACTATAAGAACTATAATGGACATATACTGAATTTGAACATTAAAACTAAAGGGCTATATTTTCCCAGGAAAAATAAAAATACCCTTGCCAATGAAATAGGGATAATGCAGAGAATCTACGATGAGTGGTATTTATTAACACAAATTGAATATTTACCAATGAAAATCCAAAATGTGACCATTAATAGATGCATAACATACTAGGTTAATAATATGTTCCAATTTTTGTCAATTTTATTCTTTTTCTACCTTTATTGACATATTCTGATACAATGAATGTTGAGATTCCATTATAAATATATATGCTGGAAAATAAAGTAAATTGTTTTTTTTGCCTCACCACTATTTCAACTAAAATTTGAAATAAGTAATAAACCAATCAAATATTCCCATGGTAGAAAAATCATAATTGGGCACATTCTACAAGTTTACTACTTATCTATGGGCTCTTGTGAGAATATATCCAAGCTTGAGACTAGCTTTTGTTTCTGTCATTCAAGTCTTTCTGGACAAGCTGCTATTGAGCAATGTAGCACATTTTTCTTCTTTATTACTAAATGGTAATGTCTCCTATTAACATTTACTTTTGTGCTTTTCCCCATGGTCTACACAGTATAACTGGTAACATTTCATGTCTCTATATTTGTATAGTGTATTTTAGTATTTCCTCAAGACTATGCAGTTTGGGTTCCTTATTATCCAAAGTTGAAATAACATATTTAATGTATTTTCCAATTTTAAAAATCAATGATTAATTTTATCATGACTTTCAGATCATTCTAGGATTTCTTTGGTCTTCCACTTCTAAGTTTCATTCTAACAATTAATATACTTAAAATTCAGAATAAAACTACCACGTTCAAGAGAATATTGGTACAATGGTATTTAAAGTAATGATTCATATGTATTTGGAGTTAGAGTAAATGAACACAGAATATTATAGATGTTGCATTAAATAATTTGAAGGGGCAACAAATTTCTGGATATTTTAAAATGCCTTAATTTTTATTTTTAATATTTACAAATCTGTTGAAATTAGTGCAACAAATAAATGTAGTAATAATAAATGATTTAAATGCATACACTGCTTCTTAGTATATAAATCTAAAAACAATTTTAATGGACTTTACATTTTGGTAGCATATATGCATCTGCAACAAATCATTATACTTCATACCTCTATACTTTTTTTTTCAGAAAAAAATTAAGTATAATATCTTTATTTATTCCTTTTTTAATTGGATGCTCCCTGCAATATTGTAAATTTGTGAGGAATGGCTTATCACCATTTTTATCTTCATTAATTAATTCAACAAATATTTATTGATCACTAAATATTCTCAGGCATTGTTAATTCAGTTTTTTCAATATCCTTTATGTAGCAGACACTGATTTGATGCTGGTGATAGAATTGTAAACAAAATTCATGAACAATCTGGCCCACCTCTTTTTCCTACAGGGGACCAGGAAGAAGACATATAGCTAACAAATATATTGTTATGCATATTATAAGGACATAAATTCTATGGAGAGAAATAAAACAGAAAAAGAGGATTAAGTAGTGACAGAAAAATGGCAATTGGTTGAAATTTTAACAAAAGGTGCTCAATAAAGGGAAACTTCAATAAAAATGTGACATGTGATCAAAAACTTGAAGAACATGAGGAGTGAATTAAAAGAGTATATGAGAGAAGACATATGAACATTTGATATGTAGGAAAGAACCTGGTATACCTAAGGGACAGCAAGGAATTCAGTATGGTTGGCACAGAAAGGAATGATATCAAAGAAGTAACCAGAGCCACATATTTGGGGCACTACCCCAAAGATGGCATGGAATTTGGCTTTTATACTAAATGAGATGGGAAGCCTTTGAAGGGTTTCAGAAGCAAGGATACAGCAGTGAACAAAAGAGACAAAATTCTACACTCATGGAGCTTGCATTCCAGGAGGTAGAAACAAAATAGGCAAGAAATAAAACAAGCAAAATATTTGAATATTGGATTTAGTATATTTAGTGTATTAGTATACAGGTAATATTGCCATACACTTTACAAGCATTTTCTGATTTTGTCTGTTCTAACTTGAACAATTATCTCCTTAATGAAACATCTTTCAAGTGGAATTCTTATTTTGACGTCTATGAATATTATTATTTGGATAGGTATTGTCAAATTACCCTTTAGAAAAGTCGAACCAATTTAAATTATAACAATAATTAATTGAATTATTCTCTATGTGTGTCTAAATCTTTTTGGAGAAAAAATATTTATATTCAATGTTGTTTCTATTTATATTTTATTTTCATTTTTGTCCTCAAGTTTAAACCCTGTGACTATGTTTAATGGAGAAGTTTTTGTATTACAAGCTCTTTGCATATTAAATGTATTAATTCTTAGACCATCATATATTTCCTGCTGTTCTTACTTGTGTTTTGTCTTACAAGTATGTTTAAATTTTGTTTTACTACAATGTGAACTATGGTCCATGCTTAGTGGCAATACCCCAGGATGCGTTTATCAACTGCAATGAATGTGTCACACTAATGAAGGATGTTGTTTATGTGGGAGAGTGTGGGAGGTATGGGGAGCGGGCCATATGGGAATCCCTATATTTTTTGTGTAACCTTTATATAATCTAAGTATCTTTAAAAAATAAAAATATTTATTTAAAAAAATAAATTCTGTTTTAGTTTTGGTTGTGAAGAAGTTATTATTTTAATAAGCAAACATCTATCTTTTGCCCATAATTTCCACTTTTCTGTATTTACTTTTAGTGCTTTATTTTAAACTATTAAAAAATGAATACAACAGAAATATATTTCCTTATGTAAGTTTCCTCTCAAACTCCCTCAGCAAATGTTGCCATACATCAATACCTTACAAAACTTAGGACAAGGAAATGGGGTTGCTTTCTTTCTCAAACTTCTTTGACATTCATTGAACATTTTTTCACTCAAGCAGAAGGACTGGAGGGTAGGAGTTTGGTGGTGAACATGAAATGCATGCCACTTGGCTATGCCTCTTCTCCACTTCATTACTGTCAGGCATAGATTTCCTGTCATTCCTTGTTATTTAAAGAAGATGTGAGTCTTGGCTCACAAACTTTCCCAACACCTGTAATTATTCCTACTTTTCCGTGACCTCCAATTCACTGATTCAGCCACATTCTTACTTTCCATCACCATCATCCATCTACATTTTTTGGATTTACTTCCCTGTTTATCTAACCTGGGCACTATGGTTTATCATTTTAACCACTCCAATGCCATGGTTAAAACTCCTTGGCCTTCTTTCATACTGAAACTGTTAACTAATTCAGCATGAACTTTTCCGTTTTTCCTTAAATTGGTCTGCAAAAAAGAAGGTAGAAATAGTAGAAAATTCTGGAACTGCCATCAGTAATTTCTCTCCAAACTCTTCCTATCAATCCTCAGAATTGCCTAACACTCTTCTACTGTGCTTTAGTAGATTCTTCTTTTAATTCTTGTGATGTTAATTATAGATTTTCCTCATTTCTGAAATCTTGGTCATCCTCATCTTTAAAAGTCATCCAGTTACTGATTGAGCCTTCCATTTAAATGAGAAATAAAAGTCATGATATGTGACCATTGTCATTTTCTAATCACCAATTTCACAAAGAAACCCACAATTGCAGTGGATGTTTTCCCCCCAATGTTTATACTGCAATGGAGGAAGCCTCTCTCCCATGAAAGGCTAGACCCTGTTACCTTTTCATAGATCTCAGCACTTCAATTTTTTTACTGTTCTAAAGATGCACTGATCTTTCCTTTTCCATTGGATTATTATGAGCAGCACATAAATTAATGGTTCCATTATTTCACCTTTTTTATTATGTTTTCATTCTGTTTCTATGGCTCATTTTTGGCAGCCTTTTTTGTTTGTTTGTTTGTTTGTTTTGGCACTTTCTTTTCCACTGGACTCCAATACTGTTCTATAATTATAAGAGATTAGATATGATTATATATTCTTAGAATGGTAGACATAGAAAAAAGATGCTCAGATAGGCGATAAATAGAAGTTTTTATTACTTATAGCTGCAAACAAGAAGAGGGTGCCAAGCAAGGCCACATTGGATTGTACCTTGGAAGAGAATGACAGCAAGATGGAGCTGTAGAAGACAGCCTTAAGCTGCAAACAAGTGAGAATAGTTAGGTTTCCCAGGTTACTTGTAGATTGGCTAATCTGAGTAATTGCACAGGTTCCTGGCCATAAGGGTCATCCTTAATTTTCTGTTACCCAGCCTTGGGGTGATTAGGTAGGTGCATAGTGACCCTGGAGTATGAGAGCCCCATAAGTATAGGTGTTGGGATGTAGACATAATTTGCTGTTCAAGAAGGAGGACTTACAGGCTTCTGTTCAGGGCAGAGTGTCTGTAACTGCAAGCAACACAGTTCCATCCATCTGCCCCATGGATTTAAGCCCCCTCTCAATCAAAGGCAGGATGGGCATCACCATTCCAAATTTACAAATATAAGGGAGGGAAGCAACTATGGACTAAAGTAGACCTATTATTATTCTATTATGGACTTTTAATTATTCTAGCAATGGAAAAACTTGTGTAGTTGATATAGAGGCAGTGGCCACCGGAGGTTCTGAAGGGAGGGAGAGGGAAGAATAGGTGCAACATGGGGGCATTTTGGGGACATTGGAATTGTCCTGCATGACATTGCAATGATGGATACAGGCCATTATACATTTTGTCAAAACCTTTACAAGTGTGTGGGGCAAAGTGTAAACTGTAATGTAACTGTGTTCATCAATTATAACAAATGTACCACACTAAGGAAAGATGTTAATGTGGGGAGGTGTGGGAAGGGGAGGAGTGGCACATATGGGAATCTCCTATATTTTTTATGTAACATTTATGTAATCTAAAGCATCCCTAGAAATAAAAATATATATATTTTTTTAAAAAGAAACTGTCATGCTTTTAACCAGGGCCTCAAAACTGTGTGGAGACAATATTTCAAAGAAAATTATATTACAAATATTAATATTTCTTGGGGTAACGTTCAGCACTCTTTTGTTTTCTTCTTGTACCCTGTCCCTATAAACCCATCAATTCTTATAGGTTTAATTAAGAGCTCCGTGTGGTGAAGCCTCCATAATTCCCTTTTTGCCTCAAATTTCGTTTTGGAAATAAAGAATTGTTTGTCCAATTGGTAACTTCACTTCAGTCACAGCCTTCCCTGACCTCTTCCTCCACTGACTATCTACCATCCACCCGGTTTCTAAAAGGAATTTTTTTATCATTCTCTTGCTCTCATTCTCACACTTGTGACATCATTTCATTTCCAATTTTTTTTTTCCTTGACTATGCCTTTTCTTCTCCATTCCTACTTTCATTTTCCTCATCCAGGCAATCATTAGCTTTCATTTAAATTACTAAAACTGAGTTTCTTGCTTTCACTTTTACCAACCTCAAATTAATTCTTCCTCACATCCAGCAAGTGACAATTTAATAAAAATTGAGGATTATTTTACAAAATAACCGGTGCCTAAATTTCAAAAATATCAAATTCATACATTAAAAATGAGCTTTGATAAATGTTCCATCATAAAATAACCTATTACAGGGTAAATGAAAGTAATTTTTTATAATTAATTTCATCCTGGACTAGGGTGAGACTAAAAAGGACATTACTGGAACAATTTACAAACACTGAATAAGGTTCATAGACTATATTGCATCAACTTTAAATTTCCTAATTTTAATCATTGTACATTGTGTTGAACACTTAATGGGCTCTTTCAAATTAAATACTTAATTCTGTGCAGTTTTCTTTGGCTTTTTAAATAATTTCCTTTATTCTATGTTTTCTTTACTCTCCTTCATAGTTAATTTAGACTAAAATTTGATCTTCTGTATCTCTTTTTATCATCTATACTTTTCTGTTTTTAATCGATTTTCTAGTTTATTTTTTCAGTTTATATTTTTAAGAACTATTACTGATTTTGGGAATTTTAAAAAATATCCAGTACTTGTCTCTGATTTTTTTTTTTTACATTATCATAATATGGTAACATTTCTGGCTACTTAAGAAAGCAATTATTAATGAAATATTTAGGGGTAAAGAGACATTCTTTCAATTTACTCTAAAACGTTTCAGAAAAATTACATATGTATGTATGTATGACACAAATATTCCCAACACAAGATTTTAAATACTGTACCACAGTCTATTACCTAGGCATATTATTGTGAAAACTGAGAACAATAAAGATAAAAGCATACTGCACAGGTACATGCACACAAACAATGTACACACATTTCTAAATGGTCAATACAAAATAACAATCATATTGCGGTCTAACCCTGAATCAAAATGCTGAATGCTAGAAACTTTTACGTGTTGAAAGAAATTGTTCTTAAACTAAGAAATATATTCCAATCTAAAATTCAAAGTACATATGAAAATAGAATAGACATTTCATGAATTGAAAGACTCATAAAATGTACATCCAAGTATAGTTTCTTAAAGTTTACTTGAAAATGTATTTCAGTAAAAGTTGAAGATACATCAAAAAAGAGGCAAAAATACACTATACTAGCTTCAATACACTAGAACCAACAAAGCAGAAAATTGAGGGTAATTACCTGAAAAGTATCTTTGTAGGAATCCTGGAGAACAATTTATCTGAATTTTATCGGAAGGATAGAATACCATGGAAGAAAAGACTGTGGAGGAAAAAAAGTGAAATTTGTAAGCTAACTTGTTTGATAAAGAGAAAGTCTGGAGTAGCTGGGGTAGTGATAAAAATTGGGAATCCATTTGAACCCAATACTTGAATCATTATCCATTGAATGGCATAAAGATTGTAAAATTGAATGATTATGGAACAAAATATAGCCTTACAATAAGTTTTGTCTCTGAATTGAACAAAATTTACTTGATAATTCTGAAGACATGACAGAAAACATAAAAGTGAAGATGCAGCTGACAAAGTAAGAGATTGGATGGTTGTCATAAGAGTTGGAGGGAAGGGTGAGGATTCTCATATCCTTTAATGGTAGGTTTTATGCATGATGTCAAAACAAATAAAGGTTTATGAATATTGCTGGAGTATGGTAATGATTACTGAGTATTTGTAATATTATAGTACTGGGGAAGGGGAGATTTGGGATTGAAGTAAACTAAATTTTCCTCTATCATGACACCAAAATATATTGTCTAAAATTTGTAAATGATATTATTTAGAAATATTTAAAATTTATCAGGATGAGCAAGCTCTCATCAAAAAATGCAAATACATTAAAAATAGATGTATCTGCTTAATCTGTGCAGAATTGGTTAGAAGGTTGTTTGCAAATCTTTGGAAATGGATGAAGATGGTGAGAGCACATCATGGTATTTGTGACTAGCATAGCTATTATATTGGTATGAAAGCAGTTGAAAAGGAAAGTTTAAGGCTAGGCAAATTACTAGAAGGAAAGCTAAAAAATGTAACATGGGACTGTATAACACAGTGAAACCTCATGTAAAATACAAAATATGGGTGATATTGCATGTATGACTGTTTTTACAAAATGTAAATACAAATATACTATAGAGAAGGAAACTTGCAGACATGAACAGCAGGGGAAGCATGGAGAGATCGAGAAGTGATGAGTTTTGTTTGTTTGTTTGGTTTTTGTTTATTATTATTATTATTATTAGAATAATGAAACTGCTCTAAAAACGATTGAAGTGATTAATGCACAACTATGTGATTATACTGAACACCATTGATTATACACCTGGATAGATTTATGCTTTATCAATAAAATTTATTGTAACAATAAAATTGATTTGTTTAAAAAAATAGATACATATGGTGTGTGAGCTTCGGATGGGGATATGTGGAGCATGGTCCTTTTCCTTCTCATTAGAAGCATTTGTGTATCATTTGATTTTTGATTGAAATAAAGTAAAAATTAAAAATCTGTAGTATATAGGTGGTAAAACTCTTTTAAGGCTTTAAGTTTCTAGTTGTGTTGGTTATAAGCCCTTGCTGATTTCTATCAATTTAAGCTAAATAACTTAATTAAGTAATTAATTAATTAATACACAGTAAAAACAAATTAACTACACATAGAACCTAAATGGATGTATTCACCATCAATCTCCTAATATAATGAGAAGAATAAATCAAAATATGTGTGCATATAATTCATAATCTAAAAATATAACCACACCTTAACAGAATGGACATTAGTATAGCTACTCCCACCCTTTTTTGCTTATTGTTTGCATGTAAAATCGTTTTCCAACCTTTCACTTGCAACCTCCTTGGATCCCTGGGTCTAAGGTGAGTTTCTTTTAGACGACATATAGATGAGATGTATTTCCTTATCCACTCTGCCAATCTGTGTCGTTTGATTGGAACATGTAATCCATTAACATTCAATGTTACTACTGTCAAGGTAGTACTTACATTAGCCATTTTCCTTTAGGTTTACATATGTCATATTTTGTTTTTATTTCTCTTTTAAATCTTTTAGTTACTTTTACTAGTAATCTTTCTTTTTATACTCTCCTCCAACCCCCTTTCTCCTGTTATTTTCTTTTCAACCTGCAGAATTCCCTTTAGTATTTCTTGAAGGACAAACTCTCTCAATTTCTGTTTATTAGTGATTAATTTGAACTCTCCCTTATTCTTGAATGCCAGGTTTGCCGGATACAGAATTCTTGGCTGGCAGGTTTTTGTTTTCTCTTTTAGCATCTTAACTATGTCATACCACTGCCTTCTTGCCTCCATGGTTTCATGAATTCAAAATTACTCTCCCTGCCCTCACACACCTGATCTTCTGGACCACAAAGCATTCTTCTTTGCACCTAGAATACAACTTCTCCAACAGCTCCTTAGGCCCCTTCTCTACCAGGAAGAATGGTGCTCTCTTCGGCTGCCCACTAAAGTAAATTTCCAAGTGGTGTAGTGTTTCCTTGATCATTTTCAGAGTGATGTCTCCTCGGTATCATCTTGATCACCATAGGAAATGTTGACAGAACTTGTTCTTCTGGGACACCTCTGATGAATCCAAAATAAAACTGTTAATTGCTGGAAAAAATTTGCCTAGAAGATCCCAACCAGTACACCTCTCTTCGGGCCATGCCAAGATTAAGGGGATAAATATCTCAAGTTGTATCTGTAACTTAATTGCAGCACACCAATTTGTGTGTTCTTACAAAGGAAAATATAGAATTCATGATTTTTCCTTTGTTTTAGATTAGATAAATTTAAGAACATATGCAGGAAATCACATAATTTGGAGCAGATATCGAGATATTAACTACTGATGAAAGTAGAGGGAAGGTGCAAAAGATCACAGAAGACAAAATTTACTGTCTCTAAAGGAGTAGAATAAAAAAGAATTAAGGTTGAAATTTTAAAGATGATGAGAGGATTTTGGGAGGACAAGAAAGATTATAATCCCATACCCTTTTTTATACCAAGACACTAAAAATCTTTCTTTAATCCTGATGTATAAAAATGTCACTGAAAGATGCCCTGCCCTAGGTACATGCCAATTTACATCCAAATTTCTCAGCACCCTGTACTACATATATTTATAAGAAAGGGACATTTTTCACCAGTCTCTGGACTTGATGTGAAATAGTGAGTAGGCGTCATTCTTCATTACATGGAAGCCCCTCTTTTCCCACTATTCCACTACAATTAAATTCCTAAGGGCTCAAAATTTTGCCCTTTCCTCTGAGTGCCTTATAAATGTTCTCCTGGTTCACTGAAACTTATTTATTCAACACAGAACAGATGAAACAGTAGCTCAGATAGATTTTAGGACAAGGACAGGCTTTACTAATGAGTAAATTGAAAACCTGTGCTGAGAGAAGTTATCCAACAGGCAGAAACATTTAAAAACCTCAAAGGTGAGGCTACACTACACTCTTACAGGGAGAATGGTCATTTCTAATCACTGGCTCCTGCAAGGCTCCCTGGCACCAGTAAAAAGCAGTGCTTGGTAAAGTGTAGCTGTGATTTTCTTCATGATTACACAACATGGGCCTTCCTTTAAGCCCATTTTGAAGTCCATGGAATATTTCTTTAGCCTCAAGGCAGGGAAAAATAACCTGGATCAATTATATTTTAAAATCTTTTTTTATTTTACACTTGAATCACACTTTTGAAATTTAAAAAGCAAAAAAAATATGCACCCAACTCTTTGGTCTTCTCTGATAATTTTTGCCTAAAGTTATATGTAACTTATGTTTATATGACTGCCTCAGGGGAAATTAACTTCAAAGTGTAATTAAAAAAAAACAACAACAATGAAGTGCCTAGAAAAAATGCTAATTAATATTCAAAATATAATTTCACTATATATATATTTGCAGCTGGGGTAAAAAGATAGGCATTTAAAATTTGCTGTGACTTTGTACAATAGATTAGGATATTCTTGAGATGTTTGGCCATGACTGATCAGTTCAAGTAAATAATGTAGAAGCCAATGATCTGAAGTGAAAAACTCTTTTTAGCAAACTATATTAGTTTTTTTTTTGGTTTTTTAATTCTTTATATCTTTAAGACTACAATGGAAGTCTCCTATTAATTGAGTACCTGGTAGATACACTACTTGCTTGCTGCCTGAGTACACAAGTGACTAAATAGAGCTGGGGCCAGATTGATATTTGAATTCGGGGAAGACAAGATAATTCTTTTGAGATTATTAAATTTTAAGTGTATGAAACAGAGCTCTCTAACTTTAATTTGTCCTGGCACAAAGCATTACTACAGAAGTAATACCAACAGAGACAAGCAAAACAAGATAGGTTAATAATTTATTTTGTGTTCTTGAACCTGGCATTTTCTGAGCTCGCCCTATCACTGAGCCTTGCAGTTATTTGTTCCAGTGCACTCTCTTTACTGAAGAAAATTGGAGCTAGATTTTTCACTTTCAACGGAAATCATCCTATGTGTATTAGTTTCCTAGGCCTGCCACAACAAAGTATCACAAACTTGGTGGCTTAAAACAACTGAAATATTTTGTCCCACAGTTCTGGAGGCTAGAAATCAAAAATCAAGGTGTAATTGTGGTCATGCTCTCTCCGATGTCTCTAAGGAACAAGCTTACCTTGCCTCTTCATTGCTTCTGGTGGTGGCCAGCAATCCTCAGTGTTTCAGGGCTTGTACCTGGTTGTATAACTCCCCTCTGCCTCTGTTTTCACATGATCTTCTCCCATGTGCTTCTCAGTCTCTATGTCTCTTCTACTATTCTTTAGAAGACACCAGTCATATTGGATTAAAGGCCTGTCCAACTCCAGTATGATGACATCTTAACTAATTACATCTGCAAGGATCCCGTTTATAAATCATATCATCTCCTGGGGGTTAGTATATCAACTCATCTTTTGCAGGGACACAATTCAAACCATAATACTGTCTAATACAGAAAATAGATACACGGGCCTTGAATGTGTCAGGTGACAAACCTAAAAAATATTACTGATTTATCTGAGATATAGGATACGTTGAGGATTGATTTAGATCACCGTGAAGAAAAATGTGAAAATGTTGGAGTTGTTTGGAGATTTCCTACAGCCAGAAAGTTGTAATATAGAATGGCCCTTATGAAAACATATAATAAACAGCACACAATAACATATCTCTTCTGCATTTGGCTAGGAATCCAAGTAAGGTACAGGACAGATACTTACGTAACTTACAGAATGGCAACAAATAAAAAATAATATTTCTCTGCCCCAACACAAAATTAGTAGAAGGAAAAATTGCATGTGAATCATTAATTAAATAGGAGCAGGTGATAAAAACAGGATCCAAAAAATGGGGAAAATTTGATCTTTCTGCACTGTCTACAACCGTACAGACTTGGATACTGAGTACTTGAAATGTGTCTAGTTCAAAATGACATGTACTGTAAGTTTAAAAAACAATGAAATTCGAAGACAGTATAAAATAAAAGGAATAATTTTACACTGATTGCATGTTAAATTTATATTTTAGGTATATTGAGTTGAAATATATTCCTTAATTAATGTCACTTATTTAATTTTACATTTTACATTTTTCAGTGTGACTACTAAAATACTTAAATTAAATTACTTACAATACTTAAATTAAAAACTTTACACTCACATTTGTGGATCACAGTATGATTTTATTGTACAGCAATACTCTAGATTTTCCTAAATACCAAGAGGAGCCATATGAAATTGTATATCTTTTGCTGAAAATCTCTAATGGAACTACAAATTGGGCTATAACATGATTATTAAAGACATGTTATGTATGCCAATCTGTTTAGTCCTGGACTCAGCTGAAGCCAGGAGGAGATGTGGGGTCTAATACTCAGAGATAAAACCACAAATATACGTTGTATGACAGGTTTCTACTCTAGCTTACTGGAGTTCTAAAGGAGATACATTGCTAAAGAAACCCTAGCCTAGCCAAACATACCCCTAATTTTTCACCACCATGGAAGGTAAACTTCAAGAAATATAATCCCAATAAGCAAAACTGTAGTCACCAGATGAACTGTTCAAAGAACATTCTTTTCTACTGGGCAGAGAGGTGATTTGTTTGTCTTGTTTTTGCTTTGTTGTTGTTGCTTTTCCTGAACTTTTGATAGAGCATATGCTATGGACTGATTTATTTTCCTCACTTTTTAAAGAGTTGCTAATACAAGTATTTTGTTTTCACTCTGCCATTGTGTTTTGGGTGTGTTAGGTAGGAAGAACTTAACATTTAACATCAGAATGACAGACCATCAGAAGCCACAGCTCACCAAAACAGAGGGACTATGTTCAAATTCAGATATCCTGTACTTAGAGCTTTATAAAAATGTGTTTGCCTTTCTCTGAGAAGAGATACGTACAATTGCAAATATATGTAGAATCATTGTATTATATTGGAGTAAATATCATTTAAGTTTAATATAAATGATCTGTGAAATGGAATGAATATATATTTGGCAATAAAAGAATAAATTAAAGTATAAGTAAGTATATTTAAATTTATATACTAATTATATAAACTTTATTTTCATATATCATATATAATGTCAGCTAATTTCTACTTCTCCTTCTTGTGATAATATAGTCTCTTTCCTCTGGGGATTTTTATTGTAATTCTTGTGATTGGGGGTTCTATAAATTATGGTGCCATCTTCTTCCTTCTCAGGCACAAGGCTGCCTCCAAGCATATATTCTTCTTCATGTCTTTGTCACTTCAAATGAGATGGAGTTTATTTTTTAATAGCATATGTTTATTTGAATGCATGTTTGTAACTACTTGGAATTTTCTTTGCCTTATTATATAAGAATTCAATAAATTCTTGTTTAGAAAAGGTAGATAAATAGGCAAAGAAGAAAGCAAGGAAGGGAGGAAGGGAGGGATGAAGGGAGGGAAGAGTAAAAACTGAATGAAGATAGCACTATGATAGAAAATTTCTGGATTAGTTTCTGTGGTTGTGTGAATATTTCTTCCTCCTTATACAATGTAATAAGATAACAAAGGCGGTCTGTCTCCTGGTTTTTAATGAATAGATGGTAAAACCCTTCCTATTTTTCCAATTCTTTGCTCAGATTTATTTAGTTATATGACTCTGTGCTTCTGTATATGAAACATCTGATTACAGGAGATAAAACATGCTATAACTAATTTAAAGTCTGTTGTGACATATTTCTAAGGCATACAATGACATTTTCCAGTGATTATTTTATTTTACTTTTGTTTCATACATTCACCACATTATTCTATTACACAGAATTAATACTTCTATTTATAATGACAGGCTTCCAATATGTGAAAATTATCTCACACTAAGTACCTGATCATACAAGTTATAAATCTATGGCCTTGTGGATATTTAAATTTTTGAACTTAATTTTCTGATTGAAATGACAGCTGTGTCACAAAGTACTAGCATATATTCCTTTGGTACAGAGTAATGACAGCTATTTTCAAGTGCATTTTTCAACTGTATTGCCTGTGGGAGTTGATTGTCAATCAGTTGATTTATTTCTCTTGCACTGCTAGATTGGAAATGGAATATCTAGCAATCTTATACACACTAGAATTGAGTGAATGAGAACTATGTAAGAAAAAACCATCATAAGATTTTTAGATACAATGACAATTATGTAAAATTAGGCTTTCTGGAGATACACTATTGGCTTTATAATGAAGATTTCATCCCAGTTATCAATGTCTTCATAGTTCTATTTATATGTCAGATGAAATTAATGCAAAATAATTTTCAAAATAAACATAACTTTATTCTAATCAATGTCAAAATTTTATATGCACACACATTTAAATTGATTACATTTTACACAAGCAAAAATAGATTTTTAAGGAATGAATAGAACTGGTAATTAGTTGTATTAGTAAGGTAATTATAGATGTTGTAAGAGATAAAACTCTGAAATCAAAATAGCATAATAAAATGAAAATCTAATTATTTCTAACTTAAAGTCCAATCAGGTTCAGGTCACCCTGTATTAACATTCAGACTGAAAATGTAGACGAGAGAGTCGATTACTGTGTGGGGTTTGTTCATGGTCCGGCCTGGACTCTGGATCTTTTTTCAAGGTGTGCTCACACCCACTAAAGAGATCTACATTTCTTTCATATCTACCTGCAAGGGAGGCCAAGACATGCTCATGAAAGGTGGATACTGGTTTGTTTTAGAGTTTTTCAATGTTGTCCAAAAGAGCTCTTCTGAAAAAAAGGAGGTATTTATTTCAGAATTAATCCAGAAGCGCTATCTTCATTCTTGATAGTTCCAAAACTTCTGAACATTTCCACAGAACAGAAAACAAAATGTTCAGATTGGGCAGGTAGAAAGGTTATGATGAGATAAACAGTGATGCAGAGTTGATCCCTAAACAAATTGGAATTCAGTAAGTCAGGAAACAAAGGTGCAAACTTACTCTTGTGGACTTGGGAAAAAAGGAAGTACAGAGAATTTGAGCTTAATGGCAAGCAGTTCTCAAGGCTCATCTCAAATGGGTTGGCAAAATGGCTTCAATCAACAACTCCAATTCTATATCCCACTAAATGCTGGGTTCTTCGATCAGGGCAAATTTAGTTACTAGGCAGGGATGATTGTAAATCTGGAAACACCTTATTACATGTAGCTGTTCAAGAGCAGATGCTATTCCTTGACAAACAGGTACCAGAATCAAATATGCCTTCATTTAAGTTAAGACAGTGCACCAGAAATAGAAAGAGAGAGAGAGAGAGAGAGAGAGAGAGAGAGAGAGAGACACTTTAATTTAAAGAGTAGTTTTAGGTTTACATTTTGCATTAACATGGTACATTTGTTACAATTGATGAACCAATGTCGATCATTATCATTAACTAAAGCTCATAGTTTGTTTTAGGGCTCCCTGTTTGTGCTATACAGTACTATGGATTTTGATAAACGTGTAATGTCATATATTAACCATTACAGTATCATCCAGAAGAGTTTCACTGCCCTAGTGCTTGTGTTCCACCTATTAATATCTCTACCCCTTCTCTCTAATCCAAGGCAACAGCTGATCTTTTCACTCTTTCTATAGTTTTGGTTTTCACAGATAGCTATATAGATGGAATGATACAGTTTGTAGTCTTTTCAGACTGGTTTCTTTTCATTTAGAAATATGCATATAAGTTTCCTCCATGTGTTTTCATGGCTTGATAGCTCATTTCCTTTTACCTCTGAATAATTTCCTTTTGTATGGGTGTACTACAGTTTGTTTATCCATTCACTATAGAAGAGCATCTTGGTTGATTCCAGATTTTGGCAGTTATGAATAAAGCTGCTATAAACATTTGTGTGCAGATTTTTTGCATGGACAAATGTTTCTAACTCATTGGAAAGTAAATTAAGAACTCAATTTCTTGCTCATAGAATATGCCTATGTTTAGCTTTTTAAGAAACTGCCAAATTGTCTCCCAGAGTGCTTATACCATTTTGCATTTCCACCAGCAATGAATGAGAGTCCCTGTTGCTTCACATCCTCAGCAGCATTTAGTGTTTTCAGTGTTTTGGATTGTAGCCATTCTTAAAGGTGTGTAGTAGTATCTCATTAATTTTTCTAACTTAAAATATCCTAATAACAAATGGTGTTGATCATCTTTTCATAAGCTTATATGCCATCCGTATGTCTTTGGTGAGTTGTCTATTCAGATCTTTTGCCCATTTTATAATTGGGTTGTTTGTGTTCCTATTACTAAGTTTTAAATGTTTTATTTTTTATAAATTTTGGATACAAATCCTTTGATGTGAAAATATGTTCTCCCACTATGTGGCTTTTTTTAAAATTTTATTAACAGAGTCTTTCAAAGAAAATAATTTTTTAATTTTTATGAAGTCCAACTTGCCTATTTTCTTTCATGGATTATGCTTCTGTTGTTGTATATACATAGTCATCACCAAACCCAAGGCCATTTAGAATTTCTCCTAAGTTATCTTTAAAAGCTGCATAGTTTTTCATTTTACATGAGGTCTATGATATATTTTGAATTAATTTTCGTGAAAAGTATCAAGTTGTTTTATATTTGGATGCCCAGATATTCGAATATCATTGGTTGAATAAGCTATTCTTTCTCTATTGAATGGCCTTTGTTCTTTTGTCAACCATTTCTTGACTATATTTGCGTGAGCCAATTTCTGGGCTCTCTATTCTGTTCCATTGATCTGTTTGTCTTTTCTTTCACTATTACCACACCATCATGATCATAATAGGTTTACAGTTAAGTCTTGAATTTGGGTATATGTCAGTCCTCTGGCTTTGTTTTTCAGTATTATGTTGGATATTCTGGATATTTTCTTTTAGATATAATTAAATTATGGGAATAACTAACATCTTAATAACATTCAGTCTTCCTATCCAGGAAAATGGAATATCTCTCAGTTTACTTAGATGTTCTGTGATTTCTCTCATCATAGTTTTATAGTTTTCCTCATTTAGAGCTTGCACATATCTTGTTACATTTATACTTTCTTAATTCTCTTTTTTGGTGCTATCATAAATGATATTGTGTTTCCAATTTCAAAGTCTGATTTTTCATTGCATTTATATAGGGAGGAAATTGCTTTTGTATAATAACCTTATATTCTACAACCTTGCTCTAATCACTTATTAATTCCAACATTTTTTGTCAATTCTTTTGCATTTTCTATATAGAGAACCATATCATCTGCACGCAAAGAATGTTTTATTTCTATTTTACCCATTTGCATATCTTTTATTTCCTTTTATGTCTTTTTTAATCAGCCAGGACTTGCTCTGTGGTATTGAATAGGAAAGTTGAGAGGGGATGTCTTTGCCTTATTCCCTATCTTAGGGAAAAAGCTTCTAGTTTCTCACCTTTAAGTATGCTGCTTAGTTTTTTATAGATGTCCTATATCAAATTAAGGAAGTTCCATTAATATCCCAGTTTGCCAAAAGTTTTTTTTTTAATAAGTTGATGTATTTTATCAAATGTTTTTTCTGCATTTAACAGGATCATATATTGTTTCTCCTTTAGCCTGTTGATGTGATGGATTACATTAGTAGGTTTTCAAATGTTGAACCAGTTTTGCATAACTGGAATAAATCTAATTGGTCATCATGTATAATTATTTTCATACATTGTTGGATTGATTTGCTAATATTTTATTAAGAATGTTGTGCCCATGTTCATGAAGCATATTAGTTTGTAGTTTTCATTTCTTTTAAGGCCTTTATCTGATTTTGGTATTAAGGTAATTCTGGCCTCATAGAATGAGTTAGGAAGTGATTTCTCTGTTTCTATTCTCTGGAAGAGATTATAGAGAATTGGTATCATTTCTTCCTTAAATGTTTGATAAAATTCACCATTAAAACCATCTGTCCCTGGTGTTTTCTGTTTTGGAAAGTTATTAAAAGTTGATTCAATTTCTTTAATAGATAAGGGCCTAGTCAGATTATCTATTTTTCTTTTCTGAGGTTTGGTATATTGTGTCTTTAAGGAAGTGGTTGATTT
>JAKSZT010054304.1:36281632-36414682 GCA_026826555.1 Tolypeutes matacus | reverse complement strand
CCTTTGTCTTTTAATTTGTGTATTTGGACAGTTTGCTTTTAAAGTATTATTGATATAGCTGGATTAATATCTCTCATATTTGTATTTATTTTCTACTCATTTTCCTTGTTCTTTGCTTCTTCTTTTGTCCTCCACTCTTCTGTTTTCTTTGGTTTTAATTGAGCTTTTCATGATTCCATGTCTTTTTGTAGCATATAAATTATATTAATTTTTTTTTTCATTTTTAGTGATTACTCTAGCGTTTCCAATATACACTTACAACTAATATAAGCTCGATTTCCAATAACATTGTGCTGCTTCTTGGATAGTCCAAGTATCTTAAAGAGGGTGTTTCAAATTCCTTCCCTCCATCCCTATCACAATTCTGTCATTCATTTCAATTATTCTTAATTAATATCATGCAAAATATTGTTGCTATTATTATTTTGAACAAATTTTTATCTGTCAGATCAGTTAAGAATAAGATAAATACATATTTTTAATCTTTATTTATTATTTCTTGAATACTCTTCCTCTCTTTCTCTATAGAATGTTCTCAGAGAGTGAGACTTCTGACGTGGAGATATCAGACCTTGAAGAAAAAGATGGTAAATTTTAGGGTATGGCCATGGAAATGGTAACTGATGAAGAATGGAGAAGAGGATCTTTGAATCTTTGAATCTGAAAGGACAGGTTGATATATGGATAGTCAACATGGATATGGAATTCACCCAGCCTGAAGGAAAAAAATTGCATCACAATTTTTTGTTAGAGAGACTATGAACCAAGGACCAGACTTCAGCAAATTAAAAGGTGTGTTTGGTAAGCTAACTGAACATAGCAATGAGGAGTAGTAGAAAGTGCAATAGGGAGAACAGATGAGTGAAAAGGGTGATAAATTATTTTAAATGGTGACATGATTATTGTCCAGAATAGAAGTGATGAGTAAAAAGTATCTGATCCTTCAAATAAAAGATCAGTAAAAATAAACATTCCACATCAAACAGAACTTCAGAGTATGTTGTAGTCTCAGGGGTAAACCAGGATTTTTAAGACATGAAAATATGGAATATGTTCAGTGAATAGGTTTATATATGGGGAACTTTTAAAAAAATTAAATGACAATTTTGGTATTCATTATATAAGGAGCTGAAAGGGGCACTAGAATTTCTAG
The DNA here is from genome assembly GCA_026826555.1 of Tolypeutes matacus. Lineage (NCBI taxonomy): Eukaryota > Metazoa > Chordata > Mammalia > Cingulata > Chlamyphoridae > Tolypeutes > Tolypeutes matacus. The sequence goes on along the minus strand of JAKSZT010054304.1, from coordinate 36,413,529 downwards.
TTTGATACAACATAAATGAAGGTGATAACCTCTTGAAGAGGATTTCTATTTTGGAAGTTTACTCAGAAAAAGCCGAGATTTATTGAACTCTGACATTTTATTAAAGGTAGATATGCTTTTTAGTTACTACTGAAATAATGAAAATAATAGATTTCTTTTTATACACTAAAAGGTTTTGTTTCTATTTTAGACTGCATACATTTTTGATGCATTATATTCCCCCCAACTACAAGTCTAAAACTTCCTAACATATGGAGAGCATATATAAAATACTACACAAGTAGAGTCATAGTAAGAAAGAACAAGGGAGGTCCAAAATATTTATTCTAAATAAAAATTTACAATTATGCTGTTCATAATTTATATTTTGGTTAAAATATTTTTATTCAAGGTTTTTTAAAATATCAAACTGCAAAAAAAGTTATAATTTTTTTCTTTTCCTTTCATGTGTTTATATAGAATGGAAATAAAATGAATTTTACTAACATATTTTAAATTACCCATATTTTACACAATTTCAGGTATGTACAGTTTGATTTTGTTTGAGCAAAATTTTCCCATTAGATTTATTAATATTATTCCTAACTCCTCTGCCAGTAAAATTATCTGGTAATTTTAGCAAATAACCCTTTTATGTACTTCCAATTAGAATCGAAACATTTTTTGTTTCATAGCAAGATAAAGTTCATTCCTCAAAAATACAATATACTTCATATTTTCTAAGAAAATGATACCTTAAATTTATAAATTTTAATATTCTGCTATAACAAATAAATAATTCAAAGAAAAAGGGACCTTTGTATGTTTTTATACTTCAAATTTCAAATTATTCAATATCTATCTCAAAACTTTTGACATATTAAATTTAAATATTATTTGTTCTTGATGCATACAATTTTTAAAATAAGCTATAAAATGTTAATTAAATGTTTAATATATATGGAACCTTATATATTTCAGAATGCAATATAAAGACAGAGGGCAGAAAAACAATATACAAAGGAAACTGACAAGTATCAGTTTTTTTAAAAAGCCAGAAACAGAAAAAAAGAATGTGGTATTTGGGTGAATGTTGCATTTAATAGTGTCAAATGTCACTGTCGGGTCAAATAGGAATTGAAATGTTCATAAATTTGGCAAGAAAGAAGTACTGGAGATCTCAGCAAGCACACCTTATGTGCAGTTATAAGTTAATGAGTGACTGGGAGGTGAGGAGAAAGCCAAAGCAAATGGAGAATGGAAATTTGGCTGAAAGGGAAAATAATAGATTGTAGTTCTTGTGTTAATAATTTTTACCCAGTCACATATGTATATATTCTCAAAAATATGCTGCCTTCACATACTCATAAGGAAAATAAGATGATACTTTTAAAGAGAATTCAAGCAAATATTACTTTTTAATTTTAGTTAATTTATTCAAGTGATGTTTATTAAATTACTATTTGTTCCAGGCACTGATCAAGGGATTCATTCATAAGTGATTTAAAAAAAAATCCCTGTGAGCAAAGTTCCTGTTCTCATGGAGCTTACATTCTGGTGTTGGGGAGATAACAATGATTACATATGCCAATATGCCAGTTTATGATATGTGTTGTGAAAACTAATAAAGTAAGACATGGGAATAGAAGGGACAGACAGAGTATTGCTACTTTGAGAATGACAAATACTCTATGAAAATCTTAGATTTTAACAAGACCTGAAAGAAGTTAAGGCATGAGTCATGCGGATATACAGAGGAAGAAAATTTTAGGCAGAAGGGAAAACAAGTGTTAAGACCCTCAGGTGGAAGCATCTTGGGTGTGAGAGGGAAAGGAGATGGCTTTGGCTTAGGAAGTCCAGGTTTTCAAGAGCTTTTTGGCCATTTTAAGGATTTCGGATTTTATTCTGCATGAAATGTGAAGTTGTTGTATTTTGGCTCAAAGTACTATACTGCTTTCAGTTAAAGTGTGACATTTGTAGACATTTAAGACAAGGCTATAGCCTGGCTTCTGTGTTAAAGAGAAATTGTTGAGGCACACAGTTAGAAGCAAGGAGATATTATAGGACTCCTGCAGTAACTATTCCAGGGTAGACCTGGGAAAGTGGGAACTGATCAGATGAGATATTTTGTAGGAAGTGTGGGTAGGATTTGTTGAGGAGTGGTTGGATGATATATGAGAGAGAAGAGACAAGAACAAAGCCAAGTTTTGTTGTTTGGATGGTGTTGGCTGTTGGTTCATTTTTGCCTAAGCAAGAAGCAATGAGTTGCCATTCATTGAGATTAATAAGACCTGGGGATAAACATGTTTGAAGTGGGAAATTAAGGATTTGGTTCAACTTATTTATGTGTACATTTATGAAAATGTTAGGGTCAGTTATTCATGTATTATGTCATTGGAATGGGATTCTGAAATCTCTATACATAAAAGATTTTTATATATATTCAAAAAGTATGAAATACTAGAAATTACTAACTGCCTGGAAAATCATTTTAATAAAATGTGTAAGATTGACGATACAAAACCTCTCTTTAAGAGATAGAAAGAAAAGATTTTAACTACTTAAAAGAACTTGAGATGGGAACTAGATTTTCAAAAATTTTTCTGCAGAAGTTTGAGTTAAAGAATAATATTTATTATATGCCTTAAAAGTATACCAAAAATAATTTTTAAATGCCAACTTCAAATACCATCTCCTCCATGAAGTCTTCCTAATTGTCTCTGATCTCCTACACCAACCTGAATGCTTTTCTATTAACATCTCTGTCATGGTCTCTTTGCTTGGCTTTAGACTTTTACCTGTATTTTAACTCTTCTGTGAGATTCAAGCTTGTTGCAGACAGAACTACATTTTACTCATCATTCTATTTTTTCAAAGGTTTACCAAAGCAATCTTTTTTCCACGTAACTAATTCTGTGACATTGGATAAAGTCCTTAACCTCTTTGAGACTTGTTTAAAAATAATGATAATAAAATTTTTTAAAAAGCTTATTATTTATTTCTGTGGTAGAATGGCTTAGGGAAATACAGATTATACTTCATATTTATTACCTCAGTTATTAGTTTAACTTTGTATACCTGCAACGGAATGGAGAAAAATTTGTGGAAAGGGACTAAGGATTTGAATCAATCATCACAAGATGATATATTATGCATTTTATTGTTTATAGAATGTATTCTGTGAAACAATTCAAAATTATTTTTGAAAACCTGGAAAATAAACTTATATGTGAGCATCGAAGAAGAAATACAATTTAAAAAACCCATTGTTAATCAGGAATAAAGGGATTGAAATTACTATAGCCTATGCCTTCACATAATTTCCCAGCTGATTATACATTCAGCATATATTATTTTCACTGAATGAACCTGAAAAGAAAAATGACTAGATGCTTTTAACCCAGTTGTTTAAACAAAGTCACATGAACTATTGAGATTATTGTTATTCACTTATTAGAAGCTAACCTCCACATTGATTACTATATTTATCTAAAACTATATTTGTGTCCTCCATTAAATATAAATCATTCTAAGAGCCCCACACATTGTCTTCCTATGAAGAATGAGCATATTTTGTTAATCCACAAGAGACATGTATTAGGTAGGGGCTGATAAAACCAATATTAAATTATTTGAATAGCTTTTAGTGAAAGTAGCTGTCTTCAGAGTACATGCTATATGATCACAGCAAGAAAAGAGAATTAAAAGAAAAGAGATAATGAAATAATTACTTTAGATTACAACTGAATGTGTGTCATGATAGAATTTTACCATAGGAGCTTTTACTCATTCAATGGAATACAATATAAGTAGCTACTTATAGATTTTGGCTTCCTTCAAATATTTGACAAAATATTAAGAGAAATATGCTTAAACTGAAAATATATTCTGCTGAATTTTTATTTTCACAAAATATTCAGGCTCTTCAAAATGTGGAGAAATACAATTTAGATTTTTTATAACTGTTTATAAGTTTGTGTCATAATAAAACAAATATACATCTATTTTATAAAAATATACTTATAAACAGTTATAATTCCTATAGGTGGTGATTCTTTTTATTATTATTTTACATATATATAACAAAATTTATTTTTAAAGAGGTTTTAGAGTACAGAAAGGTTACATCAAAAGTATAAGGGATTCCCATATGCCTCGCCACTTTCCTCTCTCACACCTTCCCTTATTAATAACATTACAATAATGTGATACATTTGTTACAATTGAGGAATAAATACTGAAGCATTGCTACTAACCAAGGTCTATAGTTTACCTTGTGGTTAAACTCAATTCCAATGCCCTAAAAATGGCCTGTGTTCTACATATTAGTCCTTCCATCTCCCCCTGAACCTCTGATAACCACTATCTTTTTAATCAATATTACATGTTCTTGTATTGCTACAATATGAGTAAGCTTACTTTGGCCATGGTTGCATTCCCCCCTTAAGTTTGTTCATTCCTCAGCCTTGAGGATTTTGGCATGGTGATGCCTGCTCTGCCTCAGATTGAGAAGGGGTTTAGGCCTTATGGAGCATATGGAAGGAAATGTTTTGCTTGCAGTTGTAGCTACTCTCTGTTTTTGGGGGGATGGGGGTTGTCCATCATCATCATTTTGTTCATTGTGCTGGGTGAGTCCAGTGAACTGGAAAGGAGGTGTTGGCTGCAACTCTTCTAAGAGTCAAGGTTCAACTGGAATATGAACAGACCGAAAATTTAAGTCTCTGAGACATATATTTAATGGGTATATTGCTAATATAGGTGCAAATAAAAGGGGTAGAAGAATCATGTATAGAGAAATTATAAATGAGTCTAACTTGTTACATTGGAGAAATAGGTTTACATGTATTCCTAGGTAAAGCCCATTGACAGGGTGCTGATATCAAGAGGTTGTGTGCATTGTCTATAGTGTCTGGATGGCTCTAGAGCCCTCAGAAGTACCCCTATTTAAGGCTTTATTTACAGTGGAAATTTGTGAGAGCTGCCTGAGACATGTATAAGTGTAACCTCTGGAATGACTTCCCGACTCATTTTGAAATCTTTTAGCCATAAAAACTCTTTTTTATTTAATGTTTCTCCCTTTTTATCAAGGTCTTTTTCCAAATGCATCACTGGTTTGTACTTCATATTAATCCCTCAGTGCCAGGGAGGCTCATCCCCAAGAGTCATGTCCCATGCCAGGGGAAAGTAGTGCATTTATTTACTGAGTTTGACTTAGAGAGATCCCACATTTGAATGATGTAACTCTTGGGCAATAGTTATTATTAGGCTAAGTTTCAATTTTACAAAAATAAGGTTCATAGTCACATGCATTAATATTAAGGGTTTGGCATATTGGTCTGTTTTCTCCTATTAGACACTGCCTATGTACTCAAGAGATTCTTGCCTCTCTATTTGAGAACATTGCAGGACTCCCCATGATGGGAGTTTAATATATATATATTTTGTTTATTGTGTGAGTCTCCACCCATTGAGATAACACCCCATGAAAAGATAAGCACATTCATATTCCATAGAAGCATGCCCTTCCATAGGTTCACCGTTTCCCACACATTCCCCCCACCACCAACACACTGCACCAGTAACCCTCCTCTGTCACATTTTTGGAAAGAATATTCTCACAATTGTATTTTCAAACATGACCTCCACCTCCCCAGATTTCAACTATTCCTTCCTCCAGCCTTCCCCCCAATCCCATGGATAGCCCCAACCAACCTCCTAACCCTGCTCACCCTCACACTCCAGCACCATTGACCCCAATCACATACCTGCACCACCATCACCCCCATCCACTGCCAAACTACCCTTTTCCACCTTAGCATAGGTTCTGCCCAGATTAAGCATTGACTCACCATTCTCCATTTCTAGCTTCTAGTAAACTATCTTCCAGACTCATCTCTGTGGCTTTGCTCAATATCTTTAAGTGAGGTAATGCAATATTTGTCCTTTAGTGACTGGCTTACTTCACTCAACATAAGGTCTTTGAGATTCATCCATGTTATCACATGTGTCAACACTTTATTCTATCTTACAGCTGAGTAATAGTCTATTGTATGTATATACCACATTTTCCTTATCCATTCACCCAGTGAGGGACACTTGGATTGCTTCTAGCTGTTGGCAATAGTGAAAAATATCATTATGAATATTGGTGTGCATATATCTGTTCATATTCTTGTTTTCAATTCTTCTGGCTATATATCTAGTAGTGGGATTGCTGGGCCATATGGCAATTCTATAGTTAGCTTCCTGAGGAACCACCAAACCATTGTTCACAATGGCTGCACCATTGGACATTCTCACCATCAATGGATGAGTGTTCCCACCACATCCTCTCCAACACTTGTAGTTTTCTGTTTTTTTTTAATAGCAGTCAGTCTACTAGGTGGAAGATGATATTTCATGGCAATTTTGATTTGCATTTCCCTATTAGCCAGTGATTTTAAGCATCTTTTCATGTGCTTTCTATTCATTTGTATTTCCTCTTTGGTAAAGTGTCTATGCAAATCTCTTGCCCATATTTTAAATGGATTGTTTGCCTTTTTTTATTTTAGTGATGTAAAATTTCTTTTTATATGCTGGATATTAGACAGTTATTGGCCAAGTGATTTCCAAATATTTTTTCCCATTGAATAGGCTGTCTTTTCACTTTCTTAATAAACTCTTTTGAAGCCAAAAAGTTTTTAATTTTGAGGAGGTCCCATTTATCTATTTTTTCTTTCATTGCTTGAAACTTGGATATAAAGTTCATGAAATTATTTCCTACTACATATTCTCATAGATGCATCCCTACATTACCTTCTAGGAGCTTTGTGGTCTTGGCTCTTATATTTAGGTCTTTGATCCATATTGACTTAACTTTTTTATAGGGCATGAAATGGTGATCCTCTCTCATTTTTTTTTTTTTTTTTTTGGATATGGATATACAGTTCTTCCAACATCATTTGATGAAGAGGTTATTCTGTCCCAGTTGGGTGTGTTTTGTGGCCTTGTCAAATATCATTTGGCTGTATATGCATAGGTTTATTTCACAACTCTCAATTCAGTTACACTGGTCAGTGTGTTTATGCTTCTACCCATACCCTGCAATTGTGAGGACTGTAGCTTTGTAGTATGCTTTAATGTCAGGTAACACAATTCCTCCAATTTTTTTTCGGTTGTTTGTTTTGTTTTGTTTTTGGCTATTCAGTGTCCCTTGCCCTCCCAAACAAATTTCACAATTGGCTTTTCCAGTTCAATAAAAAATGCTATTGTAATTTTCATTGGGATTGCATTAAACCTGTAAATCTATTTGGGTAGGATACACATCTTAATGATATTTAGTCTTCCAAATCATGATCATGGAATATTCTTCCATTTATTTAGGTCTTCTTTAATTTCATTTAACAATGTTGTGTAGTTTTCTTTGTACAAGTATTTTACATTCTGAGTTAAGTTTATTCCTATATATTTGATTCTTTAAGTTGCTATTATAAATGGAATTTTTTTCTTGATTTCCTCAGATTACTCATTATTGGTGTACAGAAATGCTACTGGTTTTTCATGTTGTTCTTAGATCTTGCCACTTTCCTGAACTTGTATATCAGTTCTGAAGCTTTGTTGTAGATTTTTTGGGGGGACTTTCTATGTATAGGATCATGTCATCTGAAAATAGTGAAAGTTTTACTTCTTCCTTTCCAATTTGGATTCCTGTTATTTGCTCAAGCAAGTACTTCTACTACAATGTTAAATGATAGCAGTGACAGTGGGCATCCTTGTCTTGTTCCAGACCTTAGAGGAAAAGAATTTAGCCTTTCACAATTGAGTAATATGTGAAAAAAGAACTGTGGGTTTTTCCTATATACTCTTTTACATCTTGAGGAAATTTCCTTCTATTCCTATCTTTCAAAATGCTTTTATCAAAAAAAAAAAAAAAAAAATATATATATATATATATATATATATATATAGCGGTATCTAGTCAAATGTTTTTTATGCATCAATAGAGATGATCATGTGTTTTTTTTTTTTCCTTTGATCTGTTAATGTGGTATAGTATATTGATTGCTTTTCTTATGTTGAACCATGCTCATATACCTGGAATAAAAATCAGTTGATCATACTGTATAATTCAATTGATTTGTTTTTGGATATGATTAGCAAGTATTTTGTTGAAGATTTTTGCATCTAATTTCATTAGAGAGACTAGTCTGTAGTTTTCTTGTGGCATCTTTATGTGGCTTTGGTATTAAGATGACGTTGGATTCATAAAATGCATTAAGTAGTGTTCCCTCCACTTCTATAGCTCTTTCCAGAATGACTTGTAGCATTCACCGATGAAGCCATCTGGTCCTGGGATTTTCTAGGTTGGGAGGTTTTTGATGACTAATTCAATCTCTTTACTTGTGATTGATCTGTTGAATTCTTCTATTTCTTCTTTCATCAATGTAGGTTGCTTGTGTGTTTCTAGAAATGTGTCCTTTTCAGCTAAACTATCCATCTTGTTGGCATGCAATTATTTTCAAAGTATCCTCTTATGATACACTTTATTTCTGTGGAATAAGTGCTGATAGCCTCTCTGTCATTTTTTAATTTTATTTATTTGCATCTTTTCTCTTTTTTCTTTGTTACTCTACCAAAGGGTTTGTCATTTTTATTAATCTTTTTAAAAAGAACTAGATTTGGGTTTTGTTAAATTTTTCTAGTGTTTTTTTAATTCTCAATTTAATTTAGTTCTGCTCTAATCTTTGTCATTTTCTTCCTTTGCTTACTTTGAAATTAGTTTGCTGTCATTTTAGCTCCTACATATGTGCTGTTGAGTCTTTGATTTTTAACTCTCAAAACCTCAAAATTTTTCCAAAAGAGCTTTTACTCATTCAATGGAAACAACATAAATGACTACTTATAGAGTTTATCTTCCTTCAATATATGACAAAATATTAGGGAAATATGCTTAAATTGAAAATATATTCATTTGAATCTTTATATTTATAAAATATTCATGTTTATCAAAAGTAGAGGGATACAGTTTAGATTTTTATAGGACTGTTTATAGGTTTATATGTCAAGAAAACAAAATATAAATCTATTTTTATAATAAAATATACTTATAAACAGTTTTAATTCATATAGGTGGTGATTCTATTTATTTACTTATATCAGGTACCGATGATTGAACTCAAGACCTCATACATGGAAAGCAGGTGCTCAACCATTTGAGCTACATTCTCTCTCCTAGGTGGTGATTCTTTTTTTTTTTTTTTTTTAAAGATTTATTTATTTATTTATTTATTCATTTATCCCCCCCTTGCTGCTTGTGCTCGCTGGGTCAGCTAACCACGCCGTGCGGGCGGGCTTGCCTTCACCAGGAGGCCCCGGGAACCGAACCCGGGGCCTCCCATATGGTAAACGGGAGCCCTACTGATTGAGCCACAGCCGCTTCCCTAGGTGGTGATTCTTAAATTTGAATTTAATTATAAATTATCTGCCTCCAAATGAAATAAATTTTTATGCCCTATCTTTTTAAAAACAACTTTCAAGGCAACTAAATCCAATTCATAAAGCAGCTTGACAGTTGTTTTCTAATTATAGTTGGAAGTACAAAAATAAAGTAACAAGAACATCATAAAGTATACCTAATTCTCACTAAGGAAAAAAAAATGTTTCAGAAGCTTGAAAGGTTTTATTACAAACATTAAGTAGCTTGTTTTTGTATAAAAATGATTACTGAATTAGTAATATCTTGTGCTTCTAATCACTGATAATTACAGCATGAAGAATTTGCTAAAATATGTATTAAAAGAGTAATACTTAGTATTTAGATCTCCACCATTGTAAACATGGAAAATTGAATATGGGATAGATTGTCACAGGAAAAAATCTAGACTGTTGCTTGTAATCAACAATAGGCTAAGCTGTAGGGGAAAAAAAGGAACTGAAAATTACTTGAAGCAAAATTGAGATTGCCCTTTTATGTGAGAGTCTAGATGTAGACTGGTAGTTCAGAGCAGGTAGGCAAATTCGCGCTTCCTGGTATCAACCTTGGCCTTTCTATTATTTTTACATCAATCACTACGTTGCAGTTCTTTGCTTTGTAAGTTTAGTTTCTACTTCTGTGGTTCAACCCATAGAAGCAGGAAGACAGGAAACTCAGCAGACATCTAATCAGTTTAAGGGCATGATCGAGAAATTATGCCACATGTTGATTCTTTTCATATCACTTTCACCAGAAAGTATTCATTTGGCCCCATTTTTTCTCTTTTTTGGTGTCTATGTAATCTTTAAACTTGAAAGGGGATTTCATTGTAAATTAGGATGGGGAACAGAGAATGAAGAATAAAGGACAATTAAGAGTTTGCAAACTGGAGTTTTATTGCAAACATCATGACTTATTACATCCCTATTACTGAAATATGTCTTAGCCCTTTCAACAGCAATTTTCCGTTTTATTTTCATAATTTTAATTTCTGCTTTCCACTGAAGAGATATCCTGATTCAGCATTTTCACTATGGCTGTTTGTTATTCAAATGAAAACAAAAAATGTTAATTTGTGAAACTATCTGTTGGCTAATTGTATTGTTATTAACAGACAAGACCTACTATAGTATTTGCCTCAAAAAGCATTAGCCATTTCCAGTGCAACTATAACTAGTGTACCATAAAAGAAGCTGAAGTAAGAGTCCTCTTATTGTTAGTTCAAACATTCAAATATAAAGCAATTTTTAAAAAGTAAAACAAGTTACTCTCTCAAGAATATTTATATTACTTTCACATTCTTAATATTGTTCAAATTTGTCAGTTATTTTTTAGAATACTGTTTGCAACAAATTAAATACCAATTTAGCTCTTTTTATTTAAGACACAGGATATCAACTTGCCTTACAAAGACTGAACTATTTCTTGAAAAGGTATTGCTATAGGACAAAAAGAGAAGGAATCTATATCTTTTCTGTCTATCTCCATCTATCTATTTACCTACCTATCTATCAATCTATCTCTCTATATCTATATAGATACTTAAAAAAACAAATAGAATACTTTCTGTTTAATAAACTTTAAAACTGCTATTACATGGTATCTTCAAAACATTATACCCTAATGTCATCAGAAATATCATTTCCTATACTAGGATCTTTTCATTCATGTACTTTTGTGAAGGAAGGAAAATAAACAAAATTTTTACAAAGCTAATGTTAACCCTAATGTATCATCAAAAAGCATTTCATTACATAGAACACATTTGTTCTGCTTAAGTGAGGAATACCTATTCTATTTTACAAATACATGCACATCCAAATTAAAATAATTCTAGTCTATATAGCAGTGTTGATCTTCATGTGTAATATCTTGATCACAATAAAAAACTTAATTATTAAGGAACCATTAAAAAGAATCAACATGTTGATGGGGAAAGCACTCGGAAATGGGAGATAAACCCTGCTGAATCAATGATCAGTTTTATAAAACACCTTAGCTACAATCCTCAAATTCCCTATGAACACATTGTCTCACCTATAGAATATTTCTAAATGACATACAGTAATAACATTTGTGCTAACCAAATATCTGCAATTGCTCGTGCAAGCTAATGAGCAAATATTAGGACACCCCAATGGGATAAATTAAAATCCTTGAAAACAATTACAAAATAATCTATTACAAAGCTCAAGATGTTTGGTAGATAATAGCCTATTAATTTCCTATTGTGAAAATTGTTCAGTTAGTGTTTTGATTTTATATTTGCTGATTGATACAATTTGCTTTAGATGTAGATATCCAAAGGAGTGACCAATAACATAAAATACTAATAAACAATAATTCATTTTTCACTTTCTTCTCAGCAAATATTTTTTGTTATGTACTATGTATAAATTTTGCTCCAGGATCCACTGAGATAGTAGATTCAACAAATGCACAATTGTGTTCTCATCAACTTAGTAAGAGAAGCAGACATGCAAATAAGTCAAATTAGAATGCAATACTTATCAAAAGAGAATTATATAAAATTTTGCTCATAGGAATATTTAGTTTAGTGTTGTCAACTCTCATCTCAATGTCTCAGAAGGCCTCAATAACGAAGTAGCATTTAAGGTTAATGTTAAATGATAAATTCAAAGTTAGAGACCTAGCAGAGATGGTATAATCTCATCAGGACAAAAAGTAAACAGAAAGAAGAGAGGTGGAAAAGGAACTCAATTATCTTAAAGAAATCCAGTTTAGTTAGATTTATTGTATAGTAAGATGAGACAGAAGATATATTTGAATGCTATTTCCATATCACAATATTAATAAATTTAATTTTTAAGAAAATAAATGAAGGAGAAATGAATAAGTTAAACCTATATGTAATATTAACTCCTTAATGATGTGAGGTCTATTTTAAGAAAAATTTGCATGTCTTGTGATAAATTTTGATGCATCCATGAAAAAATAAGCAAACATGACCCACATAATCAGAAAAGAACAATAATTTTAATTTTAATTGTTTTATGATTTCACAACAATTCACATTAAATAATGAGTAAATGGTGAATTTTTGCTTTTTTTAGAAGGAAAATTTCTCTGCTTAAAGGCATTATCTACTTTGCTTCATTATATAATTGGATATCTTTTTATAATACTGCAATTGCATCACCAAAGATTATAATTTTCCTTCCTCCATCTTGACTTACTCTCCCTATCAAATATTTCTTTTGCTGATTAAACTAAGAAAAGCATTATATATTTGATATTTATAATGAATTTATAATGATGCACTCTGCTTTAATAAAATTTGAGTATGGGTGTTGCATTTAATTGTGATAATGCTGCTATTCAAAAAAGATATTAATGAAGAGAATATGTATATCAAAAACATCAGAGAAGCTTCATTAAAGATAGATAATTTCTGGTTGAAAATTAAGATTTTATTTTATTGTGCCTTAAACTTTAATGCCATTACAATATGGTAAGTATATTTCTTGGAGGATGAGGCAGAAAACATGATAGGAAATATTGCTGATATTTGCACTTAAGATATATATTTGCAATCATTTTAGATTTTTTTTGAAAAGTCTGAAAAATCATGACCATTTGTTAATTGATGTATTCATTCATTTATTATTTCATGTAATAAATATTTATTGAGTACTTTACTATGTTTCAGATAGTGTTTTATGTACAGTAGAAATATTAATGAATAATTATATGTTGTAAAGGAAGGGAAATAAAATAAGTATTTTCCAAAAAGTGAAATACCTGAATATAAAGCTATCTTCCCTTGGGAAAGCAAAAAATAATAAAACATAATATGCAGCCTAAAATGTGATTAAAGTAAAAACATTCTAACAAAGTAAATAAAGCAATCTAGACCTGAATGTTGAAATTCATATGATTACTATTTGGATTCCTTCTCTATGTATCATATATCGAACATCTCTTCTGAATCAGTGATAGGAATACTACACACTGAGGAGTAAATATAATTAGGCAATTACAACCATTTAGAACTATATACAATATAAGAGTGTCTTCACCTGGGGTTAAGAGTGGTAAGGAAGCCTACCAGGAGGAGGTAGCACTTAATCTATTCCTTAAAAACACATTGGTGATGGGAGAAAATCAGAAGGGTTTTCCAGGAAGAAGTGAGAACTTAAGAAAAGGGACAAAGGTACAAAATATATATGAGGGACTGAAAATGATAGTAATAAAGAAAAAAGCAAAAAACTTGGGAGGTAGTTATTTAGCCCTTTACAAGTTTTAACATACAATTCTCACAAGAGACAGATGAGATGCATTTCTTAGGCAGTTTCTAGGGACGTTTAATTCATTTTTAGGTCTAATTAGAGTCCATTTTGTATTAATCTATTTCAGTGAATAAGTCAATTGTGGTCACTACAAAGCAGCTTACATATTCTTCCTCTCTAGTTAAGATTCATGTTATTCAATGTCAGTCTTCTACAAAGAACCACGAACAAATAATCTGTCTGCCCCAGTTGATGGTCCTCTTGGTTGAGAAGTCTAATGTCAATGTCAATAGTATTGTCTTCTTCTAAAGCCTACAAGCTTTGAGTTCATAGGACTGTGCAGTTTCATAAAGATGGGATTATGACATTTCCCAAAATGGCTATATTTTATCTTCTGGAAGTAGTTTGTGTTCATTTTATCTTTGATAAAACCTATTTCATGAAACTGTTCCTTCAGCCTTTAGCTATCACTGCTAGCTCATAATCCCCAACACCATTCAATAAAAATTTCCCAACAACATTTGGCTGTCTTTTCTAGTCATAGAGCTTAAATGTTAAGGAAGTCAAGGAATTATTTACATCTCTTCTGTGACCCTCTTCCTTCCCTCAACGGTACATTTCCTCAAAAACAATCTGGTCTGTCCAAATATAAGTTATGCTTTCTATAGATTTATTTTTCCCCTTCTTCCAACTAAAGTAATATATGTATGTAAGGGGATTGTGTATCTGCACACCATGTATCTCTATGTCATTGTGTCTATTAGGAGATTTAGTGTTCCAAGCATGCCCATCTTATTGAGAGTCATTGCTTTACATTTACATAACAGACATTTGTATTTGGGGAATTTTATACAGAAAATAGAAAAGATTGCTCTGGAGGAGTATTAAGTTCCCAGAGGCCAAAAAGGCAGAGCACAATTAAGTTGTCATTAGTATTTTTGGCATTGTATCATTTTTCCTTATTTCAATATTTGCATCAATGAAAACAAAACCACATTTTAGTGAGAATTTCTTTGTGACCATATAATTTTGATTGAGAAATTTCTGCAAGAAATTTTTACCAAATTCCTGATATTTCACATTAATTCCAGAATCAAATATGTTATTGTATGTTTCACAGCTGTTCTCTATGTAAAAATGTCTCATATGTATGTAAGAAAATAAGGAAGGCCTGACTTCCAAAGAAATGAGCATTTATTGAGGGACTTTTATATGATAGGTACTGTTTTAAACTATTTGTCTTATACTAATTTTTAAAAAAGATTTATTTTATTTCTTTCTTTCTCCCGATCCCCTCGTTGTTTTGTGCTTGTTGCCTGCTTTCTGTGTGTTCTTCTGTGTCTGCTTGTCTTCTCTTTAGGTGGCACCAGGAACCAATCCCTGGACCCCTTGGAGTGGAAGAGAGGCACCCAATCTCTTGTGCCACCCTAGCTCCCTGTTCTGCTGCATCTCTTATTGTCTTTCCTCTGTCTCTCTTTTTGTTGTATCATTTGCTGCATAAGCTCTCTGCGCAGATCAGCACTCCTGTGAGGACTAGCATTTCGCGAGGACCAGCACTCCGTGTGGGCCAGCTCTCAGCTCAGGCCAGCTCATCGCATGGGCTAGTTCACCCTTCACCAGGAGGCCCCGGGAATTGAACCCTGGACCTCCCATATGGTAGTTGGGAGTCCAATTGCTTGAGCTGCATCTGTTTCCCTTTTTTATACTATTTAATCATTAATGATGTCTATGACTATCTATTCATCTGTTTATGGATACTTGGGTGTTCCATCTTTGGTTAATTATAAATAATGCTGCTATGGCATATACATACAATGGGATATTATTCAGCTGTATAAAGGGATAAACTTCTGATGCATGTGGCAACATGGATGAACGTTGAAGACATGTTGAGTAAAATAAGCCAGACACAAAAGGACAAATATTGTATGATCTCACTTATATGACATAACTACAATATGCAAATCCATAGAGTCAGAAACTAGAATATAAGGTTACTAGGTACCAGTTGGAGGTGGGAAATGGGGAGTAAAGGTTTAATTGTTATGATGTTTCCATTTATGATGCTGAAAAGTTTTGGAAACAGATGGTGGTCATGGTGGCATAACATTGTGAATGTAATTAATGCCACTGAATTGTATATTTGAAAGTGGATAAAATGAGAAATTTTATGTTGTATATATGGTACCAGAATAAAATTTTAAAAATAAACAATAAAATAAAACTGTACAATACAAAGAATGAATCCTAATGTAAAACTATGAACTATAGTTAGTGTTGTAACTATAATATTAGTTCATTAATTATAGCAAAGATACTACACTAATGCACAGTGTTAATAATAGGTAAAATTGTGTGTATATGTGTGGCAAGATTAATATAGGAACTTACCTTTATCATGACTTTTTTTAAACTTCCAACTTCTAATTTTAAAAAGATGTCTATGAGATAGGTATTATTATTTCCATTTTACAGAAAGGATATTTACTCATTGAGTATAATTAATTGGCCCATGCTTACCTTGAAGATAAGTCAATCTTAGCTGACCATGGTGACATAACTGGTATGTCTTAACTTAGGTCTATGTAATTCTAAATTTTATCTTTAAGCATTAAATAAGACATATGTAAGAGGATTAAGACTCATCCTGGGTCAAGCAATGTAATGAAAAGCCCTTAACAGAAGCAATGTAATCAAGAGTTCCCACCTATAATAGATTTACATGCTCAGGAACAGATTAGCTCTAAGGACATGACCTTTTCTGGGATACACAAAAAGCTTCAAACTGTCACACTAGCTAAAGTTTTGAATGCATTCCTAAATTAATGCAGCTTCCTGAAATCCAGACCTCTTCCCTTACAGGCCAATTTTCTTTCCTCTCTGATCCTGTATATTGCTTAATACCTGGTAAGTGATGGGTGTTCTATTTTGTCTTTAAGAAAGTGCCATTTCACTTGCACATAGAAAACTTTAATTGTCCAGATTTTTTTTCAAATTATCAGAATGATATGAAATAAATAATTAACATGGTGATGTGATAATATAATTCTTAAATTCATTAAAGATTTGTAAAATGCTAAGAGAATTGCAAAGACATTGACTCGTTTTGTTAGTGTGATTGGCTTGTGGGGATTAAAAATATGTACAATAGAATTAGCCTTTGTACCAGAAACCCTAGAATGTTAGTGTAAATATGTCTTCAAGATACACATTTTCTAATTTCTTCATGTGTGGAGTATGAAAGAATTAAAATTATTCAATTTAAAGCTATATATTGATAATCTACCATATTTAGAATGCTAGATTCTGTGCCATGAGTTAGGGTAAGTGGTATGAAGCTGTATAATTTATGGTCACTTATCTTAGATTATAGAAGTAGAGACCAACCACATATACAAGTGTTGATTAAAAAAGCAGAGATTGAGGTTTACCTTGTGACTTCCCCAAATAAAATATTACAGGGGAATGAAGGTTAGAGGGTTCATTTCCATGCTAAAAGTAAGAAGCAAATCATAGTAAATGAATCACCTGAGCTAGACTTTAAAGCAAGAAAATGACTGTGTTTTCTCAATCTTTAAGTTCCAATTTGTGGCTGGCAGAGCAGAAAATATATTTGTGTATATGTGAGGGGGAGAACTAGTGTTGACAGGAGACTGATAATGTTATAACATAAATGGCACTTCAAAATACATCTTAAACATTCCTCTTTATAAATGATAAAGCTATACTTGGAAATTCATGATTGTGCCATGATGCCCTGGTGAAGCTTCTGTGGAACAAGTTGCTGTATGGTGCATTGTGGGAACACAGGCTCAGGCACAGTAGAAAATTTCAGCAAATGACTGCTTTATTACTTACACACACAAAGGAGCCACAAGAGAAGGGGGAAGAGAGCTCATCATGGCCAGTTCTCTGGGATGGCCACGCTTGGGTCAGGATAAGTAGGCAGCAGTTCTGCACAGCCCCCTTTGTGTCAGAGAGAAGAGACAAGTCTGTGCTGAGTATGGAATATTTATCTACCACAGAGGGTTGGGGCCCTGCCCTGTTTGTTTTTTTTCTTTAGACCTAACTTCTCCCCAGGGAAGAAGTTGTGGGGTTGTGGAATGGAAACAAAATGAATCATTTGCATACAACAGGAAAGGAGGTAGGCAGGTTAGGTAAGGGCTAGGAGGTGTTGCTGAATGTGTGTGTGTGACTTTCTCAGCAGCTTGTGACCATTTACTGCATTCTGATCTTGTATTTGGCAAACATACCTGGCAAACATGACTGGGCTTCTAATTATTGTCTTCTACCTCACCCTAGATTCTCTTCTTCATGCTTCTTAAATAGTTGTTGTTAAATTTACTGGACACCAATAACTCAAGGCTATATAACAGTTGTATTAGATATTTTATGCTACTTTTTCTGAAATTGCAATTTATTTAATATGTTTAACTTCTAAAAGTAACTCATGTACCAAGCAATCATTTCTGGTAATATAAAAGTGTAAACAATTGGAAGTATGATTTGAAAGCAAATTATGATTTGCCTGATTTGTTTTCAGTCAGGATGCTAATTTTATTTTGAATTTAAAATTATGAAAAAGCATGATATTTTATTTTTCTCATGATGTATGAGCTTATAGAAGTTTACAAAATAACGTTCTATACCCTAAAAGTAAAGGGCATAGTTTTAATTATCAATTACCAAAGCCTTATGGGAATAAAAGGGAAAAGAGCTCCTGGTATGTTAAAAATTGTATTCCTAGTTAAATGAATTTGTATCTGCTTGTATTTTCACTTTTTGAACTACAAATAGAAACACATTTTATCCAGCAGTTCTGCTAGAAAATAAGACATGCTTTTTTAATGTAAAGAGATAATATATTAAGTAAGAAGCAAAAATATTTCCTAATAGAAAAATATAGAGAACTAATAGAAATTGAAATTGAAATGAACCAATAGCAAAGAGACTGTTGAAAATATCCCATGCTTATCACGAGTATTTACACATCCATTAATAATAATAATATCATCATATTTTGCTGAATTATGAAAACATATTCATTGGACAGGCCAGGGACACGGGTTGCAGCTGTAGTGCCGACCCTAATAATCAATTTGATACTGTATTTTGCAGCAAGCAAAGAAAAAACAAATTTGAAGAAGTTGAATAGCTTCTTTCCATAAGCATGTGATTAGGTCCATGAACTACCAAAATAAATGTCAAAACTTTGATATTACAACTGGGTTATGTAAATAGAAATGGAAATAACTGAAAAAAAAATGTAATAATATATGCACTTAAAATTTGCAAACTAAAAATATAAACAGATGTATATTAATTTATTACTTGCTATACAAGCACTAAATCACTGATTTATATTAATGAATTCATTGAATTGTTTAACAGAGCCAAAATAAATGTTATTTTATTTACAGGAGTCTAGTGGTCAAAGGGATCCTACAGAGTGAAAAGGAAATCCTTGTATATTTTCATTTCACACTAGTTTTAAGGTGAATTACATTACAACTAAGAAAACAGAGAAAATAATTACAAATATAACTGGTTTTTTCAGGTAGGAAATTAACAAGGTGATCCCTGACCTTTATAATTTTGAATATAAAGTAAAATAAAAGGATATTATGTGTAACTGTTTACAGTCTGTATTGATTAAATGATTGAAAAATACCTTTTAAGTTTTAATATTTTTAAATTTTTGGTTATTATTGGTTGACAAGTCCACATTTTAAAATATTCAAATAATTTCTAGGCATATAATACTTAACATATTTTAATTTGCTAATTTGACAAATTATGTTATGAATGCCTTATAATGTATTATAACAGCAAAAGGGGGGAAAAAAAAAAGCTCTTAGAGGAAAAACCCATCTAACAATGAAACTCTATCATGAGGAAGGTTTTTCACTCATTTATTTGTTTGTTTTGCTTTTTTATTTTAATGTTTCATTTTATTTTAACTTCAAATTTCCCCTCCCCCAATTTGAAGTTGTAGTAGCAGTCAGGAAAATTGCCCAATTAATTTATTTTGAAAAAATAAGATTCTATAGTATCCAAATAAAACAATAATAACAACCAACATATATTGGATAGGTATATAATCCATAGAAAATTCTAATGATTTTGGTACCATTATTAACTGGGTTTTATAATATGGAAACTGAAGTTCAGAAAAACTGAACAATTTAAACACAAGAATTCAGCTTATAAGAGATGGAACTGGAATTTGCAGTTTGGTTTTCAGAGCTTATACTTTTGAATATGCTATAACAGATGCTTTTGTATTCTTATAATTTCTTCATATTGGCTACTTTTTTCCATTTATGTTACTTTGATTACATTATTTAGATAAAGTTGACTTCTGGAAAGTCAACTACTTAAGGACTCAAAGATGAATATTTAACATATTCCCAACTTTGTCATTTTTTTTACATTGTTATCTGTCTCGTATACCACTTTGAATTTTTTCATATATGTGGGATTTGATTAGACAACATTTTGTTTAAATATGAATTTAAATATGCCCAGAATGGAATGTATCAAGAGCTGAAATGAGCTGAAAGAACTGAGCTTCCAGGTGTTGAAGGTAATCTATTCAGACAACTAGCCAAAATGAAAATAGCAGTTAAGACTCTAATCACTTACTGTGATATATAAGCAAAAGGCTAACTCAGAGAAAAGCACCAGCTCCCTCTGTTCCATTTTTGCTCATGGAATGGCACTGGGTGAGGACCAGCACAGACATGAAGTATGTCTCAGTGTCAGGGGATCCCCAAACAAAGGGTTCTTGCAGTTTCATAGATTGGGAATGGTGTAACTGCGTGTTTAGTGATGGTTGATGAAGTGATTTGATGGTAAATGGGATATTTCCATAGAACAGATGGTAATAATCCAATTGGCAAGTCTCATATTGTTGCCAATAGATTCATAAAATGGAAGTTAACAGACACAAGAGCTTAAAAAATGAACAATTTCCATCTTGAACCCATGGCTACTTGTTAAAAAGCTTACTAATATTGCTACTGATTTCCGTAAAACACAGAAAAAGTTATTAAATCAATCATAGATATAATATCCATTTTACATTCTTGGTTTAGGCATGGAAATTTTTTAAAGTTATGTCTTTCAAATTTGAAATCAACCAACCCTGTGAGATAAATACTATCTTTACGTATAGTAAGAAAAATACCTCATCATTAAATTTGATATTATACTGAATATTTTCAATAAAATTTGACTCCTGATCTTGATTTTTTAATAGTCTGCTTTCTTTTTCTATGTCCTTGTGGCAGTTTGATATTATTTGATACATGAATTCCAAAAAGACATATCGATTATGTTTGTATACTGGTCTGTTTCTCTCATGATACCCTTTGATTGTATTGGAGTCAGCTGAGATGTCTGATTAAATTATGTTATGATTAGGGCTTTGATTCAACCACATCATTAGAGCATGACTCAGCATTGAGTCCCAGCCTTCGTGGGCTGATAAAACAGACTCTCACATGGAAGTAGACACAAAGGAGAAGAACATAGAGGAATAGAGGCAGCTCAATAGAGAGATGAGGCCCTGGGAAGAGAGATGAGCCTAATAGTTTACAGCTGATCTTGTGAAGAGAAGAGAGTAGCTGAGTCCAGAAAGAAATGAGCCCTGGGAAGAGAGATCAACCTTATGCCAGCCTACATCTGAGATCAGAAGAAGCTGGGACCATGGAGCCTTAAGAGGAAGAAGGAAGGCTGAACCCTCACAGAGTCACCTTCAACACATGGCAACAGAGTTTGGTAAGGAAGTAACCTTGAGTTGGACTCTTTAGGGCCTTGTGAATGTAAGCTTCTACCCCAAATAAATACCCTTTATAAAAGCCAACAGATTTCTGAGACTTTGAACCAGCAGGCCTTTGGCTGACTAATACAGTCCATCTATTATGCAAAACTACCACATTAGATTTGTTTCATGTATGCAGTGAGAAGGGGCTAGCTTTGACAAGCCATCGTAGGGGAAATCTAGCAGAGTTTGAAGAAAAATTGGAACATATGAGAATAGAAACCATCTCAGATATTCAGGGATAAAAATGAGGTCTGAATCCTGGTTTAATTTGGGCAGCTGGGGCATGGAGCTATTCTCCTGACTGTCATACATTAATAAGAATGCTTCTTTCCTCTGTCCCAGCCTCAACTGACAAAGGACAATATTGTTTAGTGATATTAGGGAGCTATGCATTCCCAGTATGCAGAAAACAGTTATGCCTTGAGAATTCTGGGTAACTTACAGAAAGCCCAAGAGGGAAATAACAGGGAGCAGTGTCCCTGGGGATAAAAACATGCAGAAAGAGAATTGTGGAGCATAAAAGGAGTTGCAAATATGTCTAGATGCCTATGTCATTTAGCAATAGTAGGTTAAACAGCTTAGGTGTTATCTCTTCCAGTAATAAATTGTTCCAGGCCAGTCTACTGTTTCTTTCATTCCACTGAAAAAGGAAACTTTTTTATTATGTTTCCCACTGGTGCCTTGTCAGAGAATTGGGTTATTTTCATGTTCAAAGATGGGGGTAGGGATATGGCTAGTGGAAAAGGCAAATAACCAAGGTATTAAAATCAACTATGTTTTCAATAACCTTATTGTGCCCCAAGAAAAAGGATATAGAATTTTCTCTTATTCAAATAGATACATATTATTGATCCAAAGAATGACCCTTCCATTGACCCATCAACAAAGTTCATTCTTGGCCCAATTGTAAACTTCCCATTGGTAAGAAGTGGAAGAGAAAATGAAGACAAAGTCTATTTTCATGTTTAGCCATTGTCACAAAGTCAAGGGAGTATAGTACAATGCCCATAGACTTTTCACTCTGATAAACATAATAGTTTACTTTTAGTCTTACATTAGTAGTATTGCCTTTGAAAGCTAATTTTCTAAACTTTAATTTCTTTATTTGAAAAAGAGGGAAATACTTAATTTCCTTAAGAGTTGTGAAAAATCAAATATCTAGCATAGGCCCTGATTCACAGTAAATGCTAAATAAATGGTAGCTCTTAGTATTATTAGATACTAAATAAAACAAAACAAAATTGCTAACCTTGTAATGTTAAAAATGGCAGTTTCATACCTATGTGCCCACAGAATTATTTCATTGTGAAAAGGCTTTCTTTTACTACCATGAGAAGGGTGGGAGATATCAGGAAATTGTTTCCAAAATAAGGGTTGCTTGGAAAAAAAAAAAAACAGTCAATGGTTTGCAGTTTATCACAGAAGAATTTGACATGTTATTGGGACTAAAGGCAGTGAAGTATGACAATGTTGCTTCATTTCACCCAGTGTCAAATGGGGCAGTGGGACATTTTTTTCAAATCATTAACCAGGCAGTCTTGCAAATACAAAGTTAGAAGAAAAGTAGAGTTTGACACATTGTTTGGTAGCTTAATTTCTTTTCATTGCAAAAGACTCTATTTGTCACTTCAAATAGCACAAATACATCAATGGATTTTAAATAGAGAGTCACAAATATTTTCATCATAGAAAAGACTTAAACAGAAGCCATGATGGATTTCTAAGAAACTCATGCTTTTAGGAAATGCTTAGCTTTTATGATAAAACTTATTTTTCTGTCTACTTTGAAAAGAGATCCATGTAAAGAAATTCTTGACTGAAAAGAGAATTAAGAAGAGTAAATGATTTACTGTAATATATATTATAAATAACAATATATATTAAATTTACTGTTACAAATGCACTGTTCATTTGCAAAACAACTTCAATAAAAGAAATCACAATATAGGGTAATTTTCTGAATTGTTCATATATATTAATTATAGAAGAGGCCTAGATTTGAAAGACAATGTGCTCTTTGTACACTTTGTTGACATTTTCTCCGACCAGACATTGTGACAGTATGCAAAATGTTTTCAAGGACGTTGTTTAAAATTACTAGCATTTTACTTTGTAATAAATAAGTTTTGAGATGTCTTCCAAACGATAGATTCCTCTTCTTGGGACCTGGTCTCTCTGTAAAGTGATAGTCCTCATAAATTCCATAGGCCCCAGAGGAATTCCAGAACTAGAAACCTAATGGGATTTTCTCTGATGGATTTTAAACTTCATTTGGACCAGTGATTCCATTCTTCCTTTGATTTTCTTTCTTTTGGAATGGGACAATTTATAATTGTTATCCTATGCTTGTCCCACCTTTAAATTTTGGAAATCAGATAACTTGCTTCTAGTTTCACAGATGCGGAGGAATTTTCCCCTAGGAGAGAGCTTATCAGAGTCCTACCCATACCTGGTTGGATAATTTATATATTAGAATTTGGAATTTTTGAGCTGGTGATATTTATATGAGATTTTGGATTTTGAGCTGATGCTGTAGTGGGTTGAGACTTTTGGACATTTTAGGATGTGGTAAATGTAATTTGCCTATGGAATGGGCAAGAATTTTGAGGGATTAGAGGAAAGACTGTAGTAGGATAATCAATGGTCCCCCAAAAGATATTCTTGTCTTAATCTCTTAATTTGTGTTACTGTTTATGGTACAAAGAACTTTATAAATGTGACTAAGAAGGCTCTTGAGATGAGAAAATGATCTTATATTATCTAGGTGGGTGAGCTCTAAATGCAATCACATGTATCCTTCTTAGAAAGAGGCAGAGGGAAATTGGGCATACATGGAAGAGGAGGCAATGTTTCCACTGAAGCCGAGAATGGAGTTTTGAAGCCTCAAGCAAAGTAGTGCTGGCAACCACCAGAGGCTGGAAGAGGCAAGGGCTGAGCTCTCTTAGAGCCTCCAGTGGAAGTGCAATCCTGTGGATTCTATGATTTCAGCACAATGAAACTAATTTCAAACTTCTGGCCTCCAGAACACACATTTCTGTTGTTTTAAGCCACTAAGATTGTGGTACAAAGGTGGCCCTGCCCATATTTATATTGCATGTCCCAGTCTTGTCCTCTGGCCAGTTAACCAGATGTGATCACATTTTGCCAAATCAGACACTCTTCCTCCAAGAATTTGGCATTGGAAATAGGTAACTACAGTATATTTTTTCTATTAATTTTGAATCTATCACATGAAATGGTAAAGTAGATGTCATAATTTTGAGGATTACTAACTCCTATTTTTGATAGGATACACAAATTGTAAGCCTCTGTAGAAGAAATGGCTGACTGTGTATTCGTAAAGGTAAAAAAAATGTGTAAACAAATGTGTATTCCTCCTCAGGTCTCTGGGAAGCACAGATACCCCTATTCCATTGGAAATACAAACATTTTTGAACTTTAGACTATCAATTACTCTGACAATGGTGCTGTCACACTAATTACCAGGAGCAAAATGTCAAAAGGTAACAATTTCCAGTGTCTAATACTGGTGGTGTCAGGGAGTAAGGTACGGGGTCCAATATAAAATGCCAATGTCAGTGTTGGCTTTATCAAATCAACTCAGTGGAATATCTCTGCTGTTGCTTTGACTATGTATCCCTGCTTGTTTCTGCTTGTTTTCTGAGCCTTCTTTTCCAAAATTCCCAAAGCTTCCACAAAGAATCCAACGGACTTTCAGGAACTTTCTTTACTTTTGGCAAGTAGAAATCTAGGCTGATAAAGTAGAGAGATGAAGCCATGTCATACTTTCTGAACTAGACAGAAAAAAAAAAGTGTGCAAAAAGAAGAGAATAATTCATTTGAGGAAGGAAAAACCCATAGAGGTGAGAGTCTGAAAAACATCCTTTCCCATTTTCTGGTTCTAGTCCCTTTTTTAGGTACAACTGCACTTTTGCAATTAGAGTTCCTATAAAAATCCTATACCTTTTCTTTTATGCTAATTTCTGTTGGCTTCCATTATTGGCATGGAAATGCTCACAAACAAGATTTCACATCTCAATTAAAAATATAATTCCCTTACATAATTTCATAATACAACTTTATAAGATTGAGATTATAGAATATAAAATATAAAATATTGAATTTTATCAACTCATTAATTCTAAGGGCTACAACACCTAAAATATATCAAATTGTTATGCAATAGTAGAGTATTTACATTGTATGGGGATATCTACATTTTGCCATTTTTTAATGAAAAAATAAAAATATTCAACTCTTTCATTCATTGCCATTAAAAGATATTTTGTAGGTTTATACTTTTTATCTGATATTGTTTGTAATTTTAAACTATGTTGTGATATCATGCCTCAGATAATCAAGTCATGTTAATTCCTTATAAATAGACTTTTAATAAATTACAGACACATGGAAACTTCTTGTCCTTCTCTTCCTAACTACCTAATGCACTGTTGCATAACAATTTTTTTTTTGCTGCTTCTTTGTTGGAAATCTGAGTGTCTGGCATGGTTGGGCTTAGGAATATATATATATTAGTACCAAGGTTGCAAATATCCATTGTAGAAATCAGTAGCTGTTAATATTTTCTTGAACATGGCTGATGGAACAGGACAGGACTCAACAAGGACAGGACTGTTGACATCTACCAAATGAGGACGTATAAGCGTATAACCCATCTAACGTGTCTGCAATGGAATTGCATTTCCAATGGCATGATAGCATATGAATATTTGCTCTGAAATTTGTTCTTCCCATTTTATACGGATATTACCAACAAAAGTCATATGTTTCCCTCTCAGTTGGTTGCTGCCTTTCATTGTTCAAATTTTCAGGCAAATTTTTCAAAACTGATGTAAGTATGGTGGCAACCAGTCTTGACAACAATGCTTCCAGTTCCTTTGTGGTTCTATTGGGTGGCACAAGAAGAGTTTCTTGTTTGAGAATTGGGCCTACATCAAAACATTTAAGTCTAATTTGCAAAACTATTGTTCCAGTAACTGTCTCTGTGGAGCTCTGTATATATTATAGGGGCTGGACCACACCATTTAAGGAAGCCACTGGGCTGGATATTCAGTTTGCCATAGGGGAATTCAAGAATAAGGATCACAGTCAAAAGTCAGCCAAATGAAGCTACTACTCCAACATCATACTCTCCAGATCCTGCATCTTGCCACTCATACACTGGAAGCTGAGACTGCACAGCATAATGCTTCGCCAGCAGTTCTTTTGGTAATGGGGAAAGCATTGTGACCACCTCCAATTTTTTCATTAATATTTCCTCTTTGTTTTCCATTTTGAAGCCAGGAAAATGTTCAAATCAAGGCATCATTAAGATGATGCTTTCTTCTCAAAGACTGTGGCATTCTCAGGCTGGCTGATGCCCGTCCTTGGTTTTTAGCTTGTTACATGGTAAGGCACATGGTGGCATCACTTTATTTTTGATATGTCTCTTTTTGCATATGTGGTCTGGTAACCTATGGTCTGGAAATAATCGAACTGTCATGTAAGAGAGTTGGAGACTTAGTTCAGTGTATGTAGTTCAGAGCCTGTCTGTAATTATATTGATTTTAGAAGCCTAAAAATTGCTCATCAAACTCAGATCTCTCTCTAAGTGATATACCATGTAACAAAGCACTAATATATAAAATTAAATGAGATTTCCATTTTCTGCTCTGAAATGAAAAGACCTTTGAAGTCATCACACCTATCCTTAAATAAGAAAAGAGAAGAAACTGAAAATCAATAACTCTTCTTAGATCTATTAGGGAATTGAGGTTAAAGGGCAAACATATGCCCCCAAACTAGAGAAACAAGCTAATACAGTAAATCACAGCCGACATGGAGCAGAAGCTGCTGGAACAAGTGATCACTGGGTAAGAACACTTTAACTGTAATTGATGAATTGCTAGAAGTTAAATAAGTACTAGCCTGAGAATTAAAAAGTCCTCAGGGGGCCCAGTTTTTGGGTGGACCCCACATTTTATGAGTTTTACATCCAAAAGTTTTACCAGGTTATCATGGTAAAGATCTAAGTCAAAAATCTCATGCTTCCTGCATTGGGTCAGAAAAGTAACCACTTTGAAATATGCTTAGTGCATACTGTTTTCTGTAATAAAGGTCAACTTCAAGGGAAACTAATTTTCTTTACTTATTCTGACATAGAAAAAGTACATTTGGGAAACACCAGCCCCCACTAGCCTTACTGTCTAGCATAAAAAGATAAAAAAAAAAAAAAAAAAAAAAAAGGTAAGAAACTCTTCTGAAGGTCACAGCCCAGATGACAATACCAAACACACAGATTTAATCCTAAGATTATACACACTTCCCTTCTCCCCTAACATTTCCACACCAAGAAATCTCCAGAATAAGAAGAGTGTATTATAACTGAGAGATCTGCAAAACATAGAATTTATTTAAGAAAGAAGTTCCTAGGGAAATCCAATGTAAAAGAGGAGACAAAAACAAGGAGACTAGAGGAAATTGAAGCCACTAGAGCTACAACAAACATTAAACACAGATTAACTTCTAGCCAAATAAGCATAAATCTTACATTTAGTGCCTATTTGCCTTAGTTCCTATTACCCATATACCACGTCTGACTTCAAACAAAAATGACAAATCATACTAACTGGCAAGAAAAAACACAGTCAAAAAAAAAAAAAAAAGAATCATCAGAATGAGACATATATATGGCAGATATTTTGGAATTATGAGAGAGAAATTTTTAAATTATGATGCTTAATATATTCAGTATTCTAGGGAAAAAGTGAACAACATGAAAGAAAAATGGGTAATGTAAGCAGAGAGATGGTAATGTTAAGAAAACATCAAAAAGATATGCTTGCAATAATGAAATGAAGGTTGTCTTTGATAGGCTCATCAGGAGAATGAAAAAGGCTGAGGAAGAAATCACTAAGCTTGAAGATATCAATTAAGAACTTCCTAAACTGAAAAGAAAGAGAAAAATGAATTAAAAACCCAAACTATCAAAGTATTGTGTGACAATTTAAAAAAAAGTGTAACATACAAACAAGAGGGATAGCAGAGAAAAAGAAAGAGAAAAAAAGAACAGAAAAAATAATAGCATTAATGACTGTGAATTTTCCAAAAAATTAATGACTGACAACAAACTGAAGTTCCAAGAAGCTCATAGAACATCAAGTAAGATAAACACCAGAAAAGCTACACCTAAGCTTATCATATTCAAACTGCAGAAAATCAAAGACAAAGAAGAAATCTTGCAAAAAGCCAGAGAAAAATAAGTACCTTAACTATAGAGGAATAAAGATAAGAATTAATTTCAAGAAAGCTCGAAAAGAGTGGGATAAAAATGTAAAGTGTATAGAAAAAAAGACACAGGCCTAGATTTTTCTGTCTAGCAAAAATCAGCCTTCAAAATAAAGGAGAAAATACTTCTCAGATAAATAAAATCTGAGGAAATTATTGTCAGTACACTGGCCATCAAAAAATGTTAAAAGAAGTTCTTCAGAGAAATGGAAAATGATATAGGTAAGAGACTCATATCTACATAAGGATGGGAAGCACATTAGTGAAGGAATAAACAAAGGTAAAATAAAATATTTTATTTTTCTTAAATTTAATTGATAGAGTAGATAATGGTTTGTTCAAAATAATAATAGCAACAATTTATTTGGTGATTATAGCTTACAAGGAATGGGAAGAATGATATTGATGGTATAAGAGATGGGAGGGAAAAACATATATTACAACCGAAGGGAAAACATTAAAAAGTGGCAAAAGAAATATCATTGATATGCTGATAAAGGAGACAAAATGGAATCATATAAAATGCTTGATTAAAATCAGAGAAGACAGAAAAAGAGGGAAGATAAAAACTAAACAAGGAACAAAGGCAACAAAACAGTTAAAATATGTTAGATATTAACTGAACTATATGAATAGTCACTTCAAATGTGAATGGTCAATTGCATGATACATTAAAGAAATAATTCATAAGTTGGACTCATTAAAATTAAAAATGTCAGGAGGGGAGGGCCAAGATGGTGATTGAGTAAAGAGCTCCAAGAGTCAGCTTGTCCTACAGGGCAGTTAGAAATCACCCAAAGCTATCTAAAGCACCTGTTTGAGAGGTCCAGGAGGTCCGAAGAGCATCCTGTAATGTCCTTGAAAGAATGGAAGGAAGAAACTGCCCATCTGCAGTGAAGATTTCTGAGTACAGCACTCCATGCTGTGGATGCCTGTGCCCATCCTTCACAATGCAAACTGCTTTGGGAGCTATTCTGTGACTGGAGTTGGAAGCTTCATTTCCCAAAAATGGGGGAGGAAGAGATGGTCAGGCACCAACTCCAGCTACTGATTAGTAAATTTGGCTGGATAAAGTATAATACTAAGAATGGCTAATGGTTGAGTCTGTCCAAGTCAGAAAAAGGCCAGTAGCCACCATTTAAACTCCTCTCCCAACATGGGGGGAATGGAACTTATTGAAAATCACAGTGATTGTAGGGAATGGCTTCTTTCCACCCAGATGGGATTGCAGCCCTATCTTAGGCCCCAGCCCCACCTCTGGGAGGGAGGAAGCTGGAGAGAACTGCACCAGCCTCTCTGGTTAACTGCAGGTGCTTTTGGTCATCACAGTCTGAATAGCCAGACACCTGGGATTCTATCCATGCTCCACAAAATAGAAGGGGAACTGTGTTTCCTAAGTCTCTCTGGCCAACTGCAGGTACTTTTGATCTACACAGACTGTATCCTCAGACACCTGTAGCTCCATCCCCACCCCACCCCCATAGGATAAGAGGGGAGTTGTGTCTCCTCAGCCTCTGGGCAACTGCAGGCAATTTGGGCTCACCTGGATTGTTTTGTTGAATGCTTTGGACTCCACCCCTGCCCTCCCCATATGATAGGATGTGCTTTTGGCCTGCACAAGCTGGACTATTGGATGATTGAGTCTACAACCTGAACACTTAATAGGACAAGAGAGAGATGGTGTCTCCCCAGCCTCTTTCAGCAACTGCAGTTGCTTTTCACCCACATGGACTGAATAGTCAGACACCTGTGGCAATGTCCCCATCCCCCCACCAATAGGAAAGGATGGATCTGTGTTTTCTCAGCCTCTCCAGGAAATGGCAGGCACTTTTGGCCTGCACTGACTGGACTGTTGGATGCCTGTGGATCCACCTCTAACCCCTAATAGGATAGGAGGGGGCTGGTGCTTCCTCAGCCTCTCTGATTGACTACAGGTGCTTTTTGCCTGCAAGGACTGGTCTGTTGGATGCCTGTAATTCCATGTCCATCCCTTAAAGGGCAGAAGGAACAGTACTCCCTCAGCATCTCAGGGCAACTGCAGGTGCTTTCGGGCCACACGCATTAGATTGTTGGGCACTGTGGAGAGTCCATCATCAGACCTATCAGGGGAGGAGGGGGGCTGGTGCTATGTCATTTTACCTAGGCAACTGTGGTCATTTTGACCTGTACAGCTTAGTTTGCTGCCCACATCTGCAGCTTTATCCCTGCCCCAGGGATGGGAGGAAGAGGCTTGAAGTTTCCTCTTTCTCTCCGGGCAACTATAGATGGTCTTGGCCTGCATGGCTTGGATTAATATACACAGATGTGGCTCTGTCCCTTCCCCTGGTAGAAAAGAAAGGTAGGATAAGTTTTATCAGTTCAAGGGGCAACAAGGTCAGCATCAGATTTCAGAGCTTACAATACCAACTAAATCCCACTACACAATCATCAAAGGAGAAAGGTTAAGAAAACTCTAAAGTAATGAAAGAAATTGCAACCAAAATAAATACATCTATTAAGCCAGATGCCAAGATACCAACAAAAAATTACAATCCATACTAAGAAACAGGAAGATATGGCACAGTCAAAGTAACAAGATAAGCCTCCAGATGACATAAAGGAGATGAGATAACTAGTCATAGATGTTCAAAATATCTCCTTAAGAAATTAAATGAGATGGCTAAAGAGATTAAAGATAATAAGAAGACATTGGGTGAGCACAAAGAAGAATTTGAATACATACATAGAAAAATAGCAGATCTTATGGGAATGAAAGACATGGTAAATGAAATGTGAAAATACACTGAAGGCATGTAACAGCAGATTTGAGGAGGGAGAAAAACGGATCAGTGAGTTGAAGACATGTTCTCCAAAAGTGAACATACAAAAGAACAGGTAAAGAAAAGAATGGAAAAAATTAAACACATTCTCAGGGAAATAAATGATGGCAAGAGATGTGCAAACCTATGTGTCATGGGTGTCCCAGAAAGAGAAGAGAAGGGAAAAGGGTCAGAAGAAATATTTGAGGAAATAATGGTTGAAAATTTCTCAACCCTATTGAAGGACATAGATATCTGTTTCCAAGAAGCACAACGTACTGCCATCTGAATAAATCTGAATAAAATTCCTCCGAGACACTTACTATTCAGAATGTTGAATGCCAAAGACAAAGAATTCTGAGAGCAGCAAGAGAAAAGCAATGTATCACATACAAGAGATACCCAGTACAATTGAGTGCTGATTTCTCATCAGAAACCATGGAGGTAAGAAAGCAGTGATATGATATATTTAAGATACTGCAAGAGAAAAAAAGGCCAGCCAAAAATCTTATATCTGGCAAGATTGTCTTTCAAAAATGAGGATGAATTAAGAATATTCACAGAAAAACAGAAATTGAGAGAGTTTGTAACCAATATACTAGCTTTACAGAAAATATTAGAGGGAATACTACAGCCTGAAAAGAAAAGACTGGAGAGAGAGGATTGGAAGAGAGTCTAGAAATGAAGATTATATAAGTAAAAGTAACTAAAAGTGTAAAAAGAATGCTGAAAACAAAATGTGACAGATAAAACCCAAAGGTCAAAAAGGGTGAAGTAAAAACTTATTTTGAAGCAATAACATTGAATGTTAATGAATTAAACTCCCCAATCAAAAGACACAGACTTGCAGAATGGATAAGAGAATATGTGTCATCTGTGTGCTATCTAGACTCAAGGATACCAATAGATTGAAAGTGAAAGGCAGGATAAAGATTTTCCATGCATTCACTAACCAAAAAAAAAAAAAAAAAAAAAAAAAAATCTGGAAGGGCTTTACTTATATCAGAAGAAATAGACTTTAAAATAAAAACTATTATTAGGGACAAAGAAGGATGTTATGTCTTCATGAAAGGGACTACTCACAAGGAAGAAATAATCATCATAAATATATATGATCTAAAAGGATGCCAAAAATTATATGAGGCAAACAATGGCAAAACTGAAGGGAAAAATGGATGTTTCTACAATAATAGTTGGAGACTTTGATTCACCACTCTTAGCAAGGGATAGAATATCTGTGCAGAGGTTCAAAAAAGAAACAGAGAGCTTGAATAATATGATAAATGGACTAAACATAATAGACATATACAGAACATTGCACCCCAAAACAGCAGGATACACATTCTTATCAAGTGCTCATCGATCTTTCTCCAGCATACACCATATGTTGTATCACAAAGCAGATTTCAATAAATTCAAGAAGATTGAAATTATATAAAACATTTTTTTCTGGTCATAATGGAATAAAGCTGTAAATCAATAACAGGTGGAAAAATGGAAAATTCACAAATATATGGATATTAAATAACACACAAATAATCAGTGGGTCAAACAAGAAATTACAAGAGAAATCAATAAATATCTCGAGATGAATGAAAACAAGAACACAACATATCAGAACCTATGGGATGCAGTGGAGGCAGTATGGAGAAGGAAATTTTTAGATATCAATGAGTACATTAAAAAAGAGCATCCTTCCTTGATAAAAATACTATAAAAAATAAGAAGCCAATATCACTCTAATACCAAAGCCAGATAAAGATATTATGAAAAAAGAGAAATACAGATCCATTTCTCTAATGAATACAAATGCAAAAATCCTCAGCCAAATATTTGCTGAGTTGAACAACACATTAAATGAATTACTCATAATGATCAAGTGGGTTTTATATCAGGCATACAGTGCTGTTCTACACCAAAAAATCATTCAGCATAAAACATCACATTAATAAATCAAAGAAAACTCATATGACCTTATCTATTTACAAATAAAAGGCATTTGAAAATTACATCATCCTTTCTTGATAAACATACTACAAAAGATAGGAATTGAAGGGAACTTTCTCAGCATTATAAAAGCCATATATGAAAACCCCACAGTTGCATTGTATTAAATGGTGAAAGACTGATAACTTTCCTGTTGAGATCAAGGACAAGACAAGGATGCCCAATGTCACCACTGTTTTTCAATATAGTTCTATATGTTCTAGTTAGAGAAATCAGGCAAGAAAAAGAAATAAAAGGAAACAAAATTGAAAAGGAAGAAGTAAAACTTTTGCTATTCGCAGATGATATGATCCTATACCTAGAGCCCTGAAAAATCTACAACAAAGCTGCAACAGCTAATAAACTATTTTAGCAGAGTGGAAGAATACAAGATTAATATGCAAAAATCAATAGTGTTTCTATACACCAGTAACGTGATATCTGAGAAGGAATTCAGGAAAAAAATTCCATTTACAATCATGACTAAAAGAATCAAATATTTAGGAACAAACTTAACCAAAGATGTAAAGCACTTTTATTCAGAAAATTATAATGCTTTGCTAAAAGATAAAAGAAAAAAAAAAAAGACCTAAATAATTGGAAGAACTTTACATGTTGATGGATTGGAAGACTAAGTATCATTAAGATATTAATTCTACCCAAATTGATATACAGATTCAATGCAATCCCCCCAAAAAATTCCACTTGTACTTTTTAAAGAAAAGGGGAATACAATTATGAAATTTGTTTGGAAGGGTAAGAGCCCCCAAATAGCCAGAAACATCTTAAAAAGGAAGAGTGAAGATGGAGGATTCTCACATCTGGACTTTATATTACCTAGCTACAGTGGTAAAAACAGCATGGTATTGGCATAAAGACAGATACATAGACCAATGGAACTAAATTGATGGTTCAGAAACAGGCCCTCACTTCTATGGTCAAGTGATTTTTGACAAAGCTGTCAAACTCACCTAGCTGGGGCAGAACAGTCTTTTCAACAAATAGTGCATGGAAAATTGGATATTGATAGTCACAAGAAAGAAAGAGAACCCCTATCTCACACCTTATTAAAAAAAATTAACTCAAAATGGATCAAAGACCTAACTATAAAATCTACAACCGTGTAGCTCCAAGAAGAAAATGTAGGGAAACATGTTCAAGACCTGGTGGTACTTTGTGTTTTCTTAAAGCTTACACCCAAAGCATAAGCAAAGAAAGAAAATATGGATAAATGAGACCTCCTCAAACTTAAACATTTTTGTGATTCAAAGGACTTTGTCAATAAAGTAGGAAGGCAGCCCACTCAATGAGAGAAAATATTTGGAAACCACATATCTGATAAGAGTTTGATTTCCATTCTATATAAAGAGATCATATAATTCAACAATAAAAGAGCAAGCAATCCAATTTAAAAAATGGGATAAAGATTTAAATAGGCATTTCTCCAAAGAAGAAACAAAACTGGCCAAAAAGCACATGAAAAAAAAAAATTTCAATATCACTAGCTATTAGGGAAATGCAAATCAAAATGACAATGAGATATCATCTCACAGCACATAGAACGTCCATTATTTAAAAAAACAAAAAATAGTGTTGGAGAGGCTGTGGAGAAATAAAAACACTCCTTCACTGTTGGTGGGAATGAAAAATTGTACAGCCGCCATGGAAGACAGTTTGGCAGTTCCTCAGGAAGCTAAATATATAACTGCCATATGATCCAACAATTCCTCTACTAGAAATATACCCAGAGGAACTGAAAACTGTGACATAAGCAGATATTTGTGCACTGACATTCATAGCAGTATTCTTCACAATTGCCAGAGATGGAAATAACTCAAGTGTCCATCAACCTAAGAATGGACAAACAAAATGTGATATATTCTTATGATGGAATACTATGCTGCGGTAAGAAGAGATGAAATTGGGACACATTTGATAACATGGATAAAATCTTGAAGTTATTATGTTACGTGAAATAAGCTAGACACAAATGGACAACTATTGCATGATCTCACTAATGTGGACTAAATTTGAATAATGAATGCATGGAGTGAAAACCAAGAATATAGATTATTAAGAGATAAGAGGAAGACTGAGAAAGGGTACTGATGCTTAATGTATGTAGACCTTTTAATTATCTTGATTGTAAATGTGTGGAAATGGATAGAGTTGATGATAACACATTATAGTGAGTAGAACTGATGCAGCTGATTTATAAATGGGATTGTGGCTGAAAAGGGTAGCCTAGGGATGTAAATGTCAATTGAAAGAAAGCTAGAGAATAATCTAGGGACTAAATAACATAGTGAACCAAGAGGTAGATGAGAATTGTGGTTAAAAGTATAAATACAAGAATACCCTTCTATGAACTAGAAAAAATGTACATCACTATTGCAGGGTGGTGTGAATGTGGAGAAGCATGGGAAAAATTCAATTAACGTAACCTATGGAGTATAGTTAACAGCAATACTGTAATATTCTTTTATCAATGCCAAAGATGTACTTTGTTAATAATAAGTGGGAATGAAAAAATATACCAAATGTACATTATGACTATCGTTAGTGATAATTATCTGATGATATTATCTAATAATCTGTAACAAATGTTCCACAACAATGTAGTGTGTTGTTGGAGGGGTGTTGTATGCAAATTCTACATGTGCGTGATTGTTTCATAAGTTCAAAACCTCTCTAATAAAAATATATTTTAAAAAATTAAAAATGCTTATCATTTGAATGACACTAATAAGAAAATTAAAAGACAAGCCATGAACTGGGAAACAATATTCACAAAACACGTCTGATAAAAGTCTTGGATCCAAAATATTTTAAAAACATTTAAAATTCAACCATAAGGCAACAAACAACCCAAATAAAAAATGGGCAAGCGATTTGAACAGACACTTCACCAAAGAAAATATACAGATGGCAATTAAGCATATGAAAATATATCAACATCATATGCTAAGCTGAGCTGAAGGAATTGTAAAATTGTAAATGTTACAACAATGAGATACAGTTAGTACCCACCTATTAGAATGGCAAAAAACAAACAAACAAATAAAAACACCTGACAACACGAAATGCTGGTGAAGATTTGGAGCTCTTATTGATTGCTGGTGGGAAAATAAAATATAGCCACTTGGAAGATAATCTACTTATTACAGTTAATACAAAGATAAATAAAGTCTTACCATACAATCCAGCACTCACACCTCTAATTTTTTCTTTTCCAAAATTAGTTGAAAACTTATGTCCATGCAAAAGCTTGCACACAAATGTTTATAGAAGCTTTAATCATAATTGCAGTACATACAAATAATGGAATATTATTTAGCGATAAATGCTTATTGCTAAGTTAAGGAAGTCTATCTGAAAAGGCTCCATACTGTGTGATTCCAATTACATGACATTTTTGCAAAGGCAAACTATAGAGACAGTAAATGATCATTGATTACCAGGGGTTTGGGGGTGAGGAGGAGGGAGGGAGGGATGAAATATGGAAAACGGGAGAATTTTAGGGCAGGTAATCCATACTATATGATATGTAAATGTGGGTATAAGACATTACACATTGCTAAAATCCATAAAACAGTGCAATAAATACAAAAAGTGACTCCTAATGTAAAATATGGGCTATAGTTAGTAATAAAATAACAATATTTGTTCATCAATTGTAATATACCACACTAATTCAAGATGTGAAAATTAGGGGAAACTGTGATCCGGGAGAGAGGGTTTATGGGACTACTATCTACTCAATTTTTCTCTAAACATAAAACTGCTCTAAAAGATAAAAAATGTCTTAATTAAAATAAAATGACCTTTATTTTGTTGGGAAGCCTACAAGCTCATGTGGCCTTCTTACACATTGTCCTTCTTTTCAGAATGTTATATATTAAAAGTTTTATAAACAGAGTGTTGATTGAACAGGATAAAATAAAGCAAAACGGGGGATTTATATGCACCTATTGCTCTTGTAGGAGAGCCACTATCACTGCTCTAAGGTAATTGAAACCATAGACAGGGGAATCTTTGCCTCTAAGCAGCCCCAGGATGAGAACTTGCCAAGTTTGCATCAGTCTCCTTATTTCTGTTTTCATGTTTGATAACTTTACATAGGATCCTTGTTTTTTTAAAATTTTACATATGCTTATAAAATTAATAAGAAGGTGACTGCAATATCCCTTCCTCTTCTCATTATAGATATGTTGGTTTTACAATGCTTAAGAAAACAGTATAGTTTCATTCAATTTCTAATTATTTAAGGTATATTTATGTAGTTTACTATAGACAAAAGATACACCCTTGGCGGCCTAATCACTCCATTTAATTATAAAATCTTGAAAAGTAAAATTGTTGTCTTATTTAGTTTTGTGCTTCCAAATGTAGCACAGTATCTGCAAATTGGATGATGGCCCACAAATGTTCTGAATTGAAATTAAAATAGAGATAATAATTAACATAAAAATGAACAATAAATATAGCTGTTCAAAGCCAATAACTAATAATTCTTTGCCAAGAGTGACAAAAAAGTGATATTTTTATAAATATTTGAAAAAAATAAGGAAGAAGAGTTTATTTCTGCTGAAGAAATATTTAGGGAAAAGAATTTTTGTATACTTATAGTGTCAGAATAACTAAATACAGAGAAATACTTTACTTCCCAAAAACGAATAACTAAATTTGGCTATGTATTTTATTATGTAAGTTTTTGAATTTTAAAAAAATATATTTAATATAAATTAATCTAAGAATTCCTACATTGGATTTTTCTTACTGTTGTAGGATAGACACACTCAAATATATTCTGGCATTATAATTTCTCTAAAAGTGGAGTTACTCTACTCTCCAGTTAATTGGACTCACCCAGGACAACTAACAAGGAGATGATGGACAATGGCCATTGCAAGGAACAGAGAGAGTCTACAACTGCAAGCAAGACAGTTCCATCCATCTGCCCCATGGGATATAAGCCCCCTCTCAATTAGAAATAGAGTGGGCATCTCCAACCCCAAATCCTCAAGATTGGGGAATGAACAATGGACTAAAGTAGACTTATTATTATTCTATTATAAACATTATTATTCTAGCGATGGAAGAACTTGTATCATTGATATAAAGGCTGTGGCCACCAGAAGTTCTGAGGGGAGGGAGAGGGAAGAATAGGCATAATATGGAGACATTTTCAAGAAATTGGAATTGTCCTGCCTGACATTGTAATGACAGAATCAGGCCATTATATATTTTGTCATAACTTACAAAATTGTGTGGGACAGAGTGTAAACTATAATGTAAAATAATCCACAGTTGGTGGCAGTGCTCCAATACATTTTCAATTGTAACAAATGTACTTCAGTAACGAAGGATGTTGTTAATGTAGAAAAGTTTGAGAGGGGTAGGGAGTGAAGCATATGGGAATCCCCTATAGTTTTTATGTAACATTTATATAATCTAAAATATCTTTTAAAAATGTAGTTAAAAAAGTGGAGTTCTTATTTTCCCTTTGTTTTTTGTTTTTTTTTACAAATTTCCATTGCTAAATGAATAATTCCCTATTATATGTACATTTTCAAACAAAATTTGTCTCTAAGAAAATTGAGATTCCTTTACAAACCTCTCAAAAGATTTTGAAAATGCATTTCTAGAGCAGCATTACAAATGGAAAATAAGATACATCAAAATCTCTTAATTTATTAAAATTAATATTTGATAAATATTCCAAATATATTTTTCATGCACAGATCAAAGACCAGGAAGCATGACTACCTTAATTAAATATTCTACCTCAAATAATTGATGCAAACTATTAACTCTTGTTAATAGTATAATTTTTAATAATACTGTTTCTTCAATTGTAACGAAAATACCACTCTAATGCAAAGATGCAATGTGTTAATAATAGGGAAAACTACGTGAGTGAAGGGGATGTATGGAAAATCTGTACCTTCTATGTGATTTTCCTGTAATAAAAAAAAAACTTTTAATAAATCGATTCAAGCAATAATTTAATAGTGATTTGATTGGTCATGACATTTTGCTCTCTGGATGAAAAGCAGTCCCTTTTCTTATTTTATTTCTTGTGGTCACAAATGAAATATTTGACTTCTGACAAGCAAAATCAGTAACATTCAGTGACTGAGATAGTTCATGTGTGAAACAGCTTTATGAAATTTCCTCAGAAAAAAAATCTGTCAATAGTTAGAGGTACAATAGTTGTCTTTATAATAAAACTGAATATTTTGGTGAGCATTGATGACTTTCTATCATCATATTTAATTGCTTTAACACTGTCAGTAAGTAATTAATCTTGAGAAGGATATTTTTTGCTGTGCTGTTTTGTTTTGATAATAGTTGGGGCTTATTTGAATCTGACAAACTATAAGAAAGCTGCTACTCTTTTAAATAGCTTTATTTGTGATGCAATATAGTAAACTCTATTTAGCAATTCATAATTTCCCAATTATTTTTCTTTAAAATTGCAAGTCAAATTAAATATAATTAATCTTTTTTTTTTTTTTTTAAGATTTTATTTATTTATTCATTTATCCCCCCTTGCTGCTTGTGCTCGCTGGGTCAGCTAACCACGCCGTGTGGGCGGGCCTGCCTTCAACAGGAGGCCCCGGGAACCAAACCCGGGGCCTCCCATATGGTAAACGGGAGCCCTACTGATTGAGCCACAGCCACTTCCCTAATTAATCTTTAACTTGAATTCTTATATTGCTTTTCAGGAGGTTCAATATTTTATATTTGAGGTATCTTAATTCCTTATATCATTGTCTCATCACTTTGATCGAATGTTTCTACTAGAAAAATATAACAAAAATCCAAATCAGTCATTTACCTGCTGTAAATTGTAGGGACAAATATCTAACAGTATTTTAGTCCACTGAAAAGATAAATAAAACTTCTTATAGACAGCAAAATGAAAAGAAGTGAAATGGTTTTTCAAGGATTTGCTATTTCTTCTGAGAAATATTGACATTAAAATGTGGTTATAATTCAGTAAAATTTTTTACATTGCATTTATTAGAGTGAACATTTTTTGAGAATTCAAGTGTATTTTGTATAAAACATCTGGGTTTGAGACTTAGTTGCATATTTGTTTCTTATATTTTAACATTTTCAGTAAAGGTAAGACAGTTATTATTCCATAAGGAATAAAATTTTTAACATTCAGTAAGAAAAATTATTTAAATTAAGTTTCTTTGCTGGATATATTAGAAAAATATAGAATCCATAATTGTTTGTAGTTTAAAATGGAGAAATCAGATCTTATATTAACTATTCATTTCTAAGAAATGTGTTGCTGTTAGATAAGAATTTTTGATGTTTTAATGATTTCCTAGAAAGGAAAATGGCAAATATGCCATAAATAATGACAATACAAATTACTGACATTGTGCTTAGTTCAATTGCCTACAGCTAGGTTTGCCATTAATATTTGACAGCTCATGTGCAATGTGCACATTTTCTGGGATATGTATGAACTACCCTGAGAACAGATATAAAGGTCATTTTTTCACTCTGAAAAAAGACACTTCTAGTATATAAAAACAAAGTTACTTGTTTTATTCTTTTTTATTCAGTGATAGACCACGTGGCAATCAATAGGAATCTGTCATAAGTTAACTGGTAGCAAGCTTATGTTGCTCCTCAGACACTAGTTAATAATGCATAGACAGCTGAATTTTTCTTTAATTCCTTTGTTCCTTTATAAATTTTTTTTAAAAAAAACGCTACCTTTAAATGATTGCCTCTAGTAATATGATAGTTCCTATATTGTCCCTTGTTAATCTTCTAAACTTTTATACCTTTTAAATGGTTAATCTTTGCTTTTTAGAGTAAGGAGAGCCCCAAATAGAAGGATTTCATTTTGGTAAATGTGAGGAGCATAGAAGAAATGACAATTGACAGAAATCAATGCATGTCAAAAGATGTACATGTCCACATATAGAAAAAAGGAAGAATCTTGTAATACCAATTGTAGCTAAGAACGTGGAAAAAAAGATATGCATACTTTCCACAGGTGAGAATGAAAATTTCACAAACAACTTTTTGTCAATTTGGCAATATCTCACAAAATTAAAGATGCATATAGCCTCTTACCCAGCAGTTCTCTTTGGTTATATACCGTGGATAAACTCTCACATTTTGTCCAAATAGACACTCATGGCAATGTTCAGAGAAGACTTGTTTTGTTTTTTTCACTGTTAAATTCTACCAAGCATTTTTTTTTATTTTTTAATTTTTAATTTTTAAAAGATATTTACGTTACATAAATGTTACATAAAAAATATAGGGGATTCCCATATGCCCTGCTCCCCACACTGCCCCCATTTGCCCCCATTAACCACATTCTTTATTAGTGTGGTACAGTCATTGAAATTGAACACATTTTTGGAGCATTGCCACTAAAGATGGGTTATAGTTTACATTGTAGTTCACTCCCACACAATTCTGTAGGTTATAGCAAGATATATAATGGTCTATATCTGGCCTATATCTGTCATTGCAATGTCATTCAGGACAATTCCCAAGTCCTGAAAATGTCCCCGTATTACATCCATAGATCTCTTTTCTCTTGCTGTTTTCAGTAATCTCTCTTTGTCTTGAGCATTGGACAATTTGACAAGTATATGTCTTGGAGAAGGCCTATTAGGATTTATACTGTTTGGGGTGCACAGCACTTCCTGGACCTGTACATCCATGTCCTTCAACAGGGTTGGGAAGTTTTCAGACATTATTTCCTCCAACACACATTATGTCCCCTTTCCTTTCTCTTCTCTTCTCCCTCCGGGGTGCCTATAATGCATTTGTTTGTGCATTTCGTGCTGTCATTCAAATCCCTGCTGGATTTTTTCTCTCTTTTTATCTATCTGTTCTACTATCAGTGTGATTTCAGTTATACTGTCTTCTTGTATTGTGCCATTCATCACCATCATATCTATTATCATTTTATGTATTTTTACAGTTTCTTCAGGGTGTTCTCCCAGTATCTTCGTAATACCCTTAATCTCTTTCTTCACTTCATTAAGTTGATTCATTATATTTGTTTGGCTATCTCCGATTAGTTTCTCCATGGTCTGCGTCTCCTCCTGTTTTTCAGTTGGTTCATTGGATTGGGCCATGTCTTCCTGTTTCTTAGTATGAGTTGTAATTTTTTATTGGTGTCTAGACATCAGTTTATCTTGATGGGTTTGCTCAGTTGATTAGCGTCTCTTTGTAATCTAGGGTTCAATTTTGTTGTTTTTGTGTGTGGTAAGTTTTCACTTTGACACGTTGTTTCTCTTATTCTATTTCCTTGCTGTTATCTATGTTCCCTTGGGAAAAAAAAATTAGGGCTAGAGAAAAGGAAAGAGGTAAGAGGAGAAAAAGGATAATAGTAATAATAATAGTAAAAGGTAGAGAGAAACCATATGAGCCCTAGGAAATGAATACTTAACTTGAGTAAGAAGTGCAGAGGAATAATAACAAAAAAAGTTGAGTACAAACAATGAGATGAGAAACTGAATAAAGAAAAATAGATGGGATGAATTAAAAGGCCAGAATGATGAGAAAAGAGGGAAATAGAAAAGACAGGAAAAAAAATTAAAAATAGAAAAAAACAGAAAAAAGAAGAGAGAATAAAGACAAGGAAAACTGAAGATCAAACAAAAAGAGGTGGAATGTAAGAACAACAACAGAAAGCAGAAGATAGAAAGATGAATGAAGAGAAAGAAATAGTATAGCTAGACAAAATTGGTAAACAGGAA
Organism: Tolypeutes matacus; assembly: GCA_026826555.1. NCBI lineage: Eukaryota > Metazoa > Chordata > Mammalia > Cingulata > Chlamyphoridae > Tolypeutes > Tolypeutes matacus. The sequence goes on along the minus strand of JAKSZT010054304.1, from coordinate 36,370,195 downwards.
AAGGGCAACAAAGGAAAGGGAAACACAATAATGAAGAAACAATACAGCAGCACCTAATTAAAAAAAAATGGGGTGGGATGGGGAGAGAGGATAAAAAAAAAGAAACAAACAAACAAACAAACAAGCAAACAAACAAAAACCATGGAAAAACAGCCTTCCCTCTTAGGCCCCCTAAGGAGCTTCTCAGGCTGCCAGTGTTCATCAATTGATTACCCTGCAGCATGCCCTCTGCGGGTTTTGAACTAGGTTTTAGCAAGTTAACTAAGTTAAATTTTAAAAAAAGAATCTTTTTTAAAAAAATAAGAGATCCAAGAAAAGCTAATACAAAATGAATGTCTATATGTTCCCTGTCCTAAAGTATCAGCTGGATGTCTGCTAACTCAGTGGATCATTTTTCTAAGAAGAGGGGACCATGTATTTTCAAGACAGGAACTCCTCAACTGAGTTAAAAGTTCTCCTTGGGTCAGTTAGCCTTTCAGAAAGCTATCCGCCCACTTTCCCTGAGGCAGGTTAGAATCTTTGCAGTTGGTCAGAGTCCTGCAGATTAGGCACCTATCCCTATCTTCTTTCTATTCTAATTGCTTTCTCTCCTAGGGCAGCTGGAAAGAAGTGCCAGCCAGTGTGAGCAGAGGCCCCCTCCCCTCTCCTGATCAGGTCAATGTTTCTTCAGAGATTCAAAGTGGACCATGATGACTGAACTCACCACAAAAAAACACTCTCGACCCTCTTCCAGAACCTTCCTCCTCTCTGATAGGAAGAGGGTTCTGGTGAAGAAGCTTTCTACCACCTGCCTCCCTTAGGGGAGTTGGAATTTTGATAGTTTTCAGTGTGGGACTAGTCAATTGCCTGTCTCAGCCCTATCCCCGCCCAAGTTCCTCTTTTCCAGGGCTGCTGGGTGTGTTCTCCTCTCCCCTCTTCCTGGGCTACCTCAGTCCCAGCTGGTATGCTCCCCAAAGTTCAAAGGGGGCCCATATAACCATACTCACAGATAGGAAACCCCTCTCCACCCTTCACCAGAACCCTCTTCCTACTAGAGAACATACCTTCCCACTCAGCGGCTGGTGGGAGTCAGGGGGTTCATGGAGGCTTTTTGCCTTGAGGGTGGGGCTTAGCCACCCGCTGTTTCCAGCCACAGTGGTGAGAAACCTATGGTTTTCCCTTGGGCTCTTTATCTCTTTATCCAATTCACTCCAGATTGATACTATGAAGCCTCCTGCTCTGTGGATTCCCAGAACAGCTCATTCGGCTAAGATTTTGCCCCTTCTCAGCCATTTTTTTTTTGTGAGAGAGGTGGGAGTGTACACCTAAGCCAATGCCATCTTGCTGGAACTCCCCAGGCTTATTTTTTAATATCAAAATTGAAAGCAACCTAAGTTTCTGGTGAAATTAATGAAAGGTAGTCACAGATATCAGCAAATTTGAACTGCACAAACTTAATACTGAGACTACCACCATGATATGAATTAAAATGTTGACAGTATCAAACCATTTGTACACAGTTTTTAAATGTGTAAGAAGTTACCAAGTATTTTAAACTATACTTGTGATGCAAAAAGTTATAGAATTGCTTGAAAATGATTACCACTTTATACTGGCAATTAACTCTGGAAAGAAAGGGGATCCATAGGAAGAGTGGACACAGAAAGTTTCATTAGCATTGCGAATGGTATAATACCAAAAGCTCGTTGGTAGGTAAATTGTTTATTATATTAGTTTTATGCCATTTGACAGGTCTTGTCAATATATTTGTTCACAATACATTTGTTTAAAAGAGCTTTCTGAACACTCAGGCTAAGAAATAAATTAACTTAGAACAATAATATTGTGAATCTAATTAACAGCCCTGTATTATATATTTGAATGAGGTTAAAAGGGGAAATTGAACCAGTAGATTTATCATCATATTGTCAGAAGCTTGGGTGCTTTCTGTCCCTTTATTGTCCAGTAATCATGCCTATGAGTTGTTTCTTTAAATATACTTTTTATTTTCTTTTAAAAAAAGATACTTAGATTACATAAATATTGCATAAAAAATATAGGGGATTCCCATATGCCCCGCTCCCTAGCCCTCCTACATTTTCCCACAGTAATAACATCCTTCATTAGTGTGGTGCATATGTTACAATTGATGAACACATTTTGGAGCACTGCCACTAAGCATGGATTATACTTTACATTATAGTTTATACTCTCTCCCACACATTTTTGTAAGTTATTACAAGATATATAAAGGCCTGTATCTGTCATTGCAATGCCATTCAGGACAATTCCCAAGTCCCAAAAATGTCCCCAAATTAAAGCTATATTTCCTTCTCCCTCGCATCAGAACCTCTAGTGGCCACTGCCTCCACATCAGTGGTAAAAGTTCTTCCATTGCTAGAATAACAATAAGTCTATAGTAGAATGACAGCAAGTCTACTCTAGTCCATCCTTCATTCCCCGATTCTAAGAATTCTGGCATGGTGATGCCCACTCTGTCTCTAATTGAGAGGGGACTTAGATCTCATGGGGAAGATGGATGGGACTATCTTGCTTTCAGTTACAGACTCTCTCTGTTCCTTGAGATGGTCATTGTCCATCATCATCACCTTGTTAGTTGTCCTGAGTAAGTCCAGTGAACTGGAGAGTAGGTGTTGCAAATCTGTTGAAATTCAGGGCCCAGCTAGCACATGGACAAACCAAAGATTTAAGTATCTTGGACATAAATCTATCAACTCTAGTACTAACGATAGCATCAAATAGAATGGGCAGAAGAGCCATGTGTAGGGAAAACACAACTGAGTCCAACTCTGTCACACTGGGGAAGATAAATTCCAAAGTAGGACCCACTGGCAGGACACTGAACTCCTGAGCTGTCTGCCCTGCCTATAGTGTCTGGATGTCTCCAAAGCCCTCAGGAGTCCTGCTATATGTGGTAATACTTATTCTGGCAGTCAATGAGATCCTGCTGAGACGTTCATGAGTGTAACCTCTGGAATGACCACCCAAATCACTTTGAAGTCTGTTAGCCATATAAACTAATTTGTCTTTACCCCTTCCCCCTTTTGGTCAAGGTCTTTTTCAAGTAGCATTGATAGTTGGTGCTTGGTAGTAAATCACCAGTTCCAGAGAGGCCCAGCCCCTGGAGTCATGTCCCATGCTGGGGGGAAGGCAATGCATTTATATGCCGAGTTTAGCTTAGAGAGAGGCCACATTTTAGCAACAAGGAGGGTCTCAGGAGGTAGCTCTTAGGCATCCTATAATACTAGGCTAAGTTTCAATTTCAAGGTTCATAAGTACAGTCATCACTAATAAGGGCTTGTCAATGGTCCATCCTCCTTCACTACAAGGAGTTGCCCTTTCTGTCACTGCCATTCTAGTTACACCTAGCAGATATTTTGTTTATAATACCACTTCAATTGCTTGTATGTGTGTGTATATAAATGTATATAGACTAAGTTGGGCATTTATTTTCAATGCAATTTAAAATATTTTAATCATTTCAATTAATTTTTGCGAAGATTTTTCTTTTCCCTCTCGACTTTCCTTCCTCTTACCTTATCTCTCTTCCTTACTCTCAACCTTCCTCCCTCCCTTCTCTTTCTTTTTACCGTTATGTAAAAAATGTGTTAAGGAGCAACGGTTTTACAGAAATGCAAATTTGCATTCAATACCAATGCAATAACTTCATAAATGTGTAGTGTTGGAATAATTGCTTGACCTTGGTGAACTTGAATTACTCCCTCTGTTTCTTCAAAAGTATTGTGATGATCAAAGAAGAACGCAAATGTAAAGCTGCTAATACAATTTCACTCTAAGGGTGGACACTTTTTAAAAAAAAAATTTATTCTATAGAATTAATATTGGAGTTGTGAAAAAACACAAGTATGCAAAATCTAGAAATTTCACAGTTTAATATTTATTGACATATAAATTAATTTTTAAATTGACAATATGAATTTGTCTGCTTTAAAATGTAAACTTAGCTATTCATTGACAAGTCTTGGATATATTATTGTTTCTAAGTTAATTAATTTATTTTTGCTGTTGGTGTTTTATTAGAGAAGTTGTAGATTTACAGAAAAATCATGAATAAAATCCAGTATCTATATACCACCCTGATAGTACCACCTTACATTAATGTTGTTCATTTATTACAACTGATGAAAGAATGTTTCTATAATTAGTGTTTGTGTTATATATTCCTGTTTGTTTTTTTTTCTTAATTTTTGTTCTAGAAACAAACATACAGCCTAAATTTTTCCTTTTTAACCATGTTCAAATATAAAATACAGTGCTGTTAATTACATTAATTATTATAATAATTATTAGAATATTATTGGTCTAAATTAATTTGTTTCTTAACCTGAACTTTATTTCACCTATTATTTCTCTGATATTCCTGAAAGCACTGAGCTGCACTTTTATATCTTTAAAGAAACTTGCTTCTCTATGCATTCATGTTGAATGAATATTGATTAAAAATAAAAGGAGGAATAAATTTTAATACCTATCTATGTTTTTTGTAACTTCTGTAATATTTCTTGAAACTAATCATCTTATATACCTTCATTCAGGCACTCTACTCTATGGACCTTCTACTTCGTCACTTTTTTTAAATGCTGCAAGAGATACAAAATTGAATAAATCAATTTCTGCCCTTATTCTATTTTGAACAGCAAACTGGCATATCTAAGAAATAGCACTACCAATCTATGCTCTTATACTAACATAAATCATGACTAGAGATTTATTATTTATTTATTTTGACAGTTATTATAACCCATCACTGTACTCTTAGAATACTGTAAATGATATTGTTTGAAATTGTCAGTGTGAGTTCCATTCAGGGATTTTGTCTGTTCTGCCTATTGCTCTCTGCGCACAGTACCTGTACAAAAGTGCTTGGAAAAAAGTGATGGAAAGAAAAAAAATTGTCTATTTCTGTGCTAGAATTACTTAAAAAAAAAAATTCTATAATGTATTTTCCTAGCAGTCAGTAGAAGTTCAAAATACTTCTTTTTTTTCCCCAAAAGATTGTTGACTATTCTTTCATAGTTAATCTTTTATATAAACTTCATCATCTGTCAATAGCTTAAAAGTTGACTTGGTGATTTCATTTGTAATTAGACTTCATTTTGAAATTAACTTGAAGTTTACACTGCTCTGAGGACATTTTTCAGCTTGTTAAATATGCAAAAATCACCCTGCGAGGTATGTTTTAATATTTTTTTCCTGTTATAGATGAGAACATTGAGGCACAAGAAATTTAAATAACTTCCCTCAGAATAAATTTTGCCTGGATTTTAAGCCTATCCATGCAGCTTCTCTTCAGAGTTTGTTTACATAATGATTATACAATCTTTTCCCCATACAGAATTAAGATTATGTTATATCTCTATAACGTTTATATTTGTATGTATTCTTTATAATCTTATTTTTAAATTTTTATAATTTAAATTGTGAAAGGACTCTTCTAGCCTTTTGTAGTAGGCAGAATTCTAAAACTGAACCAAGATTCCATACCCTGATCCCAGAATCTGTGGTGGATATGAGAAGATATCATCCTCATGGTTGTCTTTTTATATGGAATAGGTGACTTTAGATAATTATCTAGGTAGAATGAATCTCTTCAAAAGCACTAAAAACATCAGAGATTCAAAGCTTGAGGCAGATTCAGCCACTATTACTAGTCTGATAATGGAGGGAGCCACATGAGACGGAATACGGGCATCCTCTAGGGGCAGAAAAGGGCCCTAGTTTGTCGCCAGCAGGGAAACCCGGAACTTAGAACTATAGTCATGAGATACTATGTTGGATTCTGCCAACAACCAGTGAACTCGAAGAAGTCATTAAGCTCCAGATGGGAGCCGTGACCCCAGCCTACAACTAGATTTTAACCTTGTGATATGCCGAGTAGAGAACCCAAACACATTATGGCACACTTTTTACTCCCCAACTGTGAGATAATCAATGTATGTTTCAAGAGCTAAGTTTGTGGTAATTTGTTACCAAGGAAATAGAAAACTAATGCGTATTTACTTTATCTTAGTGGTTATTTTTAGTGTAAATGAAAACCATAGAACAGTTACCAAACTCTTTACTGATTCTAACAAATTTTTTTTAAGCAATTGTTTGTTATTTTCTTGTATTTCCACGTGTGGATATTGACTTTACTTTTCGACATTGATACTCCTTTTCACTGTCTTAGTTATTACCTAGTAACTGCAGAATGAAATTGAAGATAGGAGTCATGACAGACTCCACTATCTTATTCATGAAAACAATAGCAAATCTGTTGTTGTTGCTGAAGCTGATTTTCAGGTTCTTGGTCATGTCGTAAGAAAGAATTCAGAGATGCATGACAGTTATAAGAAAGTAATAAAATAGTAAGGGGAAAGTACACACTCAAGACGTGTGTTCAGGTGTGCTCAAGGTAGAGATGTGCGCGCTCTCCCTAGGGGTTTCTGGTTTTTTGGCTATAATAGAGATTTAGCGTATATGCTGATTGATGTCTTTGACACAAAGCAAGGGAAATTCATTGGGTGGTCTGGTTTCTAGGGAGTGCTCTTTGGTGAAGTTTGGCCACGAGCTCTGCAGGGTGCACTGACCGGCAGTGATTGGCCTCTGGCCACTGTCCTTGAGCCCTGCTGCATGTTTACTGCAGGAGGTGGTGTTATGAAAGTAGGTCCTTGGTTGGGGCCCTTCCTGTTTTTCCTTCATTCTGCTCTGCAGTGTGAAAATGTTGCAAGTTGCATTCCAATAAGGGAGTTTGTGAAGTCTTTATCTTTATCATGAAAAAAAAAATAGCAAATCTGTTATTTCATCATAAGGTTAAGCATTGATATCTGAGGGATGCATTTTATCAATTTTAAGTATGATTCCTTTTCCCCCTAATCAAAAGTTTAATCATGATAGCTTATTACATTTTATCAAATGCACTTCAGGATCTATTGAAATATTCAAATGGTATTTCTCCTCTCATTTGTTGTTAAATTGAATTGTGTTGATAGCTTTCCTAAAATCAAAACATCATTTTCTTCCATTAATAAATCCACCATTATTATAGCATACCATTTTATGCTCTGACACTGTATTTGGACTACTTAATATTTATTAACTATCTGTGTCTCTATAATGGTAGGAATGAAATGTATCTGTTGTTTTCTGTATGAAATCAACCTGCCTGTTAAAGCTTTAAATTTTATGCTATATTTATAGAAATAATTATAATACATTTTCCATTTTACTTCTTTTAAGTAAACTGAAACAAGAATTTGTTCTTAATTTAATATATTCTACACATCCCTTTATGCTTATCCTAAGTCTTGTGATTTAACTAGCAATGCATTTTTCTTTAAAATGTTCTTCAGTATTTCAAGTTTGCTGATAAAATTTTGTTATTAATTAAAATTTAATTATGTTTAATCTCCTCTGACTCTGTCAGTATACTCTCCTTTTATCCCAAATGCTTAATATTTAGATTCAATAATCTTTAGCAAACTTGTTAATCATCTGAGCATTTTTACTGGTGTTAAATCCGGCCTTACTTTTAACACTTATAGATTTCTTCCATTTAACTATTTTGTGTTTCCTAATCACTTCCATGTACTTTCTTTGAATTAATTTTATACATATTCTAGATTCTTACTTAAGTTAAAAATTTAACTAATGCCCAACCTATCCTCTGGTAAACTATATCCTAGATTCTGACCCTATGAATTTGTTTATTCTAATTAGTCCATAAGAGTGCGATCATACAATATTTGCACTTTTGTCTGGTTCATTTCACTTAGCATGATTTCTTCAAGGTTCATCCATGTTTTGCATGTAGCAGAACTCCATTCCTTTTTATGGCTGAATGATATTTTATTTTTGTATATACCACATTTTGTTTATCCATTATCACTTGTGGGACATATGGGTTGCTTTTGGTAATTGTAAATAATGGAACTATGAACATTGGTGTGAAAATATCTGTTCCAGTACCCACTAACAATTCTTTTGTGTATATACCTAGAACTGACATTGCTGGGTCACATGGTAATTCTATACTTTACTTTCTGAGGAACTGCTAAATTGTCTTCCACAGCAGCTGCATTCACCATTTTACATTCTCACTAAAAATGAATGGATATTTCTATTTCTCTGAACACTCTCCAACACTTGTAATTTTCCATTCTTTTTAAATAGTAGCACTTTAATGTGTCCGAAATAGTACCACATTGTGGTTTTGATTTGTGTTTCCCTGATGGCTAATGATTTTCAGCATCTTTTGATGTGCTTTTTGGCCATTGTATTTCTTCATTAAAAATGTCTATTCAAGTTTTTGCCCAAATTTTAAAATGAGGTGTTTGTGTTTTTATTGTTGATCTGAAGCCTTTCTTTATATATTCAAGATATTAAACCCTTTTGGGGTACATGGCTACCAAATGTTTATCCCATTGTGTAGGTTGTCATATTACTTTCATTTTTTAATTTATTTGATGTGCAAAAGTTTTCATTTTGGGATGAGGTAAATTTATCTATTTTATTTTTCCTCTTGCTGCTTGTGCTTTGGGTGTAAAGTCTAAGAAACCCTTGCCAAACACAAATTCCTGAAGATGTTTACCTATATTTTCTTCTAGGAATTTTATAGTTCTGGCTATTATATATAGGTCTGTGATCCATTTTGAGTTGCTTTTTATGTATGGTATGAGGTAGGATGCACTTTTATTCTTTTGCAAATGGAGACCCAGTTTTCCCAGCACCATTTGTTGAAGAGACTATTCTTTCCCAATTGAGAGGCATTTGTCCCCTTGTCAAAAATCAATTTGCTCTTAAGGTGTGCATTGATTTCTGAACTCTCTATTCTATTCCATTGGTCTATGTGTCAGTTCTTGTGCCAGCCCCCATTTGTTTTGATTAATATGTCTTTGTAATAAGTTTTAAAATTGGGAAGTGTGACTTCTTCAAATTCATTCTTCTTTTTTCAAGAAGGCTTTGGCTCTTTAGAGCCCTTTACCCTTCCATATAAATTTAATGATTGGCTTTTCCCTTTATGCAAAGTAGGTTGTTAGAATTTTATTAAGATTGTCTTCAACCTGTAAATTGCTTTAGTTAGAATTGACATCTCCATATTTAGTCCTCCAATCCATGAACATGAAATGGCTTTCAATTTATTTAGGTCTTCTTTGATTTTTTTTAGTAATGTTTTATAGTTTTCTATGTACATGACCTTTACATCCTTGGTTAGAATTATTACTAGATTTAAACAAAATAGAGTTTATTCTTTGTTTTGCTTTTTAAATGGATTTTTTTTTGTTTATTTCTTCTTCTGATTGTTTATTACTTTAATATAGAAGCAATACTGAATTGGGGGTGTCCTTTATCATGTTGAAGAAGTTTCCTTCTGTTCCTGGGTTTCTAAGTGTTTTTATCAAGAAGTGGCCCTGGAATTTGTCAAATGCCTTTTCTGCATCAATTGAGATGATCATGTTTTGTTTTGTTTTTTCCCCCTTTATTCTCTTAATGTGGTATATGGCATTAATTGATGTTCTTTTGATGAACCACCTTACATAACTGGGATAAATCCCATTGATAACGGTGTATAATTATTTTAATGTGCTGTTAGATTCACTTTGCTAGTATTTTTGTTGAGTAATCTTGCATCTATATTCATGAGAAATATTCGTCTGTAATTTTCTTTTCTTGTGGTATCCTTTTCTGGCTTTGGTATGAGGGTGATGTTGGCATCATAGAATTAATTAGGGACTGTTTCCTCCTCTTCAATTTATTGAAGAATTTGATCATGTTTAGTGCTAATTCTTCTTGGAATGTTTGGTAAAATTCCTCTGTGAAGACATCTGGTCCTGGGTTTTTCTTTGTTGGGAGGTTTATAATTAGTGATTCAATCTCTTTCCTAGTTAGTGGTTTGTTAAGAGCTTCTATTTCTTCTTTATCAGTATAGGTAGCTTGTGTCTTTCTAAGAATTTGTTCATTCCAAATAGGTTATCTAATTTGTTGGTGCACCGGTGTTCATAGTATCCCCTAAGAGTATTTTTATTTCAGTGGGCTTGGTAGTGATGTCTTCCATTTTATTTCTTATTTTGGTTATTTGTGTACTAATTCTATTTTCTTTTTCATTAGCCTACCTGAAGCTTTTTTGACTTTATTGATCTTTTCACAGAATCAACTTTTGGTTTTATCAATTCCCTCTATTGATTTAATTCTCTGTGTCATTTGCTTCTAATTAATATTTATTTCCTGACTTATGCTCAGTTTGGATTTAGTTTGCTCTTTTTTTTCTAGTCCTTCCAGTTTTGAGGTTAGGTCTCTTATTTGAAACTTGATTTCTTGTGTAATGTAAGCATTTAGAGCTATAAATTTTCCTGTCAATACTGCCTTTGCTGCATCCCTTAAGTTTTGATATGTTGTATTTTAAAATATTACTGATAATGCAGAACATTCTTCCATCATTTTGCTTTTTAGCCTTTATGAGTCTTATACCTATTTTGTCCCTCAATTCTTCCATTAATTTCTATTTTCATATATATTTGATTATTTGTAGCATATTGAGTCCCTTCTCATTTCTATATTGATATATTTTTAACATATATTTCTTGTGGTTACCATGGATTAAAATTTAACAGTCTAAACATATAGCAATGATATTTGATTTGTGTGGTGGCTTGAAACTGTGTGTACCCCCAGAAAATCATGTTTTTAAAGTTAATCCATCCTGTGGGTATAAATCTATTATTGTATGTCGGACCTTTTAATGAGGCATCAGTTAAAGTGGGACCCAGGGTGGATCTTAATCCTCTTATTGAAGTCCTTTATAAGAATGTGTAATTTAGACAAAGAGAGAAAATGCCATGAAAGCAAGAAGCTGAAAACAATGAAACCTGGAAGAGAAGGGAGGAACCAGTAGATGCTGCCATGTGCCTTGCCATGTTGTACAGGAGTCAAGAATCACTGACAGCCAGTCTTTGGGAAGAAAGCATCACCTTGATGATGCCTTGATTTAGACAGTTGCATAGCCTCAAAACTGTAATTTTATAAGCTGATAAATTTCCATTGTTAAAAGCCAGCCATTCTTGATATATTTCTTTTGGCAGCCTAGCAAACTAAATTTGATACCAATTTAACTTTAATAGCATACACATACACAGTTGCTATACCATTCCAACCCCAGCAATTTTTGTATTTGTTACAAATTATATCTTCATATATTTTATGTCCAAAACCACTGAATTATTACTTTTTATGTATTTGCATTTTAATACCTGTAGGAAATAAGAAGAGGTGTTACATACCAACAAATACAAGAGAATAAGCCTGGCTTTTATAATTACCCATTTCTTTATGCCACTTTGAAACACTGTCTACTGTCTTTCCTTTCAGTCTGAAGAATTCCTTAAAGCATTGCTTGTAGGGCAAATCTAGCTGTAACGATATCATTCAGCTATTGCTTATCTGAGAATGCCTTAATATCTCTCTCAATTTTGAAAGAAAGTCTCACCAGATATAAAATTATTGTTTGGCAGTTGTTTTCTCCATGCATTTTAACTATTTCAATCCACTGCTTTCTTGCCACTCTGGTTTCTCATGAAGAAATCAGCACTTAATGAAATTGGGACTCCCTTGTACATAACATGCTAGTTTTCTCTTACAACTTTTGGAACTTTCTTCTTGTCCTTTACATTTAACAATTTGGTCAGTATGTAATGGATTGTATTTCTCTTCAGGTTTATGACTGATTGGTGTTCTCTAGGATTCTTAGATGTACATATTCACATCTTTTGCTACATTTGGGAAATTCTCTATCATTATTTCTTTGATTATTCCCTCTGTCCCTTTCTCTCTTTCTTCTTCTTCTGGGACTCTCATAATGCATATTGGTATGCTTGATGGTGTCCCACAGCTCTCTTAGGCTATTTTCACTTTTTATAATTGTTTGTTCTATCTGCTCCTCAGCCTGACTCATTTCAATTGTCTTGTCTTTGAGTTCACTGATTCTTTCTTCTGCAGACTGCAATCTGCTGTTGAAATCCTTCTGGTAATTTTTTTCAAATTCATTTGTTGTGGTCTTCAACTCCAATATTTCTCATTTGGTTCCTTTGTAAAATTACTATCTCTCCTTGGAGATTCCCATGTTGTTCATTCATTGTTTTCCTAATATTCTTTATTCCTTTCTGTGTATTTTCCTTCATCTCCTTGAGCATATTGTAATTTTGAAAGTATTTTTCCAATATATCCACAGTATGGTATTCTTTGTTGATGTTTTCTAGATTTTTTTCTTCATCATTTCAAGGTTTCATCATATCCTGATTATTTGTCTTTAATATTTTCTATACACTATACATTTTAATATTTTAAAATGTTAGCTATGGGATATTTTCCCTAAGATGTTTTTTCTTGAGTTTGTATGCAAAACCAAGCAATCTTAAGCAAAAAACAAATAAACAAACAAAAAAACACTTTTTACCATCTTGTATATTTGCTTTGTGTTGACTGGTGCTCTCCTTCAGCGTTCAGCCATACTATCAGGAAGATCAGTCCAAGGCAAATGCAAAGTGCAGGATCCTCCCTGTCTTTGCTGTATCTGTGTCTTGTCCAGGGATTGGGCTTGCTCTGGCTTTAGGAGTTCCCCAGTTTACAGGAGTTTGAATGTCACCTCTACTTCCAAGGAAACAGACCTTCTACCTCTCCCAGATGTTCCACTGCAGGTCTTAAAGCAGGTAAGCCTTTGCCTTACACTACTTTCATTGTTTGAAGCTGCTTTTGCCTGGAGGGAAAATTCTGATAGGGAGCATGCCAGGGGAGATGTTCCCAAGTCTGTTTTTCCATGCTAGAACAAGGCCAGGAATCCACAGAGGGAGTGCAGGCTTCCTCCAAACTTTCCTAGGGAAAGGATGATGGAGGGTCCAGAAAGGGTGCCAGGAGCCTCTTTTATGGCTCCCCAAAGATGTGCTTTCTCGACTCAGCACCTGCCCAGAAATGCAGTCCTTAAACTGTCCTCTGCAGCTCCAAGGAAACATCTTTATCTGGGGTGTGTTGGAAAAAATGGTTGCGTTAGATCTGGGCTTCCAGTGATATGAAATAGCTATTCAAAATATTGGTACTCACCTACCACCTACCTCCCGGGTTCAGGTCTTGTTGCCTCCTAAAAGAAGATGAGCAGACACCACCCCCACCACAAATGAGCTAGATGCCGCCCCCATTGCAATAAGCAGATGTCTAAGCCAGCAGACAACACAGCCCATAGGAAGCAGATATGGATCAGGCCATTGGGCACTCGCTTCTCGTGTGGAAGGTCCTGGGTTCAGTTCCCAGTGCCTCCTGGAGAAGGTGAGCACACAATGAAGCAGACATACAAGAGAACTATCAGGGGAAAGGGGGGATAAATAAAGAAAAATAAAATAAGTAAATAAATCTTTAAAAAAAGCAATGATCAGCGATACTACTGTGTCAATCCCCTACTTTTTATTCAGATGTCTGATTTTCACCTGTATTTCTTCTAAAGACATTCAATGATTTTATGCTTTTATATTAATCTGATTCCACTCCTGTGTGTCTTACATTAATTTCCCATTGTTTTGTTCTATTAATAACACATTTCTTGATTTGCATCATACTAAGAAATATTCTCATTTTCATATTGCATCAATTATTTCAATTCGATTTGGTGAAGGAAGAGAAGGCAACACATTCCTCTACTCATCATGAACATATTTCTGCTCATTTGGAAGAGACTTCTAATGGAAAAGAATTTATTATAATTACACTTAAAATTATGTATGTTTAAATATGATTATGCAAGTTATTCTTACAGGTGTCAAAGGAGAACATGATAGATTTAATGGTACTAATAATAGATGTTTTTTATAATCAGCATGACATCAGAATAAAAGGTCTATCTAAAGGGTCAGTAGGGTGAATAACTGTGTGGCAAAGTAATGCACACAAAGTATAATGTAGAAATTATACCATGCTTTGTTTTTTCTAGTTCTACTGAAGCAGGCTCATCAGTTAAATACATGAAGCTATATTCTTGTTCACTGCCAGTTTTCTTGTACAGATTGTTCTGATTTTATTTCTGTTTGTGCTTGTTTATTGCTTGCTTAATTGATCCTTAGTCCTTGTTCCAGAGGGAAGATAAAAAAATTTTCTTAGTGTGTGTGATGCAAAGCACAAATGGGATGTTTCTAGTCACTGTGTGGCCATCCTGAAGACAATACTTCCAAAGTCATCGCTTTTAAAGGTGTAGAATGACCTGGGGGATGGGTATACTGGTAGAGGAAGCATCTCATATAGTGAAGGCTATTTATATGGACATGAAGTGCCAAGATCTTTCTTGGCAAAGAAGAGTGGAGCTGGTGCTCTAAGGACTGCTGTGACCATTCTGATGGATCTGTATTACACATGGAGGATGGAAGTCACTTCACTGATATGCATTGAGTTGTTGATGACCATCAAGCACAACTAACCTGATTTTTCCAGACATGCATAAAATCCGTAAGACTAATGTGTTGTACCAATGAGAGTGAATATGTCTTTCCAAATGCCCTATATTTCTTTTCCTGCTCTACTTGTTTAATGTGACATATCACTGGATTTAATATAATCTAGAAAAATAAAGAAATTCGGTATTTCATTTTGCCTATATGAAGCATATTTGCTACAATAGAAAACCTCCTCATGTTTCAACTCAGGAACTATATTTATTGAGCAAAAAACAAAAACAAACAGACACTGAATTAAAGAATTCCATAATCTTACCTAAATGTGTGTACACAATTCCTGTATGGCTTAACCAGTGGCTTTCAGACCTCATGTGATATGATATATCAGCAGTTCTTGATATAGTTGAACATTTCTTCCTTTTTAAAATGCTTTTCCCACTTGGCTTCTAGGATGGATTTTCCTCTTCCCTCATGAGTTTTCCCCTTCTGTCTCCTTTGTTTATCCTGGTCATATCCCTAAACTTTTAACTTAACCTCCATTATTTTGCATTGATGAATTTCAATTCTGCATGAATTTTAATCTCCAAAGATTATGGTTTTAAACAGTCTTCACCCTTTATTATTGACTTATAATAATACTTTCTGATGTTTTTTCATTCCTTCTTGTATTGGTGCACTTCCTTTGGTGATAAATTATCTTTGGTTAGTTTAAGTATATCTCTTAGTCCAGGTCTCTGATGTTAGGTAATTTCTCAGTTTTCATTTGTCTGAAATTTTTAAATATGCCTACTAGCTAGACAACTCTAGGATGACAGTTATTTTATTTCAGCAATGAAAGACTTAATTCCTTTGTTTCTGAGCTTATCTGATTTCTTTTGAGAAGTCAGCACTTAGTTTTAACTATTCCTTTAAAAAAAGAATATGTAGATTTATCACTTAGCAACTTTTAATATTTGGCTATGTTTTTAATTTTCAGCAGTTTGCCAAATGTGTCAGATATGCAAAATGTGATTTTCTTTGTAGTTATCATGTTTGCTCTTTGTAGAGACTTTTAAATCTGTGGATTAATCCCTTTACCAGTTTTGGAATATTTTCTCTTTTTCTACAACTCAAATCACAAATGTATTATACTTTAACACAATGTCCAATAATGTTTCCAAACATCTTTGTTTGCAATTACTATCATTTTATCTTCTTTCTGCTTTAATCTGTGAATTTTCTGCTATACCACCCTGAACGCGCCCGATCTCGTCTGCTGAACCTTCAATTTACTATTACCCTTTACTGGTGTGTCTAATATGTTCTTTAAACCTGTCTTTATCAATCTTAAATTTAGTTTTTTTTTATATTTTCATTTTTAGGATTTCTTTTTTATATACATGCAAGTTCTCTGGTGAAATTCTCTGTCATTTCATCTATTGTCCTTAATATATTAAACATACTTTAACTCCAATTTCAGTATCAGAAGTGAGTTCACTTACATTATCTATCTTTGAGTCTTTTGTGGACCCCAGAAAATTATGTTCTTAAGCCAGCCCATTCCTGTGCATGTCAACCTATTTATGTGGGACCTTTTCGTTAAATTTAGTTAAGGGACATTTTTATTAGATCACCTTTGATTACATCGCTTGAGTTTGCTGGAATCAGGGCGTACTAATCCTTTACTGGAGTTTTATATAAACTGAGGACTAAAAGCAGAGACACACAGAGAAACAGAGCTGTAAGCTTTTACCCTACCATGTGAGAGAGGACTCCAGGATGGCCTTTTGCTGCAGAAAGATAGAGAAACTCCAGGAGCTGAGAGTGAGGCTGGAGGCTGGAATCAGTGGCGCAGCCTGAAGCTGAAGCAAGGCCTGGAAGAGAGAGGGGAGAGATGAGTCATACACTTGATTGCCCACAGCTGAACTCGAAGAGAAAGTGAGCCTGGAGCAGAAGACACAGACAGGTCACCATTTTGCCTTGCCACGTAGCATGAGTCCAGGGTCAGCCGAGCAGCTGACCTTTGGTGAGACAGCATCTCTGATGATGCCTTGATTTGAATATTTTCACACCCTTGGAACTGTAAGATTTTACCCTAACAAATTCCCATTATAAAAGTCAACCCATTTCTGGTATTTTACCTTTGGCAGCCTTTAGTTTTAGGCAAACTAAAACATTACCTTTTCTTTTAAATTTTGTTTTATGCCATTTTCTATTCTTTCCTAGCACTCCAGGTAAATTTTAATCAAAGTCCAGTCATTGTGTATAATATCTGAGAATGACTCAGGATACTTCTGCAGAAAGGATTTATTTATTTTTTTTGTAGCAGGCAGAGCATGGATAATTACCTTGATTCATTCAAAGCTGGTTTATTTTTAACTTTCCCTTCTTTCTTGCACAGCCCTTTCAGAGATATCAAGTGAAGGCTTGGGTTGTTTTTCAAGTACTCTGATGTTTGTTTCTTGAACACACACAGCTGTGAAATATCTGCTTAGTTTCCTATTCATGTAGCATATGATTTATTCTCAGCTTCTTTTACTTTATCCCTGAACATGTGCATTTTATATGCCAGTAAATGTTTTATTGGGAAATTGCACCTAAAATTCCTGACTCAGTTATCTGTATCTACCTTTTTCCTGTACTTTTACCCCTGGCTTTTGCATTCTTAGCCTTAAGCTCCAACTCCCAGGAATTCTGCCACATGCTTTAAACTGTAGCTTTGTATCACAACAGGTAATCCCCTCAAAAGAAAATTGGTATCTAAACATAGGGCTCACCTCATTGCCCCTCTCTTCTCTTTGGGATCTTGTCACATCATATGTAAGCTTATTTAGTTGAATGCCCATCCATTCATTTATTTTTTTAATTCATGCATTCCAAATAATTGTCTTTGGTGGGGAGATTAGTTTAATAACAGCTACACAGTCAGTTTTTTTTTTTTTTTTTTTTTTTTTTTAAGAGAAATTGTAGGCTTCCAGAGAAATCATGCATAAAACACAGAGTTCCCATATAGTACCCTATTATTAACATCTTCTATTAGTGTGGTAGATTTGTTACAATTCATGAAAGAACATTTCTATTGTTGTTACCCAGGCACTTTTCATATACAGAAGTTGAAGTCACATTTGCTTGAATGTTTTCCTTATATTATTTGAATTATATTTTAATAAACTTTTACTCTAAAGAAGGACTTCTACATGCTAAAGTATTCTCATACATTTATTTCTCTGGGATTTATTATATATCCTCGAACATACAGAACATTTTTTTAAGAAACATATGTCTTGCTTATCTTAGGTATCAAATTCTGTAGTAGAGTACTAGAAATGTAATGATTAAGACCATGGGATTTGAATCAGTTCAAAACAATGTATTTTTGTAATAAAACAACAATACAGTGTAGGTTATAATTATGCCCACTCTCTAGGTTTGTTGGAAGGAGTATGAGATAATGTTTATGAATCTCCCAGAACTTTTTCTCAGATTAAGAAATCTCAATAAATAGCAACTATCAAGATCACCATTTTCATGCTGCTGCAAATTGTCACATTTGAATTATGACACAGACTAGGTATATATCTTTGGGAAATAATCCCAAAAGCCCTAGTTTCCAATTCTACAAAGTAGAAATAGCAATATTACGTAGTGGTGATTAAGAGGGACTAAGTATTTGTCCCACTGATCATAAATTTTACTCTCTCCTCTGGTTATGTTACACATTTCTTTGAGTAGTGGATGTACTTCATCTCCAGGCATACTGCACCTCACCAGAAACAAAGCTATCAAGTTAGAAATTTTGGTAATAGCAAACTCATTACAAATGTTAATTAAAGTCTATTGCATTTACTATGAAATTTACTGTATCAAGAATATTCAATAAAGAGTAAGGCATTTACTACTTCATTAAAAGTTAAGAGCAGATATAACATATAATAAGACTCTTAAATTCAACAAAGCATGGTACAAGGGTTTTTTTTTCTTTTTGCTAAGAATTGATGAAACATTAAATGTTTAATTCAAAACAGATAAGTTCATATAGAGCCTGAGTGTTTATGTGAGGTGTACCAGAACTGTTCAAATTTAATGATCATGTTGATAGCCACTTCCCTCCTTGGCATTTTGCTATTTCAGAGAAGTCAGAAGATGGTGTTTTCTAGAGCCAGTTAAACTTGAAAGGACAAAGTTCCAAAAATATAATTTAGGAAGCAAATCTATTCCAATAAAATATTAATCAAGGGATTTATTTGAAGCAAAGTATTTTTAGAAGCAGATATAAAATTGCTTTGACCTTTCATGTACAATACAGAATAAGTATTTGCATTTTCAGCAATAAAATGGCTAACACATATTTTGACAGAAATTGGAAAAAAAAGTTCAATTTAAGTGTTTTTAGATCAAATTCTGAATAATAATTCTATAAGTTAATGTTAAGTGTTTTGCCTTATATATTTTTCTCATTAATTTAAAATGGGAAATGGATTTTTACACAAATAGTTAATAATGAGTAACAAAATGTTAGTACTCAAAGAAAGCACTTATGTTTGAAATGAACAGGCAGATATGAAAAGAAAACCAAAAATATAATTTTACTTCTTATAGAATTTCTGAGTTCAGGAACTGTGTGCATCACATTTAAGAAAAACATTAACACACAAAATATGGGGTAAAAAGAAATCCATTCTCTCTTACCTTGTTTGATATAATTTAATAAGTTATGGTATAATAATATTGGACATAAGATGAATATTTTGAATAAAATAATAACTATTTAATTATTTAAAATCTTAATATAATCTCTAATTAATTCTATATTTCAAATGTATACCTTTTGAACAAAGCTTCATATGATAAGGTTAATTTTTGTTTAGTTTTCAAATCTTAGTATAGATGCTCTTAATGTATTGAATTTTCTTTTGAAAGTGTTTCTTTATGTTGTGTGTGTGTATCATATATACATTTCTGTGGAGGCTCATGCACCTGTGTAGTTGTGTGTGGAAGTGGGGAACAGTATAACATCTTAGATGTATCATTTGAGGACAATCTTAACATTAAGTTTCATCTTGGTACTGACCTCACATTTTTGACGTGCGGAAATCTTTGGAGGTGAACAGGAAGAATACCAATGTTTGAATAACACAAACTTATTTACTCATAGAACCTTTGGAACTTACCCAGGAGCCCTGCATTTATGTGCTGTCAAGCACATAAAACCTAACCATTTTCATTCCAGTCTTTCAATCAAGTCTGTTTAATAAGATACAAAATTTCCTAGTGACTTTTTAATTTAGATAGATAGATGAACAAATAAATAATTAACTAATAGAGGTATGATTAGGACCCTTTTGTCCCTTGTTTTGCCTATTTGATGTCTACACAGGGATTACATAGTCAATATTTACTTTTTTTATCTTTTCACTTTTTAAATCTTAAACATCCTTTGTTTAAAATAATAATTATTTCAATTAAACATTGAGCAGAAGGACTTACCAGGATGTACTGGAAGGAGCACATGGATGACAGTAGTAGAAACTTGGGGTTAAGGCTCTGTCCAATTCTAAAAATATTTTTGGCCTTTCAAGTATTGCATCTAAACTCCGTAAACTAAACTACAAAATACTATTTGTTGGACTATGATTACAGTACGATACACTTTCTGTCATCTCTGAAAATGTTGTAAAAGCTGCGTCTCAAATTTATATACGGGAAAGAATATTAGTGCCAAAAATCTGGACTAAAATATTCTCAAATGAGTTACATTGCCATAGAAATTCTGGTAGTCAGAAGTGGCACTGAATTTAGCCCTGCCTAAGACATCCCTAACAGGCCATTTATTATTCTGCAGTTAACATCAAGGGGAAATATTTATGGCAGCTGAAGAATGGTTCATTCCTGTGATAAACTAGATCTTGAATGGCAACAATGATAGTTCTTCCCAGTGACTTGGCTCTGCCCAAGGCCTCTTCCACCACTTGATGATTTTTATTCCATTGACAATTGCTCATTGACACATATGTGATTCTGGGTTAAACTAACTTAATGTTTAGAACTGAAGAAATACTCTAAATATTGCATATTTTGTTCTCCTTTGCGTCTAGTAATTTGTTAATTGTTGGTTTGGACCTCATGGGAAGAAATTGTTACAGTTTATTTTTGTAATATAGATGTCATCTTTCTCTATATCAGAAAGTGATTACTCATGAAAATAACAAAAGCTGTATGTGACATATTGCTGTAGATTTTCACCAACTTAAAAATACTACTTTACTTAAATGAAAATTTATTAAAGTACCATTTCTCATTGTGATAAAAGAGATTAGGAGAAGACAAATCAGAATATTCATATGCAATGCTAGGCCACACTGCATATTCTCTGAAACTGACTATGGATGCACAAGAATAAATATTTTAAAGAATGTTGGAAAAATCAGCCAATATTTATTTAGATGGCACTCATTTTCAAATATATGGAAGTGCGATGTTTAATATCCTCATTATATATCTCCCAGATAGTCTTCTCTTCACTCAAAGAGGACTTTTTAAAAAATCTTTGATATTGTAGAGTAGGATGATGCTATTCTAGAGAAGAGGTAAATGTCAAGCCACCCATTTCCCCATGTCTTATGTGCAACCTAAGGCTCCTCTCCAAGAATTTCAACATGTCGCTTGTACATACACTTGGCCATGTTAGAATCAAGGAATAAGCTTATTACACTTAATCTTTAAATTAAATCACATTAGTTGTCCAATCTCTCTCCTAAATGTAGAGCTATCCAGATGTACAGGATGTGACTTTATGGTTAAGTAAATTTTAATTGTATGAAGCTGAAATTTAATGACATTTTTTTGTATTCTTAAATCCCCATTTACTAGAGTAAAAGAAGAGTAACTACTAATCCTTTTAAAATAACAATGAACTTTTCCCACCTGTACTCTGAGGCAAAATTATGGCTCATTTTCCTCCTGACTGCAAAAGGAAACTTAAGCCCATTTATTACATTTTCTGTGACTCTTTTTTTTCCCCTCCTTCTTTACAGCTCTTAGAAACTAAACAGGGATAAGGCATATGTAACTTAACATATGGTAGGAAAAACTTACATACATTACTGTATTTGGCTTTTTCCCTCAAAGAAGACATTAGTATTTTACTCCAAAAATCTCTTGTTTTGATAACTTTTTACTGTCATCAGTTAATATTTAAAATATATATATATTTATAAGGTAATGTCTTTGCAAAACACTTTCACAGATCGGATTTTTATTATTTAATTTTGTTTTTGGAAAAATACATGTATGCTTTTCTCTCTAGAACATGATGCCAAATAGAATCTCCAGAGACAAGTGAAACAAATAGCACATGAGGAGGATATTTTATAAGCTTAGAATTGCACATAGAAAGCTAAAAGAGTTCTCGGTACTGATTGCCCTTTAGAAGCTCTTCTCTGTGACAGAGATTTGACTGACATTATGCTCTGCATAATGCTATGAATATGCTGCTGCAAGTAATTTACTACAGGATGCAATGATTTGCTTTGCAAAATATAAAACACAAATAATGAATTTTATATCTTTCTCTATTTTCACTTATTAAAATGTGGATGATTATCCTTATATTCTGAAATTCTTCTAATATCATTTATAATTAAAGCACCAGTCTAGTTATTGCTTCCACAAACTGTGAGTCCACACACCAGCTCATCATTTTTATAGATTTAACATCAAGAAAAAATGCCACATACCAGAATACATACACTATGAATCTTTAAGAAAATATGCTCCTCAGCCTCTGCATTAAATTCATTCATCTGTTCCCCTGGTGAGTCTGAATTTCTGGAACTCTCAGGGTACATAAACAGGAGTTGAGAATTTAAGGCATTCTTAACATAGTAAACATAGCCCTAGTGAAATTTCTATTTATGCTTTAACAAATGATTGAAATGTTTGTGAATAAAATATTTAAGAAATATGTTTTTAATATTTATTAGGCTATTTTTCTATCTGAACTATTTTTAAAACATATATTAATTTCTAAAAATGAAATAAAAGTGTATTCAGCTGGATATAAAGCTGGTAATATATGTTCCTTTAACCCGTTTTATGTAGACAAAGTATTAAGAAATGAGTTTTTTGCCTAACTAGCTGAACCTACCTAAACCTTTGAATATTAAAACACAAGGACTATTATATAGCGCTAGGCACTATATGCTAAATTCTTTCTTGTTCTAAAATAGCTATTTTCCTAGAAATATACCTTTAAAAAAATATCAAAGAGTCTATCTCAGAAAAAATTGAAAATATAATCACTGCATTTTCTCAGAGTTTTCTATAATCTGGACAGTTTTGACATTTAATTCATTGATATGTAGGAACATTCTGTGGAAAGTGATCCTGAGGAGGAGAAACTGAAGTCTTATGTCAGGATGGTGAGGAAGGGGCAGAGCAGAGGGTTTTCCCCTCATAACCATATTCCAAGCCAAGGTTGCATTTGTGTTTATGCTTTCTTTTTACATTATGAGTAAAGACCATAATTCATTAGCAATAAAGTAGGCTGTTAAAAATGTATAACAAAATATATATATATATATTGCCAGTGAAGGATCTGCATTTTTATGCGAGCAAGTAAATGATTTTGGAGAAAGAATAACAGGCCAGATCTTCTGCTAATCCTTGCAAGCGAACTCCTTTAGCTCTTTTGCACTGACTCCTTTGGCAACCCCTAGCTATGATTCATTCTGAACAGTATTAACTTGAAGAATCAAAGGAAAAAAACATAAAGTGATAGCAAATCTCATTCAATTTTTTTTTAAGTCTAGGTTTGGATATAAAGTGAAAAAAAAAACTTTACTTAGGGAAAATATTTTCACATCTTTGAGGAAAGAATAAGCAGCTGTGGAATTTATGAAATGTCCCTGAGACATTCAATCAAGAAGGCACACTGAGTACACTTAAGACATCATCTGCCACCTTGCTTTAAAGACAGAAGTTCTGTATAAATTATAATATTCAAAAGCAATCAAAGGGGAATATCCAGAAGGCACCTTAAGCCATAGCTTACTTCTCTTTGTTTTGATTCTCTCTTCTAGCACAGTGAAATGTCTCTGTTTGCTTGTCTTATGTCCCTTACAAAATCTTACACAAAATCTATCAACCTGCAAGTAAGGAAGATTTTAAACTTTATCCCATCCTTTGAATCTTAATGTCTGGTCATATTCCAGCGTTAATTGCTCTATCTCCAAACTAATGAGCTAATTTGCATGATTTTACACAAAGTACTGCTTTTCAAAATATCCATATGAAAATGAAATTTAGTCAATCATCCATGTATGTGTCCTCATGCTTCCAAACATCTGGCTACTTAGAAACTCTAAGATGCTTAAAATACTATTTTAGCTTTCATCTCGAGTACTGTTCATAAACTGTTGGGGTCAAAGGACTGTTTGGCAATAGATGACAGCTCTGAGCCTCCTTTCATCAGGAGAAATTTGCTTATTCACACACTCACAAGATTTTGCAGGTAATTTCACAGACTCAGATCACTTGAAGTCTGTCCATTATCTCAATGCTAATTATCCCTGATCATGAAGTTTACTGTTTTAAAATCAATATTTTTGGATGTGTTAATTTTATATTATAATGCTGCATCTCCAAATCCCCTTGGTTATCACATATTCAAGAATATGTTTGTGTCATTATTTGCTTATTATCTATCTTCTCCACTAGTATGCTCCTGGAAGATAGGGGCCTTGTCTATTTTGATCACCATTTGCTGCAGCACCCAGGAAATTTCCTTGTCTCACAAAGAATCATTGGCACACTAATCAATCAGCATGTGAATAATTGCCCATGGCTGAGGATTTTAGGAAACATTTACACTGCTGGAAATATTTTTCTTTTTTTTCTCTTTGTTTTAAATTCCCACTTTTAAACAAGTTTTGTAGATATCCCAAGAGATAGATCAGAGGTCATTCAAGTTCCCCTTTGAGGCTGAGAAGAGGGGAAAAAATATATAGGTTTTAGAAGATATGAATTTTCCCAGAGAAGTTGAGATTCAGGAATTCATATGCATCAGTGGCTTCTCCATATAGTAGACTAGCTTTACCTACACAGACATAATCTAGCTTGGTTTCTAAAGTGACTGGGAAGCACTTAAATCCAAGGTAAATGCAAGTGTTTTTTGGCATTCAAAAGAATAAATTACTTTTCCTTCTGATGTATTTCCTTCTCAGGGCTTTCTACACACACATTCTCCTATCTCATCAGCTACTCCATTGTTGCTTCCTGTTTCATGACCTATTACATTGAAGTTCATCAGAGATCAGGTTTTGTTCATTATCTCTTCTTCTCTATCTATACTTAATCCTTTGATGGCCTATCTCCTCTTTTATGAGAACTTTAAATAAAATCACATGCCAACAAATCCAAACATTATATGTCTCCAGCTTAGACATCTTTCCCAAACTCCAGACTCATTTACAACTGAATAATCAGGATTCCAAATATAACCTGTACAAAATTAAATCTCAAATTTTCTTGCAATCGCATCTTTCCTCTTCTCAGAGAGTGGTAACTCCATCTGGTCAAAAACAGAATTCCTCCAGGAATATTCTTCTTTATTTATATATTACGTATTAAACCCCATATCAATGGATCATGAAAATAAATGACACTACTTTCATATTATAGATTCTGAACATTTTTCATTATCTCCCCTGTTAACACCATGGTCCATACCCAATAGTCTATAACTTGGTTAGCTGAAATGAGCAGGTTTTCTTGATTTTCTCTTCAACCCCAAAGCATACTCTTAGCACTGAAGATGGAGTAATCCTTTTAGAATACAAATAAAATGGGGTCACTCTATTTCTCCGTTTCTGCAATAACTCATTGGAAATGCCAAATCAAAATAATGGCTACAAATCCTCACATAAGTTGGTCTCCCACCATCTCTCTAAATGTTTCTCCTTTTACTATTCTAATGGTTGTGGTGGTTTGAAACTATATGTACCTCAGAAAATCAAGTTCTTAAAGCTAATTCATTCCTGTGCACATAAACCTATTTTATGTAGGGCCTTTTAATTAGATTACTTCAGTTAAGGCATGGCCTAGGATGGGTCTTAATCTTCTTATTGGAGTCTTGCTGGAGTTTATAGAGTTTATACCAGAATATAATTCAGAGAGAGAGAGGGAGAGGGAGAGGGAGAGGGAGAGGGAGAGGGAGAGAGAGAGAGAGAGAGAGAGAGAGAGCGAGAGCGAGAGAGCGCCATGGAAGAAAGATGCTGAAAAACAACAAAACTCGGAAGAGAAGGGAGAGACAAGTAGACACCACCATGTGATTCGCCATATGACAGCAGTGTCCAAGATACCCATATCAGGTCGTCAGGAGGAAAGCATCATCTTGATGATGCCTTGAATTGGACATTTTCATGGCTTCAAAACTGTACACTTGTGAGCTAATACATGCCCATAGTTAAAGCAAATACATTTTACGTTATCTGTTCTCATCAGCTTAGCAAACTAAACAGTCATTCATTCTACTTCTGTTACTATGGTCTCCATTTTGTTTCTCAAATATTTCAGTAATTCTCTGGATTTAAGGTCTTTATTCTATTTCATCTACATTTAAAAAAATTTTTATTACAGAAGTTGAGAACCTACAAAACAATCATGCCCTTGTATAGAATTCCCATACAACAACCCTTCAACAACATACGACGCCATTGTGGAACATTTGTTACAGATTATGAGATAATATCATCAGATAATTACCACTAACTATGGTCCATAGCATACATTTGGCATATTTTTTCATAACCCTCCATTATTAACACAATACATCTTTGCCATTGATGGAAGAATATTACAGTATTGTTGTTAACTATAATCTGCGGATTACATTAATTGTAATTTTCCCATGCTTCTCCACATTCCCACCATCCTGCAATAGTGACATACATCTGTTCTAGTTCACAGAAGGACATTGTTTCATTTGTACTATTAACAGCAATTCTCATCCACTTCTGGGTGCACTGTGTTATTCAGTCCTTAGATTATTTTCTAGCTTCCTTTCAATTAACATTTACTTCCCTAGACTTTCCTTTTCAGCCACAATCCCATTTAAAAACCAGCTGCCACTCGCCGTATAACGTGTTACCATCAACTTTATCCATTTCCACACATTTAAGTCTAGTTAATTAAAACTTCATAAATTAAGCATCATCACTCTTTCACAATCTCCTCTTATCTCCTAATAATCTATACTGTAGGTTTTAACTCCATGCATTTATTCGTCGTATCTAGTTCATATTAGTGGGACCATGCAATATTTGTCCTTTTGTGTCGGGCTTATTTCACTTAGCATAATGTCTTCAAGATTCATTCATGATATCATATGTGTCCAAATTTCATTTCTTCATACTGCAGCAAAATAGTCCATCGAATATTTAAACCACATTTTGTTTATCCATTCATTGTTTGATGGACACTTGAGTTGTTTCCATCTTTTGGCAGTTATGAACAATGCTACTATGAACATCGGTGTTCATATGTCTATACACATTACAGTTTTCAGTAATTCTAGATATATTCCTAGTAAAAAAATTGCTGGATCACATGACAATTCTATATTTATCTTCCTGATGAACTGATAAACTGTTTTTCACAGAGGCTGCACCATTTTACAATCCCACCAACAGTGAAAGAGTGTTCCTATATCTCCACATCCTCTCCAGCACTTATTTTTTTTTTTTTTTAATAATGGTCATTCTAAGAAGTGAGAGATGATATCTTATTGTCATTTTGATTTTCATTTCCCTAATAGCAAGTGATACTGAACATTTTTTTCCTGTGATTTTGGCCATTTATATTTCCTTTTTGAAGAAATGTTTATTTAAGTCTTTTGCCCATTTTTAATTGGATTGCTTGTTCTTTTATTGTTGATCTCTTTATATAGAATGGAAATCAAACCCTTATCAGATATATGATTTCCAAATATTTTTTCCCATTGAGTGGGCTGCCTTTTCACCTTCTTGATGAAGTGTTTTGAATCACTAAGGTGTTTAAGCTTGAGGAGATCCCATTTATCCATGTTTTCTTTCATTGCTCATGCTTTCAGTGTAATCTTTAAGAACGCACCTCCTACCACCAGGACTTGAAAATGTTTTACTGCATTTTCTTCTAGGAGCATTATGCTTCTAGCTTTTATACTTAGGTCTTTGATCCATTTTGAGTTAATTTTTGTATAAAGTGTGAGATAGAGGTCCTCTTTCTTTCTTTTGAATATAGATATCCAGTTATCCCAGCACCATTTGTTGAATAGACTGGTCTTACCAAGCTGGGTGGGTTTGACAGGCTTGTCAAAAATCACTGGAGCGATTAGAGAAAAATGGCATCAGACTAAGAGGCAGAGGTCAACTCTCTCAGAAAAACAACAGAGAAACAGCCAAAAGCTGTCTGAGGGATCTGCTTTGGGGATCAGCAGATTAGGACAGTGCTACACAACTCCCAAGAGGGGGAGGCACTTAGAAGTGAAGAAGTTGAAAAAAACAAACGTGAGTTACCAAACTCTCATGGCAGCTGGGAAGGGCTCCTCTCCACCACCCCCAAGATATTAAGCTGGAGTAAAATCCAATGCAGCTTACTGAGAGGGGCAAAGACATCTTACTTCCTGCCAACTGTTTCAAAGGAAAAGGGAGAGGGAGTTGGGGGGGGGTTACTTCAGTGAATTTGACAAGGAGAACCCGTTTTTTGCCTCTGCTCTGGAGACTCACCACAGGCACACAGGTGAAGACTGAAACACCTCAGTGGAAAAGTGAGCTTACAAGCACCACCTGCTGGCCTATCTGTAAATTGAGTGGACAAAAACTGTTTTTGTTCTCTCTGTATCCTAAACCCTGGGAGAAAATCTGCACCCCATTAGTGAGTCCCCAGCCCAATTTTGGTGAATTAATCTGGACAATTTTAAAGACTTAGAATAAGTTGAACCAAATATCAAAGAAGAGTTGTGGGGGAAAAAAAAATAAGCAAGAGAGAGAAATTGGCCATCAGAATAAATTCACCAACATATTAAGATGCTCAGACATCAGAAAAAATTAACAAGCCATTCTAGGAAGCAAGAAGAGATGCCCCAGCCAAAGGAACTTAACAAATATCCTGAAGAGATACAGGATTTAAGACAATCAGTGATAATCACACAACTCTCTTAAATCACTTCAAAGAATTAAAAGAAAGGGAAAAACAAGGGTGAGGGATTTGGAAAATAGTGTAGAAATGAAGACTGTTAGAAAAAGTAAACTAAAGGGTAAAAAGACAGACAATAGAACAATATGAAAACAGGGAGCCAAAAGACAAAATGGATGAAGTAAGTAATGCCTTTGCACTAAAAGCATTGACTGTTAATAGCTTGAACTCCCCAATCAAAAGACATAGACTAATAGAATGGATAAAAATATGAGCCATCTGTATGTTGTCTACAAGAGACATGCCTCAGACATAAGGGTACAAGCAACTTAAAAGTGAAAGGCTGGAAAAAGATATTCCATGAAAATATTAATCAAACAAGAGCTGGAGTAGTGATACTCATATTAGACAAAATAGATTTCAAATCCAAATGGTTATAAGGGTTGAAGAAGGTCATTATATATTAATAAAAAGACTATTCACCAAGAAGAAATGACTATACTAAATATTTATGCACCTAACCTGAGTGCCTCAAGATACATGAAGCACACACTAGCCAAACTGAAGGGAGAAATAGATGTCTCTACAATAATTGTTGGAGACATCAATATATCACTCTCAGTATTGGATAGAACATCTGGACAAAAGATAAATAAAGAAACAGAGATCTTGAATAATATGATAAATGAACTAGACCTAACAGACATCTATACAGCATTGCACCCCAAAATAGCAGGATATACTTTCTTTTCAAGTGCCAATGGATCTTTTCCAAGATAGATTATATGTTGGGTCAAAAGACAAGTCTCAAGTGCTCACTTTGGCAGCACATATACTAAAAATGGGAATGATACAGAGAAGATTAGCATGGCCCCTGCTCAAGGATGACACACAAATTCATGAAAAGACAAGTCTCAATAAACTTAGAAAGATTGAAGTTATACAAAACACTTTCTCTGATCAGAAAGAAATGAAACTGTAAATCATTAATGGACTGAAATGTAGAAAATTCATAAATATATAGAGATTAAACAACACACTCTTAATCAGTCGGTCAAAGAAGATATTGCAAGAGAATTCAGTAATTATCGTGAGACAAATGAAAACGAGAACACAACATATCAAAACCTATGAGACACTGCAGAGGCAGTGTTGAGAGGGAAATTTATAGCCCTCAATGCTTACATTAAAAAAGAAGAAAGAGCTAAGTCTAACTGCACACCTGGAGGAACTAGCAAAAGAACAGCAAACTAATCTCAATCCAAACCTAAGGAAAGAAATAGTCAAGATCAGAGGAGAAATAAATGAAATTGAGAAAACAACAACAACAAAAAACCAATAGAATCAACAAAGGCGAAGTTGGTTCTTTCAGAAGATCAACAAAATCAAAAACTTAGCAAGACTGACGAAGGAAAATAGAGCATTGACACAAATAAATAAAATAAGAAATGAGAGGGGAAGCTTTACCACTGACCCTGCAGAAATAAGAGAGATCATGAGAGGATACTATAAACAACTGAGTGTCAAAAGATGAAACAATGTAAAGGAGATGGTCAAATTCCTAGAAACACACAAACCCCTATACTGACCCTAGAAGAAATAGAGGCCTCAACAAACCAATCACAAGTGAAGACATTGAAACAGTCATAAAAAAAGCTCCCAAAGATGAAAAACCCAGGACCGGATGGTTTCACAGGTCAATCTTACCAATCATTCAAAGATTATCTAAAATCAATATTTCTCAAGCTCTTCCAAAATATTGAACAGGAAAGAAAGCTACCAAACTCATTCTATGAAGCTAACATCACCCTAATACCAAAATGAGATAGAGATACTACAAAAAAAGAAAATTACAGACCAACATCTCTAATGTATATAGATGCAAAAATCCTCAACAAAATACTTGCAAACCGAGTCCAATAGCACATTAAAAGAATTACACATCATGATCAAGTGGGTTTTATCCCAAGTATGCAAGGGTGGTTCAACACAAGAAAATCACTTATTGTAATAAACCACATTGATAAGTTGGAAAAGAAAAACTATATGATCCTCTCAATTGATACAGAAAAGGCATTTGACAAAGTGCAGCACCCTTTCTTCATTAAAACACTCCAAAAAATAGGGATAGAAGGAAGCTCTCTTATTATTATAAAGGGCATATATTAAAAAACCTACATCTAGCATTGTACTTAATGGTGAAAGACTGAAAGCTTTCTCACTGAGATCAGGAACAAGACAAGGATGCCAATTGTTACCATTGCTACTCAGTATCATGCTAGAGGTTCTAGCAAGAACAATTAGGTTAAATGAAAAAATTTAAAGTCACCCCAATAGGAAAGAAAGAAGGAAAACTTGCACTATTTGCTGATTATATGAACCTATATCTAGAATCTCCTGAAAAATCCACAACAAAGCTACTAGAAGTAATACACAAGATCAGCAAAGTGGGATATAAGATTAATATGCAGAAATCAATAGTGTTTCTGCACACTACAGATGTACAATCTGAGGAAGAAATCAGAAAGAAAATTCCATTTATAATAGCAACTAAAAGAATCAAATATTTAGAAATAAACTTAAGCAAGGGCATAAAGGGCTGGTATTCAGAAAACTGCAAAACATTGCTGAAAGAAACTGAAGAAGACAAATAAATGGAAGGACATTCCATGTTCATGGGTTGGAAGACTGAATATCATTAAGAAGTCAATTTTGCCCAAACTGATTTACAGACTGAACACAATCCCAATGAAAAACACAACAGCCATTTTGCAGAAATGGAAAAACCAATTATCAAATTTATTTGGAAGGGTCAGGGGCCCCAAATAGCAAAAGGTCTTAAAAAAGAAGAACGACTTAGGAGAACTCTCTCTTCTGGATTTTAAAGCATATTACTTAGCTGCAATGGTAAAACAGCATGGTACTGGCATAGAGACAGACACAGTAACCAGTGGAACTGAATCTAGAACTCAGAAATAGACCCTCACATCTACATTCAAGTGACTCTAGATAAAGAGGTCAAGCCCTCCCCGCTGGGTCAGAGCAGTCTTTTCAACAAATGGTGTTGAGAGAACTGGATATCTATCTCCAAAAGAAAGGAAGAAGACCCCTAAGTCACACCTTAGACAAAAATTACCCCGAAATGGAACTAGGACCTAAATATAAAAGTGACAACAATAAAAATCCTAGAGGAAAATGTGCAAAAATATCTTCAAGATCTTGTGGTAGGTGATAGTTTCTTAAATCTTACACCCCAAACACAAGCAACAAAAGAAAAAATAGACAAATGGGACCTCCTCAAAAGTAAACACTTTTGCACCTCAAAGGACATTGTCAAAAGGGTAAAAAGGCAACTGTTTCAATGGGAGAAAATATTTGGCAATCACATATCCAATAAGAGTTTGTAGCAGTCTGGCATTATTTACGAATTACAAAAATAGATATTGGATTATGTTTGTAAACTGGTCTGTTCCTTTAGACATGATTAAATTCTGATTAGGGCTTTGATTGGGCCGTGTCAGTAGGGCATTGAATCCCTGCTACTTGGTGTTAGCTTCTTAAATCTTACACCCGAACACAAGCAACAAAAGAAAAAATAGACAAATGGGACCTCCTCAAAACTAAACACTTTTGCACCTCATAGGACATTGTCAAAAGGGTAAAAAAGGCAGCTGACTCAATGGGAGAAAATATTTGGCAATCACATATCTGACAAGGGTTTGTAGCAGTTTGGCATTATTTACAAATTACAAAAACAGATTAGGGCTTTGATTGGGCCACATCAGTAGGGCATTGAGTCCCCACTGCTTGGTGGGTGGGTACTCACAGATAAAAGACATGGCAAAGGGCAGAGTTGGAGTTCTGATGCTGAGTTTTTGAGCTGAAGCCCCAGAAAGTAAGGGCATAGAAGAGCTTGTTCATGAAGAAGGAGAGAAGGCCCCAGGAAAAGAGTCGAGCTATTTGCCTGATAGTCTACAGTTGTCCTTGTGGAGAGACCAAGCAGCTGAGCATGGACAGAATCAAGTGCCAGGGAGAGAGACAAAGCCTAGCGAGCCTGACCATGGAGGCTTAAGAGGAAGAGGAAGGCTGAACGTCAGCAGCCATCTTGCTCCAACATGTGGCAACAGACTTTGGTGAGGGAAGTAAATTATGTTTTATGGCCTGGTAACTGCAAATTTCCCCCAAATAAATACCCTTTATAAAAGCTAACACATTGCTGGTATTTTGTATCAGCACTCCTTTGGCTGACTAATACAGGGTTTAATATCCATTATATACAAAAAGATCATACAACTCTACAATAAAAGACAAACTACCCAATTAAAATATGAGCAAAAGACTGGAAAAGACAATTGTTCAAAGAAGAAATACAAATAGTGAAGAAACACATGAAAATATGTTCAATATCACTAGCTATTAGGGAAATGCAAATCAAAACTACAATGAGATATCATTTCACAACTATTAGACTGGCTGCTATTTAAAAGTAATAAAACTGTAAATGTTGGAGAGGATGTGGAGAGATAGGAACACTTATTCACTTTTGGTGGGAATGTAGACTGGTACTGCAACTGTAGAGGACTGTTTGGCAGTTCCTAAGGAAGTTGAACATCGACTTGCCATGTGACCCAGCAATACCTTTACTAGCATCTAGGTATGGCAAGGGAAGCATAGAGAGATTGAAAGATGATGAGTTCTGTTGTTTGCTTGTTTGTTTTTTTGTTTATTATTGTTTGGATAATGAAAGTGCTCTAAGAACGATTGAAGTGATGAGTGCACAAATATGTGATTACTCTGAATACCATTGATTGTACAATATGAATGTTTTATGCTTTACTATTATGTATCAATAAAATTGATTTGTTTTTTTTAAAAATCACTTGACCACAGATGTGGGGGTCTTTTTCTGAACCATCGATTTGGTCCCATTAGTCTATGTGTCTATCTTTACGCTGTTTTTTTACCACTAGCTAGGTAATATGATGTAAAGTCTAGAAGTGAAAGTTCTCCAACTTCACTTTTCCTTTATAAGATGTCTTCTGGCCATTCAGGGACCCTTACCCTTCCAAACAAATTTGATAGTTATGTTTTCCATTTGTTTAAAATAGGCTGGTGGAAATTTTATCAGAATTGCATTGAATTTGTATATCAATTTGAATAGAATTGATATCTTAATGATATTTAGTCTTCTAATCCATGAGAATGGACTGTTTTTCCAATTATTTAGGTTTCTTTAATCTTTTTTTTTTTTTTTTAGCAATGCATTGTAGTTTTCTGGATACAAGTGCTTTACATTCTTGGTTAATTTTATTCGTAAATATTTGATACTTTTACTCACCATTGTAAGTGGAATTTTTCCTGACTTCCTCCTCAGAGTGTGTGTTACTAGTATAGAAGCACCACTGATTTTTGCATATTGATCTTGTATGCTGACACTACTGAAATCGTTTATTAGCTCTAGCAGCTTTGTTGTAGATTTTTTGAGACTTTTTAGTTATATGATTATATCATCCATGAATAGTGCAAGTTTTACTTCTTCTTTTCCTATTTGAATGACTTTTATTTCTTTTTCTTGCCTGATTTCTCTAGTTAGAACGTCTAGCACTATATTGAACAACATTGGTGGTAGTGGGAATCCTTGTCTTGTCCGTGATCTCAACAGGAAAGCTTTCAGTCTTTCACCATTGAGTACAATGTTAGCTGTGGGTTTTTCATACATGACCTTTATCACATTGAGAAAGTTTCCTTCAATCATTATTTTTTATAGTATTTTTATCAAGAAAGGATGCTTTATTTTGTCAAATTCCTTTTCTGCACCAATCGATAGGATCATGTGATTTTTCTCCTTTGATTTATTAATGTGGTGTATTACACTGATTGTTTTTCTTGTGTTGAACTACCTTTGCATATCTGGTATAAAACCCACTTGATCATGATGAATCATGCTTTTAACATGTAGTTAAATTTGATTAGCAAGTATTTTGTTGAGAGTTTTGCATCTGTATTCATTAGGGAAATGAGTCTGTAATTTTCTTTTCTTTGTAATATCTTTACCTGGCTTTGGTATTAGGGTGATGTTGACTTCATAGAATGAGTATGGTAACATTCTGTCATTTAATTTTTGAAAGAGCTTGAGTAAAATTGGTATTAAATCTTCTTTGAATCTTTGTTAGAACTCACCTGTGAAACCATCTGGTCCTGGGCTTTTCATTTTGGGGAGTTGTTGATGACTGTTTCATTCTCTTTACTTGTGATTGGTTTGTTGAGGTCTTCTATTTATTTTATGGTCAGTGTTGGTTGTTCATATGTTCCTAGGAATTTTTTCATTTCATCTACATTGTCTAGTTTGTTGGCGTACAGATGTTCATAGTATCCTCTTTTTATCTCTTTTATTTCTTTGGGGTCAGTAGTAACATCCCCATTTTCATTTCTGATTTCATTTATTTTCATCTTCTCTCTTTTTTAAATTTGTCAGTCTAACAAAGGGCTTGCCGATTTTGTTGCTTTTCTGAAAGAACCAGCTTTTGGTTTTGTTAATTCTCTCTATTATTTTTTGTTCTCAATTCGATTTATTTTTGCTTTGACCTTTGTTATTCCATTCCTTCTACTAGCTTTTGGAATAGTTTGCTGTTGTTTTTCTAGTTCCTTCAGCTGTGTAGTTAGGTCATTGATTTTATCTCTTTTTTCTTTTTTAATGTAAGCATTGAGGGCAAAAAATTTCCCTCTCTGCATTGCCTTCTCTGCATCCCATAGGTTCTGATATGTTGTGTTCTCATTTTCATTTTTCTTGAGACATTTATTGATTTCTCTCACAATTTTTTCTTTGGCCCACTGATTGTTTAAGAGTGTGTTGTTTAATCTCCATATATTTGTGAATTTTCCCTTTTTCCACGTCTTGTTGATTTCCAACTTTATTCCACTATGATAAGAGAAAGTGCTTTGTATAATTTCAGTCTTGTTGAATTTATTGAGATCTGCTTTGTGACCCAACATATGGTCTATTCTGGAGAAAGATCCATGAGCACTTGAGAAAAATGTATATCCTGCTGTTCTGTGGTGCAATGTCTGTATATATCTATTAGGTTTAGTCCATTTATCATATTATTCAAGCTCTCTGTTTCTTTATTGATCTCTGCCCAGATCGTCTATCCAATGCTGGGAGTGGTGTATTGAAGTTTCCATCTATTATTGTAGAGATAACTATTTCTCCCTTATGTTTTGCTTGTGTAGTCTACTTACTTTTAACATACTTGTGTCTCTTGACTGTTTCTAAAAACCCTTAAATTTTTGCTGAATTCTTACCTTCTCAATGATCACCCTTTTGAAAATTTTCCAATATTTTCCACAGTATAGTACTCCAAATACACACTCTCTCCTTTTCTTTACTCTGGGTCTCCTTCCCCCACCTCCATAGCACCATCACTTCCTGGTATACTAGCAATTGACAATTTATTCACTTATAATCTTTTTAGTTCTGGGCACAATTTTCTTTCATGATTATACTGTGAAACTGCATTCCTGACATCTGATAAATGACTTCAGAGAAATGTTATTATCTGGGACGGTGCCCAAGAAAGCAATTAAGTCATATGTACATACCTGTGTGGACATCTAAACATCTTCTAGAATTAAAGGTTGACTTGTTTACATTTTGGAAATAAAGGCAATGACTCAGTTATAGGGATAGTCACAAAATATTTCTACATTTTACTGCAAAAGAAGGGAGGAATAGATGAAAGAGAAGAAAAAAAAAGGTAGTGATAAAAAAACAACAACAAAGAAAACCACACAAAAATCCTGTTTTAGTTTGCCAAAAGACTGCCAATGCAAAGTACCAGAAATGGATTGACTTTTATAAAGGGGGTTTATTTGGGGTAGAAGCTTACAGTTCCAAGGCCATGAAAAGTCCAAATCAAGGCACCATCAGAGGTGCTTTCTCACCAAAGTGACTGTTGATCTTATTGTCTCACCATGTGGCAATGCAAGATGGCCACTGAACTCTGCCCAGGCCCCTACTTTCCCCTCCAGAATCTGCCGTCTCCCAGAGCTCAGCTGTGGTCAACCATGCATAGGGCTTGTGTCTTTCTAGGCCTACTCTAACTGTCTCACCTGGTCTGCTTTTTTCCATAGTTCAGCTTCAAGCTCAGGCATATAGCTCATCTCTCCTTGGGCCTCAGTTCTTTGAGCCTCTCAGGAGCTTCTCTCTTTGCAACTTAGCTGTGGCAAAACTGGAGTCATTTTTCTCACATGCAGGATCAAATAAGGTGTCTTCCTTTTCCTGTGTGTGTCACTCTCTGTGTCTTCATTTATTACAGATCCAGCAATGTGGCAGATATTCAACCTGAGTCATGCCTCCCTGACATAATCCAATCAAAGTCCTAAAGAGATCTTATCAAGTAATCTAATCAAGGGCCCTCAATGTAATTTAATACAATCAAAGGTTGCACACCTAGAGTAATAGATTTAAGAACATAATCTTTTAATTTTGGTATTCATAAAATAAC
Source organism: Tolypeutes matacus (assembly GCA_026826555.1). Classification (NCBI taxonomy): domain Eukaryota; kingdom Metazoa; phylum Chordata; class Mammalia; order Cingulata; family Chlamyphoridae; genus Tolypeutes; species Tolypeutes matacus. The sequence goes on along the minus strand of JAKSZT010054304.1, from coordinate 36,333,114 downwards.
TGTCACAATATGTATGCTAGATAGCTACACAAAGATACTGAGAATTTTAGGATATTAAGGTTTTAATTATTGTGTTGATTCCACCAAGTTAAATTGAGTATTGAAAAAATTTTTACTATTGCCTATTTTTACATAGTTATTGCCAAGATATCCATAAACTTAAAGAAATGCATTTTACTCTCTAAATGATTGAGTGTATTTGCTATTTTAAAAGGGACCCTATGGAGTTAGTATATGACAAGAAGAAAAATGAAGAAAATTTTAAAAGTGTTATCAAAACAAGGGCAAACCTTCTATTCTTTTTCTTTGAAGTGTGCCAAGATAAAGTTGCCTAGTAGAATGAATGGCAAGATAGGCAGCTACTTAGGGGCCACCTTCCACATACTTCTTCACAAACTGATCTTTATTGTATAAAACTTCAAATTTTTCTAAACAAAAATCCTGTTTTCAATCAAGAAAGTATGGGTAGAAGGGAAAATAAGCACACACACACACTCAAGTGATTTTACTACCAATGATAGTTATCTTGTTTTCATTTTTAAAAAAATCAGAAATTATTGCTATGTAGACATTAAAAAAATCAATTTCTGAAAAAGACCAGACATTAGATTTAGCCAACAAAGACTTTACAGCAATTAAGAAATAAAGGAAACCATGTAAAGTAGATTGAATTATATATCCCAATTTAGACGTGTTTTTAATCATCATCTGCATTCTTGTGAGTCGAAAACCATTGTATATAGATCATTTGAAGATGTTATTTTAGTTAAGGGTGTGGCCCTACTGAATGAGAGTGGGTCTTAATCCAAGTTGTTGGAGTCCTTTATATAGAGAAGAAATTCAGCCATAGAGAAAGCTGAAAGCTGGAAGTCAATAAAACTCGGAAGTAAAAGGATAGGTCCTGGCCATGTGATCAAAGGCAGGGAAACAATAATCCCTAGGATCACTGTAGCCAGCACCAAAATGTTGCAGACTTTGGAGAAGAAATTATACCTTGCTGAAACCTTGATTTGGGACTTTTCCTAGGCTCAAAAGCATGAGCCAATAAATTCCTGTTGTTGAAGCCAACCAACTGGGTAATATTGTCACAGCAGCTCAGGCAAAATTATGGCATCATGTTTACACAACTAAAAGACCATATAACAATAATGACTTATCAAATACAGATTATCAATAAAATGATATAAAGAACATAAAAAATAATCAATGGGAAATTCTGGAGTTAAAATACAAAAAAGAATCAATGGGAAATTCTGGAGTTAAAAAATTGTTAGAGGAGCTCAAAAGCAGATCTGAGCTGGGAGAATAAAAAATTAGCTTGAAGATATAAAGATATAAATATTATCCAATCTGAAGGAAAGAAAAAAAAAAACAAACGAAATCTGGATAAAGTCTCAAAGACCTAGGGGACTCATTTGAGCACACCAATATTTGCCTAGTGATAGTTACCAGATGGAAAGGAGAGGAAAGTCTAGAAAACATATTTGAAGATATAACGTCCAAAACTTTCCAAAATAGATAAAAACTTTGATCTACACGTGGAAGGAACTCAGCACAGTCCAAGTAGGATAAACAGAGATTGAGAGCTAGACTCTATAATCAAACTATTGAAATACAAATACAAAGACAATATCTTGCAAGCAACAAGAGAAAAATGTCTCATCATAAACAAGAGATGTTTGCTTATGAGTTGGGGGAGTGACAAAAAAAGGGCATGAGAAAACTTTCTGGGGAGATGGAAACATTCAGTATTCTGATTCGGGTGTTTCTTACAAGAGAATATACATTTATCAAAATGTTTAAAACATGTAACCTGCAACTTCTCTAAATTTTTTTTTAAAACTGCACAATTAAAATCTAATTATTTGATTAAAATCTAATTTTTTCATGTATATAAATAGTATATGTCAATGAAAATCTTGGGAAATTGTAAAAAAAAATTTATTTATTGAACACTACAAGTTATTTGGTTGAATATGTTCAAAATGAAGCAACTTGGGTGAACATATCTGGGGGATAAAAATTTGGTAGGTTGTGGCATTTTTTGTTGCCAAGCTAGTTGGAATAAGAAAATGTGTGACAATCTCAACACTGCATTTGAATAAAATGATTATTGAATTACCCAATGTAGGGATATTGCTGTCCATTCTAGTTGTTTATACTTTCTTGAGTCAAGCTGCTTTGCACAGTTTCTCTCCAAGTGCTGGATGCAAAAAAAAAAAAAATCATTCTGTTGTGTTTAGAATGTGTCTTCAGGTATTGTGAATACCCCCAAATGCTTCCTCACTTGCAGCCAGATTGATGCTGTCATTTTCACTTGTCTTTGAATTATTTATTGATTAAATTTCAGTCAGGGTATTGTCCCCATTGTAACATTTTAGGCAGAAAATATATACTAAAATGTACACTTGACATATACACCAAAATTTTTTCACAATATGGAACAACAATTTTTTACCCTTATTGAAAACTTCACTAAAAATTCCCCCGTTTGCAATTTCTCAAAGGATTTTTCTTATGAAACCCCACTATATCTACGGGTATACCTGGAACCAGGTTCCTCCTGAGCCAAGCAATGGTATTTTTCATTTCAGGTGGAAGCACAAGCAAAGGAAATGCTGTTTTCCTAGAAACAACCAACCAGTGAAAACCATGATCCATAATGAGGTGAGGTGGCTGATGTTACTTATTAGATTATTTGTGTATTTCTAGTATTTTTTTAGTTTTCTTATCTTCACATAATCTTTCTCTGGCCATATCATCAAAATATACTCTCTGCTACACTGATTTAAGGCCTTCTGGAACACACAATTTGAAGAAATACAGCAATGAAAAAACAGGTCCCAATATAAACAGCCATATTTTTAAAGGTCAACTTTTAATGTGATTAATAATTTTTTTCTTACATAAGCTTAAGTTTGTACATGGCATAGTGTAACTTTCATTAAATCATTTTTAATGGTTCTAATCAGAACATTTGTTGATCAATCTGTGAGTGGGTGTAGTAAAAGAAACAAGTAACAGGGATATAATGAGAAAAAAATGTAAAAGGTTAAAAAGCATTCAATCTAATTTCATAATTTATTTCTTTTGGTTTCTTTTTCTTTTCTTTAGAACATTGCGTTCTAGTGAACATTTTACTTTAAAATAGCAAATATAGTAATCTTAGTGTTTGTATTGTGTTATAAATTAGTAAAATTTCTTTACTTGCATAAATAACTCAATCCAATTATTTTAAAGTAGCATATGGCATATGCAACTCGGGAATAAAAATGAATAGAGAAATATACAGAATAGAGATTTATCCTCATAACCTTATTTAAATGAGTAAACATGGTTGATATTTTGAGTATGTATATATTTAACATTATCTGTGACTATTATTTATCTGTCATCTATCTATGTATCTATTTATCTATCTATCATCTATTTATACATTTTCTCTGTCTAAAGAGTTATACCTTTTTACATATACTCTTCTTATTCATTTAATATTTCTTGGACACATTCTATATATAGAAATAAACATATCATATATTTTATTGCCTTATTTAATGGTATCCTTCTAATAAAGAAACATTAAAATTCATGACTTAGAAAAGTGTATATAACGGGTTTACAATGTGCCTGACTGATAGTTTTAGCTCCTGGAAGATATACAGTGTCAAGTGTTTAGTTGTACAGTTATGGAACAATGTCACAATGTCTGACAGCTGTCCTTATGTCAGAGACAACACTGATTGTTTTATTTATTATGACAATTTTCCAAAAGATGGAAATAAAGTATCTTCAAGAAGAAGTGCCTTTTGTGTTTTTTTTTTGTTTTGTTTTCTTTTAATTTTAATTCTCATAAAATTTCCTATGGTTTAACAATGACCCTCAGACATTATATGTGTATAGACCCCTACATAAAAATCACCACATAAGTTTTTTGATGTAAAAGTAGCTGATAATTCACGTCTTCCATAATTCTATTATGTCAAAGCAGTGCATCTTAATCTTTTGTATGCTTTCTACATGTATTTTGAGGAATTATGTAGTCTCTAAACTATGAATATTTATATCATGGCTAAGGCCCCAAGAGTAGTAAGGTAGGGCAAATGGAAAAAGTTACATTTTTATGAAGTTATGCAAGGACAGCATGATTGAAGGATCCAAAAACCTTCTAATATTTTTGTGGAATAACATATATTAGCAGGAAATACATTTTCTATGGTATTGTCTCATGCATTGAAGGTTTACTTTGAAATGATCTATTTTCAATTGAGCAAAATATTAGAATAAAAAGATAGTGAATAGTCTGAAGAATAATTCTATACAAGTTTTTTTGTCTTAAAACGTTATGTAATATAATCTATGGCTTATTTTAATAAAGATAACATTTGTTAAATTTAAAAATCAAATAATTTTAATAATTTATTTAATATTTTTTGTGGTTTTCTCTTTTCCATTTCATTAGCTAAATCTTCAAGAAACAGTAATGCAGATAGATGCTAGAGTTACTAGAGTTCCTAAACAATAAGTCATAAACATCAAAGTTAAAGAACAGGGAAGTTTATTGGATATTGCAAACATCTGTCTGCACAAGGGGAAAGCAAATCCTATTACTGTATAACCATAACTTCAAATAATTTTGCCCCTTTTTTAAAGTAAGTAGGTTAAAGCTAAATGTCCTTGTCCAGGTGACATTTATTTCTCAAGTTAACAGCTCAAAGTCTGTCTAGACTAGATAATTTGAAAAGCTTTATTGTTCTTTTGAATATAATTAATTTGTGCTAATGCATAGCACCTAGTGTAAAATTTTCAAAATTCTATGAAAGGTGTTCTTCTTCATAATATGTGGAAAATGAGTCATCTGCCTACTAGCATAATAGAAGTATATGAGTGTATGTGTATTTTTTAATACATATACTTTTTCCCTTCAAACTCCTTGACTAAATTTGCACTTCGCTCACCCTTCCCACACAGAATCCTGAATGAATTTTGAGAATATGAGAAAAAGAGAGCAATCTCCTGTTCATAGATTTATATTTAAAGATTGATCAAATTTCTTACGCAAAGTAACAAAGTTCTTGAGACTTTTCATAAAGATCTGCTGAAATGAGGCTTGCCTAACTATTTACAATTAACTGAATGGGCAACAAGTACGGCTCTTTTAGGCAAAAGGAAGTCACAAGCATAGTTTATTTTTCACCAACAATCAATAGCTGAATGGTGCATCCTTTATTCTTTTTTTCTAAATCCATAACACACATGTATATGTGGTGTAACAACATATTTGTGTATTTTTAATTGCTAAATATATTTTTCTTCAGTAATAGAAGCAGCCAAAATATGTTGAGAACCTACTACACTTCCAAAAGCATTCCATTTATGTTGGCATAACAATTTTATGAAGTCACTGCTATTTTTATACTTAAGGCATGATGAGGTTAAGTAACATGTCCAAGGCAAATCAACTTTCAGAGGACATCCATCTGCATCTTGCTGTGTTATACTGCCTTTGAATATAGCAGGATGATTTCACATGCTTCAAAAACAATATATTATGAGAATATTAAAAGAAATCATAACACATATAATAAGATCTCTATATGTTAGCCTAGCTGTTCTAGTTTCCTGACTGCTAAGGTAATTACCTTACAATAGCTTGGCTTAAAATGGGAATTTATTCGCTCACAGGTTTGAGATTAGAAGTTCAAAATCAAGCTTTCTCCCAGAAGACTGTGGTGTCTGGGGCTGGCTACCGGCGAGCCTTGGTCCTTGACTCTTCTGTCAAATGGCAGTGCTCACAATGACCTACCTGTAAACTCTACCTATAAAGAATTCCAGTAATTAAGATTAAAACCCAAGCTGATTGAGGGGGCCAACCCTTAACTGAAGTCACATCTTGAAGATATCTTATTTATAATGGGGTCACAACCACCAGAATACAGACCGAGACCCAGAAAAGGGCCACCAATCAATGCACCATACTAGCATTTTCATTAACAACTTTGTTATTTTTAACATGTTGCTAAGTTAATACTAACCAAATGTTAATTTTTTTACTGAAATTGATTAAGCTCTCTTATTATGATGATATTAAACAATAAGGTCTAGGATATAAACACATACCAATCTGGCTTCTGAACTATAGTTAGTGAAATCAATTTTAAACAAATGCTAGTTGATAAAGAAAGGAACTATAAAAATACACTTCACATTATTTTGCCCATATCTAAACAATTTGATATGAAAGCACTTAAAATTTTGAATCGTGACAAAGATATAAAAATACACTTAAAGATTTTTGAAAATGAATTCTATTTGAAATAGTTGTCAGATTTAGTGATATATGTAAACACAGACCTTACTTATATATCCTTTAAGAAATATCTTTGCATGTATTTGCTCTATTCTTTAACTTAGTAAATCAACAATATTTATTGAGCAACAGCTATTAACCAAGCATTATCTTAGGGCTGGAGATCTAAACGGGAATAAAACAGACCCTGCTCTTGCAGCAGGGATTAACATTGGCAATGCATAAACTAATCATTAAAATATTCATTTTGATTGATGCAAATAGAGACATTGTAAAGCAAAGAGGAAGATAAAGAAGTATATGTCTATGTGTGTGTGTGTGTGCATGTGCCTGCTTGGTTGGGTAGCTGCAATTTTACATAGATTGGTGGAAAGGACTTATGGAGAAGGTTAAATTTTCATCGTTTCAAATATAGAACTTTGTGTGCTTACATGATATGAAAAGTGGTTTTCCATGTTGCTTTAAGTCTTCAAAACCATAAATTAGTTATCCAAATAGTGGTTTAACATAATTTACTTATACTATTTTGAGATCTTTAGGTGGTTTCCATGAATTTACTATCAAATGTGACATTAAGATTTAATCTTTTATCCTATTACAGTAATGGTAGCTTCTCCAAAAAGATATCACTAGGTCAGATATGTGAAAACACCAGTTGTTGACATAGTTCACCAAATTGTACTTCAAAACAGTTTTCCTAATTACAACGAATTTTACTAGCAAAGTAAGAATGTTTATTTCACAATATCTTCATGTCCATTTAGTACAATGATTTCATAATTATTAATAAATATTAAAATCTTACCTATTTTAAATGCATGTTTTTCTCTAATAGAAAACTTGGAATTTTCCCCTGAATTCATTTACATGTAATTCTATCTTTAGGTAACTATTGCTTTCAGTTTTTATATATTTTAATTAAAAATATTTATTTTCAAGGCAAATCTTTTTTAACATTTACAGGAAAAATTTCCCTTAAAATAATATGGGGGAACAATTCTTACATGTGGAGCATTTCAATTTTTTGAAAGTCTTGTCACCAATCATCTCCTTCACAGTTATTTCCATACGTTTTAAACATAGAAAGAACTTTCATCTTTAGAGCTTTGTTAAAAGTAATCAGTTTAACTCCTCTTTTGGTTTTCTTTCTGTTATTGCTTTCATTGTGTACATCTAATTTCTTTGGATATTCAAAGTGAGGTGGACAACATTTCTTGATTATTCAGCATTGTTTCCCCTATATTTGCTAACCAGACCTTAGAGCACCATTTTGTGGTGACATGATTTTTTCAGCAAAGAAATTTAATTTAATTCCTGACTCTGAACTTCATCACACATAGCATTGAAATGTGATGTTATAATGATTAAAATGAACTCAGAAATCATCACTAGAATTCTTTGCTCAAATGTCTTTGAAATTTTGCATAGTCTTAGTAATTTTTCTCCTTTATTAACTGTTTTATTTTATATCTGGTCATTGAGTTACTTTTGACAATACTTCTTGATTTCATCCTCTTGCATTGATTTATCTTCTGCCTTAACGCATTCACTAATTTCCTTATAAAGTTTGATGCTCAAATGTGTTGGTTCTCTAACCAAAATGTTGGCTTTTCAATATGCTCCTTACAAATGTACAAATCTAATTTTAATATTACATTGATGGTTTTAATTCAATAATTTAGTTGATTTTATTTATAAAAATATCAGATTTTTAGAATATTCCATTGTTATGCACTATTCCTAAATCTATATATATAACATCATGAGTACAAAGTACACTAAATATAATTATATCTTTAAGATTAATAGTACCTTATAATCCAATAAGTTCTGAGATACAATGATGAAAAAAAAATGTCATCTCTCACTTAAAGGGATTTCTATGCAGATAAAAAATAAAAATGTGCTCTAAAGACTTTGCAATGCCTATATGATCTCATAATCAAAATATAAGTGAGTTGCCCTGTGAATGTCTCACTTTCTTGATTGTTCAGCATTTTTCTCAAAGGAGAGTTAGATTTAAACTGCAATTTACCTGTTATTACTTTACTGCCATCCAGGCACTGCTTTCTAATCTACTCTGTATTATTGATCCCTTTATCAATTTATTTTAGCAACTTTCACTTATAACCTTTAGTTTCTCTCCAAAATTGTGTAAGAGAATCAAAGTAGCAACCAGATTATTAGTCACACTCCAGAATTTTCCTTATCTAGCATGAGGATGTGAATGGAGAGATTCCTGGAGAAAGAGTTAAAAGATTGAAATTTAAAATTTTCTTCATACTTTCTCACAATGAAGATTTATATCTTTTTAGAAAGCAAATCAGCCTCTTCATTTGGGTTAATCTCTTTTATTGGCAGTATTTCACCTAAGATAAGTAAAAGAACTCCATCAAAAGATCAAGCCTCAGTGAGCAATTAATGAAGATGGATAGGACAAAGGTGGTCCCCTGGAATAGGTTAAATCCTGGGGGAGATCATAAGGTGTAAATATCTTTAAGAGAACTTTATTTTCAGCTGGGATATCTACTTAAATGTGATGCTTTTTGTGGCATATTGAATTATGTACTCTAGAAAAAAATGTTCTTAATCTTAATCTATTCCTGATTTAAACCCATGGTCAATAGGAAATTTTGATGGAGTAATTTTTAGTTAAGGTGAGGCCACTAAATAAGGATGGGTCATAATCCCATTATGGGGGCCCTTATAGAGAAGGCCGCAGAAAGACACAGAAGCTGGAACTCAATGGAACCTGAAGGAGAAAGAAGGCATTATCATGTGAATTGTCACATGAGAGAAAAGCCAAGGACCAAGGATCACTGGCAGTCAGCCTAGAATGGCACCATCTTTGGGAAGAAAGCATTGCCTTGCTGATACCTCAACTTTGGACTTATCCTAGCCTCAAAACCATGAGTCAATACATTCCATTTTTTAAGCCAGCCTGTCTTAATCTGCTAAGGGAGGTGATGCAAAAATACCAGAAATGTGTTGGTTTTTATAATGGAGATATATTAGGGTAAAAACTTACAGCTCCAAGGTTGGAAAAATGTCCAAATCAAGGCATCATCAGAGATGTTGTTTCACCATAGGTTGGCTGCTGGAAGATCCTGGAGTCCTGCCACATGGTGAGGCAAGATAGCAGGTCTGCCAGTCTCTCTCTACTTTCTCTTCAAACTCAGCTGTGGATGATCAGGAATTCCTCCCTAGACCTTGTCTCTTTGAGTCTCTCAGAACCTCTCCAGCTTTCTGCACTTGTATGTGATTTTGGAGTCCTCTCTATCACATGACAGGGTCAAAATGGTAAAACTCACTTTTTCTGTGTCTCTTCTTTTTCTCTAGGTGTTCCCAGTTTATATAAGACCCCAGTAAGAGACCGAACCTGGGTCATGCCTCAGACTGACTTAGTCCAAACCAAAGCTCTAAAGCAATCTAATAAAGTGATCTGATAAAGGTCCTTTAACATAATTTAATGCAATCAAAGGGCCCCATACCACAAGAATGAAATCAGTTCAAGAACATAATCTTTTCTGGTATTCACAAAATTCAAACTGTCACACCAAACTGTTGCATTTAATTTGTTAAGAGTTGGGAAATTAAGATAGTTTTTGGCACTGATATTGAAAACACATAAAAATTTGGAAAGTACTTTGGAATTGGATAACGTGTAGAGGCTGGAAGAATTGTGAGGGCTCTAAAATGAGTGAGTTTTTGAGAAAGATTGCATTGTATTAGAGAATACATAATTCATCATGTATACAGTGTAGCTACAAAAATAGATATTAAAGATACTTATTCCCAGCACCACATTATAAGGAAATGATGAATGTGATATTGGAAATTGGATGAAATATAATCATTGTTATGCAGTAGTAGACAAAATGGCAAAATTGTGTTCTGATATTGGGTTGGAAGTTGAACTTTTAAGCAATGAACTTTGATATTTAGCTGAATTTATTTCCAAGCTAAGTGTGGAAGGTGGAGTCTAACTTCTCTGTGCAGCTTATAGAAAAATGTGAGAGAAAATGGACAAGTTGAGAACTGAATTTATAAGCACAAGGAAACCAGAAATTCCTTGAAAAATTCTGAGCCAATCCAGATGTCTGTTCTGAGACTAGGGCCAGAAGCAGTTCTATCAGGGACCTCTCCTAAGCTTTCAGAAGTGAGTTCTCACAAAGCTCCATGTGAGGTTTTAACTGAACAACTTTTTGCCAAGAAAGGTGTAGCAGAACATGGATCCAGTCAGCCATTTCAGTGGAAGTCATTATTGGAAACACAGTTATCCATGAAAGATCTGTAGAAAGACCTTTCTTCTGATGGTTTGGATGTCCTTGAACTTCACACAAACCTGACAATGTTTTTGCCAAATTTGTATAAACAGAACCACTGCCAACCTGGTTTGAAAAGGACAGAAAAGGGACCGTTTGAAGGAAAAATGACTTCAAGGGAAGACCCATAGAAGCAAATCTCTGGGTCAAAAAAAAGATCTCTTCAGACCAAGAATGTGAGCCCATTCATGTTTGTGCAGAGGGTAAGCCCGCCTGTTCTCTTAGAGGGAGAAGGCTATATGCCCCAGTGTCTGGAGGGGACCGGACTTGTTCTCTGATATCCAGGGCAAATGTTATCATCCTAATACTCTGAGATGATTATACCTGTGCCCCAGCATTCATAGAGAGCCTGGCTGCCATTCTGATGCTCGGAGAGGTTGGTACCTTCACTTCTGTGTTCAGAGAGAGCACGGTGACTGCTCAAGTGCTTGGAAGGGGTGGGATTGCTGCCCCATTTGACCTGAAGGACAAAACACCAATCCAGAAGTCTCTAATCAGTCCTTAAAATCAAAAGGAGTTTGCTCTCATGAGTATCTGACTTGTTTGGGAATGATCCACGTTTTCCAACCAATTTCTCCCTTCTAGAAGGAGAATGCTAATGCTTATCATAAGTCTGTCCCACCATTGTGTATTGGAAGCAGGTAACTTATTTTCTAGGTTTTGCAGGTCTAAATATAGAGAAAAATTGTTCCCCAGAACAGACTACATCCATAACTGATTTTAATTTGACCGTATTTAGCATTGTTACTGAAATAACTAAAGGTTTGAGGGATGGTTTAATGAAATACTGGCCACAGGTACTGCACCGATGTCACAAGGCACAAGCCTATCTAAAGAAGAATCTGGTGAAAAGGGAATGTAACAGCATAACACCTGAAACAACCAAAAGGATATAGAATTCTTATTTAGACATATTTTCACCACCTGTTTTGGAATTTTGCAGGTTCTTTTTATTGACATTTACATTTGAGGAAAAAAAACTAGAAAATAAAAAGGTTGGAGACTACTTAAGATGTGGAAAAATATTTTTAAACAACTAGAGAAACAAAAAGGGAAAACTCTGGGTTAATAAAAATGAGGATGATCGGAGGAAAATCGGGCCCTCCTAAGAAAAAGCTTAAGATTTGAGACACTCCAAATGTCTGTTGGTCATCCAACCAGAAGAGTTATATCCTATAATTAAAAGAACTAAGAAGAACAAAATACTGTTTTATTAATGGGAGCAATGGGAGCAATAAGCAACATAGAGATAGAAATGAAGGGAAAATTCTGGCCAGTAGTATTGTATCTAAAAGACCAAGCCCAAATTCTGGCCCATTTACTCCAGATGATTACCCAGATCTCAAGGGATAATGATTTTTCGGATGATCTTCATAACCCAGAGAGAAGGGAACTGAGAGCCAGGACTATAGGTAAAACCACTAAGAACAATACTAATGATGACCTTATTGCAGTACCAGAGGAAAGGGCATTTTTCAGACAAGAAATCATAAAATTAAGAAAGACTACTCCAAAAATGGAGAAACAACAGAAAAACAGTGACTGTTACATCTATGATCCAAAGAAGTACATGATTTGCTATGAATAGGCAGTGAAATAATCCAACTAGGAAGCTTATCTAATGATGTTAGATTGAATAAAACACTGAGAAGTTTTGGAGAAAAACATTCAGAAATTGAAAGGTCACTGTTTGATTGGGCCTGGAAATTAAGATGGCCTTTAACAAATTTAACAGCAGTTTAAACAGGGATTTGATTTTCTGCAGGGGATGCCACTAATATCTTGATGAAGCTGAAGCTGTTGACTATGATTTATGACAATCATGCCAATATCCATTAGAAATAGGAGCAACAGACCAAATTTAAGAAAATGATACTGTTTTATTTTCCCAGCTGCTAAAACAAATACCATAAAATGGGTTGATTTAAACAATGGAAATTTATTGACTCCTGGTTTTGAAGCTAGGAGAAGTCTAAAATTGAGGTGACAGCAAGGTGGTGCATTCTCCAAGGAGACTGTGGTATTCTGGGGCTGGCTGCTAGTTTTCCTGGGTCCCAGGGTTTTCTGTAACATGGGAATGGACAAGGTGATGTCTTCTTTCTTTTCCTGATTCTGTTGACTACCAGCTTCTGGCTGTTTTTGATGGCTTCTCTCTCAGTCTGACTTTTGCTCAGTTTATAAAGGACTCCAGTAATACCGACTAAAGCCCAATCTGATTCAATTAGACCACATGTTCACTGAAGTATCACCTTAAAGAGATCTTACTTACAGTGGATCCACACCCACCAGAATGCAGATCATGCCCATATTGGGATGCACAATTCAAGCCACTACATATACCAAGATCAGCACCAAGTCATGATAGAACTGCTCTAGTCACAATTTCCACAGGTGCTGACACAATTGACAAATTAATTGATGCAATTAGAATGGCAGAAGAATTAAGTCAGGATAAAAATTATTTGGAGCACTGTTCAGCTTTAACCCCATAAGGGAAAAAACTCTATAACATATGGAAAATAAAAAAAAAAAATATGGGATACAAAATTTTAGTAATCCCTTCAATAATAGGAATAGGGGATTTAGGGAAGTAAGAACACCATTTAGAAATAGTAAGGATGCCAGATCAAGGCAGAGTTTTAGACTACCCACAAATCCTTGATAAGTAGGGCAGTAAGGAGTGAAATCCAAGGTAAACCAATAGAAAGGATGGAGACCCCTAGAGAGCTTATCTCTTTTTATAGACTCAGTAGCCTCTGTCTCTTGGGCAAAGCCAGAGACAATTGGCAACAGAAAAGGATAGCAATTTCTAAGGATAATTATAAATATAAACATTTAATTAACATTTAACATTTAATAGATATTGGATTTCAAATAACAATGATTAAAAGCCAGGTTTAAAAAAGTGAAGAAAAATTTTTAAAAGTTTATATTGAAGGTCTGTGAAGAAAAATTAGTATAGGAAATTGAGTTAATAGATATTTTATAATAAAAGACATGGAACCCATGAAAGCCAAATGCCTAATAGGACCTAACCTAGTAAACATAATGGGAATGGACATTACCACACTACAAATAAATAGAAATAAGAACTATATGACAGTTGAATTAACAAAGGTTAGATGGTCTCCTGTACTGTTACTAGATGTAAATACAGTAATTAATACCCCATAATATAATTTAAATGGAGGTTTCCAGGACATTACTAAAAAGATATAGGAACTATTGGAGGAACAATCTTATTTTGTTAGTTAAAAAAACAGGTGCGTCTTGCCGATTCACTGTAGATTTTAGAAATCTCAATAAGGCTATTCTTTACACTAGAAGGAGTAATACCAGATATTGGTACACTAATTAGTAATTATCACAGAAAAAGGCACATTGTATACAACCATAAATCTTAGTAATATGTTCTTTGCAATAATTATTGCCAATCAAAGCCAATCTGTGACAGCATTCTCATTAGAAGGAAGACAATATATGTTCACTATATTACTACAAATATATATTAATAGCCCAATCATAGTACCAACCTGTTAATAGGATATTTACATATATTTTCTAATACTTATCCACATCTGGATACTACCTTATCTTACAGTATTATTATAATCGGAACAGGTAAAAGAGAGCAGGAGAATGTTAAAATATAAATATATTCCTTTCTAAAATATAAATAATTTCCTTTTAAATGGGTTAAACTGTAAATCCTCATAAAGTGCCAGGGTCACATACTACTGTAAAATTTTCCAAATACACTATTTTTCAGAAGGATGAACTCTACCACTTAAATTCCTAAAATATTATAACAGTTACAACCACCCAAAACCAAAGAAAGGACACAAAAATTGTGTTATTGGAAACAGCATATATCCCATATAGGTGCATTGTGGAAACCAATATGTGAAACAACAAGAAAACACAGAACATATACCAGGGGGAAAAGCAGGAATTAGCATTACAAAACTGAAGGATGCATTTACAACTTATTTAGCACTGATAATACCAGACTCTACATTTAGACTAGAATGTATATTTACATAAGGCTTTGCCATATGGCCATTATGGACCAAGGCACCAAAAGACTCACATTCTCTTCAGTGTATTTTTGGACTAAAACATTTTCATGGGTTGACACCAGATATTCTCCATTAAAAAAGAATGCTTGGGTACTGTATAAAGCACTGCAACATAGAGCATATTGCTAGCAAGCTCACAACCTGTACTGGCATGGGATAAAAAAACATCAAATGAGCAAAAAGGAATTCTGACAGATCATCGGACTTTCAGTTGGAAATGGAACATTTCCAAGGAGGATGTTTAGATGGACAGTTGACCCTCTGCTTTAACTGTGAAGATCTCAGCATTGCCAAAGGCAGGCTTGCTGGAATCTACAAGGGGTAAGTTAGTTCAAGCACAAGCAGTTCAGCCATGGGGACAATCTTGGTCTGAGGCACTTGAAAATGAATGATTTACAGATGGTGGAGCCATCATGACCTCCTCTGGAGACCCAAAGATGCAAAAATTCTAACTAGTAAGAGGTCAGGGAATTCAGTACAATATGCAGAAATATTAGCAATCTGGCTGACTTTTGAATGAACACTAAAAGAGAAAGAGGAGATAATATGCATATTACAGATTCAAAGGCAGTAACTAATGGAGTAGCAATATGGTCTGGATCATGGAAACTGAATAATTGGCAAATTAATAACCCTGGCATTTGGAGCAAAGATATCTGGGATAAAATAGCTAAATCAAAATAGATAATCATGATCACACATGTATAGCACATCAAAGGACAAATCTAAGACAACAAAACATAATAATGTAGCAGGCAGGTTAATCAGGATAGAAAAAGTACATAAAGCAACCATCCCTAATGTAATAAAGAAAGAAAAAAGAGAATGAACAATACAGAAAGATGGCATAATAACATGGAGGAAAATGCATAAATGGGCACATGAACAGACAGGACACCAAGGATTACATGGAACAATTAATTGGGTACAAAAGAGGAATTTTCCTATATAAACACACACTTTGCAAGAAACATTTTGATACCCAATTTTCTGCTTGCAATTGCATATTATGTAGAAAGAGCACATGTATATTTCTTTTTTTTTTTTTTTTTTAAGATTTTATTTTTATTTATTCATTTATCCCCCCCTTGCTGCTTGTGCTCGCTGGGTCAGCTAACCACGCTGCGCAGGCAGGCTTGCCTTCACCAGGAGGCCCCGGGAACCAAACCCGGGGCCTCCCATATGGTAAACGGGAGCCCCACTGATTGAGCCACAGCCGCTTCCCATGTATATTTCATACAATGGGATGATGGTGCTCTAGAACCAACAGAACTGCCAACAGAGGCAGCCAGAAGGGCTCTATGAAGCTTGTTTGCTGCCAAAGTTTCTCCCACCTAGGGAAAACATCGATGGAAAGTACCAGCTCCTTGCTCTAAAAGGCTATATGTCCTGTTATTGTTTAGTGTTATACTTGCTATGTTTTTGTTGAATGATATTGCTGTAATACTATTCATGGAAGACATAGAAGTGTGATTGGTAATTCTGGTAATAAAACTACAACCATAGTCACAACCACCAAGGACTCAACTATATAAATTAAAGGATAAGACTTAATCGTTGTTTGTCTATAATAGCTAGCAGAAACAAGTAGACTTCCAACCTCAGGATACCTATATAAGTATATGAAAATTTCAGAATTAGAACATTTATTTTCTTATGCTTGTATACATTACTTTGACCAACATTTCCATTGGAAATGTTATGATATCTTGAGATATTTAAGTAGGTATGGTGTTCTCCATAAGCACATTATATTCCTTAGTCTAACCACATGGACTAAGCAAAAAGGCAAAAGGACTGTCATTGCTCTATAACTACTAATATAGCTACAGTTTACCAACCAATGAGAAGTTACCAAACAATTTTGGTATGGGTTATGAATAGTTACTGTAATTGTGTAGGCATAAATATGACAAGTATTATAACAGACATGATCCTGCATATTCCACAAAATAAAAAACATGAATGGTACTTAGAATTGTCAGCAAGAAGTTTATACTATTTAGTTATGATACAATGGATATCTGGGGAAATTAATGGTGATGATTAATCCAGAAATATTCTGGAAACAGTTTGATAATAAGTTTGCTTATGCAGAATAAGATTGGTGACATAGGATTTTTCCCTTAATATGCTAACCACAGTCAATTGTGTGGATTATAAGAATTCTCCAAATTTAGACCAAAATTTACAAGGTGTCCATACCCACCAGACATCCACCAATGATTTAAAAAATTTCCTATGCTATTAATGCATATTATATACCTACACATTAAGAAATTGTAAACCAATAACAGGAAGAAGGACATTACAGAAAACATGCTCTCTTATGGTAGTAAAAAACTACCCATCCTTGGGTATGAAACGATGATTGTATATGAGACCACACACTGGGAAATAGCAGCAGCTATCAACTCCGCAGGACCAGACTCTATTAGACTCTTCATATAATTTTTAAATGACCAGAAATACATAGTTATATCTTGCAATAAGACTCACATTAATATCATAATACTGGGGAATCAAATAACTTATGAGCAAATTTACAAATAAAAATCTAATAAGACTTGTATTGGGGTAAAGAGTCCAATAACATGATATGCCACTCTTAATTACACCCAGAGCATTTATCAATATAACTGGAGAGATACTTATAGACTTGGCAAATATAGTACCAGGAATAATTGTGGAAAAATTAAAAATTGGTAACCAATAATGCATTGTATGATGGTATTTTTGATATACGGTGCAGTAAGTGTTATCATCAAAGTAATTTTACAGAACTAGACAACTGGGAGAATGTTACCTTAAATTTTTGGGTACCTCATAATGATTACTTAGACTTTTGGAAATCAAATTTTTTAAAAAGCCTAATATAGATAAAACAGTAATGTCAGGTTTGATGGCAGCCACAGAAAGTGGCTGAGATGAGTTTACAGATTGAACTTTTAAGGAAAAGATTTTGAAAAACACTGTAATAGAAAATTCCCAAAATCTCATTTGACTTGATAACTTTACACTCTCACCCTAAAGACATACACACAGTTGGACAGAGTTCACAATGGGGTTATGTAAACCAAAATTAGATAATTCGAAGCATAATAGATGTTATACTATAACTCTTACAGCTCTGCAAAAAATCTGCAGAAGCATCCATGGATTTGGTGCACTAAATTTCTTGCAACAGTTAAATCATATAAGGTATACAGAGAAATGACACAGACTATGGATTATTGTGCAGAACATTACCATTGGTGATATACTGCAGATTATAAGATGATGTTACTGTAAGCATGGCTATTTCCAATAGAAGGGCTTTCCCTATCTGGCACCACAAAGGAGAAATACATTTCTCAGAGAGAAAGTGATTTATTGTAAGTACACAAGCAAGGAACTGGGAGAATCTTCCCAAAGCCAGTTCAAAGTGAAAATGGGAGCCAAGGTTTTTATAAGCAAAAAAAAAAGGGGGTGGGGGGGAGAAAAGGGGTAGACGATAAACAATTAAAAATAAAATTATGCCAGGGGTCTTGTGAGGAGGGTACATGCAATTTGTCAGTCCTGTGTTGTCTCAAGCATGTTTAACTTTGTCCTTGGGTTCAGTGGCTAATAAACCACAGTTTAGCAAGGTCTTCATGGCTCCTTTCTCAGCCAACCACTCAAGGATATGAAGCTTTTTATCTCTGAGAAAAGTTACAGATTTATACCATTCTGTATGGTTTTGCTTTCAGACATTATGTTATTTTGTAAGCAAAACTGAGAAGATCTGGTTAATATACTTCAGGTAACTAAGTGCAAAGAGTAGTCTCCTAAATTTAGATTAATAGAAAACAAGCTCAATTAGTTTTACAATTTTTAGAGCTGCTTAAGTGAAGAAATTTTAATAAGCACATTTTCCAGCTACCAATGACACAAATTATTTCATCTCCTAAAATTTGTGGACCTAAAGACTTAACAAAAGATGTCTGTCATAGTTAACCCTACTAGAGAAGCATATGCCTTACAATTTAATAAAAGAGAATTCATAGCTTTTCTAAGAACTCCAATAAGCAGCAAATACTTTCAAGAACCATTAATCTACCATTTTTGGATCTCCACTTATGCAGAACTATAGAAACAGGAAAATTTTGCAATTACTAAGGAAATTAGAAGGAAGATTTATAGGAGCGTTAATATCACAGTACCAGATAGAGGAAATAGAAGCCAAATTGGCAGATTTCAAAAGAACACAATAAAATGTCAATGTCCATGCCATTGCAGCTCTCTCTACTTAAGAATTTAAATTAAAAATACATATGAAATTATAGATCATGTTCAGGAACATGGGAAAAAGATGGAGGAATCATTAGATTACTATAAAAATAGCAATTGATTAAGTGGATATTAACATTTAAAATATTAGGAAAATTATTAAAAATACATCTAGAAAATTAATATAACATACTGCCACAGAAGGTATAAGATATGTGTGATATTTTAAGGTTAGCACTAGTAACAGGTAGGTATTGGACATTGAGTATTGACGATAATCCAACTAGATTCAAATTAGATGTGACTTATGACAATGGAAGGTTTTACTTAGAAGCATGTGAAATACAAAAATTAGTTTTAAAAGGAGAAATACAGAACTTGAGATATCACACTATGGTAATATCCCAATTTCAAAGAAGAATATGGATGCTTAGAGCAGATCAAACACCCATAGACATAGAAGGTATATAGATAAAAGCACAGCATATGGAAGAATGGACATTAGTTACTTACTAATCCCTAGCTACATAGAGATACCAGAAATAAAGATACCTATGACTTTATCCAAAATGCCAGAGACCGCCACTAGTTTATAATTTAGGTAGTTGGACTATGATAATATGTTCTGCAAAGGAAAGAAAGATGACTTATTGGAATAAGGTAAGGACTTTGGAATTCTCCTCCAAGGTTCTGTCAAATTTCAAAAATTGAAACATTATGATTGAAGGAAAAATTCATTATACACAGACCATAAGAGATAAAGCAACTCCGAGGTTGAACAATGAAGTATATCATGTTACTGAGAAGGAATTAACTATAATTAATCTAAACAAAACATTAGCAAAATATGTTAGGTGAAACTTCACTTGGAAAAAGGTACAAAACAGATCAAATCCTTATTACAGAAGACAGAGCAGGATCATGAAATATATTTCCCCAAAATAAGGACACACTATTTACTCCCTATAGGACAACAGACAGACAAACAGACAAACAAAACCAAATGTTGCAGGGTGCTATGGGCCTTTACATGCTTATTGGTGTTATAAAAATGATATTTACTTGGAAGAAAAAATTGTCAAGGTATCATATTTTGATGGTTTGGAAAATTAAACCTTTGGAAATTTGGAGAATTTGTGTTTGAGCATGTTAAAGAAATTATAGCAACTATTATATTGATTGTATTAAGAATTATAATATTAAAATACTTATAAAAATAGCATGTTCAAAGATAGGATTCAAGATCAAAGAGTGGATTGTTGCATATTGAAATGATATTAATGATTTTGCATCCCCCAAACATAGTAAACACATTGACTGCAATTACAATGTAGACAAATTAAGAAAAACATGCTTTTATAACTAGTGGTAACGAAACATTTGTGTGAGGATATGCTATAGATCGGCTTAATACCTGCCAGAGGAGGACACCTTGGATAAGCCTGACCTCTGAGTCATAAAAGCCCAGTGCAGATGCCACTTTGGTGAACTTCAGGTAGAGGCAGGCTGATAACCGATTGCTCTGACTCCTGCTCAATCGTCTGCACTGTGTTGCCCTTACTGCTGAACCATAAACAGTCCCTCCCATCTATGACTGCAGACCCACCACCGATGCTGGGTCAGACCAACTCCCCAGAACTCTCATTAAAGGTACCTGCCCATCTTCTCTTCGCCTGCAGCCAACGCACGTTAGAGACTGGTATCCTCCACCTTTAAATGTATCCCATCCCCTTGGCCTAGTAATTACCTATTAGTGTGTTGGCAGCTTGCAATTAAGCTAACAAATACATTGCATTGAATATTCAAACTATAGTTGCATTGAATCTGCTTCCAAGTGCTAAGTTTATTTTCGATTCCATCTGATTTGTTTGTTACAACAATTCTATTTATACGACCGGGTGTGAACCTACTGTAAATAGGACACCTGTAAATTTCAAATGACAGTTCAAACTTGTATCTCTATGTTTTTAACGTTCATCTCTGTGTGACAAAGAAAGAAGGTATTTGAGTTTGAGGGTCATGCGAACTCATTTTCCAGAACAGTTCAAATATAAAAATATCTTTCCTCCTATTTTCATAAACATATTGTGGTGGTTTGAATCTGTATGTACCTCAGAAAAGCATGTTCTTAAATTGAATCTATTCCTGTGAATGTGAATCCCATGTAAGTAGGACCTTCTGATAAGGTTACTTCATTCAGGATGGGTCTTAATCCTATTATTGTAGTCCTTTATAAAAAGAATGAATACCGGGAGAGAGAGAGATAATAGAGATGAGATAGAGATAAAGATAGAGATGATAGAGATAGAGATAGAGATAGATAGAGATAGATAGAGAAAGAGATAGAAATAGAGGAGAGAGAGAGAGAGAAAGTCAGCCATGGAAGCAAGAAGCTGAAACTAACAAAGCCCAGAAGAGAAGGAAGAGGCTAGCAGATGTCACCATGGGCCGTGTCATGTGACAGAGGTGCCCAGGATTGCCAGCAGACAGTCTTCAGGAAGAAACCATTGCCTTGATGATGCCTTGATTTGGGCATTTTCTCAGCCTTAAAACTGTAAGCTAATAAATCCCATTGTTCAAGCCAGACACCATTTCATGATATTTGCTTTAAACAGCCTAGAAAACTAAACCACATACTTGAAGGATTTATTAAAAAATAAATGTCATTGATTAGTGGTAGGTGGAAGTAAGTCAGGGATGGTATTCTTTTCCTTTCTTCTTCATTTTGAGTTCTTTATTTTACAGTTTCTATCAGTTTACAGCTGCATAACGGATAATATACCTTACTTCTATAAGCAAGGTATTTTAACCTCTTCTGTGATGTGTTGAATAAGCACTGGTAAAGTTATATAAGCAGTGATGAAGATCAGTGGTGAAATAGGTACAATCAGTTTGCCAAAAGTTGTACAAAAGATTTTTACATGGTAATACAGAATATGTTCTCACTGTTCTAATCTAAAGTACATAGCCTTTAGATTCTGACAGCCCTGCTAGCAAATGTCAGCTCTACTACTTTACATTTTGTGCTTCTAGGCAATTTTTATTTATTTTCTGAGACCACCCTATTTATTTGTAAAATGGGGATATTGATACCCTTGGGCAGAGTATTAGTGTGAGATTAAATTAACATGAATGAGAACTCAGTAATGAAGAATGAGGCAAAAGAAGCTTTAGGACTCCATCTCCCCACAGAAGCTTTGAACAAACAATAAAATTGACAAAAGCATCTTTCTCAAAGTTCTGGGAAACAGTTAAAGGACTGCAGTAACAGGGCCAGTACGAAATCAAGAAAAAGGCTACTTAAAAGTGGTAGGAACTTGTATCATCCTGGACCCTGCCCTACCCCTCATTGGCTGGGCACAGAGCCGGTCTATACTCCCAGTGTAGACCTCTGGTCTCAGTTCCATATGGAGCAGAGGAACACAGGTGTACACACTGGGAGCATTTGTTTCTGTCCCAGTCTAACTGATGGTGGCCTGAGGGACATACCATCCTAGAATGTGCCCTGTGTATAGATGGTGACATACAGAACTCTCCCATGGCAGCTGTGGGGGAATAGTCAAGTCTGGCTGCCTGGGACATGTAATTTCTGGCTATATGACATACAGTGCAGTGCTTGGAACCATGAGGAAAGTTTCCTAGGGAACAGGAGACATTCTTATCCATATAAATAGAGGAATTCCTAGGGTCACAGGCATATGCCCAAGACAAAACACATGCATAACAAGCACCTGGGGGACCCCTAAACTTTAGCCTGGAGCTATTCTCTAAACCTTTTAGCTCTGAAGGAGAGTATTCACACAGGTCAATATGCAAAGACTGGAAAAGATGTTGTCTTTTTTACATTCTTTTTTTTTTCTCCTGTAATTCAAGAAAAGTTATGTCATAATACTAGCTATATAGTAGCTTAAGGAGCAAAAGATACATCAGAATCTACATTCCAGTGATAACAGGTTTAAATATCAAAGTGTCCAAGTTTCAACAAAAGATTACAAAACATACAAAGAAATAAGAAGCAATGACCTAGGCAAGAGAGAAGTTTAAAACGTTAGTAGCCATCAATGATGGCAGGATCAGACATGGGACATTCCAGGCAATTTTAAAAATTGGCCTTAAATATTTTGAAAGAACTAAAGTAAAACAAGAACAAAGAACTAAAGAAAATTAGGAAAATGACTGATAAACACAAATATAATATCAATAGAGAGATGGAAATTATGAACTGGAAATAAATAGAGCTGAAGTCCAGTAACAGAAATTAAAAATTCCCTAGAGTGATTCAAGAATAGATTGGAGCTGGAAGAAGAAAGAATCAGTGAACATGTAGATAAGATCATTGAAGTCATTGACTCTGAGAAGCAGGAAGAGGAAAGAGTGCAAGAAAGTAAACATAATCAGGCATATTAATATATGCACTGTGGGAATCTCAGAAGAAGAAAGAGAGAAAGGGGCAGATAAAATATTCAAGGAAATAATGACCAAAAACTTCTCAATTTTAACAAAAGATATGAATGTTCACATCCAAAATATTAAACAATTTCCAAACAGGATAAACCCAAATCGTCCAACACAACACCATATTACAATCAAACTGTTCAGAGCCAAAGATGAAGAGAGAATTCTGAAAGCCTTAAGATGAAATCAGCATGTCACATACAAGAGAGTCCCAATAAGATTAAGTGCTGATTTCTCCTTGGAAACTTTGGAGACAAAAAGATAGTGAGAAGATATATTTAAAATGCTGTTATACAGAAATTGCCAACCAAGAACTCTTTATCTGGCAAAACTGTCAAAAATGAGGGGGTTATTCTTCTTGTTACTCAAATGTGGCCTCTCTCTAAACCAAACTCTGCAACAAAACTCACTACTTTCCCCCTGACATGGGACATGACTCGTAGGGATGAGACTCCCTGGCACTGAGGAATTACTACCAAGCATTAATCAATGATACATTTGAAAAAAGACCTTGGGCAAAAGGGGGAAACATTAAATTAAAAATATTTTTTGTGGCTGAGAGATTTCAAAGGGAGTCAGGAGGTCGTTCCTGAGGTTACGTTTATGTAGGTCTCAGACAAATTTCACTAACTGGCACAGTAAACAAAGCTTCAAACAGGAGTGCTCCTGAGGGCTCTAGGGAAATAAGAGGCAAGGTACACAGCACCATGAAATCAACAACACTTTGGCTGACCCTATCTGGGAATATATGGTAATATATTTCTCCAATATAACATAGTTATACTCAACTATAATTCTACTAATCATGATTCTTCTACTCTTTTTATTTGAACTTATAATTTTCAATATAGCTGTTAAGTATATTTTATATAGACTTCAATCTTTAGATTGTTCAAATGTGGGTTGAGCTTGAATCCCAGCAGAGTAGTGGACAACTTCTACTGTCCAGTTCTTCAGGCTCACTCTGAACAGCCAACAAAATGATGATGATGGACAAAAATGGGTAGTGTTTACAGCTACAGACAGGATGATTCCTTCCATCTTCCCCATGGTATCTGGGTCCACTCTCACCCTGGGGTTGTTGGAAAAGACATCATCCCAGGTGCCTTAGGATTGCCTTATTTACACATTTTATCATGATCAAACACATAAAGGAGTTTTTTTTGTTTGTTTGTTTGTTTTTGTTTTGTTTTTTTTTTACATTTTAGAACTATATTTTCATTTTATTTGATATTTTATTTTTTTAACTTTCATTTTGAAATAATTTTAAACTTACAGGTAAGCTGCAAAACTAGTACAAATCCCATACAGAGAGCTCCAATATACTCCAACTGGCAGTAACCAGCAATTTAAAATCACTGTTACTTTACTTTGAAAAATCAACATCATGGTACTGGTTTTAAATTTTAGTTTGTTTTATTTAACCATATACTCTAATTGATTATTTTTCAAAGGTAGTTTTGTACATTTGCACATTTACATATCTGTTTAGTTTGAGTTCATTTCTACCATATTTTATGAGAAATAAAATAAAAATTTTAGCACCTGAAAAAATTCATGTGACATAAATGTGACCTAGATGACATTCTGGATGTTTAATTAGAGGATTTTTTGTTATTAAATATTGATTTGATGACATATAAAATGAGTGAATTATGGTTTAAAATGTATTTAAAGAATAAAATTAGTTGATGGCATTCAAAACCATGTTTCTGTTTATTTTCACTCATATGTAAAATTTGTTCTTGTTTTATTTTCCTAGGCTGCTCCAGCAAATACCATGAAATGGGTTGGCTTAAACAATGAGAATTTATTAGCTTACAGTTTTGAAGCTGGGAAAATATATAAATCAAGGCATCATCAGGTCATGCTTTCTTCCAGAAGACTGTCTACCAGCAATCCTTGGCTCCTCTATCATACGGCAAGCCACATAACAGCATCTGCTAGTCTTCCCTTCTCTTCCATGTCTCATTGATTACAACTTCTTGCCTCCACGGCTTTCTCTCTCTCATATCTAAATTCACTCTGGTTATATAGGACTCCAGTAGTAGCATTAAGACACATCCTGACTGATGTGGGCCTCTACTTTTTAACTGAAGGAGCCTCATCAAAAGGTCCTACGTAAAATGTGTTCACACCCACTGGAATGGATTGTATTTAAAAACATATATTTTTTCTGGGGTACAAATAACTTCAAACCACCAAAGTCTTTTTCAGAGAATATTCTAAATCATAAGCCATTTTTATAAATATATAGATAATTCAAACTAATACAAATAAGAATTATCTTTTATGTATTTTCTACAAGGCAATGCAAAATGTACTGAAATAATAAAAATATATAAACAGATATTCATGCTCTCAGAGAAAAAGTAACCTA
The DNA here is from genome assembly GCA_026826555.1 of Tolypeutes matacus. NCBI lineage: Eukaryota > Metazoa > Chordata > Mammalia > Cingulata > Chlamyphoridae > Tolypeutes > Tolypeutes matacus. Next base: position 36,307,320 of record JAKSZT010054304.1, on the reverse strand, counting down.
ATTTGAGAGATTGCAATACACAAATATGTGTTCATTAGGAGAATATGAACAAAGAAAAGATTACTTCAGATTAGATGAATTGGGACCTAGAAGATGGGAATCTTATCCAAATCTTGAAAAAGGAATAAATAAACAACTATGTGAATGTGAATGACAATAACTAGACTTGTTTTTTTAAGAGGTATCAGGGATTGAACCCAGGATCTTGTACATGGGAAGCAGATGCTCAACCACTGAGCCACATCTGCTCCCCTAGACTTTTCGTGTTTTTTAGGTCCCGGAACCAGGGATTGAACCAAGAAACTTATCTGTGGGAGGCCAGCACTCAAACACTGAGCCACATTGGCTCCCCTGAGTTGGCACTCTCGTCTGCTCATTATTTTTGCTTGCCGTCTGTTTTGTTTTCTTTAGGAGGCACCGGGAACTGAACCTGGGACCTCCCATTTGGAAGGCAGGCACTCAACTGCTTTAGCCACTTCTGTTCCCCACTTGTTTGTTTTTGTTTATTGTCTGCTCATCATTATCTTTTAGGAGGCACTGGGAACTGAACCCAGGACCTCCCATGTGGGAGGCAGGCACTAAACTGTTTGAACCACATCTGCTCTCTTCCCTAGACTTTTAATATGGTCAGGGCCAACGTGTTAGTTCCAGATGTAACCAAAATGAAGACACTTCTGAACTTATTGGTAAAATATCTCTATATCACATAAGTTAAACCCATTATACATAATTTGTTTTACAAATTCATATATAAACAAATAAAATATTATTTTACTTCAAAAATATTTGCATTTGTATTAAAATTCGCCTATGGCACATAGTAACTTTATCCAGGTAGATAAATTCCAATAAGATATGAATTCTGACAAATATGTTTGGAGAGCGAGAGAAATTGACATAGTACATATAGCAGTTGCATGTGTGCTTGTTTCTGTGTCTCTGTATCAGTATTAGGTTCAATGTATCATCTGTGATAATCATGACCATATTATTTTTCACTTTATGTCACACATATTTCATTTGTTTGTCACACATATGTCACACATATTCTCATTATTTTTTCCTCCTTCCAATAATTAACAAAAGCCTTTATAAATCAAGGGTCATCAAAATGACCAATGGGTGAAAGAACATAATACATACAAAAGCAAGTGGTGTACTTACTATTTTTCTTAAAAAGTGGCATTCACAATATAATATTTCAGTGGCAAGAACCACTTTTGTTTCTTAGGAGGTACTGGTGATTGAACCCAGGCCCTCATATATGGGAAGTAGGCACTCAATCACTGAGCTACACCTGTTCCCCAACAAGATCCACTTTGACAAGAGAGGAAAATGGCATATCAGGAAGCTATTTCTGTGACAGTGATTTTGGCTACAATGTAAAATAGTGCTTTTCTTCAATTCAATAAAATAGAATTTTTCTTGTGATAATAAAAGCAAACTACACAGAAGTTCTTGAGAAAGTATTTCTTAGACTTATATATAGCAAGGAGCAATCTTCTTTTTACAGGACCGATGGTAATAAACTGCTAGATTCAATGGTTGCAAATATTAAAAAGTCAATGCTTAATGAAATTTGATGTACAATATAAATGAAATATTTCAAATTATTTCAAAATTAGGCAATTAAGAGCAATTAACATCATATTTTAATGTTGGAATTATACTAAAATTTTGCTATGCAGTACATTCATAGATATGCATGGAATTCACTTTCATAGAAGGCCTAAGTATTCAGTTCATTAATAGATACTTTAAATTTTTTTTGCTTAATGTTAGTCCTTAATTTGAAATCTTCAAAAAAATGACTTATGAAAGATATGCTTTATATTTAGGAAAAAGAAAAGAAAACACACACATCTCTTTCTATATATATATAGACATAAGAGACAAATTGCAGTAAGTGATATTTTTGTCCTAATTCTTTTCCTCTCCCAGCATCCATGCCCTATGCCATGTGACTTTATAGTTCCTTCCACTAGAGACTGGATTTACTTGCTACCTGTTGACTCTGAACTCATTCAAGTGAACTGATGCATTCATTGGCAATTAGCAAGAATGACACAAGCATGTTTGTTAGGTAGGCTTTCTACTTTGTGCTTCTATTCTGACCAAAAAAAAAAAAAAAAAAGATAAAAATGTAGATTACTTGTTCAAGAAGAATGAGAAACATAAGTAGACCTGAATGAACACCAAAACTAACTTATATCACCCAAATACAAGCTAAACAAGAAATAGATCTACAAAATAAATGATTGTTGACTGTTGTTTTAAGCTAGAGTTTTGTTTTGCTTTTGTTATGATCTATTATTGTGAAAATACCTAAATATAAATAAATACACATACCCCAAAATCTCACCAAAAATACAAATTATTTTAAATGTATATTCTTTCATTTTCTTTATTAAGGCATATATTGAATACCTACAATATAATAAAATACAATGTGTGTTATGTGTTGAATTTTGTCTGCAAAAAGGATATGTTGACATCCTAACTCCAGTACCTCAGAATGTGACTTTATTTGAAAATAGAGTCATTTCAGATGTAATTAGTTAAGTTAAAATGAGTTCATACTGGAGAAGGGTGGGTGCCTAATCCAACAAGGCTGTTGTCCTTATAAAAAGGGGAGAGGATACACAGAAAAGCATGGAGAGCAGAACACCAAATGAAGATGGAGACATGGGGGTGAACACCATGTGGATACTTAGGCAAAGATTGTAGCTCAAGGATAATTGTTAAACCACCAGAAGTCAGAAAGGGGCATGGAAGGATACTCCCCTACAGATTTTAGGCTCCCGGCATCCAGAATTGTGAGAAAATGTACTTCTCTTATTTTAAGCATTCTAGATTATGGCACTTTGTTATAGTAGCCTTAGGAAACTGAGAATGCAGTATTTTGTTTTTCTTTTAAAGGCATATTTTTTTAAGGATTTATTTTTTTATTTTATCCATTTTTACCACCACACCCGTTTTTGCTGTTTTTGTGTCCATTCGCTGGGCAACTCTCTGTGTCCATTTCCTGCCCTCTCTTCTAATCCTTCTCCTCCTGTCTTCACTGCGATGGAAACTTTGATGTGGGAGAGAGGCGTCCTACAGCTTGCGCCACCTTAGTTCCTGTTTTTTTCGGCACATCTCATCTTGGCTTTCTCTTGTGTCACCCGCCTATTACGTCATCACCTCGCTGCGTGGTTTATGGGGCCTAGCAGCTCACCTGCGTGTGGGGCCTGGTGGCCCATGTGCCTTCTATATTTTTCTTTTTTTCATTTTTACTGAACCCAGGTCCCACCACACTGGATGGAATCCAGGTCCTTCCACAGAGGAGACGGATGCCCAACCATTTGAGCTACATCCATCCCCCTACTATATCTCAAAGTTGACCACAGATACCTAGAGTTACAGTCTTTTCCCATACAGGATGGTCCTATAATAAATCAGGCTTAGTTTATCACCAGCATTCTAAAAACTAGACCTAGGGAGAATTACTAGGTTTGGGGACACATGATTTCTAATATAGCGAATGTTTAGCCTACGCTGATTATCACAAATCAGGACAGCGAGAATATTCTCAATAATGGCATATTTTTACATAACTTGTTTCTACATACATATTATGCACTATTTTAATTCTATGAAGTTAAAAATTGTTGTTTTGTTTAAAGCATATTACTTATCTACTGTGGCAAAAACAGCATGGTACTGGCATAAAGACAGACACATTGACCAATGGAACCAAATCAAGAACTCAGGAATAGACCCTCACATCTACAGTCAAGCAATTTTTGACAAGGTAGTTAAGCCCTCCCAGCCGGGCCAGAACAGTCTTTTCAACAAATGGTGTCAGGAGAACTTGATAGCCTATATTCAAAAGAAAAAAAAGAAGATCCTTATCTCACACTCTATACAAAAATTAACTCAAAATGGATCAAGGACCTAAATATAAAAGTGACAACCATAAAGCTCCTAGAATAAAATGTAGGAAAACATCTTTAAGATCTTGTGATAGGTGGTAGTTTCTTAAATTTTACATCCAAAGCATGAGCAACAAAAGAAAAAATAGATAAATAGGAAGTCCTCAAAATTAAACACTTTTGCACCTCAAAGGACTTTGTGAAAAGGGTGAAAAGACAGCTGACTCAATGGGAGAAAATATTTGGCAGTCACATATCTGATAAGGGTTTAATACAAATGAAATACAAAGAGATCATATAACTCAACAAGAAAAAGAAAAACTTCTTTATTAAAAAATGTGCAAAAGACTGGAAAACACAATTGTTCAAAGAAGAAATACAAATGACAAAGAAACACATGAAAAAACGTTAAGCATCACTAACTATTAGGGAAATGCAAATCAAAACTACAATGAGATATCATTTCACACTTATTAGACTGGCCACTATTAAAAAGTCAGAAAACTGTAAATGTTGGAGAGGATGTGGAGAAAGGAATACTTTCTCACTGTTGGTTGGAAAGTAGAATGGTACAGCCACTGTGGAGGACTGTTTGGCAGTTCCTAAGGAAGTTGAATATAGACTTGCCAATACCATTACTGGGTGTATACTGAGATGAACTGACAGCAGAGACAAGACCAGACATCTGCACACTGATGTTCATAGTGGCATTATTCATGATTGCCAAAAGTTGGAAACAACTCAGGTGTCCATCAGCTGATAAATGTATAAACAAATTGTGGTGTGTACACACAATGGAATATTATGCAGCAGTCAGAAGAAATGAAGTAGTGAAGCATATGACAACATGGATGAACCTGGAGGACATTATGTTAAGTGAAGCAAGCCAGACACAAAAAAAACAAATATACTGTATGATTGTGCTATTATGAACTAAATATATTGTGTAAACTCATGGAGTTAATAATTAGAATATAGGTCACCAGAAAATAGAAGGAGCATAGAGAATGGAAAGCTGAAGGTGAATCTGTACAGAACTGGTAAAAAGGTTGTTTGTAAATCTGTTGAAATGAATAGAAATGATGAAAGCATATCCTGGTGTTTATAACTAGCAGTGCTATTGTATGGGTATGACAATTTTTGAAAGGGAGAGCCTTAGGTCAAGTATATTACTAGAAGGAAAGCTAAAAACTGTAACATATAAGATAGTAAAAGCTCATGTAAAACACAATTTTGGGTGATATTGCATATATAAGACTGTTTTTATAAAATATAAATACAAATACACTAGAGAGAAGGAAACAGAATAGGAGCTATGCATGGCAGGGGAAGCTTTGAGAGATGATGAGTTTTTTTTTCTGTTTATTATTATAATTATTGGAATAATGAATGTGTCCTAAGAATGATTGAAGTGATGAATAAACAAATATGTGTTTATACCAAATACCATTGATTATACACTTTGGGTAGATTTATGCTTTATTAATATGTATTTGTTTAATTTAATTTAATTTAATTTTAAAAAATTGATTTGTTTAAAAATATATTTTAAAAATTGCCATTTTATTGTTTATATGTTTTTGCTTATTATGCCATGAATTCATCAGTAATTAATCCCCAACCCTTTCCCTCTCACATCTAAATGCTCGTTCAACATAATGAAACATTTCAAGTATTCTTTCCATTTCCTCTTCTTATAGAAATCTCTCCTGAAGCCCTCAGATCTGCTTTATTTTTGCCTGCTTCTTATTAATCCAGTTGCACCTCTGTCACCCTGACAGCATCTTTACCCTCATCCTTAGGAGTCTCAGTGTCATTGTTGATTTTGGATTCCTTATTCATGGATCTATATAATTCTCTTTTCTCGTTTACTACTTCTTTCTCCTTCTTCTTGTTGGAGTTCATTGTCTAGTATCTTGATAAAAATATTAACAATCATCATCATCAGAGAAAGAGAGATAGAGACCACTGGAGGCAAATATTTAAGGCCTTCCATATCTGAACTGTCTTTATTCCATCCTCAAACTTAGTTGACAGTTTGACTGAACATACATTTGGAGAATTAAAGTACGCTCAGAATTGTGAAGTCACTTTCCTGATACCTTCTATAGTCTTTTTTTCTATTCAATTACCTTATTCTATCTGTAATATTGCTTTTTAATATCTAGGGATTATTGGTTATTCTGTTGCCCTTGTGGTCTGATATTTCATAAGGAAGTGCCTTGAATTTGGACTGTGTTTTGATTATTTGGTTGAGTATTAATTGTATTCATCCAGTCTGGAAATTCACTTTCATCATATTTCAAAATTTGACTTGCTTTGTTTTATTGATGGTTACCTTGCTTTTAAAAAGAAATTATATTATTATCTACTTATGGATACTTGTAAATATATTGTAAGTCTCTCCATCTTGTTAGTATTTTCTCAGATATGGTGATCTGTTTATATTATAGTGTGGGACATTAAATAGCTAATTAGAGAGCCAGGGCCCTTTTTTAAATGATCCTTGAACTGTATTCTTGCTTCCTGACTGCTAAAGCAAATACTGTGAGATAGGTTGGCTATACAATGGGAATTTTTTGGATTATACTTTTGAGGCTAGGAGAAGTCCAAAATCAAGAATTCCTCAGGTGATTCTTTCTCGCAGAAGACTGTGGCATTCTGGGGCTGGCTACCTGTGATCGTTGGTCCTTAGCTTTTATATCACATGGCAATGCACGTGTCAGCCACTCTTGGATTTTCCCTTCACTTTCAGATTCCATTCATGTTCAGCTTCTTGCTGCTCTCACTGTGGCTTTCTATCTTTCTGAATCTCATTCTGTTTATAAAGGAGTCCAGTAATAGTATTAAGAATTATCCTGATTCAGCTGGGCAACATCTTTATGAAGTAACCTCATCACAAGGTCCTCTTTATAAGATTTCATACACACAGGAATGGATTACATATAAGAATACGTTTTTCTTGAGTACATAGCTCCAAACCACCACAGACCGAACCAGGAAAAGTACAAGATATGCCTAGATCATTTCACAATACCAGAAAGTAAGGAAGTACTCAAGAAAGAGAAGGATGGAACATGTCAAAGGGACATAGTAGGCAACCCAAAAGTACTCTCAATGACCAAAGCTGGAACAATTTGAATAATAAAATAAATAACACAGTATTGTATTACAACCCAGGAATAAACTAAATACATATGAAAATATATTGCTGTAATTAAATGTTTGACTAAATAAATAAGGAAAAGAAAAAAACAGAGAAACTCTGCTTGGGAACATTCTGTAGGACACCTGGCCTATCGTGAAAATAAGGAAAGATTGAGAAACTGTCACACCCTTGAGGAAACCATGGAGACAATTAAGTGGTGACTTGAATTGTATCCTGGAGAAGAAAGTAGAAATTGAGGGGGAAACTTGGGAAAATTCAAATAAAGTCTGGAGTTCAGTAGTACATGAGAGCACAAAACTTATCAAAAGCCACCCACGTTGTAGGAGGAACTGATAGTTTTTTGGTGACCCAAGATGCCTTTGTCTTTGGATTTTTTTCCCTTAGGGTTACAGTGTTTTGGCAAACAATTGAATGAAGAGGGTAGGGGCCAATAGTCAGTCTGAAAATAATAATGTAAGTGGTGATCCAACTTTGGGGAATAATCACTTTTTAGAAATTGGTTTATTCAGTTTAATTCACATAATATACAGTTTACCCATTCGAAGTGTTTAATTCAATGTTTTTTAGTGTACTCACAGAGATATGCTACCATCAAAACAATTCTAGACCATTTTCATCACTCTAAAAGTAATCCTATACACATTTAGCATTCACTCCCAAATTCTCCCCCAATTCCACTCCCAACCACCCCGCAGCCCTAAGAAACCACTTGCTGCAGCAACTCCACAATACATGTTATGTTTTTTGTTCGTTTATTTATCTTTATTTCCCTTTTTTGCTGGGGATAGCTTTCACTGAACTATTCACACCACCAATCTGGAAGTTGTCTCTCAATGACTAATTTTAAAGCAAGTTTTGAATTGAAATAAAGCATGTGCTCAGAAAAAATGCACTGAACATGTGTATGTATGGTCTAATTAATTTTCAAAGGAAATATATCCCTTTAACATATTTGGTGTGGGTCAACCCACACTAAAAAAAATAAAACAACAGAATCTCAGAGTTGCCAACTTATTCTAGAAATAAATACTATTCTGATTTTAAAAACATAGATTAGTTTCACTTTTACTCAAACTTCATATACAAGGTATACGCACCTGTATCGGGCTTATTTTTGACTCAAAAGGATGTTTATGAAGTTTGTCCATATTGTATGTGAAGCAGAAGTTCATTCATTTTTAAGGCTGCATAGTATCTTACTTGGTGAATAAATCATGATGTATCCATTCTTCTTCAGGTGCATTTAGTTTTTTTTTTTTAGAGTTGAGTCATTACAAATAGTTTTTCTATGAACATTTATGTAAATGCCTTTTGTACACACATCTTTTGGGTACCTAGAAGTGAAATTGCTTGTCTTATAAATATATTTAGCTCTAGTAAATGGTATCAGTTTTCAAAAATGAGTATAATAGAGGGTATTCCCACTAGAAGTGCACGAGATTTAGTTGCTTTATGTTTTTGTGAATACAGGATATATACTGTTGATGAATATCTAATTGTGGTCATAATTTCCATATATCTGATAATTAATGATACTGAATACCTTTTTAATCTATTTTTTTCTGGCCATTTTGACTTCTTTTGTTTTGAAGTGCCCTTTGTAGTGTATTTCCCCATTTTATCAGTTTGCCTTTTTAATTTATGGAACTATGGACTAGAGTGGACTTGATGGTATTCTCTTGTTCACATATGGTGATTCTAGCAGTGCAAGAAATTATAACAATAAGGTGGAGCCAGTGGCCACTTGACACTTTTGGGGTAGGGAGGGGACGAGCAGTTGAAATACAGGGGCTTCTTTGGGAGTTGGAGGTTGTCCTGAGTACTGTTGTGGCAACGGATGTAGGCCATTTTAAATCAGCACACACCACTCATAACTGAGTGGGAGAGAGTGTGGTCTACAGTGTGAACTGTGGTCTATGGTTGGTGGCAAGGCTCCAGGATGTGTAAGTTCATTGAGGGTGGTGGGCCACACTGTGGAAGATGTTTGTGTGGGATGTGGTGGGAGGTGTGGGAGGTGGGCAACATGGGAATCCCAGTGGGTTCCGTGTAATATTTTGGGTAATCTAAGCACCTCTTAAAATATATGTATATATATATATAAATAACATTTTTGTAAGCAAATACACATATATGCATATATATTTATATATCATTTTGCAAATGTTTGTATGTATTGTGAGAATTTTGATTTTTACCCATAATAAAAAAAAATTATTATATGTTTCCTTTGTTGGATGTAAAGTATTGTAAATATATTCTTTCACTATGTGGGTTATCTTTTCATGGACTTAATGTTTTTTTCCTAGAACATTCATCATTATAATGAACTTTAATTCATTACTATTTTTCCTTTATGGTTAGTTGCTTTTATGCCTTATCTCAACAACATAAAAATGTAATATTTTCTCATATGCCCTTATTTAGAAGTAATTTGAGAAGCCATATTTAGATCTATAGTTCACTATAATTTATTTTATGTTATGTCATGAGGTAGGGATAACTGTTTTCACTTTTCATAAGAAATGGATCTCGTGATACTTATTGAAAAGATATGCAAAAAAGGTCACCTTTCTCAAAAATCAAATTATAAATATTTAATCTGTTTCTGGGCTCTCTACTCAGCTATTTTTCTGTCCTTATCCCAAATTGGCAATATACACTTTAAGATACTTTTATAAAAATTGCTAATATCTAGAGGCATAATTTCTCTTGCTTCATTTATTTTCATGGTTTTCACTGATATTGTTGGTTATTTGTTTTCCATACAAATATGTTAATCAGTATGTTAATTTCTTCAAAGACCCTTGGTAGGATTTTGACTGGGTTTCCATGTCATCTGTAGATACATTTGTGAGGAAATGATATCTTTAAATCAGTATTTCTATCAATGATTATAGACTATGTGCCTATTTTTATCACGCCTTTGACGTCTTTTAATAATGAATTAACATTCTATGTTACAGTCTTGCATAACTTTTTAAAGATAATCATGCATAATAGGTATTGTTTATGCTATTGTAAATAGTATTTCTGTGTTTTCAAATATAATTTTCTAATTGTTTGGTGCTAAAATACAGTTTTGCATATTGAACCCTTAGCCACAAACTTGCTAAAATCACTTATTTATTCTAATAGTTTTCCTGTGTATTTTTTTGTATTTTATATGTACATAATCATCTGAAAATAATGGTGTTCTTCTTCCTCTCTAACCATTAATCCTTATATTCCTTTTTCTAGAATTATTATGTGAGCTAATATTCCAGTACAACGATGAATGGAAATGGTGATAGGATTCTTGTCTGGTTTCTGATTTAAATATTTCACAATACTATAGAGATATGCAGAAAATTTTAGTCAATTAGGTTATATTCTCTTATAAATGGGCATTCAGTTTTTTCAAATACTTATTGCATGAATAATATCATTTGATTTTACTATCACCTTCATTTAATGTGGTGGATTGCATTGTATAGTTATTAAATGTTAAAATAAATATGCTATATTAACATAAATCTCAGTTGGTTATGAGATATCCTCTTTCTTACCTAATGTTTAATACAATCTCTTGATGCTTTGCAAGGTATTTGCATCTAAGTTTATGAGAGGGATCATCCTGCATTTATCCTTTCTTATAGAGTCTTTTCCTGATTTATTTCAAGGATACACTTGCCATATCTTAATAAAGGAAAGGGTATGAGAGGAGAAGGGGTTTAAAACATATTTTAGGGTGGGAGCGGATGAGAGGCTTGTTTTGGGGTTAGTTAAGTCAAAGATTTTATCACCCATCTAAGGGGAGATGTCAAGTAGGCAATCAGGTAGGTAAGTCTAGAGCTCAAACACGGTCTGGGTTTTAGTGTTTGAAATTGTTTGGGAGTGTTTAGAAGTTGTATAAATGCGTAGTATTTTTCAATTTCTTGGAAGAGTTTGGGCACTATTGATATTAACTCTTCTTGGAATGACAGGTAGACTTTACCTGTGAAGAAATCAGGTCCTGGGTTTTTCTTTATTGGGTGGGTTTTGATGTATGATTCAAACTTTTTGTTATTGATCTGTTGAGGTTTCTGTTTCTACTAGAGTCAGTGTAAGTTGTTTGTGTGTTTCTAGGAATTTGTCCATTTCATCTAGATTGTTCATATAATCCATTTTATTTCTGTGGGGTCATTAGAAATGTCCCCTCTCTAATTTCTGATTTTATTTATTTGCATCTTCTCTTTTTTCCTTTGTTACTCTAGCTAAGGGTTTGTCAATTTTATTAATCTTCTCAAAGAACTGGCTTTTGGTTTTCTTAATGCTCTCTATTGTTTTTTTTTTCCTCTCAATTTAATTTACTTATGCTCTAGTCTTGGAATTTCTTTCCTTCTACTTGTTTTGGCATTAGTTTCATGTTCTTTTCTAGTTTTTCCAGTTGTACAGTTAGATCTTTGATTTTAGCTCTTTCCACTTTTAAAAATGTAAACATTTAGAGCTATAAATTTTCCTATCATATCTGCCTTCGCTGCATCCCATGTTTTGATATGTTGTTTTCTCATTTTCATATCTCGAGATATTTACTGATTTCCCTTGCAATTTATTTTTTCTTTGTTTAAGAATGTGTTATATAACTCCCCTATATTTATGATTTTTTTCCAGTTCTCCGCCTGTTATTCATTTCCAGCTTCATCCCATTATGGTCAGAGAAAGAGCTCTGCATAATTTCAATCTTGTAAAATTTACTGAAACCTCTGTTGTGACCCAACATGTGTTGTATCCTAGAGAATGATCCATGCACACTTGAGAAGAATATATATCCTGATGTTGTAAAGTACAATTTTCTGTTAACGTAGTTCATATATCATATTTTTCAAGTTCTCTCTTTCCATATTAATCTTCTGTCTAGATATTCTGTCTATTGATGAGATTAGTGTATTGAAGTCTCCAAAACTTATTGTACATGTGTCTATTTCTCCCTTCAGTTTTGCCAGTGTTTGCCTCTTGTATGTTGGGACACCATTGGTAGGTGCACAGATATTTATGATTTTTATATTTTTTTGGTGGTTTGTCCCTTGTATTAATGTATAATGTCCTTTTTTTGTCTCATATAACAGCTTTGCATTTATATAAGGATTTATATAAGTCTATTTTGTGCAATATTAGTATAGGTACCCTAGCTCTTTTTTGTTTATTATTTGCATGGAATATCTTTTTTCAATCTTTTACTTTTAACCTATTTGTGTTTTTTGGTTGGCGATGAGTCTCTTGTCAAGAGCATAGAGTGGGATCATGCTTTTTAAAATCTATTTACAAATCTGTATCTTTTGACCGGGGAGTTTAATCCATTAACATTCAATGTTCTTATTGTAAAAGCAGTACTTACTTCACCATGCAATTTTCACATAATGGAAAAAAGTTGATAGTTTGTAAGGAGCCAATTACAAGCACTAAAAGCCTTTGGGATCTCAGGGCTCCCAAGGTGGTGGCAGTGTGAAGAGTCAATGAACTGAAACTATTATAATTTCTCTGTAACTGTAACATGAACAGTTTATAGTCCACTTTCACTTGATTGTTCTCCCTTCCCTCTTGAGTAATCTCTCCGAGCTTAAAACATTAACCGTGTTGTTGAAATAGCACTGTTACCCTATCTCTGTTGTAATCTTTGGCTTGCTTGTAACAAACTTCCTTTTAGAGCAAGGAATTCCAAGGAAAAAATGATCAAACAAATAACTCAAAGGATACCAAGTTTTCTTCTCTTAAAGCATTTTGAGATAAATATCTCATATTCAGAATAATATAGGAAACACTGAGACACAACATGATCAATGTCCTCAGCAGGAAGGACAATTATAAAAAAAATTCCTTGTGGTCACCTCTGACTGAATTTAAAATGTGCTATTAAACATAGGTCAGTTAATGCAGAACTTATGGATGAGTTGAGTGCTATGTAAAACTGACTTTTTAAACACTTCAATAATGGACGTCATCTATTCTTAAATATTTCACACCAATAATTTCCTCTCTCTTTGCCTTGTCTTTACTGAATCATTGGCATTCATATATTGATATACTGCATTAGCTACAAACTTAAAACAAAACACAACATGGCCAACAAATCCCTCTATTTTTTCCAGATCCTCCTCCGGGTTTCTCATCATTTCTCTCCTCACCTCTACAGCAAAACTCCTCTAATGTATTTTCTGTACTTATTTACTTCAGTTCCCTTTTTTCTAGCATCTCTTGGACTAAAATAAAATTATGTTTCTCTTCCATTCTCTACAACTATGCTTAAACAACTTTCATCAAATTCACTGCTGATCTGGATGCTGCCTGTTCCAATGTCACTTCACAGTCTTCATCTAAATGACTTCCTTAAGAGAATGTAGTATTTTCTTCTCTTAACTTTCAGAACTCCACCCAGTCTTGGTTTCCTCTAACTCAGTGCCCACTCTTTTCAAGGTTCCTCTTCCTTTCCTTTAACTATAGAGCACTAGGGGTCTGTTCTTAAATGTCTGGTATTTAAAACCAGGAAACTTGCTTAATGTTAGATAAAGAAAATAAATCTAAAAACATCTTGATAAAGAAGAACAAATTTGGAGAAGTCATATTTCTTGACTTTAAAGCATATTACAAAGCTAAAGTGGTCAAAACATCATTGCACTAGCTTAAGGATATATCTGTCTATCTATCTATCTATCTATCTATCTATCTATCTATCTATCTATCTATCTATCTATTTATCTATCATCTATTGACTAATGAAATCAAATTGAGAGTTCAGAAATAGATACTCACATCTAAGACCAATTGATTTTTGTCAAGGCTACCAAGTCCACTCAACTTGGAATGTATAAACTCTTCAACAAATGTTGCTGGGAGAACTGGATATCAATATACAAATGAATGAAAGAGGACCCTTATCTAACATGTATAAAACATATACAGGGAAATTGGATATGGCACAAGCAGTTGAATGCCCACCTGGGAGGCTCCAGGTTCAGTTCCTGGTGCCTTCTAAAAAAGATGAGCAAGAGAGCAGGCTGACATGATGCACTGGTGTGGCAAAATGACACAAGATGATGCAATGAAGAGACATAACAAGGAAAAACAATGAGAGACACAACAAGCAGGAGCGGAAGTGGCTTAAGCCATTGGACTCCTCCCTCTAACATGGGAAGTCCTGGGCTTGGTTCCCAGTGTCTCTTAAAAAGAAGATGGGCACACAATGAACAGATACAGAGAGCAGACAGTGAATGCAAACAATGAGGTGGCAGGAGAAATAAAAATTAAGATAATAAATATTTTTTAAAATGTACAAAAATTACCTAATAATGGATAAAGATTTAAATCTATGAATTAAGACCATAAAAATTCCTAAAAGAAAATGTGGGGAAGTATCTTCATGATCTTATAGTAGGCAGTGGTTTCTTAGACTTTATACCCAAGGCACAAGCAATGAAAGAAAAACAGACATATGGAACTTCCTCTAAATTAAAAACTTTTCTGCATCCAAGGATTTTATCAAGAAAGTGAAAAGACAATCTATCAATGGGAGAAAATATTTGGAAACCACATAAAAATAAGGGTATTATCCAGAATATAAAAAGAAACAACTCAAAGATAAAAAGACTACCCAATTAAAAATGGACAAAAATTTGAATAGACATTTCTCAAAAGAGGAAATACAAATGGCTAAAAAGTACATGAAAAGATACTCAACATCACTAGCTATTAGGGAAATGGAAATGAAAACTATGAAATATCATTTAACACCTAGTAGGTGGCCACTATTGAAAAAAAAAAAAAGCAGAAAGCTACAAGTGTTGGAGAGGATTTGGAGAAAGAGGAACACTCATTCATTGCTGGTGGTAATGTAAGGCTGTGGAAGACAGTTTGGCAATTACTTAAAAAGCTAAATATAGAATTGTCATATGATCTGGCAATTGTGCTACTAGGTATACGCCCAGAAGAATTAAAAGCAGGGATGTTAACAGATATTTGCACACTGAAATTCATTGTAACATTTTTTTACAATTGCCAAATAATGTAAGCAACCCAAGTGTCTGTCAACTGATGAATGGATAAATAAATGTGGTATATACATACAATGGAATATTATTCAGCCGTAAAATTAGTGAATTCCTGATGCATGCAACAGCATGTATGAACCTTGAAGACATTATATTGAGTGAAATAAGCCAGACACAAAAGGACAAATTGTGTATGTTACATCACTGTTATGAACTAATTTTAATAAGCAAATTCATAGATTTCAAATCTAGAATATAGGTTATCAGGAGATAGATTGGGCTTAGAGAATGGTGAGTTGATGCTTAACTTGTTCAGAATTTCTATTTAGGCTGATGGTAAAGGTTTGGGAATTGATGGCGGTGATGGTAGCACACTATTACAAGTGTAATCAACAGCACTGAACTGTATAGGTGAATGCGGTTAAAAGGGGGAACTTTAGAATGTCTATATTACTAGAAAAAAAATTAAAAATAAAATGTAAGACTGTACATACATGGTGAAACCTATTGTAGATGATGGACAATAGTTAATACTACAAGTATAAGAATATTCTTTCATGAATTATAACAAATCTATGTTACTAATGTAAGGTGTTAATAATAGGGTGGTATAGAGGAAAAATATACCTAATGTAAATAATGACTGATAGAATTATTTTAATAATCTTTCATCAAATATAACAAAGGTAACTACTGTTAAAAAATAGTATAATTATAAAAACAGTGCTATCATCAGTTGTAAACCATGTTCTATACCAATGGCAGTGGGGTTGTGTAAGGGAATCCTACATTTTATGCAAGATTGTTTTGTAAACTCACAACTTCTCTAATTTTTAGGCGCTAAATATATATATACAACAATCTCAGTAACTCTTATTTCTTCACTTTTTAGGTGGAAAACATCAAACCACTTTCCTTAGATATAGGAAACCCATATGTCTAATCTTTCTGTTGATTTCCAAAAAGATCAGTACATTAAAAATAATGATTACACTGGTGCATACTTTCATAAGTCCAGTGGTGAAGAGATGGAGGTTGGTTTAAAATAATTCTTAAGCAATTATAACTATAAGAATTTTTAGTTTAGAACCCAGTTCTTTTGCGTTAAGAAACCCAATAAAGCTTCTTATCACTTAAACTAACCTTTTGAGTCCAACGCTAGAACAGACTGCAGATGATGTTCCTAACGATTCATCTGAAAGTGGAACTGGATTGTAAGAATGAAAATTATATGATTTGTCTTGTTCTTGTGTTTGACTTGCTAACAGGAGGTTGACAAATAGATTTTATGACTAAAAATAAGAAATTAAGTATATTTGCCTAAATATCTATTTTTTTCTTAGTACTATTTTCTCCTGTTATTCTTTTTAGTCTCCTAAGTATGTTTGTGATTATTTATTTTCTTTGTTTATGGATTAAGCTTGACAGGAATCATTTTTTAAAAAATAAATAGCAGCAGCATGATTATATCATGGTGAGCTGGAATTCTAGAAAATAGTTTAGTTTAATCAAGCAGTAAATTAAGAGTAGTTATTAATATTTTTTCACTATCAGGGAATACTTTTATTATATTCTCACATGGATCTCATGTTAATAAATATTATGTTAATAACTAAAAATATAAGTGAACTATTTTTTTTTCCCACACTTTCATTATAGTAGTCAAAACCTACAGCCACTACTGTCATGGCGCTTACAGTCCAATGGGAGAAAAAGATGATAAACAGATCCTGCCATAGAATTTTCTAGAGACAGTGATAGTGGCAAGCTCATAGGCTAAAGGATCACATATTACACTGAGGGAGTTATGGGAAGGTTTCCAAGAGAAATGATGTTTAGCCTAAGTTTTGAAGAATAAGTATAGGAGAAGATTTAAAGAAAAGAAGGAAATGAATAAAAATCACAAAGAAAATAAGTTTAGATCCTCATCAAAATAAGCATTTAAAAGTAAAGTCGTTTTAACTGAATAATTCATATTATATGTAGAGAAATAGAAGTCTCCAAAATAGATTTCATGGCATCTTAAATGTATATTTCTTTGGTTTAGTAATTGAAAGTGTGTGAAGTTTGCAAGGAAAGAGTAAAGGCATCAAATAGATCCTAAAATAATGCAAGATTGTGTAGGAAGAAGACAGTGGTGCTTGGCAATGTGTATAGGTATAATAAAATACAAATTAAAAATTATAGTACCAGTATATTTAAAACAATAATCTTAAAATTGTTTATGTAATTACTGGTAATGTATACTGAATTTTCATGTTTAGCTATATGATTACATAGGACTTTATTTTGTCTTGAAAATAACCATAGTTTTACCCAGAGTTTTCTAAAAAATTATTCTAAAATAAAGGTATTATATTTATTGTGTTTAAACAAAACATTTAAAAATGTTTAGTCTCATGCAAAACTTTTATTACAATTCATTTATTATAATTTATTTGTTGATCAATGCAGGCCCCAGTAGTCTGCTAGACATACAAAGGATATGAAAATGAAAATGAGACTGTAACTGCTATTGAGTTAAAAGAAATTGTATGTGTGTGTTTGATGTTTGTGTTATGTGTGTCTGTGTGCACTCACACCAGTATGTATGTACATGGTGAGATCTCCCAGCTATACAGTATACTTTTTAAATATTCTCAGCCAACTATGATATGTTCTTTCAGTGTTACCCACAGTACTTTGGGTATTCATGGAAGGAAAAATGATAGCAGATTGTTGGAGAGAAAATCGGAAGAGTCATCCTAAAAGAAAGGTAATGTGAGATTAATCTTGTAGATTTGATTTTTACAAGCAAAGACTAGGGTCAAGGGTGGGAAAAAGACATTCTGTAGTTTGGAGTCATGTGGCTAAGTTCAGAGAGATGGAGTAGGGTAGGTGTCTTCTATAAGCCAAGTCCAATTTTTCTAGTAATTAAATCATGTAGATTTTCAGCTGCGTAATCTAGCTCCCAAATATTATATAATATTTTCTGTACTTCCATTAACTCATTAATTCCATAAGCATTTATTGATCTTCTATTATATTCTGGAAAGGGCAGTATGATATGAGGATAGAATGGTTAAGAAAAACATAGCCTGTTGCAAAGAAACAAGAGTTTATTTGGAAAAATGTAAACAATTTTTTACAATATTGAGTGATAATTACAAATAAACTAAAAATATTGCAAGTCGGAATTGCATTACCATTGAAGGAATAGTGAGAGTGGTATTGGAACATTCATTCTGATTTTTGGTTCTGAAATTAGGGACCACCTTTTATACAGAATAACCAGCTCTTTGTTAACTACAGTGGTACACTAGAAAGTACACTGAAATTAGATTCACCAATCTATAATCTAAATCCCAACTTGTTTATTTATTAGCTAAATGAACTCAGCCAACTGATCTGACTGAGAGGTAAAGAGACTCAAGAAGAGTTTTTGTTATATTAAATCAGTAGTTGGAATCCTAAAGCTATGTGGTTAACAAAGCCATACGTTATGCAAACTGGGTGTATTTAAACTGTTCACAGAATTCCTAAAGGCATAGTAAATATCATCCAGAAACCTGTACTATCTTTAATTGTATTAAAGGTGACATTTATGGTCTCATAGATTTTACAGAGCCTCATTTTTAATCTCTATAGTTTTAAATTGTGTGAGAAAATCAATAGTGCTATTTTCATGGCAGTTCAAATTTCTTAACTTTGGATATTGGATTTTAGGACTCAGTTTTAGGAATTCTTTTTAAAATATTAATTAATACCAAAAACACATTTGTTTTCATGTCCAATGACATAAAATTTTACCAATATGTTTATTTTGGCAGAATATTAAATGTGAATAGAATTCATTTAAAATTATATCTGATAATATTCTATAAAAATAATCAAAGTTTAATATTCTCCCATTAATTTTATATTTCAAATTTATATCTTAGAACTATATTTTATCAAAACATTTTCTAACCTTAGATCTACTATGATCCTATGACTTCTATATTTTATCTAAAAATGAATGATTACTGTGGAAAATTATATCTTTGTGGTTTCACACACTGTTAGATTAAATGTTTTTGTCTCCAAGGCATCACCTCTATTATGTATATTTTAATGCTTATAATTCAAATTTGTGCAAGCTCCTTTCCCACTATGCTTTAGAACATGTATGCTTTAATACTTTAATACTGACTCTAGCATAACCGGTTAGAGGAATGAGTCACTAACATAGCTTAGAATATATTAGATATACAAAAGACAGTAATTAGGACTACATATAAAATGACCAATTTTTGCAAAATATAATCTATTTATTGCAGATCTTTAATTGTTCTTTAGTAACAGAATAAGTTATAAAACCTGATAGCAAAATGAATTTATTTTGTAGTTATCTTCTTACTTTTCTGTTAAAACATAAAATCTCCTGCTCAGCTATCCATAAATTAGTAAATTTTTGTTGTTGTTCTTAGTACCTTTCTCTAAAGGAGGTAACCTTCTAACTGACTGACTGCCTCTGACTTTCCATGGACTTTCCATGGACCACATTTCTATAAATAGATCCCTAGAGCTCCCTTGCAGCATCTGATCAGCTCAGTACCTGAGAAAAAAGTGACATGAAGAACATTTGTGTTGTTACTTCACTTTTTCTCCCATGGGGCCTCGAAAGAGCAATACAAATCCCATTCCCAACCTTATTCAATTGTAAGAATCAAATGAAAGAATATTTGAAAGAGGCTAGAAAACTATAAAGCACTGTGAAAGTATAAGGAACTGATAATGGTATTAAGAGGAGGACATTTTTCAGTCTTTATTATTTTCCCTTTCATTCTGAGAAGTTGTTACTTCAAATTGTTTTCTCACCATCTCTGATATCTATTCATCATTCAAAATGAGTGCATTGGTTTAGAGAGCACATTTAGGAAAACCAGTCATAAGCAATGGGCTCCTTCATTTTCAATTTCAGATACTTTGTTTATAAAAGTTTTGCATACTGCAGCAGTGAAAAATTGAATAGAACTTTAGTGTACCTTATTCAATTTGATTCAATGATCAGTCTGATTTAGTAGTCTAGGACAGTTTTCCTAAAACTGGAACTATATTCAAACTTCTACAGAATATACGTAGCAGAATCACCCTGGAGTATTTGCTTTAATGCATAATTCTGAAATCTCTATTAGAGATTATTTTTGGAGCCAAAAATAATGTATATTTCTAACGGTACCCAGGTGAGTTTATTTCAACTAGGTTTGAGAACTCTTGCCCTAAAGGACATTAGTAGTGGATAGTGTGCAAATAGTAAACATTTTGTGTAAGGCCAGATTTTAAATAAATTACAGCTATATTCCAGTCAAACACATTTTAATGGAAAATATACTGAAGTAAGTTTTGTGATTTCAAGGTTAAGGAACTCAAAATATTTTCACTGAAAATGGGGTTTAAACTATTAAAATAACTAAATGTTTTATATCAGTTCCCTAGCTTTTAATATGATTATTTTTTGTTTGAAACATAATCACTAGTGTAGGAAATCAGATTTGAAGATGGATACAAAGCTCCATGATTCTCTTTAGATGATATACAGATGTTCGTTCCTCTGGTAGCTTAGTTACACTCTCCTAATAGTCTTTAACTTAAATATCAAGAAGTGCCTAAATAATAGAGGGCAAAGAATGGTTAAATAGTAAAACCCTGGGATGCTGTAACCAGAGGATTGTTTTTAAAATCATATTAGTATTATAATATCCCAAACTATAGAATGATATAGGGTTACTCTGGAAATTATTTTTCCCCATAAATATAAAGCAGAATTAATTTGTACATTTTCTACTCTTATCTAAACATTGCAGAGACACACGACTATAGAACCCAGAGCTAAGATGCTGTAGAAAAATGGTGAGAGATGTTGAAAGCTTGAAATTGGACATACTAGTTGGGGTTTGATCAGAGAATCAGACCCACTTAGAGCAGGGATTCTTAACCTTTTTTGTTCCATGGACCCCTTTGCCAGTCAGGTGAAAACTATGGACCCCTTAGTAAGTCCACATTATACTGTGTATTATTTAATAAATATATCACACCTGCACCAACATGTCCCCACAAGAATAATGTTTTTTGAATTTCAATTCAAGCTCATAGATCCCTTGTTAAGAATCCCTGACTTAGAGTGAGAGGGAATAAAGAATACATTGGAAAATTATACTTTATGTAATTGTTGGAGCTGGTTAAGCAGTCTAGATAAGGATGTTTCTTCTATGTCTCATGTTGGGTTGAACCAAGCTGGGCCAGAAGTTGAGAAGGGAAGAGGAACATTAAAAGAGGGAAGAGGAAGGACATCTTGGTACCCATGATGACTAAAGGAAATGGAAGAGGACAAACTGGAACATACTTTGGTCTTTCACCACCTTCAATTTCCATGGTTCAGGTGAACTGTAATTTAAACTGGCACCCATCACCACAGAGGCAGACATTGTTGGCCTATAGTTTTGGAGAAGTTGAAGGAGACCTGGTAGAAGTTAGAGGAGTTGTCAACCTGGCTGCTATCCCATGCTGTGATGGTTAGGCTAATGTGTCAACTTGGCCAGGTAATTGTGTCCAGGTGGTCGGTCCAGCAAGCACTGGCCTAGTTGTAATACAAGTACATTTATGGACTTTGGTCATCAGTGAGTTTACTGGGTGGATGGCTGATTACATCTGCATCAATCAGGGAGATTGCCATAAGCAATGGATGACAATTTTATCCCATCAGTTGAATACCTTAAAAGTGCAACATTCAGAAAGAATTTCCCAGTTCGTCTTTGGACAGCCAACTACTTCCAGAAACTCATCAAGGACTTTCATTGAACTTTCATCAGAGCCCCTGTTTTGCAGCCTGCCTGTGGAACCTGGACTTGTACATACTCATGGTCACATGAGAGACTCTTATAAAATCTCATATTATTGACAGATATCTCCTGTTGATTCTGTTTCCCTAGAAAACCCTAATACACATAACTACATGGTTAGCCAGCACATAAGTGACAATATATGGAGGCCATAGTATCTGAATTTTATCCACTTTTGGAATATAAAACTGCTGCTACTTCACTCTGGCCTTTCAAATGTCATTCAAGCTTCTCTTTTGCTCAACACTAACACAGAACTATTTGGGGTAGGGAATTCTGGGCAGTGCAGCTCTAGCTTAGCTAACTTGACAAAGTGCAAAACCACTTTAGTCCATTCTTGTCAACTTGGCACTGATGCCCATCCCTTTTAACAATAACTTAATGTTTAAATAAAGAAAATAGTAAAATCATGCTTCTTCCTAACATGATGAAACTTGTCCACATATAACCCAAACCATAGGCACTGTCTCCCTCAAAAGGATACAAAGCCCCATGATTCTCTATAGGTGATACCTAGATGTTCCCTCTTTTGGTAACTGAGTTACACTCTCCTCTTTAATAGTCCTTAACTTAAATATTGAGATATAAAATTACCTAAAATTTACAGTGGTAAGTTAACTTATGGAATAAAGGAAAAAATAAAACAAGAGAGAGTTGTTGATATATACAAAAATATATTATTCTCAAAATAAGGAGGAAATGCTCATTACAATTAGAGTCCTTATTTCCTCAAGTAACTCAGGTGGTCTTGAATCCTTGCTTGGTGGACAGGCCCAAAGCTTCATTTCTAAAGATTTGTACTCTTGGCAAGAGGTTGTTGGTAGTACCATTTCCACGGTATTATTCACAAATGTGTCATGGATCTTCTAAATTCCAGACATAACTCTGCTTATCTCCACTGTGCAAGCCAGTTTGTCTGTGAAGAGTAGCAACCCAGTCACTCTTTGAGGAGTTGGGATAAGTCACTCTGTCTAGTATATTAATCAATATTTTGCCTATTGATTCACTGGTAAAGGGGGCCAAAACAGGAAGATGGTGTCTTGATGTCAAGTTTAATGAAACCCTTGCTAGGTTCCCTGATGGAACTCTTTCTCTTTTGAAAACTAAGACCTTTAGACTAGTATTAATGAGATGATAATATCAAGTGGGATAATGACGAGAGTAAGTATTCCAGTTTCTACTCCTTGATTCATGGACATGTGAATCCTGGCTCTAGGACAAGCAACATATATATATTGATATTGATTTTGAACAATGCCCTGGAGGAAATAACCTCGTGTCAGTCAGATTTTGCCACCCAGATGTTGTATTACATATTTTAAAAACATTCCTCCATTTTAACAAGGCAACTGCTTTAAGGTGATGGAAGCACAACAAGACCAGGGAACTCCATGATCATCAATGCCATTGCCACACTTAATTTGCTGGAAGGTTAATTTCTTTGTCAGAAGTTATGGTGTGTGTAATGCTAAGATGTTGAATAAGCTATTCTTAAATTATAATTTTAATGTCTTTATTAGAAAAGATGTAGGTTTATAATGCAATAAGTACAGTGTTACCATATAACCCCCTCACACTTGCAGTTTTCCCTGTTATTAACATTTTGTATTAGTGTTGCACTTTTATTTCAATTGATGAAACACTATTATTTTGATTGTAGTATTAATTGTAGTCCATAGTGTACATTAGGGTTGACTATTTTTGTTGTACAGTTCTATGTTGTTTTTTAAATTATTCTGGTAGCATATATACAACATAAAATTTCCCATTTTATCATTTTCAAATATACAATTCAGTGGTATTAATTACATTCAATAAGATGTTTTTTAAGTTCATGGATTTTCAATTTCAATAGGAAAACTAGTTAGAGAAGGAAAATCCATATCAAGAGTAAGTATCTGGGAGATGTTTGTGTGGGATGTGGTGGGAGGTGTGGGAGGTGGGCAACATGGGAATCCCAGGGGGTTCCGTGTAATATTTTCAGTAATCTAAGCACCTCTTAAAATATATTTATATATACATATAAATAACATTTTTGTAAGCAAATGCACATATATGCATATATATTTATATATCATTTTACAAATAGTGGTATGTATTGTGAAAATTTTGATTTTTACCCACAATAAAAAATAAATTAATTAAAGTAAAAAAAAAAACAAACACAATGCGATACCACTTCAAAAAAAAAAAAAAAGAGTAAGTATCTATTCCAAAGAAACAATGTGCTACACTACACTTCTGTGATAGCAATGGTTTACCACTATCAACCTGCTGCCGTGAAGCTGAATGATCCCACCAGGGACTCGTGAGCTATAGGGACTGAGGGTTGCTCTCTAATGTTGGCAGGTTTGAGCACACGTAGTGGTTGCAGCTGAATCAGCCTTGTGAATAGAAGTCATTTTCCTTAGTCCATATGCAACATCCATTCCTGCCACGTGGCCATTTTGTACATGAGCTCACTGGGCAAGAAAAGGGATATCTGGAGAAAGTCTGATTCTCATCCACCAGATGATTTATCTTGTTTACTTGTTAAATAAAATCCTCTTCTGAAGAAGGTGTTATTTCTTGAGCAGTTGCATGGAACACAAATATCTTGATACACTGTGCCCATTCTGAATAGTCTATGCATGTATTTCTTCATCAGACTTCCTTGTTACCAATCTTCATCTTCTACTCAAGTTTCCTCCAAAGTCCCTGCCAAACCATTAGATCCATAACTCTTACCAGGCAAAATGAACAAACGCCTTTCCAATTGCAGGGATAAGCTGGTGTTCCATATCTGGCTCAGGCTTCAGAGGGTAGAAGGAAGGGACAGTGGTGGTATACCTGCAAATCAATTGCTGCTCCATGCCAACAAAATGATCTAGCACATTAGTAACAATGTGTAAGGCAAAAGCACTTGGCATGCTACTGACTTCCAGAGCATAGGAATGGCTGCATCTCATTCTGCTTTCCAAATATCACAGAAATTTCTCATGTGGCCAAGCCTGATTTGCAAACATTCAGTGAAGTGAATTGTGGGAAACAGAGTTCCAGCTTTGCTAATTTGACAAGTGGAAAACGACCACATAGGACAATGTTATTATGGATGGGGAAATGGAATACATTTCAAAAAAATTAACAAATTGAGGATGGTACTAAAGAAAGAGCTATCCCATTTGATCCCGAGGATTCTTGTTCATGCAATTAGGTGAATGGGGGTACCACCAATTGACAGAGATAATAAAGATGCTAGACATAGTTGACGCTAACTGTGAGAAGGATGGACGATTGACTAGTTCTTTCTGTAGTATACAGAATTTGAACTATCTATAATTTGAATTCTCTAGAAAATTAGATGACAAGCAGTTTTGTATATAATTGTGAGGTTTGGAGGAAAAGCAAATAGTAAGTGCATATTTGGGGATCATTAGTAAATAGGCGGGGGGGGTGGTTTGGTATCTGGGAGTCTCCAGCACTCCGTGTGTGACTTTGCTGTGACCTAAAACTTCTTTGAAAATTAAATGAAAAATTGGGAGACAATGGGGATTGAGAGGAGGAAGGTGTCATGGCACACCAGACATCCGATAACACAGTGATAAAGGGAAGGAAAAAAGGGAAAAAAGAAGAGAGAAAGGAAATAAAAA
Organism: Tolypeutes matacus; assembly: GCA_026826555.1. Classification (NCBI taxonomy): domain Eukaryota; kingdom Metazoa; phylum Chordata; class Mammalia; order Cingulata; family Chlamyphoridae; genus Tolypeutes; species Tolypeutes matacus. The sequence goes on along the minus strand of JAKSZT010054304.1, from coordinate 36,281,748 downwards.
TGAATATATATATATATATATATATATTTAAAGGCATTTCCTTTGCTTTTTTGCCCATTTTTTGAATGTCCCAATGCACTAATTATATTTTATTTTGTTTTGTTCTTTGTTTGATT
>JAKSZT010054304.1:35820240-36281232 GCA_026826555.1 Tolypeutes matacus | reverse complement strand
AAAAAAATAAATTAGTAAATAGGCGGTGGCTAAATTAAAACTATGATAACATCAATCAGAAAGAGACTGTAGAGTGAGAAGAATAAAGGACAGACCCTAAAGACGCACTGATAAGGGGTAGGTAACACAGGATAAGCCCATGAGGAATATCGGGAAGTAAGATAACTAAAAAAATACAATATTTTGAAAGCCAATAGATTATTGGCAAGAGATAGATGAAAATTAACGGTGTCAAATGCTGCTCAGAAGTCTAGTTAAATAATGACTGTTAGGTTCCTATGAGATACAGCAACTCACAAAAATAATAACTACTATTAATGATTTTTCCTGTATTTTGAGTTTTGAATGCACTATATCCTTTATGTTTAACAAAAAAATCTGATTTATAATGAAAAATTATGCTCATATTTTACAAGAGAAAACTTGTACTTGAAAAAGATGAGTACATTTTCCATGAATTATATAGCTAGTAAGTGAGGAAAGAGTCACTATAACCCAGAACTATGATCATTTTGAGAACAACATCAGGAGAAGCCAGAGTTCAGTGAATATAAGTGTCAACAGGATATAAGAAAATGGAGAAAATATTTTAGAATACTTTTTAAAATGGTTTGAGTGAGATAGTAATCATTAGACCATATTTTTTAGATTTCTTTCTTCAGATTTCATGAATCTCTTTATTCATATCTTTTATTAACAATGAAAATTTTCAGTCACTCACTCTCCAGATTCTTGCCCTTCCCCCTTCTTAGTTTTCTCTTCTCTGGAACTCTTTTTTTTTTTTTTTTTCATTTTTAATGTGACATTTATTCAACATCATGTTCAGACTATTACATGACTCAATCCACAGCATGGGTGCAAAAAACAAAAATCTACATTAAAATCCTTTGTTAGAATGCTTTACATTTTCCACAGAAACTAAAATAACCATTTTACAATTAATCACAAACAAATACAGTCCTTGAGTTTTTTGTCCATACACATTAGTATTGTAGAAAGAATGTCTTCTATGCAGCAGTTAGGCCCTGCCACAACTGTACTTGTATGAGTGCACAAGTCTGTTATAATTTGTAGCTTCCCTGTCTTTTCTCCGGTTCTCCTTTCTTGCTAAGGTTTGTTCCCTGGCAGTAATTAAAACCTTCTGCCATTACCATAGCTACTACTGCTGGAACCTTCATTGCCACCTTGGTTTTAGGTTTTGGTGAAGTATTCACCTCCACCATGAGAGCCAGAGGATCTGCCTCTAAAGTTTTTTCCCTTCATGGGTCCAAAATTTGAAGCCAGATGGTTATAACTGACAAAATCATTGTAGCTTCCACCACCTCCAAAACTGCTTCCTTCATTACCAAAGGCATGATCCCCATCTCCATAAACACTATGAAAATCACCACCTTGTCTGCCACCAAAGCCAACATGACCTCCATAAACAGTAGTCATTCCCACCAAAAGCACCTCCATGACCACCACTGAAGTTTCCAGAACCATTCTGACCTTTTTTGACTACATGAAAAACTGACCATCTCTTTCTTAAACAGAACTTTCCTTACTTCACAGTATGGTATTTCTAAATGACAATCTTATCCACAGAGTCATGGTCATCAAAGGTTACAAAAGCAAAACCTCTTCTTGCCACTGCCTCAGTCAATCATGAATTCAATCACTTCGGTTTTCCCATACTGCACAAAATAATTTCTCAGGGGATGCTTGTTAGTATCTTCTTTAATGCCACCAACAAAGATCTTTTTCACATTTAAGTGCGCACCTGGTTTTTGAGAGTCTTCTCTTGAGGAAGCCCTCTTTGGGTCCACAACTTTTGCATCCACCTTGTGTGGTCTTGCATTCATGGCTGCCTGCACCTCCTCCACAGTGGGGCTCTAGATCGCTTGGTGTTTGGATCTCTCATTGCTCACAATGAGAGTGCTCCTCCTCAAAATGGCCCCTCAGAGTGTCATCAGTTGTGTCAGTGGGTGAAGACTCCACATAATAAACAAGAAAATATTAAAATATTAAACTCCTCTCCTGGGGAGTCCTGCTATGCTCTCACACAGAAGGGCAAGAATCTTTTCAAGTACATAGGCAGTGCCCAATAAAAGAAAATAGATCAGTATACCAAGCCTTCAATATTAATGCATGTAACTAAGAACCTTATCCTGAAAAATTGAAACTTAGTGGTTACCATAGGTTCTGAGTGGAGAGAGAGGGAAGAATAGGTGGAACATAGGGCATCTTTAGGGCATTGGAATTATTCCTCATGATTTCACAACAACATATACAGGCCATTATACAGCTTGTTAAAACCTATAAAATTGTACAATGCCAAGTGCAAACCACAATATAAACTATAGACATAGTTTACAGACATATAGACATAGCCTATACAATAGAAGGAATGCTTCAATATCTGTTCATCAACTGCAATCAATGTACCACATTCAATGAAAGATGTTACTAACGGGAAAATATGAGAAGGGGAGGGGAATATGGCAATCTCTTATATATATATATATATACACTTAAAGATTTATTTTATTTCTCCACACCGCCACGCCCCCATTTGTGCTCACTGTCTGCTCTCTGTGTCTGTTCATTGTGTGCTCGTCTTCTTTATGGGAGGCACCGGGACCTCCCAATTGGGAGGGAGGTGCCCAACGGCTTAAGCCACCTTTGCTCCCTGCCTATTGTGTCTGTGTTTCCTTGTTGTGTCTTTGTTGCTTCATCCCTCTCTATCATCTTCTTATGTCATCTCACCTGTACCAGCCCTTTGTGTCAGCTCACTGTCTTGATCATCTTCTTTAGGAGGAACTGGGAACCAAACCTGGGACCTCCCATGTGGTAGGAGGGTGCCTAACTACTTGAACCATATCTGCTCCCAATTCCTTATATTATTGACTTAACTTTTATATAATCTAAAACTTCTTTAAAAATAAAGAAAAAAGAGGAAAAGATATATTCCACAAGTTCACTTAGTCTTCTTTCACTTGATCTTGTGCTAACAATGTCATGAACCCATCAGCTTCTTTGTTAGAATTCTAGACATCTTGACTCAGTCCAATGGTATGCTTTCAAAGTTATTTAGTGAATATCTTTAGAAGCCTGTGTCTCAGAGAACTTGGCATAGTCCTTTCCATAGTTCTCTGAGATAATCTTTTTTGTTGAAGATGAAGCACACGGGCCTGTAGCTTATTGCAAGTGTCTTCAGGTAAGCATCAGAATAAAAGCTATCATGTGCCTCAGGATGACTTTGGTTCCAAGGGAAAACCAGGATCCCCAGCTCCTAGTGGCTTCCCATGCTGAGGAGAGGGCACCACGGGACCACAGCAGCCATTTGAGCAAACAGATTCTGTGCCTCACAGAAGCTTTGCCTGGGAAGGCACCATTCTTGGTCCCTCATGGTCCCTGACACTTTCCTCAACTCCAGGACTCACAGCCCGTGTTATATGTCTGATGCCCTGCAAGGTTCTGGGGACATGGTCTCTGCCATTGAGAAGCACATAGCCTATCTTATCTCATTTTTTCATGGCGGTACTATGGTAAGTCTTCATAAAATTTGAGTCTCAGCAGAAAAATAAGGTTGTTCCTGAAGATAATTTCAGGTAGAAATCAAGCAGTCCCCAGGGCTGTTTTTTCCTGGAGATTCTAGGGAGAGTTCACTTCTTAAATCATTCAGGAGGTTGGCAAAATGGATGTTTCTTTCTCATGCTTTCCACATCTCCCTCCATCTTCAAGGCAGCAATGGCGAAGTCCTTCTCATGCTTGCGATCTCTTTGACATCCTGTTCTTCCTCACTTCTCTGCATTTCAGGCTCATGTGATGCCTGTTCCTTATGGACAGGGCCCGCATTGTCCCAAGGTTACTGGAGCTTCCACTTCAGTCCTGTATAACACAATGCTCCTCCTCACAGGGTACATGGCACCAAAGTCTCAGCCCAACAGGGAGGCCTTCTCCACTTGTCTAAGAGTCAGTTGGGTGAGAGACCCTCTTCTGGCAGCCTAGTGCAGCACAGGAGGCTTAGGGCTCACTGTTCAGCCATGGACATGTGTTCCCTTCAGGACATGATTCGAATCTCACAGACTATCATGCATAGCAGCCACTTCCCTCCCAGTTCTGGCTGCGTTTGTACCGCCATACCCGTTGTTGCCAAAGTGGCCGCCGCCTCGTTTACAGTGAGAAAACCAGGACACCCAAGTCCTAGTGGCAGCCCAAGCTGAGGAGACGGGGCCAGGGGACTGCGGCAGCTCCAGGAGCAAGCATGGACTGCAGGACGTACGGCAGCTCTGCCAAGGAGGGCACAGTTCTTGGTCCCTCGCCATCTTGCACACTAGCCTGGACTTTGGGACTCGCAGTCTAAGGCTTCAGCAGCTCCACAAAAAAAGAAGAAAAAAAAAAAATGTCCACACAACCTTCCAGTCCCAAGGCAACCCAGACTGCTGAGCTTCCTGGAACTCATTAGTTTATATGTTTTTCTTTTCATTCTTTTCTCCATGTTTCAGTTATTTTTCATATTTTTTCATTATTTTTTTTAATTTAACATTTTTTATGTTTCTCATTTTACATTTAATCTGAAGATTGAGTTTTTTATATTTAAAATACTATAATTTTCAGCTCTAACAACCCTCTTAGCACTTTTGTTTTTGTTATATAGATCTCCCTCTTTTGGTTTTTATTCTTCTGTCTCATAAATAATTTTTAATGGTTTCATTTTTTTTCTTTTGTGAGCTCAACTTCAGGTGAACTTTTTCAATTTCTGAGAAATTATGTGTCCAGGATTGTTGTAGTGTCCTCCTAGACTAGTTTGTTGACTCCCTTATCTCATGTCCCAGAACTAATGCAGTCAGGTGAATGTTAAAAGGTGTTCAATTTTTATGTTGATGTGTGTCATTATTTTACTCCAATACAAGTTATGTAAATTAGGAGCCCACTCTCCATTCATCAGCAAGAAACAGCTTCTTTCTCTAATTTTTTTTATTGTTGTTGTTGTTTTATTATTTTTAAAAAATTTCTCCTGGGAGTTTTTTTTTTAAAACTCACTGCCCTGAGTCAGAGATAACCTTTTAGTTGGTTTCTGCATTACTATATATAATTTTGATCCTTACTACTTCCAGTGAATTTGAAAAGGCAGAGAGAGGTCAGGCATGTTTGTTTGCAATGCATTATAAAATGTCTGCATTTCCTAAGCTCTGCATTCATTATGTAAGATACAACCCCACTGCATGAAGAACATCTCCCCAGGCTGCACAGTAATGTCCCTATAGAACTTGGAGGACAAGGGGAACTGATATGAACTTGAAACTCATGCTGTTGTTGTGCCATGAGTAAAATGTCCTTTGGCTCTGAGGCAGTATTGTGGCTTATGCCAGCATAATGAAATTGTGGCACATAGAATATATAAGACCTTACATAATTCTTGATGCCATTTTTCTAATTCTCTTCACTTGGTTTTCACCAGACTAATAGTATCAGGATATACTCTGAATTAACTAATCAAAATATGAAAACAAAATACCTCTTCAACATTTTCCATTTTAAATGTTTTGGTTGACAAAGTGAGGAAATAAAAAATGAAAAATATACAATACATTGTCTTCTTTTTTAATATGATTTTATTACATTCCTTATTTTTCCCAACAGAATGATAACCGTGAATAATGTTCATTTGCTATCCTTCAACCAGCAACCCAGCAAACCAAACCATATGCCTTCCATTGACCATATATTATTGAAGGACAAAGTATTTACTTCTTATGAAAAGTCTTGCTGGGAATACTGATATTTATTGGAATATATCTAATGAATGTGCAGTTCACATACACATATATTTCCATCAAATTTTGCCTTTAGAAAAAGCCAAATCACCAATGACAGTCAGCCTGAATTAAAATAGTTTGGCCTGTTTAAATTTTTTTTTTAATTGTTTAAATTTTTTTTCATCTTTATATATTGATTTATATTTACTTTATATTAATGGAATCATGCAATATGTAGTACTCTGTGTCTGTTCCCCTTCACTTAGTATAATGTATGTTTTTTTCTTTTTTCTGATATTAACATTTTGTGCTATCAACTAACATTTGTTCAGCTTTAAAGAAAAAAGGCTTTATATGCAAATCTACCCATATAAATATTTCACATAATATATTTAGTCCATAACAGGGCAATCATACAGTATTTGTCCTTTTGCGTCTTGCTTGCTTCATTCAACATAATGTCCTCCAGGTTCGTCCATGTTGTCATATGCTTCACAAATTCATTTCTTCTTAAGTTAGTTACATTTTAATATGCTCTTGGCTTTTAGCAAATATTGTACAAGAAATCAACATGTACAATATATTATTGCATTTGCTAAAAAAATTCATTGAATATTTTGTTTTTGGTATAGCATAGAATACTTTCCAACGTAAAATCCAAATGACGTATTTATATATTTAAACTTGGTGTTAAGAAAATTCCTCAAAGAAACTCTCATTCGTACATTCATTCTTTTAACAAATAATTACTAGAGCTACATTTTATCCTGGGGCTGGGGATACAGCAGTGAACAAAAGGAAAAGTTTAAGCTCTCACAGAGCTTAAAGTCTACAGAGGGGCAGTGATAAATAAATGACAATCAAAATATCATCAGTATTATCAAAATACAATACAGTGCTGAGGGAGAAGATCCATCCATGAACAAGTCTTCTGATTTTTCAAGTATTTCTCCTGTTTTGTTCTTTCTTTGCTCCTTTTCTGGTGTTCCAATTATGCATGTTACACCTTTTGAAATTGTCCTAGAATTCTTGGATTTTTCATCCTAATTAAAAAAAAAAAATCTTTCTGTTTTTCATCTCAATTTGGGAAGTATCAGTTGGCATATATTCAAAGGAAAGTAACAATTGATTCTTTTGCTGTGTCCAGTCTACTGATGAGCCCATCAAAAGGATTTTTCATTTCTCTTACAGTGTTTTTGACTTTTAGCATTTCATTTTGAGACTTTCTTAGAGTTTTCATCTTGCTGCTTACATTAGCCAACTATTCTTCCATGCTTTCTACTTTTCTTATTAGAGCGCTTAATGTATTAATCATAATTATTTTAAAGTCACTGTCTGAATATTCCAATGTCTGTGTCATATGAGTCAGTTTCTGATGCTTGCTTTGTCTCTTTAGATTGTATTTTCTCCTTGCCTTGTAGTGTGCTTTATAAATTTTATTGTGTTTTCTAAGGTGTATCAAGTAATAGAGATTGAGATAAATCGGCCTTTGTGTGAGGTTTTATGTTAATCTGACTAGAAGTTGGGCTACATTTATTGTTTGCAGTGGTTGTAGGCACCAGAGGCTTCAAAGTTCTCTAGTGCCCTTGTTTTTGACACTCCTGTTGTCTTTGAGTTTCCCTAAGATCTCTTCCTCGAATAGAACCTGTCTTGCAGCTCTGCTCTTTCAATTTTAATCCACTGTTATTATACTGGAACCCTAATAACAGTATTATTAGGTGTGGAGGAGGAGAAGTCTTCTATAATCTTCAATTCTATCTTAGTCTTTTAGTAGCTCTGAGTCCTTTACAAGTGTTTCTTAGCTTTCTCCCTCTACCTTAGGTGAGATGGAGGAGGATGAAGTCAGGTAAATGCCCTTCTCCCAAGAAGGATAAGCACCTAATAAAGGTTTTTCCCCTAGAAAATAAGCTTTTGCTATGGAGAAACATAATAGTATATTAATGTTAAATTTTCCTTCCACTGGCAGAATCTGCAGATTATCTTTCTTGACTCTTGAGCATGAAAAATTGGTGGAGTTCCTAGAGCCAAAGCCGATAAAGTATATAACACCCAAGACTGGGGCTCTCCGGAGTGTCTCACTCTCATGTCTTCACATCCAGTCCATTCTCAGCTTCCAGCAGTTCATCAAAAGGACCATTTAAGTATCACTATCAATTTATGCCTCCAGCAACTTCTGCTCCAGATAGACAGATCTCAGCTATTGCTCTCTGAATTGGCCTGTCTCTTCTAATTTCAAGGTGCTAGTTTGTCCTGCAACTTCAATTCTCTGTTGAGTCCAATAAAAGTCATTGATTTTCAGTTTGTTTTTGTTTTTGTTTTTTTAATTTCTTGTTCTAAGGATAGGAACTTGACCTCCAAACTCTTTGAATGTCAGAGTTGAATTTGGAAGTCAAGCCCTGCACTCTTCTTAACTCTTCATTAACTGATAATAGATGTTCCCCATGTGGTCATAGAAGCAGGGTGTAAGGCAGGTAGTGAAGAGTTAGGAAGAAATTTCATAGGATTTTTATTTGCTTATGTATGAAATGTATTTCTGTTTTTCTGACCTGCTCAGGTCAACTCTCATATGTACAATTCCCATATTACAATGGAATGCTGCTGTGCATATCTATTTTCGTGGTTCATGGATCAGGAAGTTTGGATTGCATAGGTACTTGCTAGTTCAAGGTCAGGCATCATTCTATCTCTACTTAAGCCCAGTCACATTCCAAAATCTCTTCCTCAAATGGAGAAGTTTTATCAGTGGAAAAAAGCATGTCCTTACTCCAAAACCTTAGAGATCAGCACTGCTCTTTTCCTACTATTGTTTTCAGTATCTCTTTATAATATAGACACTTCCAATTTTGTTCTGTCTTTTAACTCATAATACCCAACCTGAAGGGCACCCTGAGTCTGCTGCAGACATTCTTTCTACTTTCCAGTCCCTTTATGAACTGGTAACTATACTGATTATCCACATTGCTTTTAGGGAACATCAAGTTTTATGTCTCTTACTTTAAGGTGATTGGTGCAAGGTTAAGTAACTATCTCACACTTCGAGACAATATCCTGATATGCCCTCCAGGTCACTGAATCTCTAGCAAATTCAATGACAAAGCAAGGGAATTTTTAAAATGTTTATCTTTACCCTTTGACACGCCTCTCTCTTGTCTACTGCTTCTTACTAACCTAGTTCCTGAATCAGATTGTTATTGATGTAGGGGAACAACCTGATATTCTATAGGATATCAGATTATCAAGGTCAATTCTATTTAATGGCAAAATGCAGGAGATTTGACATGGTCATAAGTCAAGAATGTAAAGGTATATGTCTGTCAAACTACATATACAGGGACTTCTTATTGGTCATTCTTTACATAATAACCTTCTTTCCAAGGTTCAGGAAACCCATGTGGGGATTCTCTCATTTACCCATTGTATTTATTTCAACTTTAAAATCTGAACAAAAGAAATAACTTAAGATGGCTCTACTGCCCAACTAGACACACTGCAAGATGTACTTACAGCAGTTCACCATCTATCAACTGACTCCCACTCTGACTAGCACATCACATTAATATTTTGAATTTCTGAGAACTTGCATGGGTTTTGAAGCAGTAGATGATTTAAAAGAAAAGTGGGTATTTTCCTTTCTCTAAAGCACAGTCACTCTGCTAAGTAAAAAAATTTCAAGATTTTCTGGAGAGTGCTTGATGAAAGGTTCATGGTATACCTGCACTTATTGTACAATATCCATCCTCAGTTGAAACCAAAGTTCCCTGAGTTGAGATTCTCTGGTTCAATTCTGGGAAATTGTTAATAAGAAATAAATCGTGATGAACCAACTGAAATCAGGTTTCTTTTCAGAAGTAGTAGAATACTTGCTTCTATATATGCCAAGCAGCACCTTAGTTGGTTGTTTATCTATTTCATTTCTTAGGTTCCTATGACTGGTCAGTAATAGCCTCAGATCCCATTAAAAGCCAAAATACTTTAAGTACCAACCATTCCAACCTATGGCTTAATGTGTTAATAATGCCTATCTTATCTCTGATAATTAATTTGCCTTTACTACTCAAGAATCCTAGCTTTCCCATTGAGATCAAGGAATGATTCTATTGCTGAATCCTTACCATCTTCTCTACCCTACAAAGGACAGCCCCTGTAGAACTCTTGAAGGGAATCAGTGCTCTTCTTACTAGGTGATTCTTAAAATCTTGGTGAAGTGTCTGTCCTCTGGGCCTTCCCATTATGGCTAGAAAGTGGCTGAAGAAGTTGTTTATAGTAGATTTATTACAGCATTTTATTTTCCTGAGCATTCAGACTCATTCCTCTACAGGATGTCTAGGGTATTAGTTTTCTATTGCTGTATACCAATAGTACACAAATTTAATGGGTAAAACAACACGTTTACTGTCTCACAGTTTCTGTGGGTCAGGAATCCTGTCATGGCTTAGTTGGTTCCTCTTCTTAGGACTTCACAAGTCTGCAAGTAAGGTGAGAACTAGAGCTGTGGAATCAACCAGGGAAGGATCAGCTTCCAAGCTCATTAACCCTGTTGGAAGAACTCAATTCCTTGCAGTTATAGGACTGAGGACTTCAGTTCCTTGCTGGCTGTTGGCTAGAGATGGTCCTTAGTTCCTGGAGGCCACCCACAGTTACTTGCAATATGGGGTTCCTAAACACAGGCACTTGGTTCTTCAAAGCTAGTAAGAAAGATAAGGAAAGAAAGAAAGAGAGTTAGAGAGAGGCTCCAGCATGATGGGCAATGAAAATTTCATGTAGCATAATTAAATAATTACATACATGTAATCATGCACATTTTGTCACCTTTGTCATATTCTATTGGTTAAAGATAAGTCAAATGTCCCACCTGCACTCAAGGGAAGGTGTGACCATTTGAAATGTTTTGTGTATCCAAGAAAAGATTACTCTTAGAACTAATCCATTCCTGTGGATGTGGGACCCATTGATTACATTACATTCAGTTAAGGAACCTTTGATTAGACATTTTTTATTAGATCACTTTAGGGACTTTGATTTGACTACATCAGTGAGGCATGACCCAGGTTGGGTCTCTGCCCTCTTGATGGAGTCTTATTAAGTGGAGAACTACAAGGAAAAAGACACACAGAGAGAAAGATACCTGCCACTTCACCTTGCCATATGAGAAAGAACTCCAGGATCTCCTACAGCTAAAGGAAGCTGAGCAACCCTGAAAGGCTGAGAGAGTCCAGAGGCTTGAGTCAGTAGAACAGCCAAAGCTGAAGAGAGGAGGCCCAGGAAGAGATGAGCCATACACATGACCACCCACAGCTGAGCCCACCGAGAAAGTGAGCCTGGAGGAGAAAGCAGAGATTGGCCACCATTTTGTTTTTCCATGTGGCAGGAGTCCAAGATTGCCCTTAGCTGAGATTTTGTGAGACAGCATCTCTCATACTACCTTGATTTGGACATTTTTATAGCTTTGGAACTGTAATATTTTACCCCAAATAAATTCCCATTATAAAAGCCAACCCATTTTTTGTATTTTGCTTCTAGCAGCTTTAGAAAACTAAAACAGAAAGGGTGACACCAGCAGTTAGGGATCGTGGGGACTGCCTTAAGAGTCTGTCTCCCACACCAAGGCAGTTCCACTCTTTCTACTTCAATAACTACAGGCCACCTCTGAGAACAAGCTTTAATTAGCCTACCTAGAAGACTACTAATAACATTCCCAGGTTCTCAAGCCAAAATTTTAAATCCTAATCCAATTTCTAACAAATACTTCTAAATCAGTAAATTAAGTCCAATAAAGCCTTATATATCTTCTGCTATGATTTTGTACCATTACACTATACTCCTATATAGATGTACTTGAGACTTTTGCCACTACTATTAGGAGAGGTCTTCTACAGGTTATCTGCATACACATATAAACGTATAAGGCCACACTTAAATACATGAGGCCATATGATATGCAGTCTATCTGGGCAATGCTCAGATCTAACTCTTGTTATAGGCCTAAGAGCAGAGGTTGAGTTTTGAGGAAATTTGTCATCAGCTTGTGAAGTATCTGCCCAAAGTTTAACCATTGAGAGGTATTCCTTGTTTTTCATTTATTAATTAATTAGTTTTAATTAATGTCAAAAATGGCAGTTACCTCAAAAAAAAAAAAAAAAAAAAAAAAAAAGCTTAGAGAAGGCTTTCCTTTTCCAGCAAGGAATTCAGTGAAATTTGTTCATTGAAATTTCTCAGTCCTACCCTTCTCTCTCATCCCAGGTCTCCATTCTTTCTCAATTGCTGCCCCCATTTTACATGGCAATATTGAGTTATAGGTCCAAAATCCTCATAATTAAGTTTTGTGTATAGTCATCAGTCATATATATCTCATATACATGCATATATATTTGCAATTAGATGAATTGGAGGTACTCCTTCAAAATGCCACAGTGGCTTTCTGGTTTTTCTTTCAAGCCTTTACATGGTGTATTAGTCTGCTAAAGGGGTGCCAATGCAAAGTGCCAGTCTGTTGGCTTTTATAAAGGTTATTTATTTGGGATAAAAGCTTACATTTACAAGGCCCTAAAGAGTCAGACTCAAGGGCCTTCTCACCAATGTCAGTTGCCACATGTTGATGAAAGATGGTGGCAGATCTCTGTGAGGGTTCAGCCTTCCCCTCTATGTTTCCTTTCTCTCCACTGCAGGTTAGCATAGGGCTTATCTCTCAGTGCTTCCTCTCTCTCCTGACATAAGGCTCATTTCTTCCTGGGCCTTCTATATCAGTCTTGGCTCTCTTCCCAAGGTCAGCAGCAAACTATCAGGCAAATAGCTCATCTCTCCCCGGGGTCCCAGGATCAAAAATGATAGAGCTCTCACTCTTCCTAAAGTCAGCTATAAGCTATCAGGCAAATGGTCTGTCTCTCCCCGGGCTTTAGCTGTTTGAGCCTTTTCCATTCTGTCACATGGCAGGATCAAAATGACAAAGTTAGGTCCTTCACTGGTGTGTCTTCTTGAGAGACTATCCATTTATATTGGCCCACCAAGGGGACAGGGACTCAACCTGAATAGCACAGTTACTGGTGTAGCCAAATCAGAATCCCTAAATTGATTTTATCAAGTAAACTGAATCAGAAACCCCTCACTGAATTTAATACAATCAAAGGATATCACTCCCAGAAGAATAGATTAGTTTACAAACATAAGCTTTCTCTTTTTGGGATTCATAAATAATGTCAAACTGTCACACCTGGGCATTCATGGACTTCAACTTTCCATATCTCTTTAAGGCCATTAAAAATAGCTAACTGATACCAGAATCTTTATAAACTCTGTTTTTACTTCAGTGACTAAGTACCAGTTCCCCTTGGTCTATCAAGGCCTCACGGTCCAGCTGAACTTTATCCCAAACCAGGTAGATAATACATTGAGGAATCATGATGCTACTAATTAATTCAGATTACTGCTGTTTCATTTGCATCTAGCAGAGAGGTTTTCTGTGTGAACCCAGCATAACCTTGAGGGTTTGTTCTCAAGGTCACATCTGTTGTCAATTACTGCATTACCATGTTCCCTTTGGGAAAGAAACATACACTTAAATGGAATAAGTGAGGAGAGGTGAAGAAAAAGAAAATTTACAAAGCTGTGGAGGTGGTTTAGGAAAACAAAGAAAATAGAATAAAATATATCAGAGAGGAACCATTATCAGCCCTAGGTTTAAAGCAGAGGTTCTCAGCAGAGGATGATTTTGTCCTCTGGGGAATATTTAGCATCATTTGGAGACATTTTCGACTGTTAAAGCTGGACCATCATTACTAGCATTTAGTATATAGAGGTTGGAAATGCTGCTAAACATCCAATAATCCATAAAACGTTCCCTTAGAGCAAAGTATTATAAGTTCCACATATCAATAGTGCCAAGTTTGAGAAACCATGGCCTAGAGGGCTAATATGTGGTGAAGGAACCTAGTTTAAGTAACTTGGAGAGAGTAGCTGTAGAGAGGACATCCTGACAAAAAGCAACCATTCCAAAGTAATCAGAACCAGGGGAATAAAACCCTGATATGACTTTCCTCCTGCTTTTCTATCTCCTCCTTCGAACTGGCTATCAAATGACAAAGAAGCTATGTTGACATAGACCATAGAATTCAGCTTCTTGGGGCACAGAAGAGAATGGAGACAAGTAAAGAGTGTATCTGGAATGGCAAATGGAAGTGATCCACCTCATTTATATGACTTGAAAGTATACATGTCTATCTGGGGAAGGAGTATGAGTAAATTAAAAAAAAAAGGTGTTGTGGGACAGAACATTGAAGAACAATATATAAATGATGCAGAGAGGAAAAGATCCCTACAAATAGCAAATAATTGAGCAACAGGCAAGAGGAAATTCAAAAGACTTTCTTTATTTCTTACAATAAAAATCTAGATTTGTAGCCCAAATGAGGGCCCATGTTTTTTTTTTTTAAATATGGGCTGTGTATACATATGACCCAACCATTATCAGAAATTTTGCCTTGTTCTGACATTTGGTTTCCTATAAATCAATAGCTTTCAAACTGTAACTGGACAGCAAAACACTTTGGATGGAACCCTCAAGTCTTACCTGCTCTAAAACAAATTAAAACAAAATTAGCACAGCCTCACTTAAATTTATAAAAATTACAATATTTCTATGGGAAAAAAAATCTCAGGGTTATTTATTTTTTTAAAGAAAACACATTATTTTGTTTTAAAAATTTTGACTAAGAGTTTTGATATCGTAGAGAAAACATCATATGAGTGCCATCTAATTCTCCCATTTGTTGCTTTTGAGTATCATCTCTTGGGATCACTGAATGTGTCATAAATACATGACTGTCAATAATGAAAGTATGAAGAAGGAAAAGAGCTGTTTGCAAAACAGATTTACTTTTTATATGTACACCTCGAGAGTAATAAAGCAACTATCGAATATAAAAATTGAAGTAACTTTAGATCATTTAAAAATGTTGTGGAAATAACATAAGCACATATTTCCAATATCCTTGAAAAATTAAAAGCACTATTTCAAAATCAACTTTATTAACTTTTCAGTAGTATCAATTTCATGTTATGTGTGCACACTATTCCTTTGCTTACAACAGTGAGCAATTTTAGTGAAATGATCTCATTTATATACATGTCCAACATTTACTTGCAAATGTGAACAGAAGTATTTCATAAACATCTGAACTCTTAATTCAGGGTAGAATAACATCTGTTTGAAAGATAGGATCCCAAAATATTTTAAGAGAATATTTTTCTTGTGGCCTTTTCAGGAATCAAAAATTGTGTGTATGTGCGTGTATGTGTGTTTTATGTGGCATTTTATATATGTATATTCTTAATTTCAGAGAAAGAGATAGCAACTCTTTATAAAATGATATTTGCTCATTATCTTTGCAGATTCTGATTTGCTATTATGATCATTGGGAAGCATTGAGAATAAAAAAGAATATAGAGATTTCTAGAATTATTTAGTTACTATAAATTACTTAGCTAAGACCTCAAATGTGTGTAGCAATCTTGAATTATATTAACTCACCAAGGAACACACCCTATGTAGTTATGATTATGCTGAGAATAAGCTGCCTACATGAATATGACACTGGCATTTTTTTCGAGAAAATTCTTATCCATGGAAATTAAACTGTAAATCAGACTATTAAATAACTTCTTTGCTCAATTTCAGAACTTCTTATAAATCACTCTATCAGACAGTACAAATAACTCCATTCTTAGAACAACAAATTGCTGGTCTAGACAAACAGCACAAATTTCAGGACAATAGATTCCTTAACTGGGCAAATAATTTACTTATCAAAAAAAAATTTTGCTTATCAAACTCACTTCAGTATCCACACAGCATTACGTCCATCCTTCCTAACCTCTTAATTGCTAACTTTGGTTTATTACACTTAGATTTCCATATTAAAATACCTGACTAAATCCATTCTCACACAGAACCCAAACACTCTATGATATCCACTCTATAATGTTCCTCTTCTGAGTTAAGTTGATATTCTTCCTTATCTTGGGAGGTAAGAAATTCAGCTTATAGCAGGTTATTCTGGTCATTTGTTAGGGAATGGTTATGAGTTGGCTTGTGTTCCCCAAAAGGATATGTTCAAGTCCTAAACTCCAGTCCTGTGAATACGACCTAACTGGAAATAGTGTCTTTGAGGATCTTAGTTAAAATGAGGCCAGACAGTGTGGGCACTAATCCAATATGGGTGTCCTTATAAGAGGAGGAAATTTGGACACAGAAGAGAAAAGATGGTCACTTGATGGATGAATGAGGCATAGATTAAAGCTTGTGTATTGCCAGTAAACCACCATAAGCCAGAGACAAGGCATGGAACAGATACTTCTATAGAAATTCAGAAGGAACATGTCCTTGTAGACATCTTGATTTAGAATTCTCACAGGCAGAGACAAAAATATTTCTGTTGTTTTAAGCAACCCAGTTTGTGGTGCTTTGTTACAGCAGCCCCAGCAAACTAAGACAAGGGTTGACAAAAGAAGTCAGAATGCAAATCCTAGTGTAGTCTTTATAGGTATTTGTCTCTACTACCATTTATTTTATCTTTTTTGTTTGTTTATTATTACTTTGAAATGAACCACAAAATTATCAGTTATACATCAATGGCTTAGTTGTTTCTAATGTAAAAATCAAGAATTAGTGCCCTTTAGTCATAGTAAATTTCATAATTGTACAGAGCACTCATGCAGCTGTATTATGCTCAAGGAATTCAAACAAACATTAATCTTATCTAAAATTAATCCCAATTTAGAATGTAAAAGGGTTGCAAACAAAAGCCAAATACTATATTAAAAAGCCAAAGAAAATATCTTCTGGATTATCACAAATTTTAGGATATGTGGGGGAACTGACTCCTTCCTCTAGTGTATGGTAAAAATTCTACCTCATAACCAGTTTCTAGGAAACAAAATAAAGGTGTGGGAAACATGAAACAATCAAAAAGGATTGCTTTCTGAATGCTTAGATTTTGAAGGCACTTTTATCATAAATGCAGGGAAGCAAATTTGGTACATGTAAATGGCTGTGTAATGTTTGAACCTATCAATGTGAACTTACTATACATGCTAACAAAATCAGAATATAGAATACTCTGATACATTATAAATATTTCTGAAGAAGAAATCTACCTTGGAGAAAGAGTTTTAAAGGAGATATACAAAAAGAAAGCTTAAAAATGTTCTATTAGCACCCTCCCATTCATCGTATTTAGTTTTACATGTTGTCTTAGTGTGCCAGGGCTATTGTAATAAAGTACCACAGACTAGTCTAAGCAATAGAAATTTATTGTTTCACTCTCTGAAGACTAGAAGCCAGAAACCAAGGTGTCAGTAGGTCCATGCTGCCTCCTAAAGGGGAGGATCTGTTCCATGACTCTCCCCAAGCTTTTGGTGGGTTAATCCATGACATAGCACAGTTTGTCATGGATTCACTCAATCTATGCCTTCTTCACTGGACTGTTTTTCTCTCTCTGTCTCTGTCCAAATTTCCTCTCTTTATAAGGACAGCAGTTATATTGAATTAGGAACCATCCTTAACCAGGTTAGTTTCACTTTAACTACAAACATCATCAAGTATCCTATTTAGAATTAAATTTACGTTACAGGCCTGGGGTTTAGAACTTGAACACGTCTTTTTTGGAGGAGGATAATTTAATCCACAACACACATCTAAAATTTTCCCATGGATTCCTTAAATGCTTTCAATCTTGTTTAAGATATGATTGGATTTGTTACAAGTCAGTCTTATTTTTATTTGCTAAAATTTTACAAGGGGAAATTTTCTAAAACAAATATAAATTTGGTAAAACTTTTGTAGGAAACCCAAATAAAACTCCACCAAGGTGTAAAAAGTTAAGATTTGTCGCTAATCAATAGCTCTTGATGAGCCAGTAAATGGAAGAATTATATTGGATAACATTTTGTAAAAGGTCACTAGAAATGTATTTTCTTTCCCCACATTTCCCCTGGGAGTTCTATCTGCTTTGCAAAACTGTCTTCTAGGTCTCTTTCTCCTGGTTCTCTCCTGTCTGGCTCTTTATCTCAGGCCTTGTATTTCACCCTCCTTCAGCAGGTTTAGAATAATTTTTTAAATAACTCTAGTCTTTTCTTGTGGAAATTTAAGATTTTGCCACCTCTCCTTTCCTTTATTTTACTGATCAAACCAACAATCTGTGAGAGCAGGCCACAAAAATTATCCTTCTAGGAAAACTTTGGACTCACAACATTGTGAATAGTTCATAGTCTTTTTTTTTTTTACTCTGTCAAATAAATAATTTCTCCTTCCTGAATATTCACTGAATCGGTTTTCATAAATAAGGTAATCATATTTATGGTATTAAAGTTAATTTATGGTTTACAATCTTACTATCTCTTCTCTGGTTGCATAGTGAAAAGGTGATACCAAAATTGGGGAAAAATTCTAACAATAAATAAGAAAAAAAGTGGTAATTAAAAAGAATATGAGGAAATAAATATGGATAAGGATGGATTCTGCACATTTTAACTGGATTTGTCTCTCATTTATCATGTTACTAGAACCTCCTAATTGATCTCCTTCAACCAAGTGTCTTCTCATCAAAAGGAATCTTCTGGACCCCTGCCAGTGCTGTTTACAATGCAAAACTCAGATACCAACAATTCCCATAAAATAAAATAAAATAAAATTTCCAATATGATGCCTCAAGATAATATGATGCTTTGTAATACTCTAAAAATCCTCATTTAACGTAATATCTGATAACAGGAATCATGCTACTAATATAATTTCAGTAACAAAAAAGAGCAAGATAATAGTAGTGTATTTACAATGATGCCATTTTGCATTATAAGAAATGTCTAAAAAATACATGAAAATAAATATCTGTTGATTTAGTGAGATTTTGCATGATATTTATTTTATTCTTTGTACTATAATGTGTTTTCCAAATTTTATATAGTGATCATGTTTTTTATGATCAGAGACTTCTCATTTTTCAGGTAATAACAAATTACTGTACATATTTTTAAAATGAAACAGTATAAAATCATACCGACTACTGCAAAACAAAACAAAGCAAAACAAAAATCATGGTGCCAATAGAAAATCAAATATTAAATAATTGATGTTTTTACAAGCCAATTATATTTTCTTTTGTTCTCACAGAATATATACTGCTAAACCAGTTATTAAAACCCACGCACTGGATCAGATCTAAATCAGGCCATGTCAAAAATAATTGTGTGTGTATGTGTTGTGGAAATACGTGAAGAAGACCAAAATGAGAGCAAACAGAGGCTATCAATTTAGAGCTTGCTAAAGCAAGGGATTTAGTCACAGCCACCACCACTTGCTTTTAGTAGAGACTCAAAGGCAGGCTGGGGAGTTAGAAAGCATTATAACAAATGTTTAAGGAATGTTCTGATTGGAGGTTGTTGGCATGGGGAAGTTGGAGGCAGGCTAACTAGAAGCAGAGAATCCTATGTACTTGGTTTGGGTAGCCTATTTGACTATCTCTGGTTGATGCTGAGAAGGTAGGATAAGTCAAAAGAAAACTGAATCATCAATAAAATCTATATTCTGGGTTTATTGTAAGAGAAACCGCTTGAACAGCAAGCATTCAGGCCAAAGAAGGATATCAAAATAGTTAAAAAGTTATATTAACAAAAAAAGAAAATTAGGGGGTTTTCAAAAGGGAATTACAATAATTGTTTGACATTAGCTTCCTTATTATAAAGGAGAACCTTAAACAGTGGGTAATGATCATAAACTGGTTATTACAATATATTTGTCTATTTCTGATAGGCTATTTTTATCGGTTTGAAACCAGCTTGTTTTCAATTGTTGCTTATTTTGCAATTTTTGCAGGTTTTTCAAAAAGCACCCATTTTATTTTTAACTCTAGAAATTCCCTTTACTTCTTGGAAAAGAGGTTGCTCCCAGCAACACTAATGTAGGCAGGCAATTTATTTTACTAAACAGGTAGGAGGGGCAAAAATTAAGGAATCTGACAGTCATGACCAATACTTCACCATTTTGGGGCCAATTGCTACAGAGATCATTGTTATGGGTTAAACTGTGTACACCAAAAATATGTGATCTTATTTGGAAATAAGGTCATTAGAGATGTAATTAGGCAAGTTAAAATGAGGTCATTCTAGTGTAAGGTTAGCCCCTAATCCAATAATCAAATAAGACTACTGTCCTTATAAATCAGAAAGGAGACATCAACAATCACAGAAATAGAATATGCCCATGTGACTATGAGGCAGAGATGCAGTTATAAGTCAAGGGACCCCAAGGATCGCTGGCAAACTCCAGAAGGTAGAAGAGGTGGAATTCTAGCTTCCAGAACTGAGAGCAATAAGTCTCTTGTTTTAAGCAACCCAGTTTGGGGTTCTTTGTTAAGGCAGCCCTGGAAAACTAGAGTTTTGTTTCCTGGGCAACTTGCTACAGAAATAGTGAGTCAGTGTTCTAATATCATATATGATCTGGCTATTGTATATAGTGTCTCTCAGTATGTGTGTATGTAACAAAAACTCCAGACCACAATTTAAACTTTCCTTTGTTGACCACAAAAGTTAATAGACTATTTACTGAATGTGAGCATAAATGGAAGTAAGACATAGGAGATATTTAGTTTGTATTTGTTAAATGAATGTTGAATGAAAAACATGATGGCAGCATTTCAGTTTTATTTTATAATTACAGCATTTAAGGCTATATCTCAAGGGCATTCCTGTAACACTTGCTTGTTTAGGTTAAATAAAGCAGAACTATCTTGCTAGGGCACACCATCATCAGAGAATCCCTTGTTTTCCTTATGGTAAAACTTTAGGTGTGCCTGATGGGGAGGGTTGAAGTTGCTTCTCTTGTTTAGATGCCTCATGCCATTCAGTCTGCCCCATACTTCAGGGAAATAAGAACAAGGGAGGAACTTTCCCTGTTGATGTGGTCAGATCTCAACATCTTGGTTTAAATCTGATCCCAGTTTTGATGATATATGTGAGGTATTTTTTTCTTATTGCCCTTTATTCCAATTCCTTATTTTATTTGAGTGACCATTAGTCACTGACTAATATATGCAAATAGGGCAGTGACAATAAATTGCTTGAAATACCTATGGAGTTATAGACTGATTTTATAGCAGAACTCTAATATGAACTATATTTATCTCATTAGATATTGTATACAATATGTGGGTTTTCAGGCATCAATTTTCAAGGCTAAGTATATACGTCTTAGCAATAGATGCCTCTCTCTTTCTCTTTCTATAATTTCTATATATGTATCTCTATATCTCTATATCTCTTTGAGGTGGAAGTCTTGGACACACTGAGCAGCCATCCCCCAGCTCTCCCTATTCTTTTACCTTCTTGCTTGTTTCCCTGCAGATGTTTCTATATGGTTCTGTTTCCCAGACTGCAGGAGACATTAGATCTAATAGAATGGCCTGACCATACCTTGAAATTGTAACAGAAAAAGCAGGCCTAGCTGCTTGCCAGGGCCAGAATTCTGCCCAAAGGTAGCTTGATGCATGCTTTTTGTTCAGTGGCAAGGCATACCAACTCCCTGAGGAGGTTATAAATACCCAGCCCTTGGGCAGCACAGGGTACCTCATTTCTGATGTGAAGTGGAGCAGGCAGACCTGCCACCCACTGACCCTCATCCAAGCAACTGGCTTTCCCAGGGGACCAGCTATAATGAGAACTCTTCCTCTGCTCTTTTGTACCCTTTGTTCTGTGTAAGTCAAAAAGTGGCCATTTATTCAGAATCTCCATTGTGCCCATGCCTGTGTTTCCAAAATTCACCTATAGCAACTCACCCCCTACTCTTTCTCTCTCATACATTGATGAACCAAGAGCAAGCAAGTGACAATATATGATCATAGACCATCTAAAATATGTTACAATAATGATCTTTGAAACTCACTGGATATATTTTGTACCCTTTAACAAATTTCTTAAATATGAAAAAGAGAAATGTATTTCTCACATAACTTCATATTTAATCAAACCACTTATGTTATGAAAAAACAACTTTCTAACAACATCCAAAAAAAACAAATTATATAACAATGATTTATGTTAAGTTGATAGAAAGAAGATTGTTGTCTCCATTATTTTAACTTCAAAAAGAAATTTTAGTAAGTTTCTAGGATATAGAATAATACTTGTATGCAACAATTGAGCAGATATTAGCCAGGGACAAGTGAGATAAAAATTAGGACCCCTGAAATCTATACGCAACATTGGTTTTTAAGTGGTGCCTAAACTACAATATCACAGGATAATTATTCAGACTGAGTGATTGCTCTTCAAATCAAAGTCTATTCATATGTTACAAATGCATTGACTTTAGAAATGATTCTGGACATAGTTAATGAGAGTTATGGGGAAAAAGAGAGCAAGCTTTTTGACAAAATATTCAAAGTGCTTTTGCTCTACCTCCCTTCCATGCTGGATTTAAAAAGAAAAGAAAGAGTATTTGGAAGATTATATATATACATTTTCATCATTTCACCACAACCCAGTGAAACGTTTAAAAATCAATTATGTTGCTTTTTTCTGCACAAAAGAAGTTGATAAATTTTATAGATTGCTTTTGCTATTGCTATTCAATAATTCAACATGTGGTAGAGTTATCAGATATTTAGGGCTTACTCTGGGCCACTAACTTTTCTCATTTTATCCTAACAAGTATTTAATAACATCAATTAGAATTATCAGCTTTACAAATGAGGAACTTGATGTGTAGAAAACTTAGGTAACTCACTCAAGGTCACACAGCTCTCAGCAATAGAAGAGAATTTATTCCCAGGTTTGTCTGACTATAAAGGCTCTGTATTATCTCTAAACAATTGCTTCACTTTTTTTTTTTTTTTTTTTTTTCCTTGTAGACACACTATTACCGTCCATTTAGAAACAATTTGTCAACTCCTTCTCTCATTTTAATTTTAACTGTAACTATTCATTCTGTTATTTTAGAAGAGGTTATTACAATTAATTTTTAGAACAATATATTTTAGAATAAAATCATCTTAGAGTTGAAAATTGACCTTCAAGATAATCTAATTATAGTCTGCTGATAGTAGTCTAAATTGGTAAGATCTATCTGGAAAACAATATGCTTTAAAAGCCCTAATATATTACATTCACTGTCTCAGTATATCTACTCCTAGAACTATAATCTTAAGAAAAAATCTTATTGACAAATTTACATACAATGAATTTATTACAGCATTATATATGAAAGAAATTTATGAAATCAAATATAACCATCTAATCAATAAAGAATTAATTAAATGAATGATGGAATGCTATACAGCCATGGAAATTGTATTTTTAAAGAACACTTATTTACATGGAGAAAAGTCCACATAATATTTGATTAAATGGGAATGTAAAATTAAACATAAGATAAAATTTCAATTTTATTTCTATACATGGAACTACATATTATGATGGAAAGAAATAAATAATATATGTCTGGTTAAAGCTAAATTTTCTAATCAAAAAATAGAATTTAAACCAGTAGAGTTGTCTTCATTTTTTGCCTAGATGAATGAACATTTACACAGTCACAGACTGACAGAGTTAAAAAAAAAAAAAAAAAAAAAAAAAAAAAAGTAAGCTTTTATGTTACCTTACGTGCTCTGAGACAAAATGGAGAAAGACATAACATGAGCATCTTAAGAATGATTAATCCCATTTCTCAGGTTTAACGAAAGATCGGCACTTCCATGAGAACATTTTAGCAAGCCTAAAGCAATGGGTCCTCCAGATAAACAGAAAAGACACTGGACCTCTATCCCATTCTCATTTTCCTCCAAACACAAATAATATAAATAAATGGACCTTATGGGTATGCTCTAACCCTTTGCATTTAGGGAGTGGGCGACTTTATCTTATAGAGGATCACCATTTTCAGGTTTAGGCTGTGTGTGGGTATGTACATGTGCATATATGTATTTATGTGTATATATAGATGATATGGGCCCATATATGAGTATATATGTTGTATTAGTCAGCCAAAGGGGTGCTGAAGCAAAGTACCAGAAATCTGTTGGCTTTTATAAAGGGTATTTATTTGAGGTAGAAGCTTATGGTCACAAGGTGAAAACGTAAGTTACTTCCCTTACCAAAGTCTGTTGCCACATGTTGGAGCAAGATGGTGGGTGATGTCTATTAAGGTTCAGCCTTCCTCTTCCTCTTAAGGCGTCGTATTGCAGCTTCTTCCGATATCAGCTGTAGGCTGGGGTAAGTCTCAAATTTCTCCTGCAGCTCATTTCTCTTCTCTGTTCTCTTCACAAGGTCAGCTGTAGACTATCAGGCTCTCTCTCTTCCTGGGGCCTCTGCTGTGTCTATGGAGCCGTCTCTATTCCTCTTTTTCTTTTCCTGTGTGTTTACTTCCTAGGAATCCAGCATCAAAAACTCCAACTAACTCCTATGCCATGTAGTTTTCTCTGTTAATCTTCACCCAGTTAGGGGACAGGGATTTAACGTCCTATGATGTGACCCAATCAAAGCCTTAATCATAATTTAATCAAGTAAAAGTGGAACCTCTGAATCCAATACAATCTAATATGCCCAGAGGTATAGACCAGTTCACAAACATAATCTAATATCTGTTTCTGGAATCATAAAAAATATCAAATTGCTACATATATATATGTCATATATCATCACATATACCATATATGTCATATATATGATGTATATATACATAAGCATATGTTTGTGTACATATATACATCATATGTATATATGATATATTTATATAAGCCCTAAAAGACAGTGGGTGTGCCTCCCCAGGCAAAAATAACTTTTAAATCAGGCAATAATATACCAAATATAGAACTGAGATAGATAGATGATAGATAGATAGATAGATAGATAGATAGATAGATAGATAGATAGATAGATGATAGATAGATAGATGAGTCAGTCCTTAAATATTTTACTGCTTCAGGGGCAAAAGAAAGAAATTTGTTTTACAAAGAAGCTATTGGGAAGAAAAGGGCTAGCACTGGAAGGGACTGCCCCAGAGTCTCTTTACTAAGACTCACTGATAATGTTAAAGTGTTATATAGGATTTTGTGTGGTTTTTATTTTCCCTTTATATGTACTTATTTTTATAAAATTTTTGCAATGCATATGTTTAGTTTCTATAATGACAAAATAATCATTATGGAAAATATCCAACTTTAAAGATTATTATATTCAGATATTCTCTGAATATTAGCTTTCTTATATCACATTAAAAAGTTTGTTTTCTGAAATTCTATGTTCATTTCTGTATGAGATAATTTGACATTTCAATCATCCTCATTATCATACTTTTTTTTAAATGTCCTTTACTGTCATAAATCTAGTTCATGTGGACAGAAGGAGCTTATGTTTAAAGGGCTGTGACCTTTCATTTTATATGAAAATTTTATTTATCACTTCGATTTTTCATGTTATTCTTCACTTCTTCTGATTATATGATGACCTTTAATTTTGTTGACTATAAATCCTAGCTCATCAGCATCTCACAAGCTTATATTCCCAGGAGAAATACAAATATAAGTAAGACTAAATGATATAGGGCTGGGAGTGAGATTTTATTGATACTTGCAATAAGGAAGAAGGCATAAAATCTGTAGGTAGATGTTAAAATGAGGCAAATTTGATTTCAGCATAAAAATTGTGAGGATTGGAAAATTTAAATTCTAGAATGGATTGACTCAGAATTGTGAGCTCTTTAGCATTAGAAGTATTTAAGTGGAACTTGGATGATTATATTTCAAATATAATTCCTGAGGAATTTTTATTTAGAGGGAAGATTCACATGATTTTTTAGATTAATTCCAATCATGGTATTCAATAATTTTAAATGATTAGAGAGTGTTTTCCTTTGAAAATAGTGGCTCTTCTATTAAGGTATAAGCAGTAATTTAGCTAATTATGCCATTTTAAAAAAAATGTTTCTTCCCTGATTATAATGGAGATTATGGGAGATTATGTCCAGGGCATAACAACAGCACATTGATTCTATTGATGTGTGCTGCCTTTTATATCATCTTAATATAGCACTCAAGAAACCAATATTGTTTCAGTATTGATTCTGTCACTTGGTTCATTTTTAGTTGTCTTGTTGCTAGTTAGTGTGGCTGGTTATTTTCTTGAATATTCAAATGATTCATGCGTATGAGAACTGTTAAAAGTGATCTGATCATCTAAAATAATATAAACTGATTTGCTATTATAATGCATATTGTATACATATAATATATGCACTAATTCTCTGACCTATAGCCATCATTTATTGTGATCTCACTAATATTGGATTACTGCCTACTTATCAAATATTTTCTATGGAGAAATCATATAATAGTATTGTAACTTCAAGTTAAGTATTTTTTTTTGGAAGATGTATTTTTATTTATTTATTTATTTCTCCCCACTCCCTTGTTGTTTGCACTTGCTGTGTCTGCTCGTCTTCCTTATTTCTTTAGAAGGCACTAGGAACCAAACTCAGGACCTCAGATGTAGGAGGGAGGTGCCCAACTGCTTGAGCCACCTCCATTCCCTGCTTTGCTGCGCCACTCATGTTCTTCTTCTATCTCTTGTCATATCATCTCGCTGTACCAGCTCGCCAAGCCTGCCCATTGTACCAGCTTGCTGTCATCTTTAGGAGGCACCGGAAACCAAACCAGAGACCTCTCATGTGGTAGGCAGGAACCCTATCATTTGAGCCACATCTGCTTCCTCAAGTTAAGTATTAATGTCATTAGTTGCTCTCATTTCCTCATCCAATGGTAGTAGAAGCAACAAACAAAAGATTTAATTTTTTCAATCTACCAACCAGATGGAAGATTAGCTTAGGTGGTAGTTAGGTGGGTAGGAAGGACAGAGAAACAAGAAGTCCTATAAGTGGCAGGGAGCATGAAATTATATCAGAGATGACCAGGAAGTAAAGTGAAAGGGACCTAGAGGAGGACCTACTTCCCACTAGAGAGACTCTGATCTGGCAAACCACCTGAGGACAATACAGCAGTCAACAGTCCAGGGCACCCCCAAGTCTCCCTGAAAAGAGGGTAAGGAACAATGTAAACCCCTTGTTGAGAATGCAATCATGGAGGAAGAATCCTTCACTGGAATTTCCTTTTGCATGGGGTGTACCATGCTACATGTGCACCACTGCTACATGTGTTTCATCTTCCACTTAGCAAGAATGCAGAGACTATGGAGCATGATAATACACAAACTTTAGTTAGTGTTTGGATATGCATTAAACAACATTGTATATCATTGAAAATTATTTCTGTTTATTTAATGATATTTTAATTTTAAAAACACCATGTATTATTTGACATCCAGAAATTAATAAAGGGCAATGGGCCTCTATATAGCTACCAATTGGCTTAAGAATCTCTACTATTGAAATTAAGCCTATCCATATATTCTGTCCTTTTACAAAATTATTTTAAAAATCACTTTAAGCATCCCCCCATGTCATTTCCTCAAGGCAACAAGTATTTTGATTTTAATAATTATTATTAGTATGCATTTTCAAATGCACTTTATGCCAAACATATATAACTATAAGTAGTATGAATAATGATTTTATGGGTTTATCAAACTTGTTTGTAACCTTCTGAAAGTTGTCATTACCTCTATCATATTTATGAGATTTATCCCTATTGATATAAGTAATAATAATTTATTTTTATTGCTGTATAGCATTTATTTGCATCATCATGCCACAGCTTAACTGTCTATTCTCAAATTATTAGAGGTATGGGTTGGGTCCCCAAAATTATTTTCTTTTACACTCCTTGTGTGTGTGACATACATTTTGAGCACCTTAATCATTAATAGATATTGCCAAATTGCTCAGTAAAATGGTTATATCAATTACCATTCTGACCAACAGTGCATGAGATTTCCCAATAGTTCACACTGAGAGCTATATTAGATGTATGGGACTTTTAATGTTTGCTGAATAAACTGTGTGAAATTGTATATCATAGTAGTTTTAACTTACATTTCCCCATATGATCGAACTTTGGTATTTGTTTATCCTTCTTGACTTGAACAACCTCTTTTCTATGGGGAATTCACTTCCTGAGTTTTAGTGGGCACAAATTTAACTACACCTATAGAAATTAAAATGCCAGACTTTCATTTTGCTACCACGATGCAAGGTTATATACACACATTCTAAACTCTTGTCAGATGCTGAGGAATACAATAACTTCGACTCTAGAACAAGGTGACTCAAAGTGAGAAGGATAGGAAGCTCTCTTTTTCTCTGGCCCAGCCAGAACTAGCTGGGATTACAAAGTCAAATTCCCTGTAGAGCCATTGTTGTGGCTGTGATATAACATCAATTCAATTGTGGATATTGCTCTTTCTAGTTCTTCATGATGGTGCTATAAATTTCCTCATTATACCAGTTCTATGGCAGACATTAGGAGATGTTTATGAGGAAGCCGTTATTTACTAAGGAAGAATTTGTCGATTTAAATTCTCCAACCATGGCAATTTTCAAGCTAACATAATGATATCACTGAAAATGGAGTTAGAAGTACATTGGTTTGCCAGAACTGCTATAACAAATTCCAAGGCTGCTTTTCTTAAACAACAAGAATTTGCTGCCCCAGAGTTTTGGTGGCTAAAAATTGAAAAATCAAGGTGTCAGCAGGATCAAGATTTCTCCAAAATCTGTAGCATTCTGCTGGTGGCTTGCTGGCAATAGACTATTAAATCTTTGCCTCTGTCACATGGCCATCTCTCTCCTTGACTGTCTCCTACTACTCACTGTCTTTAAAAGGACTCCACTTCTAGTAGATTAAGGCCCATTTGATTCAGTTTGAACTTGCCTTAAATAATAACACCTTCAAAGATCTTTTTTACAATTGGATTCATATTCATTTTACTGGGGTTTAAAAATTGAACATGTCTTTGTAGGGGACATGATTCAATCCAAAACAGAAAGTGACACTAATATCAGCTCTATAAATCTAAACCATCTCTAGCACAACACACAGTGGGATTTGGGTTTCCTTTTACATTAATTCTTGTTTGTATCTTTTGGATGTTGTGCTGTGGATGAGTGGCATATATTTATCTTATTCTTATGGCTTTATAAGATTTCTTTCTCTATTCTGGATATTAATCACCTGTGAATTACTTGTTATGGCAGTTTGATATTATTTATGAATTCCAAAAATAGATATTGATTATGTTTGTAAACTGGTCTTTTCCTCTAGGCATGATACCCTTTGTTTGTTGAGAGCACTGGCAGACATCTTGAAAAAATATAACAGATGAATGACTGGATGTTGAGAGCACTGGCAGACATGCAGGCTATTATAATGGACCATCTTCTTTTAAACTCTGCATTTACTTTTGTCCTTTTGATTATATAGTCAGCAAAAACTTTAGTTTACATTTGGTTTTGTTTACTTCAGTTACAGGAAATAATAGTGGATTATATTGTTTTTATAATGCTCATCATAGATTTAACACATAAGGGAGGAAATGAGTGCTAAAATAAAACTCACTTTAGAAAGATACATTTATTTGAACTTTCTTAGAGAGAAAGCTAAATGTTCCTCTTCAAGTCACTTGCAATCTGCCAAAGAAACCTTAGCTAGATTATGTTTGACTGCCACTTCTAAATTAAAAATTTTAAAGTTAGTAAAATCTAAATGTACTAATTTGAAGCTGGGTGGGCCCAAGGAAATCCTGTTCTTCAAACTCATTGATTCCTGTGCAAGTAAACCTATTGTTGGTGGGAATTTTTGATTAAATTAAAGGCCTTTGGCTAGATTGCAAGACCCAGGGTAGGTCTTATTCCTTTTACTGAAGTCCTTTTTAAACAAAGGAATAAAAAGTAGCAGATAGAGAAATAAGCTGCAGAGAGAGAGAGGAACCCAGTAAGCAGAGAGAACGCCAAGAGAACAAGAAGCTGAAAGCAACAAGGCCCAGAGGAGAAGGCTGAGACCAGCAGAGCCACCATTGTGCCCTGCCACATGGCAGGAGTCCAGGATTGCCAGCAGCCAGCCTTCGGGGATAAAGCATCTCTGATGATGCCTTGATTTGGGCACTCTCATACCCTTAGAACTGTAAGCTTTTAACCTCATGAATCCTATTGTAAAACATAAGAATGTTGGGAGAATATCAAAGTGAATATTATTGTATAAAATGGAGTTCAGAAATTTATAAAAACAGAAATCATACTAAACAATACTGATATGTGAATGTAACAAATAAGCAAAAACTTCATACATAAATAAATAAACAGCAGACAAAAACCCAGGAAGAATATTTGTGGCATTTACCACAGATAAATCTTGAATAAAATTGTTATATATTTGGTTAATTTAGAAGTGAGTAAGAGGGCACATTCTTCTGTTAGAAAGCCCTGGGTCAAATCCTAGCAATGCAGCTAGAATTCAGGTAACTTAGTGTTTTGGTTTGAGTCTTTCATTTTGAACCCTAGAAAATTATGTCCTTAATTTGAACCTATTGTGAACTTTGATTAGATTAGATCAGTTAAAGGCTATTTGATTCAATTGCTCCAGTAAGGTATAGCCCAGGGTGAGTCTTAATCCTCCTACTAAAGTCCTTTATAAATGGAGGAATAAAGCCACAGACAAAAGAGAAAAGTTGAAGAGATGGAGAGAAGGAACTCAGGAGCTCAGAGAGGAACCCACATGAGAGAAAAAGTCACAGACAGAGCAGCCTAAAGCTGAAGCAATGAGGTCCAGAGGAGAGGAGAAAGACCAGTGGACCTTGCCTTGTACCTGCTTGTCCACAGTTGAGCTTGAGAAGAAAGTGAGCCTGGAGGAGAAGGCAGAGATCAGCAGAGCCATCCTTGGCCTTGCCATGAGGCAGGAGTCCAGGATCACCAACAGCTGACCTTGGTGAGACAGTATCTCTGATTATTCATTGATTTGGGCATTTTCACAGCCTCAGAACTGTAAGCTTTTTACCTAACAAATTCCCATTTTAAAGACAACCCATTTCTGGTATATTGCTCCAAGCAGTTTTTAGCAAACTAAAACACTTAATTCGTCTATGCTTCATATTCACATAAAAATTAGGGCTAAAATAGCTATTTCCCAATATTCTTGTGAATATTATATGCATTTATAGATGGCTTATCACAGTGCCCACTATGTAGTAAGCATTCAATAAATGTCAGCTCTTAAAAAGACAAACATATTTTTAAAAACTGCAAATGACATAAATAGGCCATTTTAAAAACAATTAATTAAAAAACAACCACCAAAATTTCTATTTCTTTAATGGTCAGAATAAACATTTTTAAGAGAAATATTATTTCTCACATAAAGTGGATAACACTTAGTTGTATTGAGTTTGTGGAGACAGATAAAACTATGAAATAGTACAAGCTTATGTGAAGGGATTTTGACATCGATTATGTTTTTTCTTGCCCAGAACGCATTTCTCCTTCTTCAGGTAACATCATTCTCTTCTATGCAATCACACTCTAATCTGATGTAGCCTGTTTTAAAATGCAGCAAGAAGAGTGAACTAGAGTCTTTAGAATGAGTGAAAGAAACCAGTTTTGTTTTTGTTTTTGTTTTCCATCACTTAAATCCCAGGGCAATTGCCTCTGTGATCCTTGTAATACAACCCTTGAAATGCTAAAGCACAACCTACTTTTTCTTGTGACTCAAGTAATATGCCTACTTAGTTTGCATCAATTGATAGGGGAAAAAAAAAACCTGAGAATATTGGAATGTTAAATCTTTTATTCACTTTCAGAAATACCCCAAAATTTAAATATAAGCTTAGGTTAAAACTGGCTCTTTAATAGCAGAAGATATGGACAATTTGAAGGTACAGACTTTTATGTCTTTTACTTTCAGTTCATAAACTGGAGCCTATTGGGATTGAAGGAACTGAATAATGATTCTATCTCAACTAGACAGGCATAGAAGAAAATCCTGTTGAGTTTAGTTCTGAAAAATCCCTCTAATCTCTTTCCTCTACCCTACCATTAAGTGAAATAGTTAAATTCAGTGTATTTTCACAAGGCAATTTTAATGACTTCTGATCTGTTAACAAGTTTGTATTTTTCATTCATTGACTGTACATTAAAAAAATATATATGTATTGAATTTGTACATCAGTTAGCCTTTTCTATGTAAGAAACACCCCCAAAATTTTGTGGCTTAAATAAATAGGCATTTATTTAATCATGATTTTGTGGATTGCTTGGGAAGGTTTTTTGGTTTAGACCTGTTTTGCTGAGCACACTGGACTCTCTTCTTCCTCTGCTGTCAGGTAGCTTCAAGATTTAGGATGACCTCGCTCACATGTCTGGTATTGGACAACCTGCCCTGGGCTTCCTGTAATGATTCCGAAAGGAGCAGAGAGGCAATTCTTACTATACAAACACTTTTCCAATCTCTGCTTGTGTAAGGTTTGCTAATTTCAAGAACCCTTCGTCTTTGGTCTTCAGGTCTATTGCCCTTCATTCAGAAATGTCACACCTATTCATCACCCTTATTATAGCTCTCTGTACATGCTTAATATATCGAAGATGATCTACATTTGCATGTAGTGCTTTATTCTGCCATAACTACCCTATTCACACCTACCTCTTTTTCTAAAGATTAACTCTTTTGCATTAATTCTTTGAAGATCACGTCACTTTCTCCAAGTAATCTTCTCTAAAGCTCCAAAAGTATTTCCAGTAAAAATGATTAACTTCATATTTTATAGATCTTTGTATTAAAACACTGGAGTTTTTCTTGTACATTTCTCTTCATCCCACAACACAAAAATCAGATTATCAACTTCTTAGGACAAGGACACTTACTTTGTTCATCTCTTTGTCCTTAAAGCCTCAAGTTGTGCCTTTGGTATTATATAATAAATGTTGAATTGGATGTACTGGGGTATTATTAACCCCTTATAAACTATAATCAAACACAAATAATTATATACTATTTAAGTTTTATTCTACATAAATGGACTTATATATGCTATATATGCAATTCATTTGTATAACTTGTTTCTCTTACAACATTGTAAACTCCCTAAAGGGGAAGTGTAATATCTTATTTATTTATTTTTTTTAAAGATTTTATTTATTTATTCATTTATCCCCCCCTTGCTGCTTGTGCTCGCTGGGTCAGCTAACCACGCCATGCGGGCGGGCTTGCCTTCACCAGGAGGCCCCGGGAACCGAACCCGGGCCTCCCATATGGTAAACGGGAGCCCTACTGATTGAGCCACAGCCGATTCCCGTAATGTCTTATTTTGATGTGTGTGGTTTTATATAGTTTTAGAACCAAGGCAGGTATTTTAAAAACAGGTTTTGAATTGAAATAAATTTTCCCTCTTGCAAAATTAGAACTTATATTAAATATCAGTTTTAATTCTTATATCTAGTGACTAATCAATTTTAATGGGTCTTTTAAACTGTAAAAGAATTATATTTTTCAATGTTACAAATACTCTGTCCAGTATATATAACTTTGTAAAGTTCCAACATTTATAGAAACCTTATGCATACATTTATTTCTTAAAAAAGTTATATGTGTTAAAAAGCATTTATATAGCTATTTCTTCTATTATTATTATTGCTTTAAATCTACAAGAATGATGAAGAATTTCTGTTCAATTTATTTAAAGAAACAGCTATAATGTATATATTTTGTATAAATGCTAGATTTGTGAAACTTTTTTTGAAGTCCCTGACCCCATTTATTCAGCTAAAATTCTGTTCACAGAATTTTAGTTGCTCATAATAACAATTTGTAAATAAAAAAAAAAAAATACCAATAATATGCTTTGGTCAAGAGAACTTTTGGCTGCAAAATCTGCCATAAATTTTGACAAAATATCTCTGATAGTTTAGCCACATTCTCTGTACATTTTCTCTATAAGAGTCTTTTTCTCTCTACTTATATTGATTTACATATTCTCATGATGGAAAGTATAACCCTTAACATATACAAGTAATTTGTGCTTTCACCATTTCAAAAATTAAAAATCGAATGAATCATATCCTTGGAGTTCTATATTATTTATTTCTTTTATAAATTTTAAAATCTAAAACAACTTCATCCAGGAGTAGGATACATTGAGTTGGATATATGAAAAACATGTCAATTTTGAATCAAAACTTGCAAGTCCAAGAATCTGTGTAAACTGTATTCAATCTCAGGTTCATATTTAAAATCATTATATTTTCTTTTTACTCTTAGTGCATATGGAGTGAATTTCTCATTTGGCAGTCAAACAAACCTCACACACCTGTGTTTGCTGCATAAGAGGATGATTCTCTATTTCTTTGAAGTGCCCCTAGAGTACCAGAAGAAATTTAATGTACCTAATCTATATTTAATCCATAATGATGTAAATATTCACAAAACATTTTGTTAAAATCTTTCTGCATTTTAAACATTCTAAATACAGATTACATATTTTTGACATGCGCTGGTAAGATATTCAATGAATGTGTAAGAGGTAAGACTCGGGGCAGCAACCTGTGAGGGTTAAACTGTGAAGGTTAAAGCCGGAAAAGTGGTCCAACTGTTGAATCAGCTATTAGTTTACAAAGTCCTTGACTCAGAATATACATACTCCCTAGGCGCAGCAAAAATGATTCTAGGAAGTTGTATTTTGTGTTCTTTCTGTGTAACATTTGAGTAATAACAATAGTGTATAAATAACCCTGCAAGTAAAGAACAGCCATGCTTGCTTCCCTGTTTGTCTGGAGCAGATGGCCGCTGTGCCAGTATGAACAAGCTTCCCTCTCTGCCTAGAGTCTTTTTTCTGCCTTCTTCCCTCGCCGGCTCCCGAGGTGGATGGATGCAATGGACAAACGGCATAGTCAGCAGGATTTGACGTGTTCTCCCACTGCTTCCTCGGCTGAGGGAGGAGGTAGGGGTTATGGGCCCTGGGTGGCTGCCCACCTGTGTGTGGGTGGGGGTGGCAGAGTGGCTGTCCTGCAGGTGTGCCCTTCCTGCGGAGATCCCAGATAACACCCCAGCGGCTTTACTGAGTGCCCTGCAGCAGGCTGAGCCCGAGCTGGGTGATACGAAACCGCAAGCGGTAGCTGCTTAGGTGGGCCCGATGTTCCTGTCCTTGCTTCGAGACACCACCCAAGAGATTTTGAAACAGGCCAGCCACTTGCGTGAACAGGAGAGGGAAACTGACCAGTTGTATGAGCAACTGTAGCAGTCGCATGGGCCGCTAGAGTGCTGAAATGTGTCCTTTAGCAGTAGTTCGACGAGGAAGAAGTAAGACCCATCGGAGGAGCTCGTCCGGTTGTTATTTAGAAGAGGAAACATAATCAAAACATGAGGCAAGGAGGCGCCCCCGTGGGGCAGCCCCATATTATCCAGCGCACGTTGTACTGTCCCTATACGCAGGCAGAACTGGTTGAATTGGGATGACAGTTTCAGCAGAAGCTCGGAGAGTCCATAGCTGCGTAGCTGCTGCATCTGTGAGAAGCGGGGGTGGATAGCATTTTGTGCTTAGGAACTGAGATAGAGAATTTAGTGTTGCTACTGGCCATCCCTTGGTGCACCAGCATCTCTTAAATGCTCAGCGGAATGCTGGGGGAAATCCTACCCACTCATTGATGCAGTGGTTCCAGACAGCATTTGGTAACGCAGAAGAGTTGGCAGACTCCGTGAGCCAATGGACTACAAATGCTGACCTCATAAAAGTAGTCTGGGAGATGGGCAAGCGCAGTGCTGTTTTTGACGCCAATAACCAGAGACCTGATGCCAAGAGGTTTACGAGTCTGATGAGAGACCTGCTAGTACAACATGCTATTGTCCCCTTAAGAGAACAGCCATGGTGGCTAGTCTTGGCAAGGCTGAGAGCCAACAGACCAAGTTTCATCCAGTGATAATGGGGGAGACATACCCCTGTTGTGTTGCCCGAACCCCATAAGACAGTGACCGTACAGCAGTACCTTTTGCCAGGAAGGTATGAAGAAATATCAGCAACTATTAACTGGTCAAGGTACAAATCCTCTGTGAGCCCCAGAGCCTGTTTAAGGCTCTGGTGTGGCCCGTCCGTAGGCCTTATGGGACTGGGACGTAGCGTATGACTGCTGACTACCGAGAACTCAACAAGGTAGTTCCTCCTTTACATACAGCTGTGCCTTCTATTCTTGACCTGATGGATACTTTGACTTTGACACTGGGAACTTATCGTTTTGTTTTAGACTTGGCAAATCCCTTTTGTTCCATCGCCATTGCTGATGAAGTGCAGGATCAGTTTGCCTTCACGTGGGAAGGTCGACAATGGACTTTTACTATATTGTCTATGGGCTATGTTCACAACCCCACCATTTGTCATGGTATAGTGGCTAAAGACCTAGAAAAGTGGCAACGTGCCGATACCATTAGATGTATCATTACATTGATGATGTAATGCTAACCTTTGGTTCTCTTGCAGATTTAGAGTCAGCTATGGAGATAAGCGGAGAAGCGCTATAGTCTCATAGGGAAGCAATTAGCAGCCATGTGCGCTGCCAATAACCCAGATATTCACCACCTATTCCATGAAAAGGTGGGTGCAGAATTGGATTGCCCAGCCACAAAGTGGTGTGGCCCAGACAGTGACCCTGGCCAAGTGAGAAGCCTATTTAGAATAGAGCTTCCAGTCCACTGAGTAAAGAGTTGTAACAAGTTTTAAGTCCCTTAACATATGCTGGAACACTGGACCCAGAGACCCCCTTGCAAGTCCCCATGAAGAGGTTTCTCCATACAAAGCTGAGGTAAGTACCATGCCACAACAGGCATGGTATACTGATGGAGCCAGCCAAGGGCAAGTGGCTCAATGGACCACCAGAGCGGTGCACTGTCAAACCGGTACTATGTAGTGTGAATTAGGGTTTAGTCAGAGTAGCCAATGAGCTGAATTGTGAGCCATGTGGCTTGTAGTTGGCCATGAGGCCAAGCCCACATTGACCCCTGTGGGGACGATCCATATGAGAAAACCTATGAGATAAGAGGTTGTCTAAAAAAGGGACAGTGTACCATGTAGCAGCTCACTGCCCCCTTTTGCATCCAAGTAATGATACAGTAGATCAATTAACTAAAGTTACCTTGCAGGTAAACAGTGCTGAGAACATGGCCTTGTGGCTACACCAGAAACTCCTACATGCTAGAGGCCCCATGATGATGAAGGCTGCAAGCCTTTGCGGTTTAGCTGTGAATGCAAAGGCCGCTTAAGCAGCGTGCCATGCGTGCCCCCGATGTCCTCTGTTACCTCGGAGGCAAACCCAAAACGATGGGTCAAATTGAGTGAGAATGTATCCCACTCACAAGATGGCAGGTAGCTGTTATTAGGCCATTACCTTTGAGTTGGCAGTACAGATATGCCCTTACGGCCATTGACACAGCCACGGGTCTACTGACATATGCAGAAGCACTGAGCCCTGAAACAGGGGTGACGCCCATCCAGGATGCACAATCCCCCTTAGGAGCTAGGAGGAGGACAATCCCAAAGTCTGCATAGCGTGCAGATAAGGCCAGTTGAGGCCAGTCTGCTCTGTGGACGGCTGTGTCTGTCCAGCCTAAGGCTAGCACCATGTGATGTGAAATAAGCTTTAGTCAAAGTGGCCAGCAGGCCAAACTGCGGGCAGTGTAGTTCGTTGTAAGGAAAAAAAAAAAAAAAGCCCTTTAACTCTTAGTTCAGCCGTTCTTGCACAAGTCGTGCAAAAGTCTGTGGACCATGGCCCAACAATTAAATGAGCTCCTGACAAGGTGTAATAATGCCCATAGAAACTCTAGTGCATAGGACAGTGACTCTGGACCAGTTGCAAGTTGCAGCCAAGGATCCCTTGCTGAGGCCCCAGATAGGGCCGCAGAAGCATATTCTGTTACCTGCTGTAACAGTGCTCCATGGTAAAAAAAATGAAAACCATGGTGTAGCCTTAGAACTTGAGAGCACCCCATGTGGGGTGGCTTACTCTTATTGCTCCCTGGAGAACAGGATTACAAAGGAGATTAACCAATGTTTACCTTTGCAGGTAGAAGTGACAATACCATCAACAACAGCAACAATTTTGAAAAAAACTTTTATATTAACTCTCTAGCCCATAACAAGTACCCCCATAGCTGCTAAAACCGCTGCCCTCGGGGGTGGAGTGTAAGAGGTAAGACTCAGGCAGCAGCCCGTGAGGCTTAAACCAAGAGAGTTAAACTGAAGGTTAAGGCCTGGGCAGTGGTCCAACTGTTGAATCAGCTATTAGTTTACAAAGTCCTTGACTCAGAGTACACATACTCCCTAGGCATAGCAAAAATGATTCTAGGAAGTTGTCTGTTGTGTTCTTTCTATGTAACATTTGAGTAAAAACAATAGTGTATAAATAACCCTGCAAGTAAAGAATGGCCATGCTTGCTTGCCTGTTTGTCTGGAGCAGATGGCGGCTGTGCCAGTATGAACAAGCTTTGCTCTCTGCCTAGAGTCTTTTTTTTTCCTGCCTACCTCCCTCGCAGACTCCCAAGGTGGATAGATGCAGTGGACAGAATGCCATTTATATGATATACTAAATATAACCTTCTAACTTGATAAAAATCCATTCATAGTTTCTGCCATCTGGGAGAAAGACTGCCCAGTTCTAAGAGGTATTCCCTAGCGGATCCAAAGTGAATTTTGTAGCCATCACTTGGCATATTTATTTTAAGCAACATTTTCCTAAAATGTAATCTCCAATTGATTTAAAGTGCATGCAGCTTTTTGCATGTCATGTAGAGAGAAATTTGCTCTTATTTATTTAAACATCAGTTTTATTTTAGATTATTGTGTATGCTGGAGTACAAAAATAATGGAAAATACTCAAATTATCTAAAGAGATGAGGTTGCATTATAAGAATACATGGGGAAGTAAGAAGGCACATATAACTGATAGTAATAACATATGCTGCTCACTTGAAGTGGTGAACTCTCATGCTATTCAGAAAGCAACTGTGTCTTAGTTTAGATGCTATCAAGTCTAAGGAGAAGAGAGTATTCCTCATGGCCCAGCTATCTCTTTGCATCAAAGTAATTCTTTATCAGGTGTTTCAGCTTCCTAATCAAGTGTCTCAATTTCTCTTCCTCTGCTTCAATCTTGTTTTCTGTTTGTTTGAAACTTTTCTACATAACTGTACCCACAAATCCTCATGTAAAATTCAGTACTATGTACCTCAAGTTTCCATGCTCAGACTGCTGAGTGAGTTGAAAGTATTTAAATATCTTGAATGATGTGTATTAAGAAGTGGAAAAGCACAAATTTGGCAGCATATAACATAAATGTTAATATACAAAACCTAAAAATAAGTCACAGAGATAAATTATGAGGAGCGACTCTTGTAAAGTGCATATATATTATTTATCTTGCTCTTAGGGTATTTTAATTTTTTTTAATTTTTAATTTTACCAGGAGGTCCTGGGGATCGAACCCTGGTCCCTTCATATGGTAGACGAATGCTGAACCTCTTGAACCACATCCGTTTCCCTCAGGGTATTTTTATGCATGCCTACAGTTCTGGAATTGTGTGATGAAGTATGTGCGTGTGATCAATTTCACGATTCCACTGATATATGGTAGTCCCTTAAATCTGGAAACACTTGCCCAGGTGTTCTAAGAAACCTTGTTTTACTTCCTAAATTATTATCTCACTCTGCTCATTTTTATTCTCTCTCTCTTTCAGATGTTTGATATCCACCACCTATTTCCCATTTTTAAATGTCTTCTTTTGTATTCTCCAACTCTTAAGGCTGTAATTTCTGGAAGAATTAAAAATTTGTTTTAGTTATATCAACTGAATTTTCATTTTTTTGCATGTGATTTTGTGTTAATAATTTCCAAGAAATCTATCTTATTCTTTGCATATTTTTGCCAGTCATAGCTCAACTCTGAGAAATTTAATTATATATGTTTGGAAATTTTGTATTCTATATGCTTTATCTTTGTCTTTATTATAAAATCCTTCCTGTATTTCCATTTCTTATTCTTTTTTTTTTTGAATCTGGTAGTTTGGGGAGCTAATTATATTTAAACTGAGAAATATTTTTTGCAAAGTAAGCATGAGACATGAGCTCCAATAACCCTCTAGCTAAAACCATATACAAATAATTTCCTTTAATTTCAAATTTAATGCATAAAAGAATTTGTCTTCGAAAAAGGAAAAAGATTTTATGCAGGATAAAGATGAATTGGGAGCACTGATCCATAGAGGTGAACTAGCGCTAAAGCTATTAACTTTTAATGGAACACACATGGTTCTTAAAAATCAAGACCATTGGCAATTTGGGGGAAATTGTGAACTAAATCTTGGGCTATTGCAGGTAAGAGAGCTGGAATAAAGATAAACTTCATCAAATTAATGCTGAAGGAGAATTGTACTCTTAAAACAGGTGAAAAAAATAAAAAGAAAATAAGAACTTTTTTGACAATAGAAGGAAAATGAATTATAACACCTTTGACATTGAGTGAAACTACCCTTGAGATTTTGTGACACAAGCCAGAATTAAAATGGGGTTAGTATTTGAATTTACACAACTTACCTGAGGGGAAGAGGGTCATTAATTTCAAAGATTGGCCCAAGTAGAGAAAGAGATGTGATATATCACAGATATAAATATCTACAGAATTTAATTTCATCCAAATCCTTATTTAAATCCTAAAGAGTTTTCACCGCTCCAAAATACTCAAGCAAACAAGTCACCATTAATGGAAATTAAACAAACAATAAAATAAGACCCTTCAAAATTTCAGACATGGGGCATAGATACAGACACTAAAATAACTTTTCTAAAATAAGAGGGAATTAAAAATGTGAGTAAGGTGCAAGAGATTAGCCAAATCACCATGCAGACATGAAATTCAAACTGATAGAATTTCAAGACCTTAAATATAATAATATTTGAAAAAGAAAAGATGTCAGACAACAGAACAATGACTTCTGAAGAAAGAATCAGTGAGCTGGAATACAGATCTAAAGAAATAACCAAGATGGGAAGTGGCTGTGGCTCAATCAGTAGGGCTCCCGTTTACCATATGGGAGGCCCCGGGTTTGGTTCCCGGGGCCTCCTGGTGAAGGCAAGCCCGCCTGCACGGCGTGGTTAGCTGACCCAGCGAGCACAAGCAGCAAGGGGGGGGATAAATGAATAAATAAATAAAATCTTTAAAAAAAAAAACAAGAATACAGCACATATGTGTAGAGGAAAATCTCACCTTTGGTAAGCAAAATAATGGCTCTCCCAAAAGATGTTCACCTCCTAATCTCCATAATTATTTATATGATTTACTTATAATGAAATCATATAATATTTCTAAAATGATATATAGCATGGCTCTTCATGTCAGAATAATGTGTTTTATAAGAAAGTCATGTGATTATGAATGAGGTCTAATTTCTAACCTCAGATATGCTATTATTACTTGTATGAACTAAGATAAACTTTTAAGATTCTACTTTTCTTCATATGCCTGTGGGGAAAAAAATCAATAGATTGGCCATGATGCATCAGATCTTTTCTAAATCTAACATTATATAATTATGCATGTCTTCTTGTACACTTCTAATTAGGAAATCATCTTTATATTTGTGCCAATATAATATTTTGTTCTATTTTTTCAGCACCCATAGTCAAGTTTCTGTTATATTTTAACTACACATAGATATCTCACAGCCTATGGCGATCCAATAGCTGAATGTCACTATTAAGTAATGCTTATATCAGGGAATAGATTTAATATATGCTCTTTATAAAACAGGATTAACAATTTATATGTGTGTTCCCACCCTTGGTCCTGACTTGAGCCCTATCCTAACTATATCAACTGCCTGATGAAATGGGATGAGTCCCAGGTATTTCCAACCTGCACCTCCTATTTAGGTGAGCTTAGTGTAGCATTTTGATATTATTTATGAATTCCAAAAGGAAATAAAGATCATGTTTGTAAACTGGTTGTTTCCTCTGGTGTGATAATCCTTTGATTGTATTAGATTCAGTGGAGATATCTGATTAAATTATGTTAGGATTAGGGCTCTGATTCAATCATGTCATTAGAGTACAACTCAGCGTCGAGTCCCAGTCCCCTTGGGCTGATAAAACAGACTCTCATACAGAAGTAGACACACAGAAGCAGATACACAGGAAGAGAGAGTGCTTCATAGACATGGTGCTGGGAAGAGAGATGAGCCTGATAGTCTACAGCTGACCTAATTGAGCAAACGGAGCAGCTGAGGCTGGAAACAAATGAGCCCTGGGGAGAGTGATGAGCCTTAGGCCAGCCTGCAGCTGAGATCGGAAGAACCTGGGACCACAGAGCCTTAATAGGAAGGAGGAAGGCTGAACCTTTGCAGACATTGCCCGCTGTCTTGCATCAACAGGTGGCAACAGACTTTGGGTGAGAAAGTACCTCTTATGGTACCTTGAGTTGGACTCTTATAAGTACCTTTTATAAAAGCCAGCAGAGTTCTGGTACTTTACGTAAGCACTAATATACTCAGGTAGGAAATTCCTTATTAATTGTGAGTTTTCTCACAGACAACACATTTTCTTGCCTATTCTCTAATGCTTAGGGTGTGACCATCATTGAAATTTTGGGCAATAGATGTAATACCAAAGTCTCTTCTTCCATTTGCTCTAATAACATGAAATATTTACCTTCAAAAGGAAGAAAGATTCTAGAAATGCATGTAATAAGTATACAATGATTGAAAACCAGTGAGGAAATTAAATGTTCCATGTAGTGATGTGATGCCATATATTTTCATAATATTATAGTTACCAAAATTTTAGTCATCTGTTGTAACCACAAAAGAAATATTACAGACCTTTAACTTTTTTTTTTTTTGAAGCAGCATCATATTAAATTTTATTTTATTTTTTCTTAACCTAGTTACAGAATTGGGCAGACAAATAAGGAGAATTATGTATGGAGTTTTCCATTTTTAATATTTGGTTAGACAAAATACATATTTTGTAAACAAACCCAGCACAAGGCCAACAAAAAAAGGAACAACAGGGAGAAAAACAAAATGTCTAGGGTTATCCCATATTGGGCATCAGGGTCAGGCTTGTTCCCTTACTTAAAGGTGGGGCTTTTTGGCCTTGGTCATTGGCATGGGTCCCTGTTCCTAAGCACCAGAATTGTATATGAACAGAGAAACCAGCCCTGAGATTTTTAAGTGTCTTTGCATATCCCATTGGTTCATGGACTCCAAGTGCTTTTTGTCACTACATGACTCATAGGCTCCAAGCTAAGACTTCTACCAATTTCAGCTTTTTTTTTTTTTTTTTTTTTTTATCTACTGTCTACTCAGATGGGAATCCAGCTACTTTTAAACTCTGAGAAGCTGATCTTCACAGTACTTTCCTAACCCAACTCAGTCTCAATCAAGTGGAATTTGATCTTGAAAGGAGACATCTTTTTTATTCTGATATTGCCAAACTTGTTCAACTGGGAAAACTGCCCTTTTGCCTTGCTTTTTTTCTCCGAGACTTGTAAATCAATGTAATGAAATGGTAGGAACAAAATGGAGTGAGAGATATTGAAAATGAGCCACCACATGCCTACCCCACTTGGGCTTGAACCATGTCCTCTTAGCTATCTATCTCACCTGTCAGGGTAGAATATTGCAGGATTCAACCACTTGGCTCAGAATATTAGAGAACTTTTCATTATAAAACTCTAAGGATGGCCATAAACAACCCTTAAAAATAAGGGGAGGGGTGGCAATGAGGGTTGGAGACAGCATGCTGTACTGCTGCTGTGGTATTGGAGGTGGTTTCCTGAGAGACCTGTAAGCCCTGGGTCCTTTGAGCCAGTCACATGGGCTTTGTATCACAGACTTTACGTCTATAATAGAGATCCATTTTGTCTTTGATGAAACATTTCCAGTGAGCTCACTGTCTCACAAGATTGTCATTATTAAACATTTTTCTCATATTCAAAGAATATTTACCTTTTACAAATATTGAAAACACTGTTTCATGCTCCTGTCTCTTCTCCAAGTTAAAATCATGTATGATAATCAATACCTTAAGGATTTTGGCTCGTATTAAAGATTTTGCATACAGTTAAAAGTGTGAGATCACCTTGAAGTTGAAATTAACTACAGAATATATAATAATCACCTTTGTAGTAATCATTCCTTGGAAAATATATTTAGTAAGAGTTTCTAAAGATAAAAAATAATAAAAATGAATGGCTGTAATGCATGGTGGTGATGGTAGCACAACATTTTGAATGCAATTAACAGCACTGAACTAAACATCTGAATGTGATCAAATAAGGAAAAGTTAGATTGTGTATATGGTAACAGAATGAAAATTAAAAAACAATCTTTAAAACAACACTACACAAGTAATGAACCTTAATCTATGGACTTGTTACAACCCAACTCCTGAAGGGAACAAGTTGGTGTGGCCGTAAGACCAGAGAACACAGTTGGCATTTAATCAGGCATAATCTTTTTCGGGACTTTCGGACAGGAGAGAATTTTTGATGGCGGCAGGTCAAAGAATGAATGAAGTTAGCACTTTGCAAAGAGACAGGAAAAATGAGGGGTCTCAGAACAAGAACATTCCGTAGGGGTTATAACAAGGACATTCCATCGGGTATGAGAACAGGATTCCTGCTAGGGTCCCCTGAAACATACACATGGGGTCAGGTGATGTTTACACTATGCCCATAGGAAGGATGTTTATCAAGGACACGTATTGCTTTGAGAAGGTTATAATTTATGATCCCATCTATGCCTTCTCTCCTCTCTGGGGAGGGTTGTTGA
Source organism: Tolypeutes matacus (assembly GCA_026826555.1). Taxonomy (NCBI): domain Eukaryota; kingdom Metazoa; phylum Chordata; class Mammalia; order Cingulata; family Chlamyphoridae; genus Tolypeutes; species Tolypeutes matacus. The sequence continues at coordinate 36,236,708 of JAKSZT010054304.1, read as the reverse complement.
CCTTTAACTTATGCCTAGGTCACACAGACAGCTACCTGCTGAGGACTTAGGGGGACCTGGGTCCCTACAGGACTTTAGTTAACAGTATTATTATAAAAATGTGCTAACATCATTTGTAACATATGTTCCATACCAAAGCAAGGTGTTGGTGGTGGGATGGTGTATGGGAATCCAGCTTTTTATGCATGATTTTTTTTGTAAACCCAAAATGTGTAAATAAATAAAAATAAATGAAATTAAATGGCTGTAAAATGTATTTTATCCAATGTTGTTTTTTAAAAACATATTGTAGAGTTTAGACCTTTTCGCTTTAATCACACTACTAGGAACAATGATACATATTTGCATGTTTCCTACTTTTTCCAGCAGTATTAACGTATTAATCATAATTATTTTAAATTCTGCCTGATAATTCCAATATCTGTGTCATATCTAAGTCTGGTTCTTATGATTGCTTTGTGTCTTCAGACATGCTTTTTCTTGCCCTTTTGCATGCCCTGTAATATTTTTGTTGAAAACTGGACATGTTGCATGTACGATAAAATGTACTGAAGTAGGTATGCCTTTGGAGTGAAGGTTTATGTTAATCTATTTAGGAGTTGGACTATGTTTAATGTTTCTTGTACTTATAGGCACCACAGGCTTCAAATTGCTTTAGAGGGTTTATTTTTTTGCCCCGGCTTGGATTTGGGGTTTTGTTTTCTACTGCTCCTCAGAGAGCGTCTATGATTTGCATTGTAGCATATGGTTATTATTACTGAAGGCTGCCAGTGTGGTGATAGGTTAAGGTGTTCTATAATTTTCTAATTAAATTTCCGTTTTTTATTGGTCCTGTATTTCAGGCTAAGCCCTTTAGAATCGTTTCTGCCTTCCTTCAGAAGTAGAGTTTTTGTTGTTGTCTTGTTTTTGTTTTTGTTTTTCCCTTCTTTCCCTCCTACCCACTAATCCCTTCCCTCTCTACAATGTTCTCAGACTATTTCCTCAAAGCTATCTCTTAACTAAAGCTTTTATTTATTTATTTCCCCTAGATGAGACAGTAAGACTGGAGCCTGCTGGTTCTGTACTGAGTTCTATTCCCCTTTCTGGAACAATATTTCAGAATAGCACTCTCCTAAAGTCCCTCCCTCTGGAGATCAAGCCTTTGTTATGGAGAAGAGTCTGGCTGGTTCCCCAAGACTACTCTTTCCCTGGCAATTCTGCCTAGAGAAATTTTTCAGATCCTCTCTTTGAAAACCTGGCCAAATTCCTAGAGGAAAAAACCTGCAAAAGTGTAGGGGGCCCCTCATACTGCAGGCCCAGGAGCTTTTCAGTCTCATTCTAATCTGCTCTCAGCCTCCAACAAGTCATCAAAAGTACTGTTTGAATTGCTGCAGTTTATGGTGACTGGTGGATTCCAACCCAGGTAAGCAGACCTCGGCTGTGACTATCTGGATGCAATCACCTCTCCAGCTCTGGACTGGAGGTTTGCTCTGCAATCTGAGTTTTCCTATGTATCCAAGAAAAAAATGTTGATTTTTAGTTTGTATAGATGTTTCTAATTGTAAGGATGGAAGTAATGAACTTTCAAGCAATTTACAAATCTGAGTTAAAAATAGAAGCCAGTATTTCCTCTTTTGTATCCAAATATATTTTCAATCTATCTTTTTCTATCTTGACATCTACTCTCCTGGAAAAATTTAAGTGATAATTTAAAACATGGTTTTAATTGTTCATTTAATATTTGCTATTGCATCATAACATATTTATAGAAAAGGAAAGTATCTTTAAAACTACACAATTTTATTTACTAGCATATTCATTATATACAACTCTTGGGGTTTATAAAAATGTCAAGTAGAATTCAGTGTAAATTGTTGCACTTTCATTCCATACTGAAACAATTTTAATTGTATGAGTTTTTTGGCAGCATGGGTATGGATATCTTTGTCTAATTTGTTCATTGAAGTATATCAAATCCCTGGAACAGCTGGCCTATATTGAATGAAAGTTGCAGAAAATATGGAGAAAAAGAACATTGGCATTTGAACTTCTATTTCCAATGTTGAAACAATTTGAAAAACAGTTAGTATGTATTGTATATTATCATATTTAATATAAAAAGCATGCAAATACATTTGCATAACTTTTAATAATTCAAAGTGCCCCATTCCTCTGTCCAAGGAAACTCATATTTTAAAACTGACACAAGTAAGTGACAGACATACATAGATATAAAGTCAATGAAAGAATTGCAAAGTGACTATTTTGTGCCAAAGAGTGTAAAAATAGTGGATAAAATAATATAAAGAGTCATAGTGCTTATAGTCAAGGATGTTAGAGTTTAGTGAAATATAATGTAAAAATCATATCCAAATAATGACAAAACTTAAAGATAATATTATTTATAATAAAAATCATGGCTTTTTTTCAAAGGAGAATGCTATGAAAGCTGCTTCTTATTTATAGAGTGGTGGTTATTTTCTGCCAGATTCTTTCAATGTCCATTTAGCAAATACTTCTTGAGTGCCAACAAAGTATCTGCCATTCTTCTAAGTATGTGGGCTACATTGGTGAGCATAACAGATAAACAGCTCTTTTCTTGTGTAATTTATATTTCAATGTGGGGAGGAGCAATAGAAAAAATAATAAATTAACATATCAGATTGTTATTTTCCAGAAACAGCTCAACAATATCTCCTATCCCAGATGCCATTAGATAATATGACTTTGATACTCCTGCCATTAAAAAGTAGGGACTATGATGTCTCTACCTGAATCTGGGAAGAATTATCATTTTCTTGTAATCAGTGGGATGTGACACTGTGCAGGGGAAGTCATGGACAAGCTCAGCAGCCATCTCCAAGCTCTCTCCTACTCCCTTCCTTGCCCAATCTTGCTGGATTGTAATGCATATATTTTAACATGTTTCCATTTTGTAAAACATAAGAGATGTTAGGTCTAATGAAATGGCCTGGGCCTCACTATATCTGAAACTGGGAACAAGCAGCCCCAAGTAATTTTCAAGGCAGGAGCTCAACACAAAGGTTGCTTGATACATGCTTTTGCTCAAAGGCAGGGTATCCTCCCCCTGGGATGAATATGCACCTCAGGCAGCACAGTTTGTCCCTCATCTCTGATGGGAAGTGGGACATGAGAAGCTGCCATACACAGACCCTGACCTGAGCCGTTTGCCTCCCTGAGAGACGGGCTAAGATGGGATATCCTTTATTTGCTTCTTTGGACCCTGTGCTGTGTAAGTAAAGAAGTGATCATTTGTTGAGAATCTCTTGTGTCCAAGCCTGTGTTTCCAAAACTGCATAGCAATTTGCTCCACACGTAACAAGGCTAAGTCACAAAAGGTGGAGAGATATCTGTCTTGTTTCCTGGAACACTCACACTGGAGTCATGAGCTGCCAAATAAGGGCTCCAAGTGCTGAAGTCCTCCATACTGCAAGAGAGTCAAAGTGAGACCTTGACGAAAGACATGTGGAGATGCTTCAGATTATACAGAGATAGTCACCTTCATATGCCCCAGCTCCAGACAGCTGACTGCAACTGCATGAAAGACCATGAGCCAGCACCATCTAGACAAACTCTTCCTGATTTTCTGATGCACAAAAGCCGTGAGCAGGAGAGTGGATGTGGCTCAAGTGGTTGAGCATCAGCTTCCTACATGGGAGATCCCGGGATCGGTTCCTGGGGCCTCCTAAAAACAAAAAAAAAGCCCAGCAAACAAATGGAAAAAACAACTCAGGGCAGCCCATGTGGCTCAGTGATTGAGTGCTGGTTTCCCACATACAAGGCCCTGGGTTCAATCCCTGGTCCTGGTACCTAAAAAAAAAAAAACAAAAAAAAAACATGATCAAGTGTGACATCACAGAAGGTGGTGGCATAGAATGCTCTAGCACAAATAGGTTGGAGGTAAAGGAAAAGGATATTTTATGCAAATAGTAATCAAAAGAGATCTGGGTTTCATATACTAATATCAGCCAAAAATAGATTTTATGATTAAAATATTAAGAGAGATCTAAATATTATATATTGAAAAAAGTCCAATTCCTCAGGAAGATATAAACATAACAGAGCCCCTAAATATGTGAAGCAAACATTGATGAATTGAAGGAAGAAATAGACATTTCTTCAATAATAGCTGGAGACTTCAATATAAGGGGTAGAAGGTTTAGACAGAAGGTGAATAATGAGATAGATAAGTTGAATAATACTATTAACAAATGAACCAATAGACATATACAGAATACTCTATCCAACAACTACAGTATGTACATTCTTCTCAAATACACAGAACTTTCTCCAAAATAAAGCATATGTGAGGCCATAAAATTGTTTCAATGTTTTAGAAGATTGAAATTATACAAAATATTATCTTTGATCACAATGGAATGAAGGTATAAATCCAATCACAGAAGGAAAGCTGGAAAATTTGAAAATATGTAGAAATTTTCAAAAATTCTCTTAAATGATAGGCCAAAGAAGGAATCACCTAGGAAAGTACTTTAAAATGAATGAAAACAAACACAAAACTTATGAAAAAAGGCAAAAGCAGTACTCAGAGGGACATTTATAGCTTAAACACCTACATTTAAAAAGAAGATCTAAAATCAACAATTTAACATTATCTTAAGGAAATGGAAGAAGCAGAAAAACTAAACTAAATTACAGCAAAAGGAAGGGATAAGATTAGAGCTGGGATAAGCAAAGTAGGGAACAGAAAAACAGTTGATAGATACAATAAAACCAAAAGCTGGGTTCTTTGAAAAGAGCAAAGCAAATTGCAAACTGTTAGAACAAAAGAGAAAAAACATAAATAAAATCAGAAATGAACCCTCTAGGAGTTAAAAGGGCTGTAGGAGAATGCCATGAACAATAGTACAGAAATAAATTATTCTAGATTTAATCGACAATTTTCTAGAAACATATAAATTACCAAAACTGACTTAAGAAAAAGTAGAAATTTTCAGCAGATGCATAAAAAATGAAGGGATTGAAGCAGTAATCAAATATCTACCAATAAGGAAAAGCCCAAGACCAAATGAATTCCCTTTTTAATTCTACCAAACATCTAAAGAAGGATTTAAATCCATTCTACTTAATATCATCCAAAAAAATAGAAGTGGAGGGAATACTTCTTAACCCATTCTATTTATAAGGCTAGCATTAGCCTGATATTAGGACAGAGACATATATTACAAGAAAAGAAAATTAAAAATCAATATTCATTATGAATACAAACACAGAACTTCTTCAACAAAACACTAATAAACCAAATTCAATAAGACATTAAAAGGATTATGCACCATGACCAAGTAAGATTTATCCCAGGAATGGTTCAACATAAGAAAATTAATCATTGTAATACACCATATTAATAGAACAAATGAAAAAAAAACCATCACATGATCACCTCAATAGATACAGGAAAAGTATGGAAAAAATTCAACACCTTTCATGATAAAAATACTAATGAAACTAATAATAGAAGGAAACACTTTAACATAAGGGGCATTTATGAATAACTCATAGCTAACATCATACTCATTGACAAAAGACTGAAAGCTTCTTGCCTAAGATCAACCACTTTAACCACTGCTATTCAAGTGCCAGCCACAGCAATAAGGCAAAAAAAAAAAAAAAAAAAAAAGGCATCCAAATTGGAAAAGAAGTAATATTATCTGTTTACAAATGACACAATTCTACATATAGAAATTTCCACAGTATCCACATACAAACACTACTAGAAATAATAAACAAATTCAGCGTAGTTGCAGGGATCAAGATCATGTATATACACCAGCAGTGAACAATTCAAAAATGAAATTAAGAAAACAATCCCATTTGCAATAACATCCAGAAGAATAAAATGCCTAGGAATAAATTTAAACAAAGAAGTAAAAGACTGTTACACTGAAAACTACAAAATATTTTTGAAAAAAATTGTAGGAGAACTAATTAAATGGAAAGACCTCCCATGTTCATAGATTAGAAGACTTAATTTTGTTAAGATGACAATACTCCACAAAGAAACCTACAGATTCAATGCAATGACTATCAAAATTCCAAGGACCTTTTGGCAGAAATGGGAAACCTGATCCTTAATTTCATATGAAATTGCAAGAGCCCCAAACACCCAAAACAGCATTAAAAAAAAAAAAAAATTGATGGACTAACTCTTCTCAATTTCAAAACTTATTACAAAGCTAAAGCATGAAAAACTGTAAGATAATAGCATAAGGAATATAGAAATATAATTAAAAGTTCAGAAATAAATTGAAATCTCTGTTGTCAATTGATTTTTTTTTTTACGAGAATGCCAAGACTATTTAGTGGATAAAAAATATTCTCTTCAAGAAGTGGTTCTGGGACAACTGGATAACCAAATGTGAAAGAATTAAGTTGGGCTATAACTCACTTCATATATGAAATGAACTAAAAATAGATCAATAAGCTAAAAATAAGAACTGAAACTATAGAATTTTTAAAAGAACAGAGTGAAATCTTCATGATCTCAGATTTGACAATGGATTCTTAGTTTGACCCCAAAAGCATGAGCAACAAAAGAAAAGGTAGACAAATTGGACTTTGTAAAATTCCTAACTTTTGTGCATCAAAGGACATTAGCACAAGAGTGAAAAGACAACATAAAGAATGGGAGATAATATTTGCAAATGATATATCTGATAAAGATTGAATATCCAAAATATTTAGTCTTGACGCTCAATAACAAAATGACAAACAGCCCAATTAAAACCTGCCAATGGGTTTTACAGATATTTCTCTGAAAAAGATATACAAATGGCCAATAAGCCCACAAAAAGATGTTCAACATCATTGATCATTAAGGAAATGCAAATCAAAACCACTTCACACTCACTAGGGCTATAAATCAAATTAGTGGAAAATGGCAAGTGTCGTAGAGGATGTGAAGAAATAGTAACCATTGTAAATGGCAAATGAGAATGTATAATGGTGCAGCCACTGGAGGAAACAGTTTGATCATTTTTCAAAAAGCTAATCATTGCTCTTGGTGGCCAAGTGTTTTTAAATTTTGAAAAAAATATTTAAAAATAGTTATAGAATGACCATACGAACGAGAAATTCTACTCCTAGGTATATACCAAGAGATATGAACACATATGCCCACACAGAAATTTGTAAATAAACTTTTATAGCAGCATTATTCATAATAGCCAAAAAGTAAACAACTCAAATGATGAATGGATAAACAAAGTATGGTATATACATACATTGAAGTATTATTCAGCAATAAAAAGATGTGAAATACTGGCAAATATAGTAACTTAGATGACTCTTGAAACCATTATGCTAAGTGAAAAAAATAGACAAAGATTGCCCCATATTGTATGATTTTTTTCTTACGAAATAACCATAACAACCAAATCCATAAAGAAAGCAGATTATTGGTTTCCAGGGGAAGAGGGGAGGGAGAGTGAGGAAATGAGGAATGATTTTTAAAAGGGTACAGGTGTTCTTCAAGTGCAATGAAAAAGTTTTGAAACTGGAGAGAGGTGGTGGTTGCTTAATATCATTAAAATAGTTATTTGTATGTTATGTGAATTTTTCTCTCAATCAGATATATTTAAAAGAAAGTCAGGAGTGAGAATAAAATTTTTTATTTTGAGAATGAATTTTTTAAACCACTCAATTTTGGGGTACTTAAGGGAAAAAGTAGAGTAAGATAGGATCGGTCACAAAAATATAAGATCATTGTTAGTTTTTAATATGGTAGTCATGGTAGGTGACATTTGGGCAAAGACCTGAAAGGAGGGTGGGAATTAGTGAAGGAGAGATTCTGAAAGTTCTATTCTCGTTTAATACTTCCTGCATTATGAATTCTGATTCATCACTATACCTAAATATATAAAGAGCTCCGAGAATGAGTCTTGGTAGCTATTATGAAAATCTGCTCTGATTGTTCTATGAATGGTTTCTTTGTACTCTGTAACAAATCAAATTAATATGCAAAAATTCCAATACTTTCCCAGGATTGCAGAGTTAAATTGCTTTTACCAAGCCAGTATTCCTTAATTTCTATACTATGCTTACTCTAATAATTTTTAAAATCCCAGTAAAGAATGTCAGGCTATATTAGGTATTCTATAAGTGACAATTTATTATTATCTTCTTTCTCTTTTCCCAATGTTCCTTTTCCTTTGGAGTCATTATTATTTTTCTTACCACTTTTCAAAAGTAGCAAACTGGCATGAAAAAGAAATGGATGTTTTCAAACTTGAAATATCAATTTTATAATGCATCAAATTCTCATTGGAAGCAAATGGTCTACTTTTCTAATTTTAAGCCAGAAAAGTAAATCAATTTTGAGATAGTGTGGCACAATGACTCCCAGTGTCTGCATTACCCAGGTCACTTGTTACAAATATGAACTCCTGAGCTCCAACAGCATAGTGTGATACAGGGTGGGGGCTAAGATGAATATTTTAACAAGCTCTTTGGGAGATTCTGATGCACAGTTGCAGAACCATTACTTTAAATGTTCTACCTAGAATTGAGTAGGACTTAGATATGGTGTATACTAAACGTTCTATTTCTTAAAATTGGTGACCCTCACGATAGAGTAGTATAAGCAATACATGTTCTAATTTGCTTCTATTATCTATGTTAAAAATATTACCTACAACCTAATAATTCATTGGGTATTCAGGAAAAAAAAAAGGAATTATGATTCTGGGGAAAAATTGAAACTTAAAGCAAAACTTGATGTGAAATCTGTTGGGAGTAGAATTTTCTCAAATCCTTAAGAATTTTTCCATTGCCACCTTCTTCCACAAACATTTGAAAGAAGATAAGAAAATAATAGATGGGAAAATTAGAAGAGTTAAACATATTAATGAGATGGCTTTCAGAAGAAATTCTTTAACTTATTTTTGAAGTTAAATCAACTAGTACCATGAAGAATTGTTACCTTGTAAGAATGTGCCAAGCCAAGAAGTCCACATTTAAATCTGCCATTTTCTAAGTCCAAAAGTATGCGCACTACACACCTCTACAAAGAAATCTCATATCATTGTTTTTATCTTGCAAGGATTACTTGGAAGATATTTTCTGAATTAATTAATTCTTAGTCCCTTCTCTTCTGTATAATTCAGATATGAAACTTGGCAATTTAAGATAAGTTTGTTCTTGCAATTTTCCTGTCTTTTTTGTGTTAGCATTATGCACTATGGAGGCAGCAAAGAGCAGGAGAATCACTCGAGCAGCAGGTTTTCACAATCCTTAACCACCTAAATCACATTACAAAATCCACTAGGAAAATGTCTCCATCTCTCACTCTGAGGTTTCATCCATGTTGTGATACCAAAAGACAAGAAAGATCCAATGACACAGACGGATAAATAAGCCCTAGTTTTATTTCACAACCCAGCTTCTTAAATAAAGAGTGGGTACTATTTTCAAGCTTGGAGGGCAAGGAGGCTCCTTATATACATAAATCAAACATTTGCCTGTGTGACCTCTGTTACTCTATCATTTATACAAAATCCTTACAAATATATGCAAGTTCTCCTCTCTCTTCATAGTATCAAGAATATTAAAGACCATCCAGTCTTTTGTCTTGTGCCATGACTGTATCTTCAAGTGTTTTAACAACCAAGAGAAACTTGGTATCTGACTGACTGAAATTTTCCTAATTATACTGATTTTTTCCACTCACTTTAACAAAATAAAGGCACTTATCTTTATTTCTAGTTACCTATGACTGTATATCATACCCTTTCATTATATTGAATAATTTTTCCAACATTCGTTATCATTCAGGTTCTTAAACCAAATCCTTTTATCATCCCATAATAACTAGTTTATTCATATAGAATTATTTACTTATTATTATGTTATTTTCATCAATTATATTCACTTTATGTTAGACTTATAATCCTGTTCAATTTTTAAAGGTGCTATTTTTTTTTCCCACAATTTTATATCCAACATATGCATTTATTCCTTTAAAGTTACTCTTGGACATATCTGTTCATAGTAGAAAAAGTAAAAGGAGGTCCACTCTCTTCAGTTTATATGACAGCAGCACAGCAAACTGATAATGCACATATTATAACAATCCCTAAACTATGTTTTATATAAAAGTCTTCAGGAAATATTAATACAGTTGCAAAAAGAAAATAGCCAAATATTAAACAATGAAATATATTTATGAAACATCAGTTAATAAAACAAAAAAAAGTTCTTTAATGAAGAACTTTCCAACACTTTTTACATTTCAAAGAATTGTTAACTCCAAAAGGGGATAGATTCAGCATTTCCCAGAAAAAAGAACACCCCCTTACACTATAATTCACCCCAGAAAACACTTGAAATCTTTCAGTTGTCCTATGAACTGCAGTTTGAAGAGCACTGGTCGATTGCCACTATTCTATTCCATATTGAACACATATTTTCTGATATCTGGCATGTTTTATTATCTGAAGTTGAGTTTTGTTGATAACCCATTGATATGCGTTATCATTATTTATAAGGTAAATAGATATGCTTATTACAGATGTTCATTTTAGTTTAATAACAAGTCAAATACTTATCTTTATCAAATTCTGAAAATTTTATTATTAATTTATTTACAAATTTATTAAACATAAGTGCAACAATAATGACAGTTTATTACAAGAAGAATAGTTTTTTAGATGTATCACAAGATAATGTCCAAGCCTCTCATGAATTTCGACATTTAACTATGAACCAGACCACATTTGCAGGCATTTACATAAAACAGATTACATTACATTTTTCTAAAAATATGTGTTTTAGAAAATGCCTGTAAAATTTTAACATCTAAATTAACATTGATTGAAGAATACTATTAGCAATTTTAAGTTTATATGATTATAAAACTAAGTATAACACTTTTTATTGCTAATATTAAATTCTGACTGAATGAGTTGCAGTTGGTCAAGTAAAAATATAACCTAAAATTATATTCAGAAATGAAAATTTAGGAATATAATAAACTAAGAGATGGAAATAAATATAATGCTAGATAGTTATCTCTAAGGAATTCATGGATATATAATCAGTATAGATAAATATTTTTTGCCACACATGTACTTAAGGTAAAAAGATAAAGAGGAATTTAGGTAGCAAGATACTTAATATCAAATAACAAAAAACAATAATAAGCAATATGCTAAAAAAGACATTTGTATAATATGAATTAATTCTAAAAACAATCCTTCAGGACATTTTAAGGTAAATGATAGAATGAGGGAAAAAAAGGCCAACCAAATATTGTAAGAAGAAAAAACATCATTCTGGGTATCAAATGCAAAACTATAAAAGATTATTTACATGGAACCTATTGTAAAATTTTGTAGATTGAAGTTATTAAGCACAATAATGGATTCAAGAGTCCTATTAACATCAATATTTATGAGAGTTGGAATAAAATTTATCTAAATGACATAAAAGTTTTAAAATATTTTATGATGATTTCAATGCATTTATGTCAACTATTGAATATAATAAAATCAGAAAATGAAACCTCAGTTAAAATCACTAACAGACAGAAATATGTTTGAATTTTTTTTTCAGTCAATCCCAAATATATGTGCATGTGTATATATTTATCTGTATGTATATGTACTTATATTTATGTATATGTGTAAATAGATGTATATGTGAATATTCATATATATTTATTGTGTATTTGTGTGTGTGTATTCTATAGCAGTTTTGATGAATCAGTTTCTTCTTTCTCATATCAAGATTATGAATAACCCTGTCTTAATGTTATGGGTAAATGGATTGTTGTTATTTTCTACTTAAGTATCTAATCTTTTGAATTCCATGGCTATTATTCTGCTCTACCTTTTTATTTTGTGAAACAATAATGACTAGTAATTCTCTAAAGTGCATAAAAACGTGATCACTATTATTTTTCTTTTGAAATAAGTCAAAGGTTCCCATTTCTCTAAGCTGCAAAGAGTGAAAATTGAACTGACTTCCTTCAAATGCATTTAATATTCATCATGTACTCTTGACACTGATTTCTCATATCGTACTTTTTATTTTTTTTAATTTTTTGTTCTTTATATGATATGGTAAGAAAATGATAGACACATACTATAACTTTAATTTTATAGTAGAAAAATATTTCAAGACTTCATATTATTACTTTTATATTTTTTTCCTGATAGTGTAAAAAATAACTTGGTTCATGAATATTCTTCCCTTTACTTTGCAGGTGTCAGTAAGTATGTTAACTCTTGCTGGTCTTTGTTAGACAAAGAGAATAACTTTTATATCACCTCAAGTAAACACTGTCTGCATTAATTCCTAAGGTGATATTGTCATCAGGGTCCCCTGCCCTCATCAGTATCACCATTTCCAGGTTCTAACTTGTTTGGCCTTGCCACTAATTTACTCTCTCCCTGTCACTCTTCTCCTAATGGACTCCCCTGCCCTTGAATAGCCTTTTCTCTTCTAAGACAAATGACATACTCTACTAGTCCTTGCCCCTTGCATAATGCACACCAACACCAGGCATCCTTTTTTAAATGCAGCTAAAGTCACATCTTTCACTCAGGCAGGGGGTAGTGAAAAGAGCATGAACTTTAGAAGTAGACAGGTCCAGGAAACATTTCCTGGGTTCTAATTACCAGCTGTCTGATCTTTCGAAAAGGAGTTAACTCTTTCAATTTCACTTTACATTTGTAAGATGGAGACAAAAATGTTACCTCTTAAGTTTGTAATGGAAACCAAAGTAATACATGTAGAAGATACATAGTACAAGGCACATAGCAAAATCACCTCCTTTTTCCTTCCCTCAAATATTTATTGTACACCCTATCTATCAGGCACTGTGGTTGTCACTAAGGATACAGGGTTAAAAAAGATGCTGTCATCAAAGGGCTCACAGGCTAATGAGGAGACAAAATAAGAATTCGTAACTCCCAATAATGTTGAAATGTATGTAAAATAATTAAGCTCATTACAACACAGCTAAACAGAGAATATGTGCCAATATTAATCTGAAAAGTATGAAGGATGGTTTATTGGAGAAATAAAAATAAGCAAAGATTTGGAATTAGCAGGGCTTTTCCAATAGAAATGAAGAATGGAGATTTCAGCATATGTGACATATGAGAGCTCAACAGAGTCCAGATCTCAGAAGGACTGAAGTTTAGTTTATTGAGAAGGGGACTTGGGGAACAAAAAGAAAGTCTGAAGAATTAAGAGAGGTTCTGAATAAGCAAGGTCTGGGCACTATATACACATTAGTATATTTAAACACTTATGAAATACAAACTTTTGTTATCCCCCACTTAAAGAAGACTCAGAAATGAAAAATAATATTCCTCAAATGATAAAGCTTTTAAGTGGCTTGGCCAAAATTCCTACCTTGGAATTCTGTCTCCATATCCAGTGCTTTAAATTGCTCTTCAGGGAAGTGGCTGTGGCTCAATCAGTAGGGCTCCCGTTTACCATATGGGAGGCCCCGGGTTCGGTTCCCGGGGCCTCCTGGTGAAGGCAAGCCTGCCCGCACGGCGTGGTTGGCTGACCCAGCGAGCACAAGCAGCAAGGGGGGGATAAATGAATAAATAAATAAATAAATAAAATCTTTGAAAAAATAAAAAATAAAATAAAATAAAAAATAAATTGCTCTTCATTGCTTCTCTTCAATGGGTTAACACATGAAAACATCAAGTTGGTGCTCTTCCAATTCTTTCCCTTTTTTCATGTAATGCTACTTTTCCATGTTATTTAACCACAGGTCATTGAATCATTGGTTGGAATGAGACAAACTTAGCTATCTAGAAAATCTAAGAAACACAATACCAAAATGAGTAGAAGTAAGAAATCATTCTTTAAGATGGACAGATTTTGTCCATACAAAAATCTGTATTTTCTTTTTACAGTATTGCTAAACAATCAGAAAATAGTATAGATAATTCACTTGTAACTGCAACCGGATATTTAAATGCATAAGAGTAACCTAATTAAAGGGATAAAAACCTGTAATTTACATTGAATAGATATAAAGGAAGAAATATATTCATTAACAAATGGCACTATTATATCCTCAATATTGGTAAAGCCAACAATTCTTTCTAAATCAATCTATAAATTCAATGCAATATCAATCAATATTCCAGCTCTTTCCAAATTTCAGATGGGATGGATAAGGGAGGGCTCAACCAAGGACAAAATTCTAATAAAATATTTACTGATCCCCAATTATGGGAAAAACATTTTATATATTGATTGCTAAGTATGTTCTTTTTTTTTTTTTTTTAAGATTTATTTTATTTTATTATCCCCCCACTTGCCACACGTGCTCACTTTCTACTCTCTGTGTCCACTTCCTGTGTGATCTTCTGTGTCTGCTTGTCTTCTCTTCTCGTCTTCTCTTTAAGAGGCACTATAAACCAATCCTGAGACCTTCTGAAGTGAGAGAGAGGCACTTAATCACTTGAGCCACCTCAGCTCCCTGGTTTTTGATCTCTCATTGGCTTTTTCCTCTGTGTCTCTTTTTTGTTCTGTCATCTTGTTGTACCAGCTCTCCACGCGGGTCACCAGTTCTCCATGCGGGCCCACTTTTGCCTTCACTAGGAGGCCCTGATATTTGAAACCAGGACCTCTCATATGGTAGATGGGAGCCCAATCGCTTGAGCCACATCTGCTTCTCTATGTACTTTCTAGGTACTAAATTCCAGTGAGAATTTAGGCTTTATGGTTTTACATTGGGTAAAAAGTAGTTAGACTGCATATACCAGGGGGTTATGTTTTTTGAATATCTTTAACTCATTTGGATGAGGCATGTATATTAAAATATTTATTATGATGTTTAGTATATGTGTAAAAATAATGATTGTATTTTACCTAATTGATTATCAAAATTCTAAAATGTAAACTTGTGTCTACTCAAATTTAAGGTATGTTTTTAATTTGGGGGGATTTTAGGAGATAGGAAGATAAGTGAAGAGAAAAAAGAGAGAGATGGAATGAAGATAAAGGGAAGTAGAGAAAGATAAAGCAGATAAAACTGTTTAAACTTTGTTTGCCATATTAAACAAAATAATAGACAGGGAATTTAGACAATGGCATTGTTATTGCCTGAGATTTATCAATTTGAAATCACCTGAGTTTTCTTAAGTGAATTAGAAACTAGCTATATTATTAGATTAAAAAGGTCTGGTCTGCACACATTTGGCATTATTTACTAAAAACCTAGGTAGCAGGAAACTGGGAACATTTCAATAAATCGCTAAACAATTTAAAGATAATTATGACTTTTGAGTTTTGTGTAGTTCAGTCATGGATTAAGATTCATAGAAAATAATACACGTTCCTATTAAATACAGAAAAGATCACTAGTAACTGCTGGAGACAGGACAATTTTGTAATTTTATACTTTTTATACAATTTTGAATTCTTAATTTTAGAATTGCAGAATTTACCAAATGTTTTGTTCATGGGGTTGTTGTTTTTACCAGGTTATTCTATATACTAACATTTTGTTTTCCAAAAATAACCCAGCAGGTGAGTTAAGAGCACAGATTTTGGAACTAGATGACTGGATTGAAAACTTGGTTTTATCATTTGTCAAAATGTATAAATCTTGAATAAGTTCATTCATTTGTTTGCTTGTCTTTCCTAATCATAAAAATGAGATTAATATAAGTATCTAGCTCATAAAGTTGTTGAAATTTTTAAATAGATAACTATGGTCAATGTTTCATTGATATCTTATCCAGATCTTTAAATGTTTTGGCATAGTTTTCATCATAAACATAAATTAATGCTGTGTTAGAGGTGGCTACAGAATTCACATAACTGTCATTTACTGTATACTTATATAGTGAGTTGTTATTTTTATTTAAAATACACATCTTTAGGATGTAAAGAATATAGGCAGCTCCCAGGCTATATTTGTGTTCCTTATATTGAAAATGCCATAAATAATAATTTCATCTCATTTTAATGTTTCATAAAGTGTAAAAATAATTTTTCTTTTTAATATTTGAGGTTGTGATATTTGAATGCATATATAAGAGTGGTTTGTTTATTTTTAATGATATTAAAAGCCATAAAATTCAATAAAGACATGTGTGCAATTACCTATACTATTGAAACGACTATAATTTAGACCATGTCTCTCTTGTGTGACTCTTTGAGAGGAAATTAATCAGATGCATTAAATTTAATTGTGCAAAATGCTACTATTAAAGAAAATTATGCCTTCAATCTCATCCAGCTTGCAACAACATATAAGCAAATAGTCACAATGCTTTATTTTGACATTTGAACACACCACAGCTTTCCAGCAAGGTACATTTATTACTGCTTTCTTTCAACCACCCAAGTTACTTAAGTTATTTAATCTTCTGTTCCTTCTATGTGTGGTATGTAGACTTCTATGATAGTTTACAATGGTCCTTAGCTCCTAGTGTTAACACACTCATGGAATTCTTTTCCTTTCAGTTGGGGCTGGAAACAATAGGAGATGGCAAAACTGACAATATGTCACTTCCATGAATAGGTCCCAAAAGGTACTGATTTCTCTCTTAATAGCAGACTTCTCCTGACTTTCCATGTTGCAGCTTTGATGAAGTAAGTTGTCATATGGGAGAAACCCATGTCGCAAGAAACTGAGGGTGGCCCCAAGCCAACAGTCCTCAGATCTGTAACTCACAAGGAACTAAATGCTGACAATAACCACTGAGTGAGCGTAGAAGTAGATCCTTCTCCAGGCAAGCCTTCAGAATAGACTGTAAATCTTGGCCTGACATTTTGCAGCCTTGTGAGAGATTGTAAAGCAGAGGTCCTGGCTAAACTGTGCCAAGATTTCTGAACAATAGGGAAGGTAAGACAAAAATGTATGTTATTTCAAGCCAGTAGGTGTTGGGATAATTTGAAACACAGCAATAGGTAACCAATACAGCATGTCAAATGAGTGTTGTAAATAAAATCAGTATAGAATAGTATATTGTAGTTTCATTGTTACAAATTTAATTTCCTTCTGTAAAACACCAATATTGATTATGAAATATATATGAAAGGAAATAAAATATATTTTATATACATTATAAGTTAGGTATCAATTAAATTACAAAAATAGACCATATTTATATTTTGGGGAACTATTTCACAGGATAGTTTGGACCAGGCTCCTTAAAACAATGAGTAGATTTGCTTAAGACACATGGTAATTTTCCTGTTAGTTTACTTTTAGGAAGCATAAAAATTATCTTGTTCTGAGAACTTTTCCCAGTCACACTTATCAAATGTAATTATATAGTCAAAACTACATTTGAATAATACTAAGAAAGTTATAATTCAGCCATGACCTTATTACCCATTCTGAAATACTGAAGAGTGGAATTTTTTAGTTTTCTGATTGTTTCTCCTTAATATTTATCTATGCCTCTGCCACAGAGGTAACCACTATTTTAAATTTTATGGTTTTCACTTTGTGATGGTTTGAAACTATGTATCCTAGAAAAATATATGCTTATATCTAATCCATTCCAGACCTAGAATGCCGTAGTCTTCAGGGTGTAAGCATTGCTTTGATGATGACTTGAATCGGACTTTCTTTTAGCCTCAAAATTGTAAGCTGATCAATCCCATGGCTTAAGCCAACCCATTTCATGGTATTGGCTTAAGCAGCCTAGGAAACTAAAACAGATTTTGGCACCAAGAGAGTGGGGTGTTGCTATTGCAATACCAAAAAAGGTGGAAATGGATTTGGAATTGGATAATGAGTTTAGCTGGAAGAATTGTGAGATGCTTTGTAGAAAAGGCACAGATTGCCCTGGTGCTTAGAAGTTCGGTGTAGCCCACATAAGCAAGTACTTAAATCTAATCCATTCCAGTGGGTATGTACTGATTATAAGCAGAATCTTTTGATGAGAGGACATCATTTAAGGTGTGAACCACCTCATTCAGGAAGGGTCTTAATCCTTTTACTAGAGTCTTTTCTAAACAGATTGAATACAGAGAGAGAAAGCCATGGAAGCAAGAACATGAAAGCAAATCAATGAAACCTGGATGAGAAGAGAAAGGCCAGATGACACCACAATATACCACCATGTGGCAGAGGCATCAAGGAAAGCAAACAGCCAGTATTTAGGAGAAAAGCATTACCAAGATGATGTCTTGATTTGGACATCTTTATGTCCTTAAACTGTAAGCTAGTAAATTCCCCTTGTTTAAAACAACCTGTTAAATGGTATTTTACTTAATCAGCCTAGGAAACTAAATCAATTGCTTTGAAGAGACTGTTATTATGCATGCTAAAGTTACTTCTCATGAAGACTTACATGGAAATGATGAATGTGTTATTGGAAACTGGAGGAAAGGTGATCTTGTTTTAAAAAAGGCAGACTACTTAGTGAAATTGTGTTCTGATGTTGAATGGAAGGTAGAACTTAAGGGTGATTAACTTGGATATCTAGCTGGGAAGATTTCAAAACTAAATGTGGAAAGTGCAACCTGGCTCCTCTTTGCAAATTATAGTAAAACCTTAGAGGAAAAAGGTAAGCTAAGAATTGAACTCCTACACACAAAGACACTAGAAACTAGTGGCTTGAAAAACTGAGCTGCCAGAATGCAATTTCCCAGAAAGTAGTGCTCATGTGAGCATTTAACTAAATATGTAACTAGTCAGCCATTTCAGGGGAAGTCAGAATTGGAAAGGCAGTTATCCAAGAAGGATTTGTGAAAGTTCTTTTGTTTGATGGTTTGGAACCTTGTGTACTACCTGCAAGGCTGACAAGTTTTTGTGTAATTTGTGTGAATGGAACTGCTGCCATTCTGGATGGAAAGGGATAGTGAAGGGATAAATTGAAGGAAGAATCACTTCAAGGGCAAAATCGTGGCATTTCAGGTCTAGACTGAAGACATCTTCACAGGCCAAGGGATCAGACCAACCCATTTGTGTGGAGTGAGTCTGTCCAGGTACTTGAAGAAGGCAGGCCTTCTGCTCTGTTGTTCATGAAGACTTCTGTCACCCTGGTGTTCAGATAGGGTGAAAACTGTGCCTTGGAGATTGCAGAGAATTTGGTTGCCACCCCAAAGCTCAGAGGAGCTGGATCTTGTGTCCCAGTGTTCAGGGAGAACTTGGCTGCTGAGTAAGCACTGGGCAGTTTCTCACTTTTCTTTGAACTAAAAACTCTTAGCAAATCCTTTAATTAATATTTTCAGAGAGGCTAACCAAAGGTTATGTCCTCAGATGTCACTGAAGGAAAAAACACAGAACTATGATTCAGAAATTTAGTGACAAACACCACAGGTTTGTAGTGCCAGACCCTAACTCTTATGTATATCTTTGAGCCATTATTTTATTATCTCTAAGGCATTTAAAATGGCAAATAAATAATAAAAATACTAGGTTACAGGAAAATAACAGTGCACTTAGAAAAACAACTTTTGGTAAATATTGACAGAAGTTGGGGAACAAAGAAAGTGTGATAAATTTAGTTGTATTTCACAGTGCAATGTCAACAGATAATATTTAGTTTCCTCAGTTAAGAAGAAGAATATTTCCAGGAAAATCAAGAAATTTATTAAAATTTTAGTATTTATAACATTTAAATATTCATTGTGGAGCTGTATGTTCCTAGTGTTTGAAAATACAATTGATGTTTATAAATAAATCTTGTCCAGACACAAGATGAAATGAACCTCTCATAATTATATTGTTCATTTTCTTTATCCTTATGCTTTATTTTTGAATTAGACTATGCTGTCTGATACTAATTTATATACTCCAGCTTTCCTTGGATCATATTTATCATGTTTTTCTTTTGTTAACCACTTTACTTTCTACAGTTTTCATCCTTTCATATTTTAGCTGTGCCTGGTAAAATCACACAGCTAGATATTTGTTTTTCTATCAAATCAAATTTATGCAATTTCACTGGGAGATTCATATTTATGATGATTATTGTTAGATTTATTTTAGCCATCTTATTTTGGGCTTTCCATTAATCTCATTTTATACTTATTCATCATATTTGTCTTCATTTGTATTAAGATTTTTCTTATTCCATTTGTCCCTTTTATTGCTTTGAAAATTATACCATCTAATTATAATCCTTGGGATTTTACTATGTTAAATTAACAGAATGTTAAGAAATTATAAAATAAATCACTATATAACCATCATCCCCACAAAAACCACGATTTTGGAATGCTTTAGTTTTTCTCACTCTCTATCAGCTTACATGTCAATAAAATTACTTATTTTTCTCTGAATTTTAAGCAAATAAAATTGTTCCATATTTTCCAGTAGAGTTTATGAGGTTTTATTTTACAAGTGTTTTCAGTCATTATCAAATTGGATAATCAAACTCCATCTTTTTCTTCAGTTACTAAAAAATAATAAAAATTTATTAAAGAAATTTTCTTAACATGAGTCCTTTTAATTAGCCAATTAACTAAATAATTACTTGCTAATCAATTAACATTAACATAAAGAGCCAATATAATTGAAAAGACTATGATAAATGGGGCTAAGCAATTGCCATTATAATAAGAACCCCCAAAACTATCCGGTTATGATTCTCAAAATCCCCACTAAATCTTAAAATACATTTATGAAAAAAAGTATATGACAGTTTCTACTTTTTTTGTTATATATAACACTTCATGAAAATAGAGGTTTATAGTAAGTGATAGCCTTTCACGTCTATCACTTGATAACAAATGCAGAGGCATCATTCATTATATGTTTTGATGGTCATTCTAGAAGAGACCTAGGTGCATAGCAATAATCTGTCTATTGCTTCACAGCCATTTTTTTTCTCACTTTTATTTTTGACTTTCTGTGGTTTAGTAAATCCAAAGAAAGTCAAAACCTGCCAAATATCACTATAACTAGGAAGCTTGAATTGGCTCTTCACCAGATACTTGAAGAAGGAAAATGTTCAACTGGGGAGAAAGTAGTTTGAAGATAGTAACACCTTGAGTTATAATGTTAAAGGAGAGCTTCAAATGTGGAGTCTAGAAGTTCATGTAGCTGTTGCAAACATAAGATATTCCCCACAGAGTAAGTCATTAAGAACTTAAGGCGGGAAGCGGCTGTGGCTCAATCAGTGGGGCTCCCGTTTACCATATGGGAGGCCCTGGGTTTGGTTCCTGGGGCCTCCTGGTGAGGGCGGGCCCGCCTGCGTGGCGTGGTTGGCTGACCCAGCGAGCACGAGCAGCAGGGTGGGGATAAATGAATAAATAAATAAAATCTTTAAAAAAAAAAAAGAACTTAAGGAAGTGCTTGGTGAATCTGGTTGTACCTATAGTGTCTGAAACTGAGTATGAAATGTTTTGGCAAGGGTGCCAGTTCTTCAGCCATATATTCCAGGAAACTGGACACTTGGAGAATATGTGTCTTCAGCTGTGTCAGAAAAGAAAATGCCAGCAGAACTGGGGCTTTGATGTGGTACACCTGATTTTCAACTCTGAAAATTAGCCTCAAAATAGTATTTCATAATATATATTAACCCTGTGTTGCTAACTACAGAAGAGAAAGAATTTAATCCTTAACATGTCATTTCATTTTAGAGAAATAAATAGAAACCATACACAATGCCACTATGCTTTTAATTTTCTCATATTAAATTAACTTTCTCTAGAAAATGGAATGATGTCAGTTATCTCTGAAACCATATATCCTTTTCCGTTGAGGCTTATACAGTTTTCTAATAATATCATTTTTTCTGCTCCAGGGTCTGATCCCAGATTCCCCATTGCACTTAGTTTACTTATCAATTTAGTATTCTATATTTCAAGACAATACCTCAGTCTTTCCTTATCTTTCAGGATCCTGGCACATTAAAAGAGTCTAGTGGATATTTTGTGGTATGTGCCTCGGTTTGGGTTTACTGATGTATTCCCATGATTACACTGAGGTGATGCATTACAGGGAAAATGACAGGTTTCTCAGTGCATCCTGCTGATGATTACTGGTGATGTTAAAATTGACCACTTAGCTGAAACAGTGAAGTCCCTGCTTTCCTCTTTCTTATTACTATAAGAGTAACTTTTAAGTTACTATTCCTTTCTTTCTGATTACTAACTATTTTGGGAGAGATAGTTTGAGACCATGCAAATATACAGTTTTGCTTCAGTGTGCCTACTAATTTTTGCTTCTATCTTAGAGTTTGCCTGTATCGATTCTTACTGTGATGCTCTAAATGATGATTTTTCTCTCTACCTCATTCCTTCCACATTTATGAATTGGAATTCTTCTGAAATGAAGG
Source organism: Tolypeutes matacus (assembly GCA_026826555.1). Classification (NCBI taxonomy): domain Eukaryota; kingdom Metazoa; phylum Chordata; class Mammalia; order Cingulata; family Chlamyphoridae; genus Tolypeutes; species Tolypeutes matacus. The sequence continues at coordinate 36,214,470 of JAKSZT010054304.1, read as the reverse complement.
GTCTTATTTTATCCCTCTTTAGTTATTATAGAATCAGAAATATTTATTGGATTATAGTCAAATAATATATTGATATGTGTGTGTTTAATTTTGTTGTTCAACTTATTCCAACTTTGCCCATTAGGTGCTCTTTCAGGTTGGCTCTGATGTCCTTAAATATGCCCCCATGAATTTTATTTGGAGCATTTCCTCAATTTCTAGCACTACAAAATACTGTCTTCTATTATCCTGTTCTTACCTTGGACCAATCAGTTCTCCAAGTGTCCCATATTTCTTCTACTGGAGAATCTAAGGTCTTGGTGCTTGTTGTGCTTATTGTTACTGGGGTGTCACTGTTTCTAGGCCATTTCATTAGATAGAACTATAAAATATAATGTGTATACTAACTCTTCCAAACACACACATTTCTATTTATTTCCGTTTCTATTTTTCTGTACACTTATCAAAAATAAGTTGAGTTCTTACTGATGCATACAATTCCATTGTAACACTAGTAAGATTCATGCTAGCCTTTCCCCTTTCTTTATTTTTAACTTTTTTTCCCCTAACAGTGGGAAATCTAGTTATATTTTCCAAGAAAATGTTTACTTATTGTTACCACTGGTATGCAAATAAAGTAGACCCTGAACTTCCAATGCGTACCAGAGTAGGGAACAAATTTACCAACTAGAATAAAGTGTTTCTGGAGTCTTGATGTTGTTCTTTGCAGTTAGGTTTCTTTGTTTGTTTTGTATTTAATCTCACAGATCCAGAAAACACTAGTTAGTATGGTAATATGATTCATGCATAGTGCATCTAGCTTAATATGTCACCATCTGTATCCCTTCTTCCCACTACATCCTTGTTGATTGTTTTTACTCAATGCAGTAAAATAAATATGTTGGTATCCACCAACATATTTCCATACAGAATGGTTCCATCATTCTTCAATTTCTCCCTGCTTCCCTTTTATAGATAACACTCTCCTTCCCTTCAATCCTTTATAATCAAAGATGTTTTCCTTTTAATAAGTTTAAATTTTCCAGAGTATAAAAATACAATCACACATTATGTAGCCTTTTGGGTCTAGCTTCTTTCTCTTAGTAGATTGAATTTCAGATCTATTCATGTTGTTGTGTGAGTCAGTAGTTTCTTCCATTTTATGGCTGCATTATAGTTCACTGTATGTGACCACCACAGTTAGTTTATCCAGTCACAGTTGTTTTAAATATTTGACAGCTATCAATAAAGCTGACATATATAGTTTGTGTGTGTGTGTGTGTGTGTATTACTATTTCTTTTGGTAGTTTAAAAGCTGGGGGATTTCTGGGTTATAAGATAGGTATAACGTTAATTTTATAAGGACCTATCAAACTGTTATCTAAAGTTGTTGTACAATTTTGCATTCTCATTAGCAAAGTGTAAGATCTCAATTGGCTCAACATTCTTGCCAGCATTTGGTATTGCCAATTTGGTTACTGCTGCTGATGTTGTTGTTGTTATTGTGTTGGCTTTTTTAAACATTCTATATATGTGTTGTGGTATCTCATTGTGGTTTTAATTTTAATTTCTGAAATAGTAAAGATGTTGAGCATCTTATTATACTATGCTTCTTTGGTAAATTGTCAGTCCAGATCTTTTGACCATTTAATTTTTTTTCTTTTTTTTTATTGATACATATTAATAAAGCATACAATTCATCCAGAATATACAATCAATGGTATTTGGTATAATCACATAGTTGTGCATTCATCACTTCAAATATTACTAGAGCATTTTCATTACTCCAATAATAATAATAATAAACAAAAAACAGACAAAAAAGAAAATTCCTCACCTCTCAATCTCTCTATACTTTCCTCACTGTAAATAGCTGCTGTTTCTGGCTATTCTATCCAAAGTGTATAAGCAATGGCTTTTAGTATAATCACAATGTTGTACATTCATCATCTCAAAAATTTTAGAACAATTCATTACTCCAAAAAGAAAGACTCCATACTCCTTAACATTCATTCCTCAAACCTATATAACCACTAACCTCAATTCACCTTTATAAATTGATTTCTATTTACATTTTATATAAATGGAATCACACAATATATAGTACTATGTGTCTGGTCTCCTCTTAGTATGTTTTTTTTTTTTTTTTTTTTGGTCTGATATTAATATTTTGTAGTATTAAATACATTTGTTCAGCTTGAAAGAAAAACAGTCATATATGAAATTTTACCCATATTCGTATTTCACATATTTATATTTCAAGTAAAATATTTAATTCATAATAGAGCAATCATACAGTAATTGTCCTTTGTGTCTGGTTTGCTTCACTCAGCATAAGTCCTCCAGGTTCATCCATGTTGTTATTTGTTTCGCAACTTCATTTCTTCTTACCACTCCATAATATTCCATCATGTATATACTCCACAATTTGTTTAACCATTCATCTCTTGATGGACACCTGGGTTGTTTCCAACTTTTGGCTATCATGAATAACAGTGATATGAACATCAGTGTGCAGATATCTATTTGTGTCACTGCTCTCCGTTCTTCTGAGTATATACCTAGCAATGGTATTGCCGGGTCTCATGGCAAGTCTATATTCAACTTCCTTAGAGAAACTGCCAAACAGTTCTCCACAATGGATGTACCATTCTACATTCCCACCAACAGTGAATACAAGTTCCTATCTCTACAAATCCTCTCCAACATCTATTTTTCCCTTCAGCTTTGCCAGTGTGTGCCTCATATATCTTGGGGCATTGAGGTGCAAAAATATTCAGAATACTTATTTCTTCTTGTCGAATTGCACCTTTTATTAATATATAATGACTTTCTTCATCCCTTATAACAATTTTGTATTTAAAATCTATTTTGTCTGATGTTAGTATTGCTACTCCAGCTCTTTTTTTTTTTTTTTTTTTTTTTGCTTAGGCCAGTACTTTATTAAGGGAGGGAGGGAGGAGAAACGGGAGGAAATAACAGATCATAGATCCCAGGTGGAGAGAAAGAGGCTGAAGAGTGACAAAGAGGGCTGATTTATAGAATACAATTTCCCGTTATGGATTATAAATCCCCAGGTTTTACTTGCATAGTGATCCAGGAGGGGGGGGACACAGAGAGAGCAGGGCACAGAAGGCAAGAACAGGGGTCCAAAGGTGAGAGAGAGAGAGAGAGAGAGAGAGAGAGAGAGAGAGAGAGAGAGAGGAGAGAGAGAGAGAGAGAGAGCTCCAGCTCTTTTTTTAAAATTACTATTTGCTTGGAATATCTTTTTCCAACCTTTCACTTTTAACCTGGTTGTGTCCTTATGTATGAGGTGAGTCTCTTGTAGACAACATATAGCAGACTCATATATATATATATATATATATATATATATATATATATATATATATATTTGCACACACATTGTTTTTTATTATCTGTAAATATGGACTATTACTGTAGGAATTGCCAAAAGAAATTTACTGAAAATGGGTTTAACTAGGAAAATAATTTTTAAAGGGCAAACTTACATCACGGTAGAATCACAGAAATCATTGAGACCATCAATGTTTGAAGAATCAAGGATTGTGTTGTCAAATACCATCTCACTTAACTTGTGATTGGGAATGTGCAGGGAAAAGGAGAATATCAGAGATGGAATGTGGATTATTGTAAACCAAAACAGATGATGTCTCCAGTTTAGGATGTGACCTCTTTCTGGAGCTAATGAATAAAAACCCTGTCAGATGGTACACAGCCTTTGCTATGAGATTAGTTTTCATCAAAATCATATAACACAAGTGGTTTCTTTCATCTGGCAGTGACTGCAATGTATCTTCTCTGTATAGAAACTGCTATTATTTTATAAATACAGAATTACCTGTATCCATTCTATCAATCTGTGTCTTTTTATTGGGGAGTTCAAGCCATTAACGTTCAGTGTTATAACTGTAAACACATAACTTACTTCATCCATTTTGACCTTTTGCTTTCTGTTGTCATATCATACTATAGCAATCTTTTTTACCCTTTCCAATAATCTTCATTTCTACACTCTTCTCCAAATCTCTTGCCCTTGTTTGTCCTTTCATGCTGCAGTACTTCCTTTAGTATCTCTTGTAATTCTGGTCTTCTGGTAACATACTCCTCCTGTTTTTGTGTGTCTGTGAAGACTTTGAACTCCCCTTCATTTTGAAGGAGAGCTTTGCCGGGTACAGAATTCTTGGCTGGTAGTTTTTCTCTTTCAATACCTTAAATGCACCATACCACTTTCTGCTTTCCTCCATGGTTTCTGATATGAGGTCAGCACTTGATCTTATTGAATTTCCCTTGTACGTAACGCATTGCTTTTCTCTTGCTGCTTTCAAAATCTTCTCTTTATCTCTGACATTTGTCATCCTGAATAGTAGGTGTCTTGGGGAAGGTCTATTTGTGTTTATTCTGTTTGTGGTGCATTACCTTCTTGGATATTGATATTTATGTCTTTCAGAATGGCAAGGAAGTTTTCAGTCATTATTTCCTCAAATCTTCTTTATGCCCTTTTTCCATTTCTTCTTCTGGGACACCAATAATGTGTATGTTTTTGAGTTTTGCATTGTCATTCAATTCCCTGAAACCATGTACCATTTTTTCCATTCTCTTCTCTTTCTGTTCTCCTGTCTTTTCCATTTCATATGTTCTGTCTTTAAAATTACTATTTCTATCTTCAAGCAATTGAAATCTGCTTTGTTGTGCCTCTCATATATTTTTAGTCTCATCCATTGTGACTTTCATTCCCACAAGGTCTGTCACTTTTCTTTGAAGGCTTTCAAATTGTTCTTTATGGTCACTCATAAAGAAAATTCTTAATACACTTTATCTCTTTAGTCATATTTTCTTTCAATTCTTTAAATTGATTCAGGATAGTTGTGTAGTTTTCACTGATTAAATGTTTTAAATCCTTTATTTCTTCAGGATATTTGATTTGTTCTTTTTGCTGTACCATTTCTTCCTGTTTCCTAGTATGATTTGTAATTTTATGCTGATGTCTAGGCATCTGATATGCTGGTAAATTTACTCTGATGGCCTATTTCTCTCTCTTGTCTATTATTATTTTTCAACAGCTCTTCTTTGATATTTGGTTTAACTTATCGTATGTCTTTAAATTTGCTCAGCTTAGGTTATCAAAATTGTGCCAGGGACTCACTAATGGGGTGCAGACTTTCTCCCAGGGGTGGTATAAAGAGAGTTCTAAAAGCAGTTTTTGTCCATGTAATTTCCAGACCAGCCAGCAGGTGGTGCTCATTGGCACACCTTTCCACAGAGATGTATCTCCCTAGGTTTTCCTTTGTTTTCTTCTGCCCAGAACTGAGATTCAAAGTGGGCTCCACTAGCCAAATTCACTGAAGAAAACCTCCCCAACTCTCCCTTTTCCCTGGTAACAGCTGACAGGGAGGAAGATGACTTCTTCCCTCTCAGTCAGCTGCAATGAGGTTTTTTCCCCTCTGAATATCCCCCAGGTGGGGGAGGGGAACCCTTCTTGGTGGCTGGGAGGTTTAGTAACTCATAGTTTGCTGTCTCTCTGTCCCTCACTTTCCTGGTAGTTGTGAAGCACTGTCCTCGTCTGCTGACCCCCAAAGCTGGTCCCTTGGGCAGCTTTTGACTCTTTCTCTGTTATTTTTTGAGAGGCCTAAGCCTGATCTGCCTAATCTGTTGCCATCTTCCCACAATCCTCATTTAATTTCATTGGATTGTTTTCTCTTACTGTTGCATTTTGTGAGTTCTTTATGTATAATGGATCTAGGTCCTTCACTGGAAAATATTTGCAATTGTTTTCCACATGTGTTGCATGTCTTTTATTTCTTTAAACTGTATTTTTCACAGAGCATCATATTTATTCATTTTTTACTTATCTGGGTTGTGTTTTCAGTATAATATCTAAATACTCTGCTTAATACAATGTAACACAATTTTCCTCCTATGGTTTCTTCTAGATGTTTTATAGCTTTACGTTTACATTGATTCTTTCAAGTTAATTTTTTGCAAGGATGTGATATGGGTAGAGTTTCATTGTATTTTTTTTGTGTGTATATACAAGTGTCTCAATATCATTTATTGAAAAGATTATCCTTTATCCATTGATTTGCCTGTGCACCTTTGTCAAAAATTGTTTGATTAAAATATAGTGGTGGGCTTATTACTTGCCTCTATATTTTTTTATCTTGATATATGTGTCTATCTTTTCACCAATTCCATACTGCTTTAATTACTGTAGATCTATATGCTCAAAATCAAGTTGGATGATCTTCTACATTTGTTCTTCTTTTATAGAGTGTTTGGGCTTTCTAGTTTCTTTCCATTTCCATATAAATTTTGGAAGTTTTTCACTACAATAAAGCCTTCTGGAATTTTGACTGGAATTGTTTTGAATACATAGATAAAATTGTGGAGTATCATCATCTTAAATATTATTGAGTCTTCTAGTACATGAACAGGGCACATGTCTCCATTTATTTGTACCTTCTTTGATTTATTTCATCAATGTTTCTGAAGATTTTAATGACATATTCATTTTGATGTTGTTGTATATGACATTGCTATCTGGAATTCCAGCTGTTCATTGCAAGTATGTAGTAATATATTGACTTCCGATGCTGACTTTCTGAGCATTTGCATAGATTCTTTATGGTTTTCTACCTAGAAAACCATGGTGCCTATGAATAGAAGCAGTTTTCATTTTTGTGATCTATAAGGCTTTCAATTCTTTTTCTCATCCTTTTGGTTTAGCTAGTCCTACTATTAGGTTGATAAAAATGAGCAATGACAGAATACTTCTGTTCCATGTTCCCCATTTTAGAGGAAGGATCATATTCTATCTTTTACCTTTAAGTATGATGTTAGCTGCAGAACTTTTGTAGTTGTCATTTAGCAAGTTAAGGCATTTTCCTTCTATTGCTAGGGTTTTTTTTGTTGTTGTCTTGTTTTGTTTTGTTTTAAAAGGGTTTTTATTTATTTATTTTTTAACTTTATTTTGTACATTTAATAATTGAAAACATAAGTAATTACAAACTAAAAAGTAAACACAGATGAATAAATATATACATTTCTCAATTAAATGTAATGGATACATGTAAATTTTTTTGTTTTGTTTTGTTTTTTGTTTGTTTTTTTGTTTTTGTTTTTTGTGAATCAAACAATATATTACACAATATATTTGGTTCATAGTAATGCATTCATACAGTATTTGTCCTTTTGTGTCTGGCTTGCTTCACTCAACATAATGTCCTCCAGGTTCCTCCATGTTGCCATATGCTTTATGACTTCATTTCTTCTTACAGCTGCATAATATACCATCGTGTGAATAGACCACAGTTTGTTTATCCATTCCTCTGTTGATGGACACCCGGGTTGTTTCCAACTTTTGGCAATGGTGAATAACGTGGCTATGAACATCAGTGTGCAGATGTCTGTTTGTGTCACTGCTCTCAGTTCTTCTGGGTATATACCCAGTAGCGGTATTGCAGGGTCACATGGCAAGTCTATATTCAACTTCTTTAGGAACTGCCAAACAATCCTCCATAGTGGTTGTACCATACGGCATTCAACAGTGAAGAAGTGTTCCTATCTCTCCATATCCTCTCCAACACTTGTAGTTCTCTGTCTTTTTAATAGTGGCCATTCTGATAGGTGTGAAATGATATCTCATTGTAGTTTTGATTTGCATTTCCCGAATCATGAGTGATGTTGAGCATTTCTTCATGTGTTTTTTTGCCATTTGTATTTCTTCTTCGGAGAAATGTCTATTCAAGTCTTTGGCCCATTTTTTAATTGGGTCGTTTGTCTTTTTATTGTTGAGTTGTAACATCTCTTTATATATCCTGGATATTAAACCCTTATCAGATATGTGATTTCCAAATATTTTTTCCCATTGAGTTGGCTGCCTTTTCACCCTTCTGACAAATTCCTGTGAGGTGCAAAGTGTTTAATTTTGAGGAGGTCCCATTTATCTAATTTTTCTTTTCTTGCACGTGCTTTGGGTGTGAGGTCCAAGAAACCACCACCTACTACAAGGTCTTGAAGATGTTTCCCTACATTTTCTTCCAATAGTTTTATGGTCCTGGCTTTTATATTTAGATCTTTGATCCATTTTGAGTTGATTCTTGTATAGGGGGTGAGATAGGGGTCCTCTTTCATTCTTTTGGTTATAGATATCCAGTTCTCCCAACACCATTTGTTGAAGAGACTGTTTTTTCCAAGCAATGTGGGAGGAATTTCGCTGCCTGACCTTGAAACATATTACAAAGCTACAGTGGTCAAAACAGCATGGTACTGGCATAAAGATAGACATATCGATCAGTGGAATAGAATTGAGAATCCAGAAATAAACCTTCACCTATACAGTCAACTGGTTATTGCTAGGTTTTAAAGAATTTTTATCATGAGTGGATGTTGAAACTTTACCAATGTTTATATTTGTATATATTAATGATCATCTCATTTTTATTCTGTAATCTGTTATATGGTGAATTATGATAATTGAATTGAATTTAAATGTTAAATTAACATTAGGCATGAGGAAATGTTTCATGGTAATGGGTAGGATCATTATTTCTATTACATAAATCAATGTACATTAAACTATATACTTTTGAATGTACATTTTATTGTATGTTTATTATATATCAATAAAGGTAAAAAAAAATTCACAACAAACAAATTAGCTTACTATAATTAGTGGGAAAAGCAAGACGCTGAATGAATTTTTCAGTTTGATACCACTTGTGTGACTGTATATGACTACAATTAGATAATACACATATAATGGTTACACATATATGGTTACATATAAATTTGTAAATTTAATAAATCCTCATGTGCATAAAATATCCATTTTTATGTATAGCTCTTTTGCATATTATGTATACCTTTAGTTTCATGTATGTATGTGTATGTATGTACACAAATATATATAGTATCATATAATACTGGTAACTGGAATATTTTTACTGATGGCAATTGGTATCTAGGAACTAGTAATGATAAACATTCTCTACAGAGCCCTTTGTTTTTTTCTTTCCAATTTTGTGTCCTTCATGTATTATCTTTTTAAAATATAGGTAATAAATTTTGAATATATCAAAAGGAGTTATCTACTTTTTGGGATTATGGTGGCTCTTTATTAAGCATTATTTTAATGAACAAAAGTAATTCATTTTATCAAAATAAATAATTTCCTCCACTTTCAATTTTATGTTTAGAGGAACTAATTAGAATAATATTACTGATAAATAATCATATAAAAATGATTAGGTTTCTCATTCATTATTTTCCAAGCTTTATTGTTATAAAAGTAATCAGAATGCTTTTGTTATTTTGATCAATTAATTAGTGCCTAGAAATGTGCTTTTGAAATGGATTCTCAACCTTTATTTTATTTCAAGATTATGAACTATATAATACACCCAATGTAATATATCTTAATGTGTATTAGGACATTTAATTTTATTGAAATCTGTACTCTTCAAATATTGGTATAAATAAAAATTGAAAATTTTCAGATATATTTGGTTGACTTCAGTATTTTAACAGGTGTTATTCATAAACATGTATTTATACTTTAATTTTCAAAGTGAGAGATGCATATAGTTAAAAGGAAACAAAATATGTGTTAATGTGTGTGGTGAGTAGTTTCTTAAACATAATTAAGAAGAGCAACTTGTTGACTTTGAAAAGGTAGAGAATCAAATTCTATTTTACCTCTTTTGTTCTCATGTAATTTTCTTTCAATAGTGTTCAGGATGAATTTCAGAATGTAATAAGGAATTACATGAAGGGACAGAGTTTATTGAAATTTTCCAAAGCAAATCATCAACAGGAAAAGAAGGCACTAGACCCAGAATCCTTACTATCACCCCACAGAGAGGTATCCCATAAGAAGTGTGTCTGACCCAAGTTAGAAAAAAAGGAGAAAAATGGCCTTTTCAGGAGATTTAAAACAGACTCCAGAGTAACAGGGAGACTGGGTTTAGATGATAGTTTCTTTTAAGTAATAGTCAAATAAAATGATTCACATGCATATTAGAAATTTGGAGCTTATAGAAAGTGTTAACCCCTCTGCAGTGAAGGAAATGGGGTAAGAAGGAAGCGGAGAGAAAAGGCAAGCCCTGCTAACCATTTGGGCAGGCAACCTTGGCAATGCTGGGCTCACTTTTGCGTAATCAGTTCTTCATATCTCAAACACCATTCTATGTAAACGAATTACTTAAAAGTGGTTTTGTTTAGTTTTGTTTTTTTAACTCAGCAACATTAAAAAAAAGGTACATAACATTTTAAGCCTTAAAGTTAAACAAGACTGGCATTAAATTGCTGAAATAATATCTTATTCATATATGTAACTTGTTTCTCTGATTCTGTTAAGACACTGTATAGTCTTAGTTTGAAAATAAACATTCTAATGCATACTGGACTTGGTAAATATGAATGATTTATATCATTGCTATTATTAAGATTCATTTTTAAAATTTTGCTGTAATGTCTGTAATGTCTGATATGTTAATTCAATATGACTAAATGCTATTTTTCCTAGAAGCTTCAGTTTCATTGCTTGATGTTTAGAATGATATTTTAAAATCTAAAAAAATCATAAAGAAATGTAAAGAACTGTGAGAATGTCATGTTGATATTTCTAGTACAAATAGTTAAAGGGACATTAAAGTTTAAGGGGTTTTGGAAAGTCCATTAAACTTTTAAACTCTTAACGTTTGCTGGAGTTAAACTAATATTTTTGAGGAATTATTATCACATTGGCTGAGTAAGGCAAAAAGTAAATTTAAGCATTTCTTTTACTTTTGAAGCCATAAGCTTTTTGTTTGTTTTTATTTGTTTTGTTTTGTTGTTTTCTGGAGATTATTGGCATGGGAAAAATGTATAATCATCCCTATAAGAAAATTGTGTGCATTATTCATCAGCAACACATGTCTCAACTCTCCCACTGTCCCACTGTGTGGCCTAGAACAAATCACTTACAGTCACGTTACATATTGTTATAACTGAATCAATGAAAGCAATGCCAACTCTGTCCTGTTAGAATTAAAGAGCATCATATGTGAAAGTTAAATATTTGCTTCTTTTTTAAAACCTTAATTTGCCTCTAACTTTATGAGATATCATTTTTCCTAATGGTTTTCCTAAATCAATACACCAAAGCAAGTATGAAGTGAACAGCTCATGTTCAAAATTCTCACTAAGGTTCAGATCTGTGTTATCAGCTCTACTAGATATTCTCCCCTTCAATTTTTCATTATTACTCAGTAATTCCCTCCATATGGTACTGCTTCATAACCAAACACCTAGGCACACTGAGTCTGCATTTATTTTCTCCAATTTCTAACTCCCTGCAGTGTGTTGATTTTCACCTTAACATTCCCTTGAAATTCCTTTCCCTAATAACACTAATGGTCTTACAGTTCACCTAGCTCATGAGCAGTCTTCAATTTCATTATTACTTGATCAAAAATTTAGCATTCAGATGAAGAGCCAGATGGAAGGTCCCATTTTTATGATTTAGCCATGGAAATCACCAGACATCACTTCTGCAGCATTCTTTTGGCTGAAAATGAGTCATTAAGACCAAACTACATCAAAGGGAGAGGATTTAGGCTTTGCTTTTTGAAGGAAGGACTGTCATAAAATTTGTAGATATATTTTAATACTAGCACATTCACTAATATCTTATGTTCAGTCTGGATTTCTCTCGAGTGTAACATATTTGTAACTATGATTGAAACTGGAGCTTTATTTTATATTTTCATACTCATATCTTTGAAGTAGAATTAAAACTCTCTCTTAATATTATTTTTCTCTTCTTTTCCATCTCTAATTTTGCCAACACCATGGGGTCAGCTTTGCAAGCTTTCCTCTCACTCCCTGTAGGTAAATGATTCTGATACCCTATATATTCTTCAACTTAACTGTTTGTCTTTTTCATCCCTTTTCTTCGTGGTCTATTCTAAAATAAACTCACATCTCTATTATTTCAGCAGGTTATTTACTCAAAAAAGAAAGAATGAATTTTCCCTAGATAATTTTTAAAACTAATTTCTTAATTCAATATCACGTCCGTCTAATAATAACCTGTTTTGCCTTCAGGATCATGTTTTTTTTTCAGTTATTAATACCAGTAATCTTGCATTCCAAAAGCTAATGGACCATTTTTAAATGTTCCTCTCCTTTAGTCAATAATTTGGTCATAAAACACTGTCTTATCAACTCTTTGTATATCTATGAACTCTACTGCCCCACAATAATTTAGTTCAGTCTTTCAACATTATCTCTTACCTAACAACTGAAATAGTTTTATAAATAGTACACATGGATCTTCTTAAATTCCTCTAGGATTATCTTTGTGCTGTTGGTAGACTGAGCTTTCTACTTTACAAATATGGTCATTAATATTGTAATTGAAACTCCATTACTTAAAGATTACCCTCCTTGGAATGTTCTGTATGGTCCATTACATTCAGCTTCTATCTATATCTCCAGGCTTATCTCTTGACATTTCCCAATTGCATTTTATATTTCAGCTGATATACTTCCCTAAAAGACTGGTTTCTTTATCTTTTCTTCTTGTTTTCTAATTAAAAATTCTTTCATTATTTCTGCCCCCAACTAATCATGTACCTCTAATACAACTTTAATCTTTTTCAAGAATTGGCTTACATTATAGCTCATTACAGAAAATCTTTAAATACTCCAATAGAAATAAGTCATTTCTTACTCCAGTTTCTGGTAATTTGTTTAGACTATTGTACATGCACATACAGAGAGATATATGAGTAATTTGGTGAGGAAACCCACCTGGTTCCAATGTTATTTTGATTTCTAATGTTCAACACGGGTTTTGGAATAAAATAGTACTCATTGTTATGCATTTATACCTAGTGAACCAGGTATCTTACTAGATATGTAAATAAAAATGAATAAGAATCAACTATTGTTGATATCTTAGTTTAATGACCTGGGTTGGGAGAATAAACAATGAAAGAGAAAAGCATAGATAATATATGGTATTTTCTATATTTATAATTGACACATTGAATTGTAATTTATTCATAAACATGTCTTTCTTCCTCATAAAAGTAGTTTTCCATCAAGATAGACCTAATGAAATTATACAAATGAGTTCTATAGTAATTGGTTGCAAATTTTACAATAACTGGATGTAAAAGCATTTGCTGCATCATTCCCAACAATTAAATTCATGAAATTTAGATACTCCTAGTATCTTCCTTGTCCATGGACTTCTGCTGGTAATATAATCTCGTTTTACATTCGGGCATCTGTTTTTTCCTCAATCATTTTTGATATGACATGGCTTCCCATATAAATATTATTACTTTTTTTTTTCCTAAATTAGTCTGGCTTTTTACTTAACTTTTCATGCAGTGGACTTTGTTGCCAATTTAGATATGTTTGCACTTTACAACTAAGGAAATGAGTGGGGAGATGTAATTTTTCAGTACAAGCACCAAACAGTGTAACCCACAGACATAATTTTATTATATCACCTACTGTTTCAATAATTTTATTTAGTTTGCTGTTGAGAATTTTTATAGCACATCTACATTGACCTCCAATTTTTCCCTAAGAAATTTGCTTATGTACTCCATGGCATATGTCAAAAAATACTTTCAGTGTTACTATAACATTATTAATCTAAATTGTCTCCAGCTTTTAAACAGTAAAAACTAGTCATGGCTGTGCCTTTTAACTCCATCCACCTTGAGAGGAACAATTTCTATCACCATTTGATAGATTCCCTGCCGTGTGAGAGATGGTCATTTTTGAGCAATTTTGTGAAAATCTTCATCTTGGTAGTTGTCAATAATTTTAGTTTAGTCTACTGGTTATCAGCTGGAGGCATTTTTAGTCCCCAAGGGACATGTGTAAATGCCCACAGATAATTTTAGTTGTCACAACTAGGAGGAGGTGCTACTGGCATCTAGTTGGAAGGAGCCAGAAATGCTGCTAACTGTCCTAAATGCACAAGACAGCTCCCCTTAGCAAGAATTATCTGGCCAAAAATGTCAACAGAGCTGAAGTTGAGAAATCCTGCTGTAGTCACGTTTACGTTTATGAAAGAAATTTGATAATCACAAGAATAAAACCACTTCCCCTCATCCACAATGGCCTGTGCATTTATACAAAACTTGCTGCGTGGGAAGGTCCTGTCACATAGTAGATAGAGTTCATTAAATATCTTATGAGTAAACAAATGCTAGCTCCACTCTTCTAAGACAGAAATACCTTTACTACCCAATGAATGCTAATCACTATTTTGAAGCAAATACTAAAATATAATTATCCTCAGAACTATCAAATCTTTTTGTCTCTTATTGGATGTATAATTCTTCTTTTGCATAAAAATATCAACAACTACCATTAAAAGGAAGTGCAAAGCTAAGCTTTAGATTGTGATCATAATCTAAAGAACCCATTTATGGGTTCTTTTCACTTAGTAATTTGAAGTCTTTATTCAAATTACAGTTCTAAAAAGGCAGCTTCCTGGACTATACCTTAGTGAAAGGGGTGTTCCAAACAATGAAGAAAAGAGCAATATAAGCGACAAAGCATATATAAAGGAGGAACAATCAATCAGACTGTGTTTAAATTGCATTTAAATGATATGTAAATTGTGTTTTATAACACTTATGGCACGATTTGTACCTCTGTTACTTTATTTTCTTTTCCATATATAATTTATTTTATAAGAAAGCATAAAAATAATCAAATAAAATTAATGATGCAACTGTATGAAGACTCTCAATGCACAATGGTCTATAATCTGGTTAATGTTAAGTCTTACACTCAAGTTTTGCTTTTGTAGAATTTATTGTATATTTCATTTTGAAACAGAGTAAACAAATCTTTTTTGATTTTTAGTAATATGTTTCTTGACCTAGCTGAAGTATAATTACTGTAAATTAATAATGTAAAATTATCACAGACAATAAAAATGATTCAAAATTGAGAGTGGCAAATGGATCAATATTAAATAGTAAGAAAAATGAATATTTTTAAATAATTACACTTTAAACAGAAAAAATAAAAATATTTCATTAAATTCATAAATTTTCCTAGAATGTTTTCTGCAAAATAATATAATGAAAATTCAGATTACTTATAATAATACGGTACAAAATATAAAGTAGCTTTTCTGCAAAAAATTTGTAAATATGTAATATTTGGTAAAACATATGTTTATTGATTTTTGAAAGTGTAGAAGAAAAACCCATAACTGCTTATCATCTCTGCATATCAATTTATGGTGAGCATGCATATGTACGTAGAATCTGATAGACTCTAGACCAGCACAGTCCAATATAACTTTCTGAGATGATGAAAATGTTTCACATCTGCAATGTCCCATATGGTAATCCATAGCCACATACAGCTCCTGAGCAACTGAAATGTGGCTATTTTGACAGAGGATCTCACTTTTTAGTTTTATTTAATTTTAATAAATTTACACTTAAATAACAATATTTGTCTAGTGGCCACCCCCAATGAACAGCACAGCTCTAGAATATTAGCTTAATTTTCTGTCAACTTATTTATAAATCTCTTACATAAATTTAATAATCTCACTAACAGATCTGATTTTGCCTCTTTTCACAGAAGACAATTGATTGCCATGGGCATTATTCTTAAAAGTTTCTTGGCTGGATTTTTTTCTAGATAAGATAAAATAAGCAAGGGCTCTAAAGCAAGTAAAACAAAACCAAACAAACTACCCCTTGTTTTGACTGTAATCCTCCTCTAAATGGATAGCTCCTTTTTCAATGTGAGGGAGTTTCCCCTATTTACACGCTGCAGAATAAGTGCTTTAAATTGAACAGCCCTGTTGAATAACCCTGTGAGCAATTCACACATGAAGAGCATCATAAATTATAATATTATTGCTTATTCATTTTATGGGTTCTTTTTACTTAGTGGTGTGTGGTATTTTCATTTGAACCTTTAATTACCTCTTTCTGAAAGTTACCAGCATAAATCTTTCCTCCCTACTCTGGAGATGAGGCACATTCGATGCTTACAAAAATTCACTGGAAATTTTGCTGACCCAAAATATTTGAAATATAGTTTGATGCATTGTTCAGACACAAATGTAATTATGTTCAGCCATCCTTATCATGTAAAATGGTACATCCTCCCCTCCTTTTCCTGACTCAACATACACGTAGAGACCACAATCTGGAATCAATAACTTGAGAAAACAAAACCTGAACTATTTGCATCCCCATGACTCTTGGTACAATTGATAAATGTATAATTATTGTAGGGAAAATGACAACTTTCTAAATACTTATAACATGATCATAGATTGATTTGGTCTTCCCATTTAAACAATTTAAAAATGGATAAATATATATATATATATATATATACATTTTCTCAGCAGTGCAGATCTTCTTATTAGGACTACAAATGACAATAATGTCAATAAAATGAAAAAAATTCTTCTGCATAGAAGACATATCTACATACTCCACTCAAAAGAAAAAAAAAAAAAAGAAAGAATGTTGTGTGTGGTTTTGAAAAGCTGACAAGATTTTTGATTAAATTTGGTAGACACTGCCCTTGCACTTGGGGGACTGTTGCTCCTCCCTTGGAGAATGTGGCAGAGCTCTCCAGGCTGGGAATTCAGTATTTTCTCATTTACTGAATGATTCTCCACCCACTGTGACCATGCCCTACCCCATGATCATTTGAACAATTTTATATATCTTTTATGTATGTTTAGGTGGACTTCCTCCTATGAAATACCCATCCCTAATACCCCCCACCAATGATCCTCTCCTGCCCCCATTGTAACCGTTCTGTGATCCAAAGCTTCTTTAAAGATGAAGCCCATATAATAGCCAAATATAATTAATAGGAAAATGAAATAATGATAATTTTAAATGTAAGAGATAAAATACATGGAAACTTAAAAAAACACTAAAAATTAAATTAAATTAAAGGATTGGGATATTCAAAACATAGGAAAAATAAATAAATAAATAAATAAATAATTTTTGACATTTTTCCTTTTATCACTTCAATATCAGGTATCCAGTCTGTACCATGGCACCTTCCCCCTCTCACTTCCCAATGTCTCCAAATTTTTCATTTAATTTTCAAATTTTCAAAGAAAAGCAAAGTCACAGCAAAGTCACACAAGAATACAAGAGACTCTCATATAACCAACCTCCTCCCCCTTTCCTCACCCCATATTAAAACTTTTTGTATGTGGTTGGTAGCATTGTTATAACGGTTAAACAGATAGTGAAACATAGCTTCTAAACATTGTCAATGGTTTCCAATATGGTTTACATTTTAGACTGTATAATTTAATAATTTTTGATGATATTTACCATGTCCTATGTCCATCATTGTAAGGTAATGAAAAACATTTCCCTGACCACTAAATACCCCCTGTTTGATCTATTCTGTTCCTCCCTCCCCATCCTCCCATGGTCCATGACCACCCCCTGGCTTGACTCATTGGATGACAAGATTCATAATTACATGCAACAAAAGGTCTTGACACTCTGGTTTGTCCTCCCCTATTAGGAACTACCCTTGCTCATAAGAGATGCCCACCTATCTGTTTCTGGGTGAATCAGTCTTCCCAAAGATGGGAGTCCATCTCCTTCCTACTCATTGTGTGGGTCTCCACCCACTGATAAAACACATTATGACAGGATGAACACTCACACACTCCCTAGAAGCTTGCTCCAGAGGCTCCCTGTCCTGAATGCCCCCCCCCAACCAACACCCTAAACCAGTGACATTTCCTTGTCATATTCCTGTAAAAGCATTCCCACTCCTGCACTTTCAACCTCATACCCACAAATCCTGTGTTCACCTGTTCCTTCTCCCATCTCTTCCCCCAGAATCCTGGGTATTCTAACCTACCCTTCCTAATCTACCCACCTGTCAACCCTGCACCACCAAACCCAGTAGTAATATCACTACCCACCTGTACTATCCCTTCAATACACAACTATACTCTATCACTTTACCATAGATAATGTCCGTATGGGTGATGGCTCACAACCTTCTCTTCTCTTTCTCTCTCTTGTAAAACTATCTTTCAGACAATGGTTCTTGGAGGCTGCTCACTTTCCTCAATTCATATCAGTGAGGTCATGTACTGTTCATCCTTCAATACCTGGCTTGCCTCACTCAACATAAGGTCTTCAATATTCATCCATGTTATTCCAATTGTTAGCACTTTATTCCTTCTTACAGCTGAATAATATTCCATTGTATGTATGTACCACATTTGTTTATCCATTCCTCTGTTGACGGGTACTGGGGTTGATTCCAACTTATGTCAATAGTGAACAATGTTGCTATGAACATTGGTGTGCATATATCTGTACATGTTTTTGCTTTCAGTTCTTCTGGGTATATAACCCAGCAGTGGAATCACTGGATCATATGGAAGATCTATAGTTAGTTTTTTGAGGAAAGGCAAAACTGCCCTACACAGTGGCTGGACCATTCCACAATCCCACCAGCAGTGGATGAGGGTTCCCATTCCTCCACATCCTATCCAACAGTTATATTCAGCTGTTTTTTTAATAGCTGCCATTCTAATGGGTGTAAGATGGTATCTCATTGTAGTTTTGATTTGCATTTCCCTGATAGCTAGCAACATCGAGAATTTTTTCATGTGATTTGTAGCCATTTGTATTTCTTCCTTGGAGAAGTGTCTTTTCAGGTCACTTGCCCATTTTTTAAATGGGTTGTTGGTCTTTTTATTTTCGAGTTGTAGGATTTCTTCATATATGCAGGATATTGGGCTCCTATCAGATATATGGTTGCCAAATATTTTCTCCCATTGGGTAGGCTGTTTTTTTTTATTTTCTTGATAATACCCTTTGAGGTGTAGAAGTTTTTAATTTTGAGGAGATACCATTAATTTTTTATTTTTATTTTTATTTTTTTGCTGCTTATGCTTTGGGTGTGAAATTCATGGAACCATTTCCTATTGCAAGGTCCTGTATATGCTTCCCTACATTATCTTCCAAGGTCTTTATGGTCTTGGCTCTTATATTTAGATCTTTGATCCATCCTGAGTTGATTTTTGCATAAGATGTGAGATGGTGATCCTTTCTTATTCTTTTGGATATGGATATCCAGTTCTTCAAGCACCACTTGTTGAAGAGGCCTTTCTCTCCCAATTGACTGGGCTTGGTAGCCTTGTCGAATATCAGATGACTGTATATGTGAGGATCTATATCAGAACTCTCAGTTCGGTTCCATTGGTCAGTATGTCTATCCTTCTGCCTATACCATGCAGTTTTGACCACTGTAGCTTTGTAGTATGTTTTAAAGTCAGGTAGTGTGATATCTCCAATTTGATTTTTCTTTATCAATATATCTTTGGTGACTCGGGGCCTCTTACCCTTCCAAATAAATTTTGTAGTTAGTTTTTCCAGTTCCTTAAAAAATATAGTGTTGATTTTTATTGGGATTGCATTCAATCTGTAGATTAGCTTGGGTAGGATATATATCTTGATGATGTTTAGTCTTTCTATCCATAAATAGGGAATATTCTCCCATTTATTTAAGTATTCTTTGATTTCCTTTAACAGTGTTGTGTAGTTTTCTGTATATAAGTCCTTTGCATCTTTAGTTAATTTTATTCCTAGGTATTTGATTCTTTTAGTTACTATTTTTTTTTAAAGATTTTATTTATTTATTTATTCATTTATCCCCCCTTGCTGCTTGTGCTCTCTGGGTCAGCCAACCACGCCGTGCGGGTGGGCTTTGCCTTCACCAGGAGGCCCCGGGAACCGAACCCGGGGCCTCCCATATGGTAAACAGGGGCCCTACTGATTGAGCCACAGCCGCTTCCCTTTAGTTACTATTTTAAATGGTATTTTTTTCTTGATTTCCTCCTCAGATTGCTCATTATTGGTGTACAGAAATGCTACTGATTTCTGAGCATTGATCTTATAGCCTGCAACATTACTGATCTCTTTTATACATTCTAGAAGCTTTGTTGTAGATTTCTCGGTGCTTTCTATGTATAGGATCATATCATCTGCAAATAATGAAATTTTTACTTCTTCTTTTCCAATTTAGATGCCTTTAATATCTTTTTATTGCTTCAGTGCTTGAGCTAGTACTTCTAAGACAACGTTAAATAGGACTGGTGATAGTGGGCATTCTTGTCTTGTTCCCGATCCCAGAGGGAATGTTTTAAGGATTTTGCCATTGAAGAAGATGTTAGCTTTGGGTTTTTCACATACACCCTTTATCGTGTTTAGAAATTTTCCTTCTATTCCTATCTTTGCAGTGTTTTTATCAGGAAAGGATGCTGTATTTTGTCAAATGCTTTTTCTGCATCTATAGAGATAACCATGTTATTTTTTTTCTTTCTTTCAATCTGTTTATGTGGTGTAATACATTGATTGATTTTCTTATGTTGAACCATCCTTACATACCTGGGATAAAACCTACTCGGTCATGGTGCATAAAACTTTTGATATGTTGTTGAATGTGATTAGCAAGTATTTTGTTGAGGATTTTAGCATCTAGGTTCATTAGAGAAATTGGTCTGCAATTTTCCTTTCTTGTGGTATCTTTGTTTGGCTTTGGTATTAGGGTAATGTTGGCATCATAGAATGAGTTAAGCAATATTCCTTCTACTTCTAATTTTTGGAAGAGCTTAAGCAGAATTGGTGTTAGCTCTTTCCAGAATGTTTGGTAGAATTCAGCTGTGAAGCCATCTGATCCTGTGCTCTTCTTAGTTGAGAGGTTTTTGATGACTGAGTCTATCTCTTTATTTGTAATTGGACTGTTGAGTTCATCAATTTCTTCTTTCATCAATGTTGGCTGTTTGTGAGTTTCTAGGAGTTTGTCCATTTCCTCTAAATTATCATTCTTGTTGGCATAATTTTTCGAAGTATCCTCTTATGATACTCTTTATTTCTGTGGGGTCAGTAGTGATATCCCCTTCCTCACTCCTTATTTCCTGTATTTGCATCTGCTCTCTCTTTTTCTTTCTTAGTCTGGCTAAGGGTTTGTCAATTTTATTGATCTTCTCAAATAACCAGTTTTTGGTTTTGTTTGTTTTTTTCTGGTGCTTCCTTATTCTTATTTCATTTAGTTCTGCTCTAATCTTTGTTATTTCCTTCTTTCTACTTCCTTTAGGTTTAGTTTGTTGTTGTTTTTCCAATTCCTCCAGATGTGCAGTTAGGTCTTCAATTTTAGCTCCTTCTTCTTTTTTAATATATGCATTTATGGCTATGAACTTCCCTCTCAGGACAGCTTTGGCTGCATTCCATAGGTTTTGATATGTTGTATTGTCATTTTCATTAGCTTCCAGGTAGTTTCTGATTCTTTTTGAGATTTCCTCCTTGACCCTCTGTTTGTCTAAGAATGTGTTGTTTAACTTCCATATCTTTGTGCCTAATCTGGTTCTCTGGCCCTTAGTGATTTCCAATTTCATTCTATTTTGGTTGGAGAAATTACTTTGTATAACCCCATCTTTCTGAATAAATTGAGAGTTGTTCTGTGTCCTAGCATGTGATCTATCTTGGAGTATGGTCCAAGAGCACTCGAGAAGAATGTATATTATGCTGTATTTGGGTTTAGTGTTCTGTATATGTTTATTAGGCCCAGATCCTCTAATGTATTATTCAGAATCTTTGTTTCTTTATTGATTCTCTGTCTAGATGTTCTGTCTAATGGTGATAATGGTGTATTAAAGTCCCCCACTATAATTGTAGAGGTATTTACTTCTCCACTTAGTTTATCCAGAGTTTTCCTCATGTATTTTGGGGCACCCTGACTAGGTGCATAAATGTTTATGATTGTTCTCTCTTCTTGAGAGATTACCCCTTTTACTAATACATAGTGTCCATCTTTGTCTCTTACAATAGTTTTGCATTTAAAGTCTATTTTGTCTGATATTAGGATTGCTACTTTTGCCCTTTTTTGGCTATTGTTTGCTTGTAAAATTGTTTTCCAGCCATTCACTTTCAGTGTCCTTGAATTCCTGGGTCAAAGGTGGGTTTCTTGTAGATAACATATAGATGGGTCATATTTCCTTATCCATTCTGCCCATCTGTGCCTTGACTGGTGAATTTAATCCATTAACGTTCAGTGTTATTACTCTAAATAAATTTTTTACATCATCCATATTTTCTTTTGGGTTTATGTATGTCATATATTGTTTTTATTTCTCTTTTTTTCTTTTTAGTTGTTCTTACACTCTCCTCCAACTCACTATAACCTGTTTTTTCCTTTCAACTTGTAGAACTTCCTTTAGTATTTCTTGAGGTGCAGGTTTCTAATTGGCATACCCTCTTAATTTCTGTTTATCTGTGAATATTTTGAACTCTCCGTCATTTTTGAATGCCAGTTTTGCTGGATAGAGAATTCATGGCTGGAAGTTTTTTTAGTACTTTGACTATGTCATACCACTGTCTTCTTGCCTCTATAGTTTCAGATGAGAAATCAGCACTTAATCTTACTGTGCTTTCCTTGTATGTGATGGTTCTCTTTTCTCTTACTGCCTTGAGTATTTTCTCTTTGTCTTGAGCATTGGACATTTTGACAAGAATATATCTTGGAGTTGGTCTGTTGGGATTTATACTGTTTGGGGTGCACTGTGCTTCCTGGATATGTACATCCATCTCCCTCAATAGGCTTGGAAAGTTTTCAGCCATTATTTCCTTCATCACTCCTTCTGTTCCTTTCCCTTCTCTTCTCCTTCTAAGATGCCTATATTGCATATGTTTGTGTGTTTTGTGTTGTCGGTTAAATCCCTTAATCCCTGTTGGAATTTTTCTATCATTTTATCTATCTGTTCTACTAACTGTTTGATTTCAGATATACTGTCTTCCACATCACTAATTCTTTCTTCTGCCTCTTCAAATTGGCTGTTATGTGAATACAGCGTCTTTTTGATTTCTTGGATTGTGTCATTGATCACCATCTTATTCGTCATCTTTTTTATGTATGCTTACAATTTCTTCAGTAAGTTCTCTCAGTGTCTTCTTAATATTTGTAATCTCTTCCTTCACTTCATTAAGCTGGTCCATGATATTTGTTTGGACAGCTTTGATTAGTTGTTCAATGTTCTGCATCTCTTCCTGGTTTTTAGTTTGTTTATTGGGCTGGTCCATGTCTTCCTGCTTCTCAGTATGGTTTGTAATTTTTTGTTGCCCTCTAGTCATCATTTTATCTTGTTGGGTTTATTCAGTTGATTAGCTTCTCTCTCTGCTCTAGAGTTTTATTTAGCTGGTGGTTCTGTGTGTGTGTTAAGTTTTCTCTTTGACATCATGTTCTTCTGATTCTATTTCCTTGCTTCTTTCTATGTTCCCTTGAAGACAAAAGATTAGGCCCAGAGAAATCAAAAGAGGTGCGGAAAGAAGAAGGATAATAGTAATATTGTTAAAAGTTAGAAGAAGGGCCATATAAGACTGAGTAAAATGAATATTTAACTCATGTAAGCAGTGGAGAGTAATAGGGAAAAAAACTGGAGTACCTACAATGGACTGGGAAATCAAATAGAGGAAAATATTTATAATAATTTAGAAGGCCATCATGATGAGGAGAGAGAGAAAGAGTAAAGAAAAGGCTGAAAAGAAAAAAGTTAATTATAATAAAAAAAGAAGACAGAATAGATAAGATAGAAACTGACACCCTTGAAGTTGCAGACTAATGAAAAAAGGTGGTATATAAGGACCACAACAGAAGCAGAAGGTAGAAAGATGAATGATCGAAAAGAGATAGCATTGGGAGACAAAATCAATATAGACAGAGTATGGGAAATCACAGAAGAAGAAGCACAGCAAAGAAGAGACAAGCTAGCAGCACCTAATTTAAAAGAAAAAAAAAAAAGCAGGGGCGGGGGAGGAAAGACGAAAGAAAAGTAGGAGACAACAAACAAACAAAGTAAAACCAACCAACCACACAAGCAAGCAGTCAAACAAAGCTAAGGAAGAACAGTGTTCCTTTTTGGTCCCTTGTAGAGCCTTTCAGCCTGCTTGTGTTCATCAATCAATTACCCTGTAGGGTTCTATCTGCAGGTTTTGAGGCAGATTTTAGCGATTAAACTAAGTTAAAAATTTTTTTTTTTTAAAGTGACCGTCTTTGTTTGGAGAAATAAGGAACCCAAAAGAAGCCCTCTTCTAGATCACCCCCTCTGCCAAGGGGACCCTAAATAGGTTTGTCAAAACTTATCAAGCACTTCCCACTGCCTGGCCTCCCCAGGGGAGCTGAAGCTCTTATACTTGTCAGCGCAGAATGATAACATTGGCTGACTCCACCCCCTCCCAAGCCAAGCCTCAGTAACATGGGGCTGTTAGATAAATCAGGCTTCCTCAGCATATTCGCCTCTTCCCTCAGCCTGGTGCCACTTCAAGCCAGCTGATTTGTTCCCCAAAGCTGTGAAGGTGTCCAGGCAGCCAAATCCACAAAAAGGAAACCCCTCTCCACCTCCTGTCAGAACTCTCCCACTCTCAGAGAATGCTCCCTCTCACTTGGGTTGCTGGTGGGACTCAGGGTATATCGGTGGGCAACTAGGTAAATCAGACTTCCTCAGCAGTTTTGCGTCTCCCTTCAGCCTGGTGCTGCTTCAAGCCAGCTATTTTGCTCCCCAAAGCTGCAAGAGGGTCCAGGCAACCAAACCCATAGAAAGGAAACGCCTCTCGGTCTTCCGCCAGGACCCTCCCACTCTAGGAGAATCCTCCCTCTCACCTGGTTGCCAGCAGGAGTCAGGACTCATCCTAGCCTTTTCCCTGAGGGTGGGTTCAGCCATCCATGTCTACTCCCACAGCTGGGGAAAAACTCATGATTCTTTTCTGAGCAATCCACCTCACCATCCAGCTCCCTCTAGATCAATGTCCCCAAGGTTCTCACTCCGTGGGCCCCTAGAACAGACCACTCAAGCAAGATCCTGTCCCCAATCAGCCATCCTCCAAGAGTGAAATGGTGAGTGCCCACCTAAACTGATGCCATCCTGCCTCTCTCTTAATTTCTTTTAATGTTTATTCAAAACCTGATTCTTTTTAAACAAGATTTATTCATTTCAAAATAGATTATTGTATTTTGATTGTATTTGGATCACTCCACTACAAAATATATCTCGCATAAAAGCCGGATTTTTTACCATGTGCCTAATTACATATCCCTTGGTGTTTATTTACAATGACATATGAATTTGGTTAAATATACAAGTTGTAGTATGAAATAATTCTCTCAGCTTTTAGAGATTATATAAAACAGTAGTTCATTAGTATTTCAAAGAAAAGAGAAATAAAACATTTTAAATTTCCCAGTAAACTATTAATTATGCTACTTCAATTGGGAAAAATTAAATTTATTTTAATTGAGGAAATGAAATAACTATATTGATTGAACTTATTGTATGTATTAACAAAATCATTACAAACTTTAAATGCTTTGGTACCTAGGAAAGCATATATATTTGATTAATTGAAACTAAAGATTTTCATCAGGCATTGTCATACAAATGCTACAAGAGGATAATAAGAACTCCCAATATTTTGATTAAAATTCTGGTGATCATATTGTTCCTAAAAATTCTGGGAATACACTTATTTGTGGAACAAGAGAGAAAGAGAATAGTGTTGGAATTAGATGAAACAACAATCAGAATAATTTTTTAATGAAGCACTATTGGTCTACAGCTATACTGAATCCAAACATAACTGAATTGTATATAGATGGATACTTTGCCCTGCATTCAAATAGATACACAACTCACACCATATGCGACAGCACACAAGAAATGCATCTCTCATTTTGTATATACCTATTTAAAATCAAAAGTAAAGTTCATGTATAAATAAGTGTATTTTGCACCTTATGAAAAATATTTTAAAATTATATATATCTTAGATATCTATTAAAACTTTATTTTATGTGCAGCATGATTAAAAATTGATCATTGTAAACCTGAGAAACATTATAATAAGAAAAATATATTTCTGCCTTATTTGGGAGTTAAGATTATATGTGACTGGATTAGTTTTTATGACTATTTCCCACTGTTTCTTCCATTACAAGACACCATATATTTAATTTGGAAAACTGCTACTCACTAATTCTAGAAGAGAAATATTCATACAAATTCTTCTATATTTCTAAAAGAGTCTCAAAAAGCCTGGAGAATTTAGAAAGTGTTAAATTCTCTAGGAAATCAATCATCTACTGCAGCTGTCCTTAGTCACACTGCAGTACTTTTTCCCCTGACTACTAGCAGTGGTAAACACTCTTCTCGTTTGCTTATATGAAATGGAAAGACAGTTTGCTCCCCTATGAAAATAAAGAACAACTCTATATAACTACAAATTTAAAGGGAGCCTCCTGTGGGGATTTTACCTCTGGCTTAGTGGTTCTCAAGGTGTGTTGCCTTGACCAGCAACATCAGAATTCTGAGGAGCTTGTTACAAGTGTAAGTTCTTGAGTCTCACGGAAATTGGTTGAATCAGAAACTCTGTGAGGGGTATCTGGCAATCTGTGTTTCAACAAATAATCCAGGTGATTCTGATGCCCAGTAAAGTTGAAAACCTACTATTACTGATGACTGTGACCAATCATAGGCTGGTGTAAATGGAAGCAGCATCTAGATACTTGCTTATGTGTGTATGTGGGGTATAGGATTTAAAGATGAACTTGCCAATTTGCACCAAATGTTTTAGATTTTTAACTAATTACTAGCAGAAGTGTATTTTAATGGCTGGAAGCACACCAGACCACAACCCCCCTTTAAAAAAATTGGTTTCTCATACTGCCTTTTACATTCCCACAGCTTGGGCATGTGTCTTGCTTTGACAAATAGGAAATAAGCAAATGTGCTGCAAGCAGAAAATTGAAAATGCTTGTGCTTTTGGAAGCTGAACACCATGTAAAGAAGCCCAAGCTGGCCTGCTGGAGGATGAACAATCAAGTAGCCATCGCCTAACAAATGCCAGGCATAAGAATGAAGCCATCCTAGATCATCTTTGCTAGATGACTCACCAGTTTTACCACTGATGTAAGAGAGGATACTGAAAAATAAACACACTGGCCAAAACTAAATGAAATACCTAGCCAGACCACAGACTTTTGAAGTTGTTATTTTAAGTGGCTAAGTCAGGTGATTTGTTGTGCAGTAAAAGCTAATTGATAGACGTATCACCTAGTAAAATGAAAAAAAGAAATGTTAATATGGATAATTTTTAAGTATTTTGATTATAAAAGAACTTTTGTTTGTTTATGTTCTTTGAGATTTTTACATTATTTAAAGAAGTAAAACATTATTTAAATATAAAATATAACTTTATTTGACAGTTATACATTTTACTCTTATAAATGTATCCAGAAGATTTTCAAGTTTCAAAAATACAAAATTACATTTTAAAATGGGAGCTATATATACATATATCAAATTCAGAAAACAGCAGTTAAAGTGTTTAAGCACAGTTAGCCAACCTTTAGATCAAATGAACCCTCCTGAATCTCTCATTCATTAACTATTAGGGAAACTTCTCTTGTGATGGACATTTTCATTCAAGAGCTTCTGAGTAATCACTTTTTTCAAGTCAAGACTTTCATAGGGAATGTTTTTCTTCCATTCTCTCTCCACTCACAAATTTCAAGGGGCCTCCTTCCAATAGATTCTTCTCCCACCACTAAGACATGCAAAGTATAGCAAAATATTGCTATCAATTATTTATTCCTAAAGTATTGATGCATCTTATATATACTCCACTTTTCTATTATTCTCTCATGTTTTATCTTTCCAACAAGTTTAGAAATTCTGCAAAGTGAGAATTATACTTTCAGCTTCTTTTATATATCTCACTCTGGCTTGTAGTGTTTACTGCCTATATATTAGCTGGTACATTATACATACATTACGATTATTGCTACACAATTGTATAAGTGGTAACCACACAAGAATTTGTTGACATGGATGCAAGAATATTAATAATGTCCACACATAATTATAACATTTTAATTATTATACTCAGCCAATAAAAAGATATAGAAATTAATTCATATAGAGATATGAGGTATAAATCTCATTTTAGATCAGAATTTTCTGATCTAAAATGTGAAATAAATGAGAAAAATGTAATTTTATTAAATGGTTAAATTCAAAGTTAATTTATTTATACTAGAAGCATAGCTAAAATTATAGCCTTGTCAATGAAATAGATACAAAAATTTGGGTCTTTTGAAAATAAAATTAGAGTTAAAGTTACATCTCAAGTTAATGTATTTGAGAGTATGTTTAATTACCTTAAGAATGAAACCATTTTTCTTTCCCCAATGTAATACATTGTATTATAGAGAAAATATCTACATTGTCTCTCTAGTTTGGTTGCTACAAACCAAGTAAAAGTAAATTATAAAGCTAACCAAATTCTGCAATTACTAAATGCCTCTTTATCTGCCTTGAAATGGGATACATTTGAAATATAGCCTAATTCTGAAAACAGATATATAGTTTTTAATGTGCTTGAATTTTATAGGAGTGTTTCAGTATTGGAGGGTTTACATAATGATAAAGATAAGGACCTATATTGACACAAATAAAATTGCATTATTTTTTCAGTTTTATAAACTATACAGCCACTCTAAACATTTAATAAATAATCTTAGAAATAAATGTATTTAGAATTTAAAGACCATTTAAATGATTCTGTATCATGTTGAATAAAAATATCTATCCCATTTAAGTATTATAGTTCAATGAAAAGGGAATGTTATAAAACAACTTATTTCTAAAAGTTCTTTAATTTTCTATGAGACACTGAGGTTTCAATTCTGTATTTTCAACATTTCTTTGGTAATATATGGATCAGACACTTGCCTATTTCTTTAGATATTTTTCATTGGTTTTACACCAGGTAACATAATTTTTCCAGTGATTTTGGAGAATTTTCCTCAGTTACATTAATGCTTTTAGACATCAAGTACTAATATTCATTTGAATTTGTTGGGAAACCAGGTTTTATATATTAGAATTTCACTGTATTGTTGAAATGTGTTGCTCTTTAGGAACTGTTTCTCATTAAAGCATTCTTGTTTTAGAGTAAAAAGTCAGTAACAGATATGATTTTCTTGTATCCATATGCTCAATTTTATTCTGAATAAGGGTATTTTTGAAATTGTCAAACATTAAAGCTTTAAGGGCACTTAAAAACACTATAGTTTGAAAACATCTGAGAAGAGGTTAGACATTTTTAAAAAATCTTTAGGTAGCTTTATTTTAAATTCCAAAAGCAATTCTATCACTTACATTTGAAACATTAAAGTTGAATTTGAATTTAATATCTATCAATTTTTATTTAGTTCACAAAAAGATAACTATTCTTGGGCCAAAATTTCCAAAATTCACAGTTACAAAAAGTGAAAACAAAATAAAAAATGTGTTATTTAAATCTTTGTATTTCTTAAAAGGTGTCATGAAAGATTTCATATCTGTATTAGTCAGAGTTCTCTAGGGAAAGAGAACCAACAGGAGATATCTGTAAATAGGATGAGATTTTGTAAAATTGTTTCACGGAACTGTGTGGATGCACAAGTCCAAATTCCATAGGGCAGGCTACAAGCAAGGGACTCTGATGAAGGCCCTTGTTGAATTCCCCAGGAGACACTGGCTATCTGAAATAGAGATGGGAATTCTCTCTCTGAATGCTGAAATCATTTCTCCTTTTAAGCCCTACAATGGATTGGATGAGACATCACTCACTACTGATGGTAATCTCCTTAGCTGCTATCCCTGCAATCAACTCAGTGATGATTAAAGTCCATGAAATGACTTTGTATTACAATCAGCCCAGTGCTTGCTTGTCCAAACAACTAGGCACCATTATGTGGCCAAGTTGACACATTAGCCTGACCATCACAGGCCAGCCCTTGTCAACTTGATAGCCATACACATCACTTTAAACCATACTTAGCCTCTAAATAAAAACATTAACAGTCCTATGTATATATATATATTTTCACCTAACAATACTCAACTGCCCTACATACACCCAGAAATGCACTAAATCCCTCCAGAGTAGGGTGCAAGTCCTTGGGTAATATTCACTCTTAATCTCGACATCTTTAAATACTATGACATGAAGCTAATACAAATTATGTCATATGATAAGGGGAAAGGATAGGGGAGAAAATAATATTGGTTTTATGTATATATACAAGCATACTCATAACAAAACAAGGAGGAAATATTCATGACAATTACAGTCCTCGTTCTGTAGCTGATTATGTGGTTGAAGTTTGTATTTATTACTACCTTCTTCCACTACCTATTCCATGTTCCCTTTATGCTCAGCAAATACTTCAGGTGGTCATAGTTCTTTGCCGTTGAAGTGACCCAAACTTTCATTCTTGAAGATTCTGAGCCATTGTTAGTCCTGCTTGGATTGTGTTGTTTCAATTTTCCATTGACTTTATTCACATGGCATGATAATACTAAGAGACACTCTAGGGGATCTCCTGTATTCCAGGCAAACTCTTCTTTACCTCCATTATGTAGATGTAGTTCTATTTTCCCCCGATAGTCAGGATCAATTACCCCAGCCAGTACAGTAATTCCCTTCTTTGCCTGTTGATTCACAGGTGAGAGGAGTCCAAAGTGGCCAGGTGGCAGTCACTTCTCAGTTCAATGGAATAATAGTTGTATTCCCTGTGGAAGCACTCCTCCTTTTGGAACTAAGACCTGTAGACCAGCAGAGCTTAAGACTGCAGGGAGAGGAAGCAAAAATTTTTCAAGTGAATCACTAGGGTAATAGTGAGAAGTGCCACTCTCATTTCTACCCCTTAATTCCTGGACCCATGATCCTGGCCATGGGATAAACAGCACCTAGAGGGGACACTGGTTTAGAGCACACACAGCCTTTGAAGAATGTTGCCCCAACCCTGCAAGGTGTTGCTACCTAGTTGGTGCAGTAATTGAGTCTTCAGAAGGCCATTCCATAGTTCTATCAATCCACTTGCTTCAGGATAATGGGGAACATGGTAAGACCAGTGAGTTCCATGAGCATGTGCCCATTCCCACACATCATTTGCTGTGAAGTGGGCTCCTTGAGGAGAAGCAATGTTGTGTGGAATACATGGCAGTGGATAAGACATTAAATAAGTTCACAGATGGTAGTTTTGGAAGAAGCATTGCATGTAGGGAAGGCAAATCCATATCCAAAGTATGTGTCTATTTCAGTTAGAACAAATCATTGTATCTTCCATAGGGGAAGTGGTCCATTTCCATCACTACTGTCCTTCAGGGATGTCCCAGAAATGGACTGCATTGCTGCAGCTGTCCACTTTCTGGTGTACCTGCATATCATGCAGAACCACCTGTAAACAAGGCCTAAGTTTTCTCTTCCTCAGTCAACTGATAATAAGGAACTCCTCAAAAAGCCATAGCTGTGGGCTAGGAAAGAGAAATTAATGTGACCATGGGCATTTGGACCACTTCCTAATGTAACTTATTTGTGCCTCCAGGATCTGCTTGAGCCCTATCTCATATATATCACTTCCTGTTTATGATGGAGTGCTGCTGTACACATACAGCTTTATATTTTGGTGGGTCAGACAATATCCAGCTCATGATAGGCAACTCAGATCTCATGGTAACTTAGTGACCCATGGTTAAGCATTCAGTCTTTACTAAGGCCCAGTAGCAGGCCAAAAGTTGTTTCTCAAAAGGAGAGTAGTTATTTGAAGAGGATGGCAGGGCTTTGCTCCAAAATTCCAAGGGTCTGCATTGTGATTTTCCCATAGGGGCCTGCCAAAGGCTCCAAATGTCATTCACTTTGCCACTGACACTTCCAGCATGATTGGATCTTCTGGATCATATGGCCCAAGTAGTAGTGCAGCTTGCACATCAGCTCGGACTTGTCACAGAAACTTGTCTTGGTCCGGACTCAAAACTAGCAGCTTTTTTAGTTACTTGGTAAAAAGATCTGTGTAGAACACCCAAACGAGGACTACATTGTCTCCAAAATCCAAAGAGGTGGACTAAGCGCTGTGTCTCTTTTATGACTGTAGGAGGGGCCAGATACAACAGATTATATTTTACTTTAGAAGGGATATTTCGACATGTCCCACACCACTGGACACTGAAGATTTCAACGAGGTGGAAGGCCCTTGTACTTTTGTTGTACTTATCTCCTATCCTCTCTTACACAAATGCCCTACTAGTAAGTGTGGAGTAATTTCTACTTCTTGCTCACTAGGTCAAATCAGCACGATATCATCAATATAATGGACAAGTGTGATGTCTTATGGAAGGGAAAGGCGATCAAG
This sequence comes from Tolypeutes matacus, assembly GCA_026826555.1. Classification (NCBI taxonomy): domain Eukaryota; kingdom Metazoa; phylum Chordata; class Mammalia; order Cingulata; family Chlamyphoridae; genus Tolypeutes; species Tolypeutes matacus. Next base: position 36,182,193 of record JAKSZT010054304.1, on the reverse strand, counting down.
GTCCCTGTGAAAAATATTATAACATAGGCTTGGAGAGTTGTTATACCCTTGAGTTAGGACAGTGAAAGTATATTGTTGGCCCCACCCCATTTTCAAACCCCATGTTTGAAACAATATGAAGTAGAATTACATAAAAACAAAGAAGATTTACCAAGGAAAAGTGTATAGAGAATACAAATAAGCAAACTGTCATTACAAATATATTGAACTGGTCTGTCAGGGAATGATAGATTTTTAAAATCGTTTCAACAACTAAGCTGCAATTTCTTTGTGAAGATTTTGCAATAAAATTCTGTTACCCTGTGGTTAATTTTAGAAGAAATGCCTCTTCTTGACTGAGTATCAACAGGCAGTTTGACATCAAACTTTATTTTAAAGCATTACTGAACATACATTTAAGGTCCTTTCATGTCTTTCATTGCTTCCTAGTTCATTTCTTTTTATTGCAGAATTAATATTCCACTGTATAGATGTGTCAGTTTATCCATTCACCTACTGACCATCTTCATTCCCTCCAGTTCTTGGTAATTATGAATAAAGCTGTATTTTGTATGTATATAAATTTGAAAATCCCTTGGATATAATCTAGAAGTACAATTGTTGGATCATGAGGCAAACTTACGTTTAGGGTTGTAAGAAACTGCCAAAACTGTAGCTGGACCATTTTACATTTCCACTACCAGTGAATGAGAGTTACTTTCATCTTCCATAGGGGAAGTGGTCCAATTTCCATCACTACTGTCCTTCAGGGATGTCCACCTCCTTGTCAGCATTTGATGTTGTCAGTGTTTTGGATTTTAGGTATTCTAAGAAGTATATAATGGCATCTCTTTGTTTTAATTTGCAGTTTCCTAATGACATGTGATGTGCATCATTTCATATGCTTTTTTGTTGTCGTGTATTTTTGGTGAGATATCCAGATTGTTTGACTCTTTATAACTATGATTTTATTTTTTTCTAATAACTGAGATTTAAGAGTTCTTTGTATATTTTGGATACAAGTCCTTTTTCTGATATGTCCTTTGCAAATATATTTCTAGGTCTGTGCCTTACCTTTTCATTCTATACACAGTATTTTATGGAGCAGAATTTTAATGATAAAAAGTCAATCCTATCAATTTTTCTTTCACAGATTTTAATTTGATGTTTCTAAAAATTAATTGCTACACCCAAATTCACCTAAATTTTCTCATATATTTTTTTCTATTCTAGAAGTTTTGTATTTTATATTTAAGTCTATGATCATTTTGAGTTAATTTTTATAAAAGGTGAAGATCCAGGTTGTAGTTCTCTATATTTTTTGCACATGAATATTTAATTGTTTCAACAACATTTTTGAAAATCTAGTTTTTCTACCAAGTTGTGTATGATAAGACATGGAAAGACAATAGATATACAAGACAAAGAGTAAACAATAGTAGGCTTTCTATATTAATATCAGATGAAATATACATTAAGAGAAATACTGTTATTCATGTAAAGAGGAATCATTCATAATGATAAAATGATTACTATATTAAAAACATGACAGTTGTAAACATGTATGTTATAATAAAAAAACCCTCAAGTGCATTAAATAAAACTTGATATGGCCAAAGAGAGAAATAGAGAACCTGTAAATATGGTATTAAAATTAAACACTATTTTCTCATCAATTCATAGAAAAATTAGACAAAAATCACTAAAGACAGAAAAGATTTAAATAGCATGATTAACATGAACACTAATCTAATTGACAATAATAGAATGGGATATTAAACAAGTGTGGAATACATATTCTTTTCAAATGCACATGGCATATTTATCAACATATACTTGATGCTAGGTAATTTTTAAAAGTAGCAGTAAATATAAAATAATTGAAATTTTATAAGGTGGGTTCCACTTACAACTGAATGAATAAGAAACCAACACTAAAATAAATAGCTAGAAAAAAACATGTAAAATATATATCAACAAAGGAAATTTTGACTTGATCTTTCAGAGTATTATAAAATATTAAGATTATCATAAAACAGGAAATAACTTTGTGTCAAAACAATGAATGCAACCTTGCCATTACATCACTGAAGTAAGAAAGAGTTCTTATGCATTGTAAAATAAAACTATAATGATTACCAGTAATAGAGATTTTTATATTGAATAAATTGACTAATTGCTGGTATATATTAATCACTCAGTATATATTTCTAAATATTTAGTATGGAAAATTTTATACATCACAAAAGTAAAGAGAATCAAAGAATGAATTTCTTGAAGCACTCATCTAGTTTTTACAATTATCAATATCTCTTCCAAATTGTTTTACATATATCCAAACCAACAACATGACAGAATTATTTTAGAATAAATTTCAGTCATCACATTATTCTATGCCAAATACTTCACTATGTGTCTGTAAGAAATAAGAACTCATTTTTTTTCCACATATGACATTATCACACTTAAAAAAAAATTTTTATATACTTAATAACAACTTACCATTGTAATATGTATCTAACATTGAAGCTATTTCATAATTATGACAATGTAAATATTATTTATAAATTATACAAGTACATTTATTCAATTATTTTTCTTATTGCACAAATTTTCTTTCCTGTTAAAGTTAATATTTGCTTTTTTATTTCTTATTTTTGTAACTTTACCCCAATCTAGCCCTGTTTCAAATTTAGCTAATTATTTTAAAATTATCTTTTACATATTAGATTTCTTCATATTAGGGTTCAAATAAGTTCAACACATTGAATTGGGTAGGTAAATATCTTGAACCTTTTATAAGCTGTAGATACTAAAAATATTAATTTCCTTTTTCCTTTTGCTTGCAAATTATCTTTTGAAGAAACTGTATAATTTATACTGCAGAAGATCCCATACTTTGAATTTAGCTGCTTGCATCCCTATGATTGCATTCCTGGTTTCTCCTTCATGGTGTTATATCTTCTGTATGTCTTGCAAAGAGATATTTATATCTAAAGGTTTGATAAATTTTTGGGGGATCTCATATTAAATGCTATATAATTATTATTATACTACTTAGAATATTTGATATCCATTTTGCAATTTTAAAATTAATCAGGTTGGGACAATATAAGCATCTGAAAATTTAGTGATAGCATTAAATTGAATCACACCAAATATATTCAAATCCATGAGTCTATAATAATGGGAAGAAAGAGAAAACCTCATTGGTCAATCTTAATGGTTGCGAGGCACCAACTCATTATTCTGAAAATTTTAATTACTTTTCAAAATACAAAGGCTACCTCTATATCCTCCACTCATACACTCTCACTTTTCTAATTTAATTCTCATTATTTTCAAAGTTAAACATGTTCAGAATTTAAAAAGTCAGGTTATAAAAGGATTATAACTGTAAAACACTAGTTCTTTGTCTTACCACTGCCCACCCTGCTGATTTACCATTCCCCAGAGCAAACACTTTCAACTATTTTAGCTATATCTTCCAAGTTCACCTTGGCATTTCAAAATAATGTTAACTGTAGTGCTTTTGATCTTTCAATATTAAATAATATATCTTGACTTTCTACTAGAGAAAATGAAAATTTAACTCTCATAGACTTTCTCCCCCATCCTGCACATATAATTCTCTTTCCCAGACTATCATTGTAAACACATAATTATTACTGTTTTCTGAAATTCTCAATATTGTGCTTTATGTAACAGTTCTGTCCGTTTAGGAGGGCTGGCTTCTTCTTTTTTTGAACCTGGATAATTAGGCTATTCAGTTCTGGAAATTTCGTTGATTTATTTATTTGCCAATTTCTTCTTTCCATTTTCTCTGTAACTTGTGTTGAATAGTCCTGGTTGAAATCTATAATATAAATTGTTATTTGTGGTGGAAAAAATTCTTTCTAACATCACTTAGTTGGAAGAACCTGGAAGAAAATGAACTAAAGCCCCAATTTCATTGCATTTTATTATTCTAGGTATTTTACCTTCTCTGATGTTCTGAAATGTGTCTGACTGTGGTCCTCGAGCAAGGACAAAATTTGTCTCAATAGTGAGATTATTGGAGAGTGGTGACGAAAAAGTGGGCTTAATGCCAGAACCTACATCATAATGGAGAAAACTGGTCTGAAACACAAATACACACACAATTCCTCCTAGCCCAGTCATATGAGCACAGTGAGTATGCTTGAGGGACAATGCCTCAGATTTTGCAAATTAGAACCTGACTTAGATGTGAAGTATATATGGCTGTGACTGACAATGAAGCGATAAAGTCACCCTCTAGAAACATGAGGTATCTAGTTCTTTTGGTAGTTGAGCTCTTAACATGAGACATTCAAGACTGTGATAGATTAAGGTGAAGAACTATTACAGGTCCTACAGAATTGACTAAAATCTTCCACCAGCTGATTAAAATTTGTCTTCCCCCGTCTTTGTGTAACAGGGAATTAACAGTCAGAATACAGATGACATCATTTTAATAATAACAGCAAAAATAAACTACTTGAAAGAAGGTAGTAAAACTTCAAATCATGAATGGGGAAAAAAAAATCACTGTAAAGCTGAATTCTCCAGTATGGGTGAATTATTAGAAATACTTGCACCTGGCCAATAAGGAAAGAAATCCTGTGTTTCTATGATTTAAAAAATAATAAACAGAATGTGGTTTGGAAGATAGAATTTGAAGTTGAAGAATCCATTACCATTAAAGTTTAGGGTTGAGCACAGAAAGTATATCAGAGCTAAATATGATAATTACAAGATTATCCTTACAGAGGTAAGAGCTGAAGTCAAATGAGTGAATCAAATATTTGAAAGCAAATGTATCAAGTTATTAAAAATAGTTCTTTGCCCTTTTCTCCAAATTTAAAACATGTTGAATGATTTCAAAATTCCCAAATATTCTCTCCACTTACACAATATTGTTTGCCTTTGCATTCTTTAATCTCTGTAAATAGAGGGAATTTAGTTTTAGAAAAAATAATTAGATAAAAATATCAGAATAATTTGCTAACCAACGGGTTGAAACTCAATATTGCTTGATTCCAATCAGTGTTACAATTTTGTATGAAAATATTTATAAAAAGAAATAAGTAGAATTGAAAAAAAAAACATGTCACATATATTTTATTTAAAATAAATATTTATATATAATTCACGTCAAAATCTACATGTAACATCTATGTTAATATATCCTATTTTCTGAAAAAATATTAAGTAAACATATTTTTGAATTGTTTATAATTATATAATCTAGTCCCAAAGTTATAACAATGTATACCATATTTTACTTTTATATTTAAATTTGAGATTTACTATTGAATGGTAATATGAAGCATGACAACATCAGTCAGAGAATCATCAAATATTACAGCCATATACAAGCACCACAGCAAGTTACAGAGTTTATAAAATGAAATTAGTACTATAAAGTATCATCATGTGCTTTTTGAAGACATATTCTTAGAAATTGTATTAAACTAATTAACATTTTCCTGCTCTTACCAGTTGCTACTATCTGGGTCTTTCATAGTCCATCAACATTGTTAGGAATTCCAGCTTCATAGATATCAGTGCCAGAACTGAGTTCTTTCATGTAAAATGAACACTAAAATCTTACATGGTTAATAGGGGCAGAGTGGAAGTTATATAAAGAAAGGGTTTTAACAAGCAAAAGAATGGAGTTGGACAAATTAACCCAAAATAGATGGTAGGGCTAAATATAAAATATAAAGTCTTAAGAGAAAAAAAATAGAAGTAAATCTTCGTGACTTTGGTTTAGGCAATGGTTCCTTACACACAATATTGAAAGGACAAACAACAATAATGAATTATATACATAAACCGGGAAAAACATAAATAAATAGGATTTCATCCAAATAAAAATATTCTTGTCTTTCAAAGGACACCATCAAGAAGATAAAAATATATCCACAGAATGGGAAAAAAATATTTGCAAATTATGAATCTAATAAAAGAATTATATACAGAATATATAAAGAACCCTTACATTCAACTACAAAAAAAAAAAAAAAAACACATTTAAAAATGAGCAAATGATTTAAATACACATTTCTCCATGGACAATATATAAAGTTCCAATAAACACATAAAAAGACCCTTAGTGTCATTAGTCATTAGAGAAATGCAAATCAAAACCACAACAAAATACCACTTTAAACACTCTAAATTGGCTACAATAAAAAAGACAAGCAATAATGAGTGTTGGCAAGAATGTGAAAAAAAATTGAATACTCAAATTTCTGCTGGAATTTAAAAATGGTGCATCCTCTTTGGAAAGCATTCTGCAAGAGCAATCATCATTCTTTTAAATTTTTTCTTGTTATGGTTTCCCTGCCTCAGTTAATGACACACTATTCACACCCTTTCCCAAACTAGAAGTCTAAGAGCCAAAGTGTCATACTATATTCTTTTTTCCTTCATTCCACTATTGCCAAATACCACAAACTTTTATTTTCTGTTTAACTAGTCTCTCTCTCCCTTTCTTCTTTCCTTACCCTAGTTCAGGTTTCAAGAACTTTTCACACTCAAATCTTTTTTTTTAACTTGCCTTTAACGTGATCTTATTAAAACCAAATTCTGACATGTGGTCATGTGGGTGTGAACCCATTTGTAAATAGGACCCTTGAAGATGTTATTAATTAAGGTGTGCCCAAACTTATGACGCTGGCTCTTAAACTTATATAGCTGAAGTTTTTATAAGCAAAGGAAATTGGACACAGAAAAGGAATCCATGGGGAGCAGCCAGAAGTTGAAAGTGAATGGAACTCAGAAGAGAAAGAAGACGCTGCCATATACATTGCCATGAGACAGGAAAGCCAAGACTGTCAGTACCAGAATACCACAGTCTTCATGGAGAAAGCATTGTCTTGCTGATGCCTCGATTTTGGATTTCACCTAGCCTCAAATCCATAAGCCTATAAATTCTTGTTGTTTAAGCCACCCCATCATTTGGCATTTGTTTTATTAAACAGGAAAATAATAAAAGTGGCAAGCCATTGTTCCATGCTTTAAAATCCATATTTTTGTTCATATTATTCCTGTGCCTGGAATACTTTTCCTGCTTAAATTCTCAGTAACCACCTCAGGCATCTTCTCATGGAAATATTCCTGGAGTGTTTTTCCAAATGCCTTTCATCTTTTCACCATAACTTCTGTCTTCATATTCCTGGATACTGAACAAGACTGTTTTCCCTTCTCTTGACTAAGCCACCAAATTATTTGGTATGGGCCTTAACCCTCCTTCTCCCTTGTCCTCACTACTTTCAAATTTATCTTGCAGCTGTGGGACTGCAGAGAACAATTTAGACAACAGAAAAAATAATAATAATAATGAGGACAACCAGACCCTGTTGTACATTGAAATTATATCAGTGATATTACTCTTGAATCCCCAAAGCATTGTAAACATGTTGCCCACAATTAGAATGTAAATGAATTGAGAAAAGCAAATTTTTATAACAAGTGACATTTGTGTGACTAGATGTTATGGGCTCATTTCATATCTGCTAAAGGGTTGCTTCCTTGATAAGAACATCACCAACCAAACACTGAGGCATAAAAACCCAGTGCAGACACCACTCCAGTGAGCATCAGGTAAACGGTGACACCAGCTCCAGTACCTGTGCTGTACTGTGAGACTTGCTGTCACCCTTTCCACCACACTGTCATCAATGCCTCCTGCTGATGGCTTCAGACCCTCAGCTGATGCCACATTGGAATTGCTCCCAAGACCTCCCATTAAAAGTACCTGCCAGCCTCGTGTTGACCTAAGGTTGATGGACTTTACTCTGATATCATCCACCTTAAATATATTGTCTACCCTTGACCTAGGAATTGCATATTGGTTGTACATGCAACTTACAATTAAGCAAACCGATAAATTGCATTGAGTATCCAAACTATAGTTGTGCCAAATCTGCTTTAGATTTGTCAGGCCACTTTCTGATAATCTTATGATACTTATGTGACAGACCCTAATTATTGCAAGTATCAAACATGCCCAAATATTCCCCTCACTTCTCTCTCTTACCCTGCCACCCAAGCATCTTAGAGGTTCCTAATTGGGTAGTTTCTTTTCACCTTTCTTCTTTCTCCAACTCTAACAGGTTCCAGGCAGCCTAATTACCATAAAGAAAAGCAGTGCTAACCAGGTGTTCTAATGGCAACCTCAGTGAATCACTTGCCCATCCCTATGATCAATGCCCCGTGCTATCTTTCAGTGTTTTCCTCTAACCCACTTCCAGCTCTTAAAAAGCTTGCTGTCCTTTATTTCAATGGAGTAAAATTCTACTCTCTCTCAAATCAGCCCCTGAATAAAGCAATCCTTGCATGCTTAACATTGTTCTTTGCAGTTTTTACTTTGATATTGCTATGACAGCACACAGTCGGTTGGCTTGAATAACAGTAATTTATTAACTCATGGCTTTGAGGTTAAAGTCCTCTACTGAGGCATAAGCAGTCTATGCTTTCTACCCAATATCTATAACATTCTGGTGCTGGCTGCAGGCGATCCTTGAGGCTCCTTGGCCTGCAACCCTGCAGTAGGTCATACAATAATGCCTTCTCCTTCTTGTTCCACTGACTTCCAGTTTCCTATTCCTCCCTGCGTCTTTCTCTTTTAAGGCCTCCACTAATCCAGATTAAGATCCACTCTCCTTCAGGTAGGCCACACTTTAACTAAAAATATCATCTCCAGGAAGTCTTATTTACAATGGGTTCACACCCACAGAGATTTGTGTTAAGAATAAGAATATGTCTAATTTGGGCTACATGATTCAACTAACCACAACCCCTCTGGAAATATTTTTATTATCATTGCCATCATCATATTATATTGAAATTACATGTTTCACACGTCTTTGTGTTCCCTCTCTACATCATAATATGAGTTCAAGAGCTTCACCATTTAGCATAAAATTTAGCAGTAAGCACACATCCGCTAGATAACTGTTGAAATAGCCTGAAATTAGTTCAGGCCTCTTATTTCATAGATCAGCACCTTGTGATCCAAGATTTCACAGTGAAGTAAAATACAAAAAACAGTGAGAACCCAAGTTTCTGTATTACCAGTATCTATTGTGATGAACTTAAAATATCACAATAAAGATTATATATCTTATAGCAAACTTAATAGTTTTTGAGCAGGACAGAAACATCATTAAATCCATGTTTTGGAAAGTTATTTTGTAAGTACTGAGCTGAATGCATGGCAAATAGTAGAAATTGTTGATGAAAAACAGAAGCAATTGCAATAGTTCAATACATGATGACTTGATCTATTACATGATATACTAGAAAATAGAGTTTTTATTTAAATTTTATGGATATTTCTATATTTACAACTCCTCATTTCGTAATAGTTGGTTTTCTTCAGTAGAATAACAATCATTTTTTGATACCATATTTTAAGCATATTTATATAATACCATTTAAATTACTGATAATTATCAATATAAAATATATGTTTATTTATATTATCATAATAAATGTATCAATTAAAAGTTAGTAAATTAAAAAGCTGGTAAACATATTATATTTAGAAATATTAATTGTTTTCAATCAGTATTTAGCTGCTTGAACTCATCCATTATTAACTTTATAAATTAGTATAAATCATTGTTTCTGAATGAAATGAACTTCACATTTTGCAAAGAATCATTTAGTTGACAAATTCGTTTTTTCCTTATGGTGATTTTTTGTTACTTTGTTGAAAAACTTTATCAAGAACTTGCACTGGATGGGTTTTTTTTTTTTTTTTTTTTACCTTAATCTTAAGATAAATTGACATTACTTGAAAAATTGGCATCAAATATGTTGATACAAATATGTTCACATGTTTAATGTAAGTGTTCAGTATACTTTATCCGCATGTGAAAAATCAACATAAATTCAAAGGAAGCTGATTTATGACTCATTAATAGCACAAGGCTTATAATTATTTCATGAAGAAAAATTACCTAGCTTCTATATTTGCATATATCAATGATTGCGTATTTTGGGTAAGGCTAAAACTTTGAGTACATTTTTGATCTATTTAAGAGACATGTTAATCATTCAGCTATTAAAGCAAATTTAACAGAATCTAACCATTGAAACAAATTAAAATAAGCAAAAAAATGTGTCAAAGGTATAAATGTAAAAAAAAAATCAAACCACAATTATGCTTATAGTCTTCCTGAATGAATTATTTTATAAGCTGAGAATGGCAGTGCTTCCTAACTGTGACACAATATCCAGGATCCATAAATAATGGAAAATTTATGTATATAAAAATAAAAACTTAGATATTTCAAATAACATCATTTCTAATTTTAAATACAAATATGAGAAAATTATTTGTGAGAGAAAAATCTTCATAGTATTTGTCAATTCAGAGAAAATGACACTTCATTCCCAGTAGCGTCTCAAACTCTCAAGATATTATCTCCAATGCAGTTTCTTATTGTATCTTCAATAAATCTTTCCACCATTCCAAAATCAGGTGTTTCTGAAAGATAGAGTATATTTTATGGTCAGAAATCACATGGCCAGTAGATCAATAGCTTACCTTTTTTTTTTTTTTTTTTTTTTTACTGTAGAGTGATTTTTACTTATTCAGAGCAATTTTCTGTAGACTATTTTGACAATTTATTAGTTATTCATTAAGTGTATGGATGGTAGTACTAAAAGAAGTATGCCAGTAGGAGAATGCATATCAAAAGTGTAGAATGACTATCTAATTCAGTATAGATGAATTGTTGTCTTCATCATCGTGGAATGAGTTCAGATTTTATCAATCTGCTTTTTTATTTTATTTTATTTTTTCATTTTAAGGAGGTACTGGGTATTGAACTCAGGGCCTTGTACATGGGAAGCAGGCACTCATCCACTGAGCTACATCTGCTCCTCTCAATCTGCTTTTACCATACTGAATAATCAAGTTTACTACTTTTCAGGAATTTGAAACTTGGTAAAAATATGTCTATTTTTTTTAGCTCATACCGAGCAGCCACACTTACCTAGTATTCACTGATCCTTCTGATGAACTTTACATGGCACAGAAATATGACCTTTACCTGAGGATATTTTGAGTGCTAAAATCTACTCTCTTCTGCCTCAGATCTCCTTATCACCAATTCTCCTGTCTTGTTCCCCACAAAAACCTGAACTTTGGTGACACTATTAGCTATTCCCCTTGATAAATGTTGAAAATTACCTCAAACCACATCTTCTTCCATCAATTATAGACAATAAGATACAAAACAACTTTTCCCAGTGGAAACATACACCTTTTCCAGTCATTCATGGGCATCCTGTGCAATGATCTAGTGGCTCAAAAGTGCTATTAGGGCCCTGCCAGGGAGTCATGTGGAGCCATTTGTAGAGAAGGCTTGACATTTATCTTAACAAGTCCAGTGGATGTAGGAAATTGTTCATAATGGCCCTAAGTGTTAGCATAGTGAAGGATGACTGTGGGCCCAGAGGGGACATGATGAAAGTCTAAGCAAATTATCAGTATTATTTCTGTATAAAAGTTGTTCCTCTTTTGTTAGATAACTATACTCAGAAACAATTTCTGAACATATTTCTAATATTTTTGCCTATATAAATTAGAAAAGTCCCAGAACTCTTTATCTCATAGTAGCAATGCTTTTCTTCTCGAATGCCTTCTTGAAGGACTCCAATTACAGCAAAAAGCTTTTAAACACTGAGAAGTGAGGAAATGAAGGCAACTTGCTCCCCTTTTTAAGCAAACTGCCTCTGACAAGCATCATCAGCAGTCCATCAAACAGGGGAGAGGGAATGCTGTCTACAAGAGAGACTTAGTGGGGGCTGTCCATCTGATAGTCACACCACCTAAATCATTCCAATTCTAAAGATTTCAATCTATTCCTATAAGTGTCCTACTTCTCACATAAGGGACAAGGTAAGATTGTAAATGTAACTGACATTGTAATTTGCTGCCCAGCAGGATCAACAGATCAGTGTTTGAATTTGGATGTCAGGTATCTCAGCTTTGCAGCTTCAAGTGATAAGAGATCTTTTATCACAACTATAGAAAGTTTCTTGCTTTCTGCCAGTGACTTGAGTGAGATTTGAACTTTTATTCTCTTTTTAAAAATTTCCCAATTTTAGAGGTTGGCATCCTACCTCATAGTCCTTGAATTTTCACTATGGAATGGCAGTGTCAACCCATTCCTCTGAATCCTATCTCTTAATGGATCCTTTGTTTCAAATGACCACTAAGGATAATTCAATTTTCTCTTGCTAACATAGAACAAATTTAACTAAATCCTGTTGAAGAATATTAATAGTAATTTGACTGCCTTACTAGGCAGATAATCAATCCAAGATAAATTACATTTCCTTAAGAGTCTATTCCTTGTATTACTCTTTGGGACTCTAGCTTGTGCAATCATTTTCAAAGAGCTTGAAAAAAAAGTTATTTCTAAGTTCCTGTCATTTCAATAGTTGAAGATGGGGTCTTGATTCCCATTAAGTCTTATCTATTAGGGAATTCCTCCAAACTGAGAAGATGGATTAGATGTTGGACAGAGAGTGTGTGCATGTGTGTGTATATATTTGAAACAAATATTTAGATATCAATCTTAATATTTCCCCTTAATTTCATCTCCTGCAACTAAAAATGTCATCAAGTCACTTCAATTCAAACTCTAAAGCATTCCTCACTAATCCTCTCAGTCTTTATTGTTGTCACCCTTGTCTAAGTCTCCATCATCTCCATTTTAGGCTACTGCAAAACCTCTAAATTTTTTCCACTTCTTATACTTTGTCTACCTAACCATAGTCATTGCCAACACCACTAAAATTGTATAAAATCAGCAGTAAATCCATTCTTATCACTCATTTGGTATGGTTCACCACTTTACATTCTACTTGAACAAAAAAACATTTGAACTCTTTCTTGTTCTCACCCACTTAACTCTTCAACCTCATTCCAAACCATTCTTCTTTTTATGTGCTATATTTCTCCCAAAATGGACTTCTAGAACATTCTCTTTACTCCCGAGATTTACTGTACTTGCTATCCTCTCTGCCTGTAATGCTCATCTTCATCTTCTTATTAGGTTAGCTTCATTTTCTCCTAATTTGCAGTCCGAAGATCACAGAGAGATAGCCACTGATCCCCGTATATAATGTATGCCCTCTCGCATATTCTCGTATATTACTATATTTCATTTCCAACATAATATTCTGAAATATTATTTAATTGTATACAGTATGTATCCTTCATGTTAAATTATAAGGTCCTAGGAAGCAGGGCCGGCTTTATGTGCATTTCTCTGTTCTCTTTCCATTACACTGCCTGCAGTCCCATAAATATAAGGACATTTATGCAATTTATATGGAATTAAAGTCAAAATTGTAAAGTTACATGCCCTTAATAGATATTAATTACTTAAACATGCATTAAGTTCAAAAACAAATGAGCACATTTCCCATTATCTAAATAATTTTTTTTCATTTGTTGTGTTCTTAAATATAAAAAGCATTTTAAAAACTGTAGCTTTGTTCTGAAAATGTATTGTAAATATTTTTTCTCTTCATATTATAGATACCTCTTAAAATATTATATCCAGCACTGAACATATTACTCCAAATGTAGTTTGATAAGTACAATTTACATGGACACTGCGATTCCCCACTTCTTCCTTATACATCTATTACTAGAAATTAAGATGACATCAACTTTTATTTGAAAATTAAGTCAGACTGATGACAAACAGCGACATTGGAATCAACTGAAATTTGTTTATATATTTGCTCCACAGAGTTAATACAAAAATTCAACATTTTATATACATTCAATTTACATTTCATAGAAATAAAGACAATCCAAGCATTAATTTTTATCTTGCCATTCCATCCATTCAAATTCTTTTGAAATCTATTTGCAATATTATTACACTGTAATTTGCTTCTTCTTTAAGTTATGCAAAAACATGTGATTTTTAATTTAAATATTTGATAATGTGATGAGCATAACTAATTAATATCTAAATTCTAAGTCATACTCCAAGAGAAGTGTGTTAAAATTACCTTTAGGCAACTTTTACTCATGAAAACACAAGATATGAAATTAACTTTTTATGCTGTACCTCATTGATTGATAGTCTTTAATCATAAAAATCAAATTTTATTAGTCATAAGCTTTCATTATTACCCATAAAAATTTCATATTACTCTGAAACAATATTAAACTGAGTTTTATAAAGCAAAGCAATTTGCATATGCTATAATAGCATTTTGTGCATATTTATTAAATGTGGAAGCAGTGATAGTGACAATAAATTTGAATAAGCCATTATTCATTTGATAATTTAACATTATAATGAAAACAAAATTTGATATATTGTTAAAATAAAAATCAATGGGTTAAAACAAAGTAGTGCTGCATTCATCAACAAAAAAATTTTGGAACAATTTCAATACTCCAAAAAGAAAAACTCCACACCCCTTTACAATCACCTCTCAATTCCTCTATCCTTCCACAACACTGCATAACAACTAACCTAATTTCATCCTTATAAATTGATTTATATTTACATATTAAATGAATGGAATCATAAAATACTTAATATTTTTTGCGTGGTTTCTTTCACTTACCATAATGGTTTCTTGGTTTTTTTTGTGTTTTTTTTTCTGATATTAACATCTTGTAATATTAACATACATTTGTTCAGTTTCAAAGAACATCAGTCTTATATTTGCAATATCACCCATATTTATATTTCACATGAGGTTTTATTATGCTATACAGTCCCCTGTTACATTTTTTAACTTCCTTTTTTTGTGATTTACATGACCTTAGTCTTTCCCTTCAACCACTTTCTTACCCATATAATAGTACTGCTAGTTACAAAGCCATGTTGTGCTTTCACCTTTTCTATTCATTTCCAAAGATAAACATGCATCATTTTTACCAATTCTGTACTAGTTAACCCTCAGCTTTCCATTCTCTAAACTCATTCTATTTTCTGGTGGCCCATATTCAAGCTATTAGATTGAATGTACAATATTGTCATTATACTAGAACCACTGATTATTCACTTTGGAGAGATTGTATGGTAAGTGAATATATCTCAATAAAACTACTTTAAAAATAAAAAAGCAAAGTAGTTCTGATGAGCTCCAAATAATCTAACAAAGGAGAAGAAAAGCACACAATTAACTGCATTTCCTAATTAAGTAGTGCCCATTGATTAATTCAGTATTTTAACCTCTATGTCACACAGAGCACTCAAACTATTGCCTACAATACTGAATATTCATTCAGGAAAATCGTCTTGCACATTGCAAATATATGAAATTAAACAGGTTAATTTTTTTATGATGCATCCTTAGTTCCATTCAGAATGACTGCATAAACATTGGACTCTAAGAGCTGAAAGTCATATTAAAAGAACAATGAAATATAAAATATATTTTTCTAACATAGAACTATAAACTTTTCTTCTCTGTCTGACTGTATTTCCATTTCAGGCAATAACATGAAAGTATAATCTACAAATAAATGTGAACTAGAGTGTTGTGAACTTTCTATAGAAAAAAGTAAAATTTGTGGTACTTTAACTTTTCTGTTAGGTTACTTGAAGAAAAGGCAGAGAGTAAAAGGAGAATCATGTAGATGAATTGAATAATATAATGATTAAAACCAATTGATTTTGAAATTTATACCATTCAGGGATATTCAGCACTTTCAAATATCTAAGAAACATTTAGAATATGTAACAGATTAAATACAGATAAATCATAAATAAACTTGTCACCTAGAGTCACTAAATATTTTTACAGAAAAAAAGGGAATATGCAAAATGTTGTTTTAGTTTTAAAATAAAAGATATGAACAATTCTTATAATATGTTTTAAATGCAGCTACACTTCTGTGAACATATAGTACCTATCCAAATTATATTAAAAACACTTAACATATTTATTTATTTACTTTTTATTTTTATTTTTTTTAAAAAGATACTTAGATTACATAAATGTCACACACAAAATATAGAGATTCCCATATGCCCCACCTCCCACACCTCCCACAACCTCCCACATAAACATCCCTCACTAGTGTGGCACATCAGTCGCAACCGACAAACACATTCTGGGGCCCTGGCATCAAGCATGGACCATAGTTCACACTGTATACCACATTCTCCCCACTACAGTTCTGCATGCTATGTGATGATATAAAATGACCTATATCTGTCATTACAATGTCACTCAGGACAATTCCCAAGTCCCGACAAAGCCCCCTTATTACAACTGCTTTTCCCTCTCCCTGCCCCTAGAGCCTCCAGCGGCCACTAGCTCCACATCAATGTTGCAATTTCTTCCATTGCTTGAGTCACAATATGTCCACAGCAGAACACCAGTAAGTCCACTCTAGTCCATACCTCTTCCCCCATCCTGAGGAGTCTGGAATGATGATGTCCACTCCACCTCCAATTGAGAAGGGTTCTACATCCCTTAGGGAAGATGGATGGGACTATCCTGCCCACAGCTGCAGACTCTCTCCATTCCCCAAGATGGTCGCTGTCCACCATCATCTCCCTGTCAGTTGTCCTGGATGAGTCCAACAAGCTGTAGAGTAGGAGTTGCTGTTCTACTGAGGTTCTGGGTGCATGGACAGCCCAAAGACTCAAGTCCCCAGACGTTTACCTACAAACTCTAGCACCAAGTATAGGTTTGAATAGAAGGGACAGATGAGCCATGTGCAGGGAAGACACAGTTGAGCCTAACTCTGACACTCTCAGGAACACAAATTCCAAAGCAGGGCCCACTGGTAAGGCACCAAACTCCAGAGCTATCCACCCTGACATAGGACCTAGGTGTCTCCCAAGTCCTCAGGAGCCCCACTATTTGGGGGGATATACACTTTGGAATTCTTTGAGATCCTACTGAGATGTGAGCAACCGTTACCTCTGGGATGACCTCCCAACTCATCTTGAAGTCCCTCAGCCATATAAACTCATTTTTCTTTACCTTTTCCCCCTTTTATTCAAGGTCTTTTTCCAGTCCCATTGTCAATTGGTGCCTGGTAGCAATCCCTCATTGCCAGGGAGGCTCATCCCTGGGAGTCATGCCCCACACTGGGAGGAAGGTAATGCATTCATATGCTGAGTTTGGCTTAGAGAAAGGACACATTTGACCAACAAGGAGGATCCCAGGAGGCAACCCCCAGGCACCTCATAACAATAGGCTAAGTTTCCATTTCAAGAGCAAAGATTCATAAGGTTAGTCATCAATATCAAGGGCTCATTGGTGGATCATCTTCCTTCACCAGTCACTGCCCCTGCACTCAGGGGACTGTTGCTGCTCACTTAGAGAATGTGGCAGAGCTCTCCAGGATGGAAATTCAGTATTCTCTTATTTATTGAGTTATTCTCCACCCACTGTGACAATGTCCCGTGAACATCTGAACATTTCTATATACCTTATATTTATGCTCAGGTGAACCTCCTCCCATGCATACCCCATCCCTGACACCCCATACCAATGATCCTCCCTCACTCCTGCTGCAATCCTTCTGTGATCCAAAGCCTCCTCAAAAGATGAAGCCATTACAACAGCTGAATACAATTAATAGGAAAGTGAAATAACAATGATAAGTTCAAATGTAAGAGATAAAATACATTTAAAAAAATTAAAAAAACTAAAAATAAAACAAAATTAAAAGATTGGGATATTAAAAAAATGAAAAATATATTTAATTTTTTTTTTTTTTTACCTTTTGCCTTTCATCATTGCAATATCTGGTGTCCAGTCTGTACCGTGGCACCTTCCCCTTCTCATTCCCTTGTGTCCCACTATTTCTCATTTTATTCTCAAAGAAGCTCCAAGTCACAGCAAAGTCACACACAGAACACAGGAGACCCCCACACACCCAACATTCTCTGTGCTCCCTCCCCCCCCCATATTAATACCTTTTCACATGTGGATGGTAGCATTGTTATAACTGATATACAAATAGTGAAACATAGCTACAAAACATTGTCAATGGTTTACACTATGGTTTATTTTAGACGGTACACTTTTATAAATTTTGATGATACTTACCATGTCCTGTGTCCATCACTGTATAGTAATGAAGAACATTTCTACTGACTGCTAAATACCCCCTGTTTGATCTATTCTATTCCTCCCAACCCAACCCACTAGGGCCCACGACGACCCCCTGGCTTGACTCGTTGGATGACAAGATTCATAGTGACATGCAACAAGAGGTCTTGACACACTGGTTTGTCCTCACCTATTTGGAGCTGCCCTTGCTCTTGAGAGACTCCCGCCTGTCTATTTCTGAACAAATCAGTCCTCCCAAAGGTGGGAGTCCAACTCCTTCCCACTCATTATGTGGGTCTCCACCCACTGATACAACACATTATGACAGAATGAACACTCACACACTCCCTGGAAGCCTGCTGTAGGTGTGCCCTGTCCCTAATTTAAATGATTTATTTTTTCTTGAACAAGAAAATTTTACTAGAAATAAGGTTATGAGTCATGAAACAAAGTAAGGATAATGAGATTCAAATCAGAATCTAATGGAAATAGAAATAATTGCTGCCAAATACAAATAAATCCAGATTTTGATAAGGAGATTGCCCCAAACTTAGGAAATGCAAGTGTCTCAAAGTCAAAAAGTTAAACTTTTTCTTTTATAGGGAAAGGTAACACTTGAGAAGAACCTTTTAAGGCTAAGTTGGGCAAGGAAAGTGACATGACTGTCAGAGTTTGATAGTAAATGTCCCTCACTGTGGTCAGCTTAATCTCAAGATAATTTGATACATGGTAAGTTCTGCATATTAGGGCTTGCTAAGGTTTAGGAGCAAGCAAAGTTAAGAATTCCTAGAGAAGGAGAGAAGACTGATTAATGTTTGGTCTAGACAAAGCAGACAGTAATACATGGACAACTGTAAACATGTGATCCTTAGAAACAAGTAAGAATAATGACTTAGTAAATAGTCTAACATTAAGCAAAAATCTTTGAGTAAAGTTTGAAAACTAAAGACAGAAAAAGAAAGATATCAACATTGAATATGTTAGGAATCCTAATCTTAATGTAACTAAAGTTGCTTAGGAGACACCAAGAGATCGCCTTGGAGGGATATCAATATTTCTAGTATGCCCTCAACAAAAAAGAATAGAAAATTACATAAATGTTTGAGGCAAATATATAAAATATTTCTATACCCATCTATTGACAACTGTGAAAGTTTTTTGAAAATTTCAAAATATTAATGAAAGATATTGTGGCAGTTTGAAAATCTTTTATGAATGCCCAAAAAAGAAAGATTATCTTTTTGACCTAATCCATTCCTATAGGTGTGAGATCATTTTGACCGGACTATGTCCGTGAGGCATGCCTTAGTTTGAGTCTCCGTCCTCTTTCTAGGTCTGATATAAATGGACACTCAGAGGAAAAGGGATCTCTATCATTTTTGATCCTGCCATGTGAGAGAAGACTAGAAGATTGCTTAAGCACAAAGCCCCCAAGAGCCTGGGCCCATGGAGCTGCTCAAGAGGACAAGAGCCTTGCTATATACCTGATAGCTCACAGCTGAACTTGGGAAGAAAATGAATCAGCAAATACTGAGAGAGGAGGCCAATAAGAGACAAGCCCTATGCCAGGTTGCCACAGCGGAGCTTCTGAAGGTGGCATATTTTGTTAGGAGACGACAGAGATCAGCAGTCATCTTGCTTCAGCACGTGGCAACTTGCCAGGATCACCAGCAGCTGACTTTGGTGAGTAAACATTTCTGGTGGTGCCTGGATTTGACATTTCACGGCATTAGAATTATAAACTTTTACCCCAAATAAAATTTCCATATAAAAGCTAAACCATTTCTGGTACTTTGCATTGGCAGCCCTTTGGCAAACTAAAACTGACATGTATTATTAATATTTAGTTCAGAGTGACACATAAATGTTCATAGCTTTGAAAATAAATATTAGAAAGAAGTTAATTATCCCCAAAGTAATGTATTTATTGTTTCAATCCAATTAAAATTCTATAACAAATGTACCACATGCAAGGTGTTAATAATAAGGTGGTATATGGGAAAAATACACCTAATGTAAACTATGGACTACATTTAATAATATATAGAATATTTAATATTTTTTCATCACTATAACAAAGGTACCACATTAATGCAATGTGTCTTGGAGATCAGATCACTGTATATTTTACATGATTTTTCTGTAAACATTTAATTTTTCTAATAAAATAAATAAATAATAGAAAAAACCTGTAGGAAATACTTAGCTTTCTTGAAATACCTAGTGGCTTTCCTACTAGAAAAATATGAGTATATGAGTTAATAATGGTAACCTGTTCTGACATATGCCAAAAGTTTTTAAGTATACTGTAATGACCATATTGTGGTACTGATGCAAGTTGAAATATAAATAGAAAATAAAATGAATAATTTAGTGGGAAAATAATGCAAAATTCAGTAAAGACATTTAGCAAACACCATAACCATTTTGGAGTAAAAAGGAACTAAAAGTTTACTTTTAATTTAAACCTAAGCTCACAGACAAAATGATAGATGGCAAATATATGTAGTAATCATATATAAGTGGGCTGAAATGTCAGTATTTTTAATCTATGAATATTCCTTATATATTTTTTTAAAAACCCACAAAGAGCCCAATAGAAAACTAGCAAAGGAAATGAAAAGTACATACACAAACTATGTGGTTAATAATATATGAAAATATTGCCAAAAATAATCAAGGAACTGCAAAATAAAAGAAAATGAAATAACTTTTTTCTTGGTTCATTGGCTTGTAATTAATAAATAAAATATTATCTAGAATTTCATGAAGTACACAGTACAAATTTTTAAGGTACTTTTTTGTCTATTGCCTCATATCTGTTTCCTTGAATTCAGATGTTCTGTTGTTCATTGTTGTATTCATCATTCATGTTCCTGTTTTTTCTTAGGCACTCCTGAGATGAGGGCTTGTAATAACAAATGAAAGATTTTTTTGTTTTACTTGGTAAGGGGTTCCTTCCCAAACATGTGAACTTATGCCCAGCCTGCCAAAATAGGAACACTAACTAAAGAAATTTTGCAACTCAGGAGGTCCTATTGACAAGAATGCTTATTGATGACGTTAGGTATAAAATATAAGTAAAATTTTAGACTTGATAATAAACAATGTGAGATGGCTTTTGCATGAAGCATGTGGTACTTCAGTGTTCAGAGCTTCCCTCTTGGTGAAAATGATTTTCTTTTTATCTGTAGGGCCATAGAACTTTGGAGGTACTAAGTTAAACCAAAATCTGCTGTTTTTATTTCTATTTCTAGCAAGGTAGTTGATTTATTGATTTTTTTATTATGATAAATTCATGCCTCCTTGTTGTTCAAATGTGGCTTCTCTCTAAGCCCAACTCAGAATATAAATGCAATAACTTCCCCCAAGCATGGACATGACTCCCAGGGCTAATCCTCCCTGGAACCAAGGGATTACTGCCAAACATCAACTAGCAACATGTAGCAGTTTGGCATTGTTTATGAATTCCAAAAATAGTTATTGGGTTATATTTGTAAACTGGTCTGTCAGAGGTATCACTTTTAATTAATTGAATTATGATTAGGACTTTGATTTGGCCACGTCATTAGGGCATTGAATCCCCACCCCTTGATGGGCGGGGTTTCACAGAGAAAAAAACATGGCAAAGGACAGAGTTGGGAATTTTAATACTGGAGACTGGGAAGTAAGCACACAGAAGAGCATAAAGAAGGCTCCTTAGACACAACAGAAGCCCTGGGGAAAGAGACAGAGCAATTCACCTGATAGCTGGCCTTGTGGAGAGAGCATAGCAGCTGAGCCTGGGAAGAGAGGAACCCAGGAAGCCTGAACTCTTGGCAGATGTCAGCAGCCATCTTGCCCCAACACGTGGCAATAGACTTTGGTGAGGGAAGTGACTTATGCTTTATGACCTGGTAACTGTAAGCTACTACCCCAAATAAATACCCTATATAAGAGCCAACAGATTTCTGGTATTTTGCAGAAACACAATGCACAATGCAACTGGAAAAAACCTTGACCAAAAGGGGGAAAATGTAAAGACAAATTAGTGTATATGCCAAAGAGACTTCAAAGTGAGTCAGGAGTTCATTCAGCAGCGACTCTTATGCACATCTCAGCAGGATCTCATTGACTGCCAAATTAGACACTACCCCAAATAGCAGGGCTCCTAAGGGCTCTGGAGACACCCAGGCATTATAGTCAGGGTAGATATCTCATGAGTTTGGTGCCTTGGCATTGGGCCCTACTTTGGGGTTTGTGCTCCCCAGTGTGACAGAATTGGACTCAGTTGTGGTTTCCCTGCACATGGATCTTCAGTCCCTTCTATTTGAACTTATAGCTGGTGCTGGAGTTGGTAGGTGTATGTCCAAGAGACTTGAATCTTTGGACTTTCCATGTGCCAGCTGGGCCCAAGCCTCAACAGAGTTGCAATACCTACTCTCCAGTCCATTGGACTCACTAAGGGCAACTAACAAGAAGGTGATGATGGACAACCATCATACCAAAGAACTGATAGAGCCTACAACTGCAAGCAAAAAGTCCCATCCATTGGCCATATGGAACTGAAGCCACCTCTCAAATAGAGGTGGAGTGGGTATCACCATCCCATAATCTTCAGGATTGGGGAATGAATTATGGACTAGAGTGTACTTACTGATATTCTACTGTAGACTTATTGTGATTCTAGCAATGGAAGCACTTATATCATTGATGCGGAGGCAGTAGCCACTGGAGGTTCTGAGGTCAGGGCGAGGGACAACAGGTGTAATACTGGGGCATTTTCGGAACTAGGGAATTGTCCTGAAAGATATTACAATGACAGATACAGGCCATGATACATCTTGCCATAAGCTACAGAATTGTGTGGGCGAGAGTGTAAACTACAATGTAAACTATAATCCATGCTTCGTGGCAACCCTCCAAAATGTGTTCATCAATTGCAATGAATGTACCACACTAATGAAGAATGTAGTTAATGGGGGTGAAGGTGGGCGGTATGGGGAGCAGGGCATATGGGAATCCCCTATATTTTTATTTAACACTTATATAATCTAAATATTTTTTTAAAAATTAAAAAATATAAAATAAAGTGAAGGGGATTGAGATAGTTATTTAGAAGTTACTATAGTTTTAAACTTAGAGTGGTATTAAATTAGAAAAAAATCATTCAATATACAAAGAATATGAACAGCCAGGAAGTAAATCAATACAGAATCCTTTCAATAGATTACTATTTAAATAGTAGACATTTTATCTCCTTTTTGCCATTCATTTAATCTAACAGTAAAAGTACTGTCTGATTGAAAAGTACCTTTTAATTGAAAGTTGGTATATTTGGGATAGGTTTAATGCAACTGAATACTATGCATGTATAATAATTTCACCTTCATGATATTGCTGCATATTCAAGCACTCCAGAAAAATAGTTAATAAAAAGTTACCAAGCAGGGGCCATAATTTAAAGAATGAATACAGCTCATTTAAAATTGACAGAATGAGTGAATGTATGTAAACAATGGCAATTTAGCTGCCTTTAAACAGATTGTTAGAAAATAAACATTCACAGATACTCATGAACTATTTTTCCCTGAATAATCAGAAAAGTTATGCTAAACTTGGCTTATATATGAATTAGATATTCCCAATAGTTGCATTGCAATTGGTAAGATTTCACAGACCTGTATGGAAGAGAGCTACAATGAGATTTAGGTCCTGTGTGGAAGAAAAGTTAATGAGATTGAGTGAAACTGTGACAGTAAATATATATCTTAGTCTATAATTCAGGAAATAATTGAAAATTAAGTTTTAATCTTCATAGAATTCCTTCCATATTCTCCTCCACCAGTAGTTACAATAGTTTATTTCTTCTTTCTCTAGGAATTGGGGTAGAAAAAAGAGGAAAAATAAAATTGTTTTTAAAAGAAAATGTTACATCTACTTCTATATATATATGTGTATATATTATTAAATTACAATGATACCAAGGCTATTACTTCAAAAATAATCATCAACAATTCATTTTGCATCAATTGTTAGTACTTTCTCAAAGTGAAACGTTGGAAAATATATTAGTTATGCATACACCCAGAGAAATTTGAATTTGTATCTACATTCTTATTTTATTTTGGGTAAAGTGACCACAGTCTATATTCATGATATTATCATTCAATTCTAATCATTTAACTTGTTGCAAGTGTCCTAAACATGTATAATTTTTGCAGAGTTCTTACTCATGCATGAGAAGGCACTAAAGGAATTGAATTATATGTATTTAAATTGTATAAGAACTATATTGCACTTGTTACCTTGCTGGAGAGAGAAAAATATATATTACTTCATAATCCACATGTTTTGATTATGTGCCAATTTAATCTTTTTTCTATTAGTGCTCCCAAAAGAAAAGATTAGTTCTGAACAATGAGCTAAAAAATATTAACAAGTTAGGTAAAATGCAATTAATGCAAATGCTTTCTTAATCAAAAATTATCCTAACTTTTTTTTTTTTTTTTAATTTATTTTTATTGTGGGTAAAAATCAAAATTCTCACAATACATATAAACATTTGCAAAATGATAAATAAATATATATGCATATATGTGTATTTGCTTACAAAAATGTTATTTATATATATATCTAACTTTTCTTATTCACTCTTTGGAGCAACATACATTTTATCTTACTTAAGACATCAAGTCCCATTGTCTCTGACTACCAATGACTTTAATCAAATGATTTGGAAAACCTTACATGGCATCAATCCACAACTAATATTAATTATCATATTCCCTAAAAATTAGTATTTGAATAAATCACAGCATCATAGGATACCTTGTTCATGGAACCTTCAAGTACCTGTGGATTTGGGATACTTAATATGTATTCAAGAAAGGTTTAAAGCAATGAATAGGAATTAGCTAGTTGTTTTGATTAATAGATAGGGAAAAGTGACTATTTTTCTCCTATTAAATTTTAAGTAAGAAGAAGGGCAATATGGTGGCATAGTATGGCCCTCCAAGAGTCAGTTTGTCCTGTAGCACAGTTATTAATCAGCCAGTGCTATCTAAATTGCCTGTTTGGGGGGCTCAGCAGATTAGAAGAGCATCGTGCATATCCATGGAAGAACTGAAGGTGGACAGAGTCCATCTTCAGTGAAGATTCATGAATAAATCACTCCATACAATGGAAGCTGGTGTCCATCCTCCACTAGTGTTACAAGATGCCTCAGGAGTTATGCCCTGGCTGAAGTGGGAAGTTCCATTTCCAAAGAATGTGGGAAGAAAAATAGTTGGGCACCAACTTCAGCTAATGATTAGTAAATTTGTCTGGTTAAAGTCCAATCCTAAGAACAACTAAAGTGTGAAGCTGTCCAAGCAGGAAAGAGTGAGGTAACTTCTATTTTTAACTCTGCCCCCAGCATGAGGGGAAGCAGGGCTGATTGAGAACAACAGTGACAGCAGGGACCAGCTACTTTCCACCCAAGTGGAATTGCTGCCTGTATTAGTCAGCCAAAAGGGGTGCTGATGCAAAATACCAGAAATTGATTGGTTTTTATAAAGGGTATTTATTTGGGGTAGAAGCTTAAAATTACTGGGCCATAAAGCATAAGTTTCTTCCCTCACCAAAGTCTGTCGCTACATGTTGGATCAAGGCAGCTGCTGACATTTGCCAGGTTTCAGGCTTCTTGGGTTCCTCTCTTCCCGGGCCTCCTTTTCTCTCCAGGCTTAGCTCCTCTGTTTCTTCCACAAGGGAAGCTGTAGACTATGAGGCTTTCTAGGCTTTGCCTCTCTCCACAAGGCCAGCTGTGAACTGTCAGGTGAACGGCTAGTCTATTTTCCCAGGGCCTTCTCTCCCTCCTCATGACCAAGCTCCTCTGTGTTTACTTCCCCAGCCTCCAGCATTAAAACTCAGCATCAGAACTCTAACATCAAAACTCCAACCTGCCCATCCACTCCATGTCCCTCACTCAGTCCTGCACAGCTTGGGAGGTGCTCGGAGACAATGGCCGCGATCCCTTCCATTTCCCACCATCTCCCACCAGGGACACAGACTATGAAGCCCATAGCAGTGAGTTAGAATCCCATGCATACCCAGGTACAGAGACCAAAGTCCACAAAGATCCAGGGCAGAACACAAGCTGCTGAGGAGTGTTGTATATAAAAGGTTCCCCTGGAGGGAGGGAGGGAGGGAGGAAAAGGAAGGGGGAGAGAGAGAGAGAGAGAGTGAGAGAGAGAGAGAGAGAGAGAGAGAGAGGTGAAAATACTATAGTTGGACAGTGCTGGACTAACTCAATCCATTTTCTGTTGATTGGACGACTTAAACTCAAAAAGAATTTTTCCGGAGTGACTTGCATTTCTGGATTGACCCTATATGGGTCCTCAGGGTGGGATACTCTAACGGAGAATAAAATGAAAAAAGAGGGAAATTTAAACTTTACTGCTGTAAGACAGAAGGTTACCAGAACTGAAAAGAGGAAGGAAAATGGGGCACTGATTGAGAGAGGGAATTAAAACAAATCATAGGACCTGGGGGGAAAATTCCACACAAAAAACAAACGGAACAGATCAAGATTCCCAGAGAGGTAACAGAGGAAAGGAGATTTTATGTAAGTGAAACAATTCCACAAAAAGTGCAATCTTAAAAAATTGTACCACATATACATGGCAAGAATCAAATGAAGAAGAGCTGAGAATATGATCAGCTAAACATGGGCTATTCTAAAGGTCTAGAATAAGTTGAACCAAGCATCAAAGAAGAGCCTGAACACAAAACCAAGCAACAATAAAACCCTATACAAAAGAGAGAAACTGACCTTCAGAGATTAACATAATCAGATGCCTAGGCATCACCAAAAAATCACAAACCATACTAAGAAACAGGAAGATATGGCTCAGTTAAGGGGACACATTAAAACTTCTGAGAAGACATAGAATTTGAAACAACTAATCAAATCAATTCAAGGAGATGAAGAAAAATATTCACTGAGATAAATGATATTAAGAATTTGTGAGTATAAAGAATAATTTCAAATTATGAACAGAAACACAACAGAAATTATGGGGATGAAAGTCACAATGGTAGAAATTAAAAATACACTAGAGGCATACAAAAGCAGATTTGAACAGGCAGAAGAGAAATCATACACTCAGAAGAGAGAGAGAAAAGAATAGAAAAAATTGAGCAGTGTATCAGAGATTTGAGTGAAGCATGAAGCACACAAACTTTTGTCATGGGTGTCCCAGAAGGAGAAGAGAAGGGAAAAGGAGTGGAAAAAAATATGAGGAAATAATGGCTGAAAACTTACCAACTCTTATGAAAGACATGGATATACTTGTGCAACATACTCCAAACAAAATAAATCCTTATGGACCTACTCTGAGATGCATGCTAATCACAATGCTAAATGCCAAGGATAAAGAGAGAGTTCTGAAACCAGCAAGAGAAAAGCTATTCATCACATGCAAGGGATCCTCATTAAGACTAAGTGCCAATTTCTCATCAGAAACGATGGTATGACATATTTAAGATACTAAAGGAGAAAAATTGCCAGCCCCAAATTTATTATCCAGCAAAACTGTCCTTCAAATATGAGAGTTTAAAATATTCAAATATAAACAGTATCTGAAAGAGTCTGTCTACAAGAGACTTGACCTTCAAGAATTACTAAAGGGAGTTCTGCGGGTTGAAAGGAAAAGACAAGAAAGTGGCTTAAAGTAATGTGAAGCAATGAAGATTATCAGTGATGGTAACTAAAAGAGTAAATGCAAATTCCAATAGTATTTTATGCTCAATATCCAACTTTACTCTTTAATTCATATAACAGTCAGAATATAATTGAACAAGAAGAAGGAATATTTCTTGATAATGGGCATGTAAAATATAAAGTGGTATAATAGGACAAAATCAAATAAAGAGGAGAAACAGAGGGATAAGGGAGCAGAGAATGTGTAGCCTATTGAAGCTAAGTTGGCATCATTTCAAGTTGGTAGATTATAGATGTAGGTTATGTAGTATAAACCCCAGGGAAACCACAGAGAGTAATTTAAACTATACAGAAGCAGAAACGAGGAAAGGATCAGTCAGGTACATCACAAAAGATCAACTGTACAGAAAAAGAAGTTGTAATAATGGAAACAAGTGACAAAAAAATATGTAACATATAAAATCCAAAGGACAAAATGCCTGAAGCAAACATTGCTTTTATAGTAATAACACTGAATATTAATGGTTAGACTCCCAAATTAAAAGGCAGAGAGTGGCAAAATAGATAAAAATTCATGAACCAACTATATGCTGTGCACAAGAGACTCATCTCTAACCCAAAGACAAAAACAGGTTGAAAGTGAAAGGATGAAAAAAGATGTTCCATGCAAATGGTAACCTAAAAAGAGCTTGACAAAATAGATTGAGTCCAAATCTGTTACAAGGGGCAAAGAAGGCTCTACATATTATTAAAATCCACCAAGAAGAAATAACAATCCCAAATATTTATGCACCTAACCACAAAGCCCCACATACATGAAGCAAACACTGACACAATTGATGGGATAAATAGACTTCCCTACAGTAATAGTTGGAGACTTAAATACACCACTCATCTCAATAGAGAGAACATCTAGCCAGAATATCAATAAGGAAACTAGACCTAACTAATATCTATAGAACCATTGCACCCCCAAACAGCAGGATATACATTCTTCTCAAGTGTACATGGATCATTCTCCAGGATAGACCACATGATGTGGCACAAAACAAGTCTCAGTAAATTTTAAAATATTGATATTATGCAAAGCATCTTCTCAGACCATAATGAAATGAAGCTGGAAATCAATAACAGGTGGAAAACTGGAAAATCCACAAATATATGGAAGTTAAATATGACAGTCTTAAACAATCAGTGAATGAAAGACAAAATTGCAAGGAAAATCAATAAATATCTTGAGACAAATGAAAATGAGAACCCAACATATTAAAACTAATGGGATACAGTGAAGGGAGTGCAGATAAGGAAATTTATAGCCCTAAATGTTTATATTAAAAAAGAAGAAAATCCAAAATCAAAGACTTAACTGCACACCTGGAGGAACTGAAAAAAAAAAAGAGCAAATCCCAAAGCAAGAAGAAGAAAAGAAATAACAAAGATTAGAGCAGAAAGAAATGAAATTGAGAATTAAATGTTGGAGAGAATTAACAAAATCAAATTTGGGTCTTTGAAAAAATCAACAAAATTGAAAAACACTTAGACTGACAAAGGAAAAAAGACAAGACAGAAATAAAATCAGATATAAAAGGGAAGTATTACTACTGACTCCACACAAATAATAAGGATAATATGAAGATTCTATGAAAAACTATATGCCAACAAAATCGACCACCTAGATAAAATGGACAATTTCCTAGGAATACACGAACAATCTACCCAGTTTCTAGAAGAAATAGAAAACTTCAACAGACCAACTACAAGGAAAGTGATTGAATCAGTCATCAAAAACCTCCCAACAAAGAAAAGGCCAGGACCAAAGGGCTTCACAGGTGAATTCTACCAATCATTCCAAGAAGGATTAATACCAATCCTGCTCACACTTTTCCAACAAATCAAACAGGAGTAAACAATGCCTAACTCGTTCTATGAGGCCAACATTACCTTAATACCAAAGCCAGATAAAGATACTACAGTAAACAAAAATTGCAGGCTAATTTCACTTATAAATATACATGCAAAAATCCTCAGGAAAATAGTTGCAAATCAAATCCAGCAATACATTAAAAGAGTTATACATGATGATCAAGTGTGTTTTATCCCAGGTGTGCAAGGGTGGTTCAATATAAGAAAATCAATTAGTGTAATATACCATTGTAAAAAGAAAATGAAGGGAAAAAAAACTATGATTGCCTACATTTTTGCTGAAAAGGCATTTGACAAAATCCAGCATCCTTTCTTGATTGAAAACATACAAAAACATGAATAGAAGGAAACATCTTCAACACGATAAAAGATATATATGAAAAACCCACAGCTAACATCATACTCAGTGATGAAAGACTAAAAGTTTTCTCTCTAAGATGAGGAACAAGACTAGGATGACCAACGTCACCAGTACTATTTAGCATTTTACTGGATGTTCTAGCTAAAGTTAGTCAAGAAAAAGAAATAAAATTCATCCAAATTGGGAAGGAAGAAGTAAAACTTTCACTGTGTACAGATGACATGAGCCTATATACTGAAAGTCCTGAAAAATCTACAACCAAGCTGCTAGAACTAATAAATTCAGCAAAGTGGCAGGGTACAAGATCAATAGGCAAAACTGAGTAGTGGGTCTATATACGAGTAATGAAGAATCTTAGGAGGAAATAAAGAAAGAATTTCCTTTTACAATTGAACTATGTATTGTATGAAGATCTTTTTTTTTCTGTTTAATTAGTATCACTTAGAATTTGCCCACAGCATCAAAACATATATATTTTAATTAATTATGGAAACAAAGGGGACTCTGTATTATGTATCAAAACTTTATTTTCTTGGTTAATGTTGGCTTGTATTTGAAAATTGAGTTTAGAAGTTTGGATTTTCTTTTCAAGTGATTGTAAGCTATCAAAGATTTTTAAATAGGTCAATGGAATGATGATAATATCAATTGGATATGTCTGAAAACTATAGTAATTATAAATATCTGGAGAGTGGAATTAATAAGTAAACATGTCATAGCCTCCACCAAGATTCCAAGAACTATAAATTTAAAAAGCAAGCTGTATTTATTCACATTTTTTCTGAACAAGTAAGTCTGCTATTAAGACTATGTTAAAAAAAAAAAAAAAAAAAAAAAGACTGTCAATCTAACAGAAAAGAAAGTTCAAGGTGGTTTTTGGAAGACTAGGTCTACAGCCATGTTTGAAACTTAGAAGAACTTAGCATGTTCAATTCTTATTTCTCTAACAGAAAGTTGCCTGGTCTGTTGTTAAAGCTGATTCAATCAAAGATTATGATAATTTGAGATGTCTTTTCAGATGTAAAGAACCCCTATTTGCATAATCTATGACTGTGTCATCTGACAAGTTGGACCCACAAGTAGCTGGAGTACAATGGAAGCACTCAAAATAATTACCACAGAACTTTGATTCAATCTGTACAAACTAATCTTCTAATAAGCACATTTAGAAGCTTATCTAATTCTATTAAGCATTCATAAAAATGCATATTTTATTCCTTTTGAAGGAAAAAAATATTATTTGTATTATATTTGCTTTTTTATGCTTTAGAACTATGACATATTTATAAGTATGTAATAGTTTAACATACTTAATACATATATTTTAATATACATTTATATTCGGTTTGAGATAAGTAATGCACAGATTTATAAAATATATAATTTGTAAGATGTCAATTCATCAATATAATATGCTATGGTAAAGGTTAAAATATGGATCATATTTATACTGTGATCTACATATTACAAGGTATGTTAGATAATTTGATAAATTATATATTTCAGATATGAGGGTATTTTTCTTCACAAAGTTGCAAAGAGAATAATTAAATAGCATTTGATCAACTAACGTTATGCACACTATTTTTAAAAAGATTGCTTTCTGTAACCACAGTATAGTAGTGAGGACCCAAAAGATCTTATTGAATTGAAATTTAAAACAATATATAGTAGCTTACTGTTCCTTTCTTGCAGATTTGTTACTTCCTCCTTCTGTTTCCAATATAACTTTATTCATACCTCTGTAATTATTTACACTTTTATTTTGTAACTCATCATATGGTTTTCCTTTCCTTGTTTACAAATCTACTTCCCTCATTAAGATGTGTGCTTTTAAAATAAGTGCATGGTGTCTTAGTTTTCTTTATATATTCATGTCTCAAAGAAAAATATTCACAATATTTGTCTCATATACATGTAATATGCTGGGTTATTTTTTTTCCTTTTCATAAGGCATCTACTTTGATCCTTATAAGATCCTTAAAATTCGTTTAGGTGTAAAAACTGAAAATCATATAAACTAAATAACTTTTCCCAAAGAATGCACCTAGCCAGTTGTGGAGTCAAGGTTCAGACCCACATGGGTCTGTGAATTCCAGTGCACCACAGCTGTGTCTGCAATATGACTGATCATCCCTGGGCTATAAATGTTTGGTCTGCAAAGTGATTTAAATGCATTGCAATCTTTGCCAGCCTTTACATATTAGAGATTTTATAGTCAATAATTACTACCACTATGAAAACCAGGTTTCTGGTTTCTTAAAAAAAAATAAATAAATAACAGAGCTGCTCAACTGGAATGATAATAGCCCACAGTGTTGCTTCCCATATTTAGAATGTAGCACATGCTCGCCACCACTTCTTTCTAAATGTCTGACATGCATGACCAAGATCAATTGTTACTCATCTTTCTAAATTTTGTCTGTTTTCCTCATTTAATAACTGAAGGTATTTGCATTTATCATCAGTATTACACCATGATAACACTTGGCATGTTTATTGTAAGAAAATTAAAATATAAGAAAGAAGGAAATGTGTAATGAAAAATGAGA
Source organism: Tolypeutes matacus (assembly GCA_026826555.1). Classification (NCBI taxonomy): domain Eukaryota; kingdom Metazoa; phylum Chordata; class Mammalia; order Cingulata; family Chlamyphoridae; genus Tolypeutes; species Tolypeutes matacus. The sequence continues at coordinate 36,149,615 of JAKSZT010054304.1, read as the reverse complement.
GAAAGGAAGGACAAGGCAGATAGGAGGAAAGGAAGGGAGAAAAAGAGGGAAGAAGGCAAAAAACAATGAAGGAGGACAGAAAATGAGCAAAAGAAGGGAAATGAAGAAAGAAAGGGAGGGAGGGAGAATGGAAGGAAGAAAAACAAAGAGAGAGGGAGGGAGGATGAAAGGGAGAAAAGACATTACTGCTCTTTGGTATTACTAAAAAAATTCTCAACAATCTTTATTTAGTTTAAAATTTTTTTCTGTAGTAATTATATTGATGTTCTTTTATTAGAATTTATTTTTATTCCCTCTTTAAGGCTTTTTAATCATCTGCATTGTTTGAAATTTTGATATTACTCTGCAGGCCTTTCAGTAAATGTACAACTTTTGTCATCCTGAAAACCTGATATAACACAAAATAGCCAATAGCTAATGTACTAGATATTGGAAATGTGAGAATAAAACTAGAGAGAAGAGAGATCTTGGTGAAATAAATATATCTTATATCATGAGTTCTTAGCATATGCCTTACTTTTTATTCTCTGCTTAGTTTTTCATCTTTTGGCATAAACAATGACCCACTCAGTAAAAGGAGACATTTTCAAGAAGAGAACAGAAGATATTATTTAATAGCTAGAGACCAAAAATTGGCTAGTATGAAAGGAAAAAGAAAGAGGTAATAGCTGTGTAATAAACAGAATAAGGACAAAGCTAATTTGAGTCAGAGAATTTGTACAGAGATCTGACCTACTAGAAAATCCATTGGTATTAACTGTCATAAACAGTAGCCTAGAGTTTTAATATGATTTTATCGAGCAAAGGTCTGTAAGGAAAATAAGAGGCAATTTGGGATATATATGTACTATGGCCTCATAACACAAGTAAATAAAGTAATTGATAATGCCTTTTACATGATGTAACCCAAATGAAATAAAAATAAAACATAGCAAGTGGAGAAAATGCATTTATAAACAAGATCTTGCAGAAGGCTTTGGCAGTACTTAAAGGAAACAACCCAATTTAAGCAAATGAATTAAGGAGTATTATCAAAGGGAAAATAAACATCTCATATTTGTGCATACAGTATAATGAACTGAAAAACACAATAAGGCAAATACATTAGATTAGCATAATTTTATTTCCCTATTCAAATTTATAAGTTGAAAATTGATTTTGTTTCAATTACTGCATTCTCCATGGGTTTCAAACATTTTATTACATCTTCTGCTTGTGCTTGGTTGTGTTACTATTCTTTGCTTTCCATATATGTTTACCACATCTTACAGTTTTGACTAGATGTTGACTTTTACGTTTCTTATGATTAAAAAGAAACTCATCACATTTGACTAATATAGACAAGTAGTACTTTTATGTCCCTTTAGAATATAATGTGGGTTTTATTAAACATCAGAATACTCAGTGTTTGGCTAAAATTTACAAATTTCTTTAGAAATGTTGATCTACATAATCTTAATAAGAATAGGAATTTATTATCAAGCATACTTTGACACAAATTCTATTGGAAGAAAGACATAGTTTTAAATTTATGAGATGAGATTTTTCCCCATTCTAAGACTCAAACTCTTAAAAATTTCCTCTTTCTAATATTTGCATTTTCTATTAAAATTAGGCATGCTGATTCTGAAAGGTAAATATTCCCACAAGGGATAGGCACACAAATAATTTATTAGTTTTAAGTTGGCTTTTAGTAAATAAATGAAATCAAGCAAACAGAAGCTGTAGTCACACTAACAATGAAGTTCAGACATTTTTGTACTTTTTAAATATGTTTAAGACATAATTCTACCTATTCTCCTAGCAGGGTTCCTTACAAACAATAAATATGAATTAAATGAATTTGAAAATATGTTATTAAAATTGTGTTCTAAATAATATACTACAAATGTCTTAATAATAAATGAAGAAAATTTCCTCAGTTTTATACAGTCTAAGTGACTATTATAAGGACTTGTAACATCTCATTATTGCAAAGATGATATATAAATTCGGCATATTTATTAATTCTTTTTATTTTATTTCTTTTGGCATATACATTGTGATTTAATGTGCTACATGTGGCAAATTTTAAAGTAGTGTAAAAGCTAAAGTTAATTCTTAGGATGCATTTTTTAAAATTCCATTTTGTGTACTTCTTCATTATAAAGGTAAAGCTGCAGATAAGAGAAGGCATAATGTAGATTGTTTAGTTATAATTAGCTCTAAGAAATAATGTTTGGTAGAAAGAAATAATTAGCTTCTAAAATTGATAGGTACCAGAGTCATTTGTTGTTAATGACTCTAGGCCAATCACATAAAATAACTTAATCAGTGCAATGAAAGGTTCTTCTCTGTAATAGCTAATAATTATTAACATTTTAAAAATCCTTAATATGTCAGCCACTCTGCTATTCAGCTTACAGGTGTTATTTCATTTAATTATCATAAAATCCATGTGATAGCTTCTAAGATTATTCTCACTTCAGAGACAAGGCAACTGAGGCACAGGGAGGAAGAATTTTTTGCCTAGCTTCACACTTATAAGAGGTTGAGTCATGATTTAAACTTAGGCAGTCTGATGTTAACATACTCAACTTTGGCTACAGTACCAATTACAATGAAAAAAAAAAGTCTAAAGAAGGAACTAATTACTCATAAATTGATCATTTAAATTATGAGTGCATTAATTTTACATTTTTTCTTGAGCATTACTTAACCAATTTTCAAAGTTTTGTTAAATATGTAATTATGTGGAAGCAAGACTTTTTTTTTTTCTTTAATGTTCCATCTCTTAGTTTAGGAAGGAAAAAGGACATAACTTTATGAACTATGTAGGTAAGTAGTGGAAGTTTCCCACATACATACACATGAGAGGTCATACGTACATATGTTCACTCACTGAGGACAAAATTTCTTCTAAATATGCTCATTTCATTTGTAGTTTTCAATGAAAGACTAAAAAAAAAAAGAAGAAATATCAAATTTTATACATGAGACTTGTTTTCTTATTTCTTTAATTATAGTAATTTCCCTATGTTTAAGTATTAGCCTTTTCAATTAAATGGCTGATAATAGCAATGCATTTTTCTTTTTCTTTGCAAATCAGTTTTATTGACACATATTAATAAAGCATAAATCCATCCAAAGTGTACAATCAATGGTATTCAGTATAATCACATATTTGTACATTCATCACTTCAACCATTCTTAGAGCACTTTCATTATTCCAATAACAATAATAATAATAAATAAAAAACAAACAAAACTCATCACCTCTCAATCTCTATGCTTCCCCTGCTGTACATACTGCTATTCTTTTTCCTTCTCTTTAGTATATTTGTATTTAAATTTTGTAAAAACAGCCTTATATATTCAATATCACCCATATTCTTGTTTTACATGAGGTTTTACTGTCTTATACAGTCCCATGTTACAGTTTTTAGCTTTCCTTCTAGTAACATATATGACCTTAGTCTTTCCCTTTCAAACACTGTCTTACCCATATAAGAGCTGTGCTAGTTACAAACACCATGATATGCTTTCACCATTTCTACTCATTTCCTCAGATTTACAAACAACCTTTTTTGCCAACTCTGCACAGATTTACGCTAATCTTTCCATTCTCTACACTCCTATTTTCTGGTGACCTATATTCTAATTATTAACTCCCCTAGTTTACATAATATATTTAGTTCATAATAGAACAATCATACAGTATTTGTCCCTTTGTGTCTGGTTTGCTTCACTCAACATAATACCCTCCAGTTTCTTCCATACTGACATATTCTTCACAACTTAATTTCTTCTTACCACTGCATAATATTCCATCGTGCATATACATCACAATTTGTTTATCCATTCATCAGTTGTTTCTCAATGATACATCAAGCTACAAGCTGCAATCACTGTCTACAGTTTCTCACTCAACCCCATGGCTTTAAAATTTATGTCTAATTGAAAGCCTTAAACTGTACTCCACACTCATACATAACAGACCCTATTGCATATTTTTACTTTTATGATCAACAGGTATATTAAACTTCACAGTTAAGCTAATACCTATGTTTTGAATCAAATCTGCTCCTCTAAAAATCTTCTTTATCTCAGTTAATTACAACTCCATTGCTCATGCCAGCACTTTGTAGTTGTCTTTAACCCTCTTTCTTCCCTAGACCAAATCTGTTTCATCATCAAAGCTTATTGACACGTTACGCTAGTACACACAGAGTCCATCTAATTCTCAACAAGTAGTCAGTTACAATCCTGGCCCAAACTACCATAATCATTCACATGAATTATTGGAATAGTTTCCTAAACGATCTATTTGCACTGTTGCATATATAGAGATTATTTTCCATAGAGAAGATTTTTAAAAAGCTTTTACAGTCAGAAGCAGATAATGTCATTCCATCATCATGTCATCTACTTAGGGAAAAAATCAAAGGGAAAAAATCAAAGGGCTCCAGGCCACAAGTCTTGTGGTACCCATTGTCTCTTTGACATCTGTACTCCCTCTCTCTCTCTCAGCTCACTCTGCTCCAAAAGTACTTGTCCCCCTTGCTGTTTGGTAAGATCCCTTCATACTTTCATCTAAGTACATCTGCTTTACCTGTTCATGCCACCTGGAATGCTCTTCCCCTATATAACACACTCTCCCACTTCCTAAAAGTCTGTTCAACCAGGATGTTGTGGAAGGTGTGGGAGGTGGTGAACATGGGAATCCCTGTAATTTCTGTGTAATATTTAGGTAATCTAAGTACCTTTTAAAAAATATATACATAAAAAATAATATTTATGTAAGCAAATGCACATATATGCATATATATTTATATATCATTTTACATATATTGGTATGTATTGTGAAAAATTTGATTTTTACCCACAATAAAAAAAAAAAAAGTCTAGTCAAACTTAATGTAACAAAATGGCCTTTCCTCAACCCCTACAAAAAAGCACAGCACTCTTCAACTTCTGCGACTCTCTAGCACCTCTCATGTTTATTAATTCCCTCCAAGGCACTTCTTTTACAATACATTTACATATTTATTTAATTATAGGCTACATAATGCCATTATAATGCTATCCCCATGACAGCAGATAATCTGTCTGATTTGATCATCTTATGTCTTTATTATAGAATCGATTATATTAGATAGTTGGTACTCTATAAATAATTGTTGATGAAAATATCATTGAAAAATTTATTAATGTAAGTAATTAGATTTTCGATAGGAATCTTTGATGACCTGAATTATACTGTTAGAGCTGTGACTATTAAATAGTCACTTAAGTTTTTTCCATGGCACTATGTCCTGAAAACTTAATACTTTAAGGTATTTTTCTTTTTGTAATATAAATCTATTTTGAAATTACTTAAGTCTTTTAGAAATATTTTAGACTATAAAACTATTTAAATTAAACCTCTCAATTGCAAATTTTGTCATATAATATCTTTGAAATATTACTATACTATATTTTGGTTCAATATGGAGGATGGAGACTTAAGACAATTTTAAGGCAAATAAAATTTTAAAGGAAATATTCTAGAGAAAAATATGACCATAATGCTCTAACTCCATGTACTTGGAATAATTTGTTAGGTTTCTTTTATTTTCTTTTTTTGTTTTGTTTATATAATTCCTTCTGCCTGATTTCCCCCTGAAAGCCTAATTTATATTTCCTTCTAAAGAATATGTCTTCCAGTTCATTATAAAGCTGGCTGGCATGATTCATGAGGTCTACTCAGTTTTCCTCTGACCACAATATCTAATTTTGCTTCTCACTATCACTACTATTTACTTCATTTTTACTTTATGGTAAATGCTATTCTTTATATGTTTTCTTCCTGCCTTATGTCTGGCCTTTTCCCATAAGGTGTAAAGTTGCTGAGAGAAGGCAACCCACATATTTTGTTTCTAGGAATGTTGCATTCACTTACCATGTCCACCTTTCTTTGCAGCTCAGGCTTCCCGATTACCACTCTCTCCTCATCTCTGTTTACTATAATTGCATTCAACTGTCTGCTGATATGTAAGTGCCCCCAACTGTCCTCTATTGTTTTGGTATCAGAGTGTCCAGTTCTCTTACAGCATCCTCCTTCTTTAGTCCAGGCACTAGAAGAGAGTCACTACTGAACATGTTTACTATGTTGGTAATCATCTCACAAGAACATTTTTTCTTCTTTCTGTGCCCTCCTGTGGAACATAGCCTGGTCTTACATAACATTTCCACTTTAATATGCCCACTTCCCTAAGTCCTTCAAACCCTTAATCCACCATCTGCCATGGCAAATCTAGTATTTCAACAACATTTAACATGTACTATCACTTTTTCCATCTTAGCAGTGTGTTTACACTACTTCCTAGGGTCCTTCACAGAATGTTAAGTCCTGAATCCTGTGAGCGTACTACCAAATCAATAAACCCTTTTCCAACTATATGTTCTGCCAACTTGATGCAGTCCTATGTGTGCTCTCTTGGGTCCTGCCAGTGCACTTTGGCAAGGTCCTGTAGCTATTTTGAAGTATAGTTTGTTCATTTATTCTTTTATCAGGTTGAGCATATCCACAGTGATTATTTTGTGAATTAGCACTGGTCATTGGGTTTGTGCCTAGACACTAGGTGGGAGCAGATGCTGAGTGAAGGCTCACTTTGTCTCTGGAAGGGAAGACTTTGCATTTTCTTCAAGCCATGCATTTCTTAATAGGGGACTGTGGGCCACTCCTGCAAGTCCAGAGGTTTCCAGGGATTCTAAGGATTCAATATTTTCAAGTGCATAAATCCAGAAATCCCCATTCCATGTATCAGGGCCCCATTCTTGCCCAACTAATGCCCTAACCTAGTCATAGCAGAACTCATTTGAGAGTCTAACCTTTCTTAGATATCTGCTACTCTTTTATTATTTTTTTTTAAAGAAACTTTAGATTACATAAATGTTATGTAAAAAATATAGGGGATTCCCATATGTTCCACCCCCTTCCACTCCCACACTTTCCCACATTAACATTTTTCATTAGTGTGGTACATTTGTTACAATTGATGTACACATATTGAAGAATTGCTACTAATCATGGACTATAGTTTACATTATAGTTCACACTCTGTCCAGCACAATTTTGTAAGTTTTGAAAAAATTTGTAATGGCCTGTATCCATCACTCTAATGTCATGCAGGGTAATTCCAATGTCTTGAAAGTGCCCCACATATTACACCTATTATTTCCTCTCTCTCCCCTCAGAACCTCTGGTGGCCACTGCCTTCATATCATTGATAAAACTTCTTCCATTTTAGAATAATAGTCTATAACAGAATAATAATAAGTCTACTTTAGAAGAAATACAAATGGCTAAAAAGAACATGAAAAGATGCTGAACATCACTAGCTATTAGGGAAATGAAAATCAAAACTACAATGAGATATCATCTTACACCTATTAGACTGGCGGCTGGTAAAAAAATAGTGGACTATAAGTGTTGGAGAGGATGTGGAGGAATATTTATCCTCTGCTGGTGGGAACATCGAATGGTGCAGCCATTGTGGAGGATAGTTTGGCGGTTCCTCAGGAAGTTAACTATAGAAATGCCTTATGATCCAACAATCCCACTGCTGAGTACATACCCAGAAGAATTAAAGCAGAACAGATATATGAACAGCAATGTTCCTAGTGGCATTATTCACTATTGCCAAAAGTTGTAAGCAACTCAAATGTCCATCAACAGATGAATGAATCAGCAAACTGTGGTATATACATACAATGGAATATTACTCAGCTGCAAGAAGGAATGAAGTATTAATTCATGGGATAACATGGGTGAATCTTGAAGATCTTATGTTGAGTGAAGTAAACCAGGCACTGAAAGACAAATATTACATGACCTCACTGAAAAGACTTTAGCAAATTGAGCAGACTCACAGAGCTAGAGCCTGGAAGCTAGGTTTACAGGAGACAGAAACAGAGTAGAGGGTGGTGAGTCTGTGCCCATATCAGCAAAATCTATGATAAGGTGGAAGGGTGTGATTGGGCAGTCGATGGGCATGACAGTGATACAGTGATATGATTGTGTTTGACAGTGTCTGAAAAAGAAGTAGGATGTAGGGGTTGGGTTAGACTATCTGTGGAACTGGGGGGAGGGAGGGAAGGAGCAGGTGAGCTCTGGGGATTTGCAGGTCTGGGGTTAAAACTACAATGTTGGGAATGTTCTTTTGGCAAATATGGCAGACAAGGATTACTGGTGTAGAGCATCAGGTGTGGAGGGTATATGGGATAGGGCACATCTGAGGCAGGCTTCTATGTAATACGTGTAAATTTTGTCATCGAGTGTTATATCAGTGGGTGGAGACCCACACAATAAATAAGAAAATATTAAACTGCCATTCTGGGGTGTCCTACTATGTTCTCAATTAGAGGAACAAGAATCCCTTGAGAAGAGAGATAGTGCCTAATAAAAAAACAGACCAATATGTTAAGCCCTCAATATTATTGCAAGTAATTAGGAATCTTATTGTTCAAAAATTGAAACTTAGTGGTTCTGAGGGCAGGAGGAGGAAAGAATGGAATAGATTGAATATAGGGCATTTTAGGGCATTAGAATTATTCTGCATAATCTTGCAATAACAGATACAGGACACTTTAAATTTCATAAACACCTATAAAAGTGTATGATCCAAAATGCAAGCCATAATATAAACCTTTGACCATGGTTAGTAGCAATGCTTCCATATTTGTACATCAATTGTAATTAATGTACCATCCACATGTGAAATGTGATTAATAAGGGAGAGTGGAAAAGGGGGCGGGTGTTAGGTATATGGGAATACCCTATATTCTCTATGTGATTTTTCTGTAATCTAAGGCATCTTTGAAGTTCAAAGGAGAAAAATAAGACACTGGGGGAATATAGAGAAGAAAATGTAATTGTACATATAAGACAACAGATTTTACAGTGATGAAAGATAACATGTCTATTTTTTTATTTAAAATTTTTTTAAATTTATTTTTTATATGTTGTTATTTTTAAAACTATTATTTTTATTTTATTTTTTATTAACTTTATTTGGTTATTTTGTTGGCTTCATTTTTGGAGAGGTTTTGGATCACAGAAGGGTCACAACTGTGGCAGGGGAGGATCACTGGTGTGGGTTGTTGGGGATGGGGGGATACATGGGGTGTGGTTCACCTGGGGCATGCCTCTAAGGCATATGAATATATTCATGTGTTCATGGGGTGTTGTCTTTCCGTAGGTGGAGACCCATACTATAACGGAAACATTATTGAATTCCCATCCTGGGGAGTTCTGTTACATTCTCTAATAGGATGGCAAGAATCTCCTGAGCACATGGGCAGTGTCTAATGAAGGAGAACAGACCATTACACCAGTCCCTTGATATTGATTATTGTACTTATGAACTTGTTCTTGTGAAATTGAATCTTAGCCTAGTATTATATACTGTTTAAGAGTTACCTCCTGAAAGCCTCCTTGTTGCTCAAATGTGGCGTCTTTCTAAGCCAAGCTCAACATATAAACATACTACCTTCCCCCCAGGGTGGAACATGTCTCCCGGGGATGAGCCTCCTTGGAACTGAGTGATTATTACCAAGTGCCAAATAGCAATGCATCTGGAAAAAGACTTTGACCAAAAGGGGGAAATGGTAAATACAAATGAGTTTTGATGGTTAAGGGATTTCAAAGTGAGTTAGGAGGTCATTCCAGAGGTTACCCTTATGCACATCTCAGCAGTATCTTATTGACTGCCACAGTAGACAGTGCCTCCAATAGCAGGGCTCCTGAAGGTTCTAGCAACATCCAGACATTATTAGCAGGGCAGACAGTTTCAGGAATTTGGCACCCTCTCAGTGGGCCTTACTCTAAAATTTATACTCCCCAGTAACTCTGTTAGAATCATTTTTAATTTCCCTACACATGGCTCTTCTGGCTCTTTTATTTCAACCTATAATTAGCACCATACTTTTTAAATATATGTCACAGAGACTTAAACATTTGGTCTGTCCATGTGCCATTTGAACCCTGAGTTGCAACACCTACTCTCCAGTCCACTGTACTCACCCAGGGCAACTGACAAGGAGATGATGATGGACAATGCCCATCCTAAGGAACAGAGATTGTCTTGAACTGCAATTAAGACAGTTCCATCCATCTGCCTAATGGGATCTAAGCCCCCTTTCAAACAGAAACAGAGTGGGCATCAATCACCATCTCCATATCCTCAAGACTGGGAAATGAATAATGGACTACCTGCTACTCTTAAGATTAGATCAGAGAACTGTGTCCAATTTTCTCATCCCTCTAACTGCTGTAGATGAGAGCTTCTTCAAATGATATAAAGGAGAACTTATTTTCATATTTAGTTATGTTACTGATTAATCATTCTTAGCCTTTTGTAACCATTTTCCAAATTGTTAGCGGCAAAAAGCAAAAACCAATTAATTCCATTGTCCTTAAAGTTACTGTTTTCCCCCATATTTCTGAATGGCCTGGCACATTGGACACACTACTACCTTCTCTCCCATTGAAATTCCATCTCATCTTACTACAGCTAAAAGTTTTAACAGTTTCAATGATTCATTGTGCCATGGACTATCTATGGTTCCCTACAACTGGTGATGGGTTTTCCTTGCCAGCAAGTGAGGGAGTGGGAAATACAACTCCAAAATCCCATCTTGATGTATACTTTCGCAAACGACTCCTGGCACCAACTGTTGCAGGATGAGTTTGGAAGTGGAGAGAAGTAGGATCAGGGATAGTGAGAAGTTGGACAAAGAAGCAGTCCCAATTAAAGTCTGTGCTGACACTAAAGGAAGCTCTGACATTGGGAAAGCTCTTCAGATTGGCCCTTTTTTCGATAAGGAGTCTGGTATTCTTATTACCACATTAACCAGTCAGAAGATATGGACTGCTAGGAAGAAGGAATGACATTTGGTGATTAGTCTCTTTTGAGATGGGAAACTTTCTAAGAAGAGTGGACAACTTAGGGGAGGGTGCTACCAGCACTTCCAGCTTCTGGTGAAACTCTTCAGTCCTGAAGGTAGACAGGGGTGGTGACTCAAATAACCCACCAAAGACCAAGTTAAAGGGAATATCATTTAGGATCCTTACAGTGCTGGAGTGAGTGGAAATATGGAAAAATATTATATGTTTAATTCTAATATCTTGTTTTTGGAGTGAACTGTGTGATATCTGAGTGAATATATTATAAGCAATTAGATATGGCTCGAGACCACAACAGAGAACCTTGGAATGGAGACACAGATTTTGGATTTATAGAATTAATAGTTGATGTTGTGGTTTGGATGAATTCAACTAGGAATGATCCACTGACTAATAAGAGAATAAACCCACCTAGTACTCTGGAGAACCCTTATATTTAAGTGTAAACAAAGAAAAATATGCATGGGACATAAATATGAGGTAGTGAGAGTATTATGGATGAAAACCAGGATGCCATTTTTAGGTCTATTCAAAATATAGAACATTAATATTCAAATAAGAGCTATAATTTACTTGATTTGAATTTAGTAGATCTTTAGTGATGTTTTATTGAATTTTCTGAAATTAGAATAAATGTATCATAATGACATACATATTGCAATTTGAACTAAGTTTTTACATGTGGTACTAAGGAAAACTAAACACTTTAAAAATATTTTATTATTTAAATTTCTGTATTTGAATTAACTCCTTAATCCCTTTCTTCATAAGCAAAATATGCCAGCACATTTTCAAAAGCTGTTAGTTGTATTATACATATCTTTATAAGCTAAAAAAGGATCCTAAATATACAACATGTAGCTAATAAATGAAAGTAGTTGAATGCAATGAATGCATGTAAAACCTTTCATAGGTTTTGTTACATTTTAGTTTTATAGCTGTATATGAATAAGAGGTTCATTTTTGCTAATCTAATTGCTTATTGATATCACTTATATAATATGGAATAACTAAGAACATAGGTAGTCATAAAACCATTAAACCAATAAACCTAAAAGCAAATAAAACTACAATTACTTTCATCATAAACTCATATAACTCTCAAGATTATACTGCTGAAATCTGGCTTAAATATACTAACCTTATATTCACATTTTCTCATGGTGACTAAAAAGGCAAGATAACATAAATGAGCATTTTCATCTCTTTAAGATCTTAACTAGAAATCTTATGCACAAACTTTGCAAATCATTAAACTTAGAATGTCAGTAGGGCAGGCACCACTTCTATTTCATTTTATTTTATGCTTTGGGGCAAATATTTATCTAATTTCTTATAGTTGCACCTTCCTCCTCTACTTAAGCTTTGCTACCCACAGCAAACAAGTGTCAACACTATGCTCTGTATCACCTCCCATCCACTTATATACAAAGCTTATTGAAGCAAAGATACTACATTACTATAGACACTCAAGTTTCAACTTCCATTTAAATGGAATAATTATTGTGTCTCATGGTGGATGCATGACGCATTTCTCCATTTGGAACTAAGATCTCTAGATTAGTAGAGCCTAAATTTGTGGGGATAAGAAGCAAATATTTTGCTGTTGGGTAACTGTGGATAATAGTGGGTGGAGCCACTCCCATTTCTACCCCTTGATTCCTGGAACCATATATCCTGTCTATGGGAGAAAAAGCAACATATATCAGATGCTAATTTAGAATAACCTAGAGGACTTTGTCTTTCTTGGTAGCACCTAGGTGGCACTATAACTGATTCCTCAAAAGACAATTGCATCATTATACCAAACCAGCTGCTTTAGATTGATGAGGACTGTAATAAGACCAATGAGATACATTATCATGAGTCCATTGATGCAATTAATTTACTGTGGAGTGAGTTCCTTGATCTTGAACAATGCTTAGTGGAATTCCATAATGGTGGTTATAGCATGCCATGAGTCTGCATCCTAACTAAGTAATCTAATTTCAGTAAGAATAAAGCGTTGCTCCCTCCATGATAGAAGTGGTCCAATATAATCAATCTGCCACCAAGTAGCTGGCTGATTAATTCACGGAATGGTGCCATCAACTCAGAGATTGGGGACACAGTGTGCACAGCAGCTGCTGGGAGATTGGTCACTCAGCAGTGACTGTAGCCAGGCTGGCCTTAGTAAGTAGAAGTCCATGTTGTTGAGCCTTTTCATAATCTCTGTTTCTGCCAACATAGCCAGTTTGTTCATTAGGCAGTGACAGGAGTGGATTGAAAAAGAAGCTAAGTAATATCCGAAGAACAGGTCATTTTATGCACTTGATTATTAAAATCTTCCTTTGCTGAGGTCACCCTTGGGTGAACATTCACATGGGATTCAAATATATTAAATTATTTACAGTTCAGAAAGGTCTATCAATATAAATTTTAGATACTTCCATGTTAACAATTTCCCAATCATTTTTCTTCCACATCCCTGACAATCCAGACTAATCACTGGCCACAGCCCATTTCTCCTTCTAGGCAAAATGAATTACCAGGTCCATTGCTTTATGTCTGCTTGCTGGAAGGATCTTCTTCACCAAAGTCCTTGGGGGATGATACAGAAAATGGCTGTAGTACTGCAGTCATTTGCTTTAGGGAGACATAGTCATATTGTGCAGAAACATAAATAAAAAATGCCTGGGTTTACCTTCCTTGGTAATATGGTCATAGAGAACATATCATCAGGCTCTAGGTGAATGCTGATAGGGAGATGGTCATGTAGCAGGTGCCGTGGACACTTGGAACATTTATTTGTGCTTTAGGGCACACTTGAGTCCAATCTCACATATATCACTTCTCTTTGATAATGTAATACTGCTGTGCACATTCAACTTTATGTCTTGGTAGTTCAGACAATACCTAATTCATGATGGGCAGCTCAGGTCTCATGCTAATTTAGCTTAATCAGTCAACTCTGCTAATGTCCAATAGCAAGCCTAAAGTTGTATCAATACAATAATTTTCTAAAGAGAATTGCAGGAATTGATCCAAAATTCTAAGATCCTGTGTCTGAAAAAGCTACACTGCCATAGTTGTCCACCACTGATACTTTGAAGGCATATCTTGATATGCCCACACCACTAAACCCCTAGAAATGTTCCCATTCCTTAGAAATTTCATTGAGGTGTAAAGCCCCTGAATTTTTGTGGGATTTATCTCACCCTCTGACATGCAACTATCTTACCAATATATCTAGAGTAATTGATAATCCCTATTAACCATCGCCAATCAGAATAATTCCAGTGTAATGGGCCAGCAAGGTATATTTTGGAAGGCAAAGGCAATCAAGGTCCCAACAGACTAAATGTTTACACAAAGCTGAGGAGTTGATATACTCTGAGGTAGCAGAGAGAAGGTATACTGCTGACCTTGCCAGATGAAACTTAACTGCTTCTGGTGATCTTTACTAAGAAGAATCAAGAAAAAAATAAAGTTGCCAGATCAACAGGTACATACCAATTTCCATGGGATGTGTTATTAGTTCAAGCTATGAAAACACTTTTAGAATAGCAGCTGCAATTGCAATCACAACCTGATTAAATTTTTGGTAATTAAGTCTCATTCTCAAAGATCATATGTTATCTGTGTAGACTTGAGAGATGAGGTGAATGGGGACGTGGATGTCAAGTCCTTCATGATAGCACTAGTCACTAAAATCCCTCCAGGAATGTAGCAATGCTTTCAGTTTACTATTTTTGTAGGTATCGGTAGCTTTAGCAGCTTCTACTTGCCCTTCCCTCCACACATCAGAGAACAATGTGAGGATTTTTGCAGCTGCTAAGTATGTGTTATCCAATTACTCATTCTGCAACTTGAGAAATAACCACAAGTTTGGTTTCAGGACATATTGTGGCAGTTGTAAAATGTCCTGGAGCTAAAAGTCCATTCATCCACTGACCTGCATAAGCCCTACTCTGACTGGAAGATGACAGTGACATTCTTGGTCTTTAGGAGTTAGTGACATTTCAGGATCTTTATTAAGTAATATCTGAAAAATTTGATTATTTACCTTCCCCCACTGCACAGTTGCCCTGGTAAATGAACATAGCTCCCTTTGGGGAAGTATGAGAAAAAAGTTTACATTATATGTTTTTGGTAGTGCAGCAGAGTCTTTCTTCAAGCATACCTGCCTCTCTTTCATTCAAGGAGTTCTGAGTCTGTAAACTGACTCAAGTCTGGGAATGGATTTAGGCGCCACAGCTCCCTGTTTTGCGGAATCAAGTTACCACTTACACATACTAGAACTAGTAAAATTTATTAGTATTCCCTTTTGTTTTAGTTTACCAGGCTGTTGGAATGCACTGTACTGAAAATGGGTTAGCTTTTACAATGGGGATTTATTATTTTTTAAGCTTACAGTTCTGAGGCAATGAAATGCCCACATCAAGGCTTCATCAGATGTTGCTTTTCTCCCTGAAGACTTGCTACCAGTGATCCTTGACTCCTCTGTCATATGGCATATTATATATCACAGGTCCTGTGGTTTTCTCTCTAAGCTTCTGTGGGTTTCTTTCTCTATTCACCCCATTTATAAAGGTCTCCAGTAAGAGGATTAAGATTCACCCTGGGTCATGCTCTATTGAAGTAATCTAATCAAAAGGTCCCACCTACAATAGGTTCATACCCATAGGAATGGATTATCTCTAAGGACATGATTTTTCAGGCATCCATAAGAACCTCAAACTACCACACCATTTATTTCTTTTCTATGGACACTGTGACCACCTGGCCAATGCCATAGTTCTTTGTTAGTTAGATTATTCTGATCAGTGCTTTGGCTCCACTGTGCATTACAGAATCCACAGCCACTGTGATGGCTAAGCTATGGTGCCCTGTTGTTGGGTACAACACTAGTCAGGGTATCACTGAAGGTGCTTTATAGATGCAACTATTATTTATAATCAGTTGTTTTAATAAAGGAGATTACCTTTAATGACGTGGATGGATATTATCTAATCAGTTGAAAACCTTAAGAGCAAAGAACTGAGGTTTCCAGATGAAGAGAAAACTTTGATTCAAAAGTACGTCAATTCATTTTCCATTTTCAGTCTGCTGGCCCTCCTGTGGATTTGACTCAAGCCTGCAGCCTTCTCTCTTCAGAATTTCCAGTTTGATGGACTGGCCAGTCATCAAAATTACATGAGACAAAAATAAATATCTATCATTTATCTATCTATTTATCATCTATCTATCTATATATTTTTTTCTGTTTTTATTTACCTTGAGAACACACACTGATGCACCTGTCTTGTCTTTAACTAATAAGTGCTACCACTTGGCTCCTGCCATCCTGAAAACACATTAACCCTATTGCATTTAAGGATCTCAGTTCTACTATAGCAGTTTCCACTGTAATTTTGGACCTACAGAGAAGAGAGGCCACTGGGCTCTTCAAGGATGCTGGGGCTCCACTCACAAATTTCTTTCTCACCATCATGGTGATAATGATCTTTGGAACTTGCCTGTATAGGTAGACAGTACCTTTTAAATCCACTACAATATTCTAACTTCCCTAAGCTTTTGGATACCCTCCTCTATAATAAACTGTGGTGGTTGGAACTGTATGTACTCAAGAAAATCCATTCCTGTGGGTGTAATCCTATTGTAAGTTGGACCTTTCAATAACCTTGAACCTTTCAGTTCAAGCATAGCCCAGGGTAGGTCTTAATCCTCTTACTGGAGTCCTTTATAAGGGAATGAAAATCAAAGAGAGAAAAAGCCATATAAGCAAGAAGCTAAAAACAATAAAACCCAGAAGATAAGGGAGAGTCCAGTAGATGCTTCCATGTGCCTTGCCATGTGACAAAAGAATCTTGTATTGGTGGAAGCCAATATTTGGGAAGGAAGCAACACCTGATGATGCCTTGATTTGGACATTTTTCTGAGCCTCAAAACCTACTCTCCAGTTCATTGGACTCACTCAGGACAACTAACAAGGAGATGATGATAGACAATGCCCATCCCAAGGAACAGAGAGTGTCTGCAACTGCAATCAAGATAGTTTCACCCATCTGCCACATGGAATCTAAGCTCCCTCTCCATTTGAAGCAGAGATGGCATCACCATCTCCAAATCCTCAAGATTGGGGAATGAACAATGGACTAAAATAGCCTTATTATTATTCTATAGACCTATTATTATTATAGCAATGGAAGAACTTTTATCATTGACATAAAGGCAGTGGCTACCAGAGGTTCTGTGGAATAGGAGAGGGAAGAATAAATATAACATGGGGGCATTTTCAGGACATTCGAGTTGTCTTGCATGGCATTGCAGTGATGGATACAGGCCATTGTACATTTTGCCATAACCTACAATATTGTGTGGGACATGGTGTAAACTATAATGTAAACTTCAGTCCATGATTAGTAGCAATGCTTCAATACATGTTCATCAATTGTAACAAATGTACCACACTAATGAAGGATATTGTTAATGTGGGAAAATGTAGGAGGGAGAGGGAATAGAACATATGGGAATTCCTTATAAATTTTATGTAACATTTATGTAATCTAAAGCTTCTTTAAAAATAAAAATAATTAATTAAAAAAACTACAAACTTGTAAGATAGTGAATTCCCATTGTTAAAGTTAACACATTTCATGGTATCTGCTTTTAGCAGCTTAGCAGACTAAAATATATTCCAAGGAAGTTCGGCATTTCAATTACTTTTAGTATAGGCCACCTTTGGGTCCATGTTTCAGCCAACCAACTAAAAAAATTGTTAAAGCCCTTCTACTCCCTTGAGCTATGCCATTAAATCTGAACCTCTGATTAGTGAACTTATTATCAATTAATTCTAGCTGATTCAACTTGGGATGCCAGGAAGAGATACCACATTCCTTTCACTATGATTCCATACTCTGAACATTTATTAACCAGATTTCTTTCTGTGTAATTTGTAAAATTTCATGTAGTTCTTTGGGTATAGTGCACTTCTTTGTGGGTCACATTTTGCACCTCACCTTTTGGGGCCTGCTGGGACTTCAGACAGGTTATAGTTCTAGATGCAAATGGGGTGGGTGCCGGGGGTAGATTTTGAGGAGTCAACTGTTTCTTGCAAAGCGACTACCTCAGGAGAGGCCATTACATCTCCTTCAGTCGAAGCAGGGTTAAGTTCCTAGGGCAGGGGCAGAAGCTTTGTTATACTGGTAAGGAATACTTAGCAGAATTCAGGGGTTAGATGCCACTGCCTTTATAGGCTTCCATTCCAATTTTCACAATCCTGTTCTTTTCAGATCAATCCTTTCACTTTAACATTAGACTTTCTGAAAGACTGGAAATTCAATTTGCTTTCAGACACTAGCAATAAGAGATTCTGGATTTGGTTTTAAGGAATGTTGGCCCTGTGGATACAGGAGATAAGGGTTTCTTTCAAAGCAAATAAAGATTTCAGCTCATTAATCTGAGCTTGAGCTGGGAATTTGAAGACCTGAGCTCATTTTTTTTCCTCATACAGAACTTTCCCTTCAATACTATTTGATTAAGAGAACTCAAAGGTGATATTTTGTATCTCTCTACTGCCATAACACACTATGGGCTACTAGTCCTTCTTTATCACTTAGAGTCATTAGTTCCTTTACATATATCAAGTTATAGAAACAATTCAAAAGACCCAGAGCCAATTCAGTAAAATCACCCTTAACATTCTGTTCCTCCAAAACTACTACTCTTAGTACCAAAATTTTTTATCACTTATGGATCAACCAGAGAAAGAGAAGAAGTAGGAATATATATTGAGATTATTGGAAGGGATTAGTTTATGCATTTGAGAGGGTTGGCTAGGGAAGTCTGAAATCCACAGGGCAAGCTTTAAGAAAGAGAAAGTTTGCAACTTTAAGGAACCAGCTGAAGTTGTACTCAATAGGTGAAATTTTCTTCTTCAGGCAAGACTCTGTTGTTCTCTTAAGGCCCTCCCAGATTATCTAGCATGATCTCCCTTACTTAAGCAAATTGATTGTGGACTTCAATCACATCTACATAATACCTTCACAGAAACAGATAATTTAGTGTTTGATTAAATCATTGGGGAATATAGCTTAACCAAACTGACAAATAAATCTGACCATCATATTTCCCAAATTGACATACAGGTTTAACACAATTTCTATCAAAATCCCAGGAAGATTTTTTGTAGATATAGACTATATTATTTATATGGATTACAAATTTATATAGAAAAGCAAAGGAACTAGAAGAGCTAAATTAATTTTGAAAAGGAGGAACAGGGTGTGAGATTAGTTTTCCTGAATCCAAGACTTACTATGTAGCTATAGGAATCAAGACTGCATGATATTGGCAGGGGGACAGATGTCTAGATAATGAAACAGAATAGATAGCACAAGAATAGATCAATAAAATACACAGAGCTGATTTTTTACAACATTGCAAAAGCAATTCAATGGAGGAAAGATAGTGTTTCTAACAAATGGTGGAGAAATTGTACATCCTTAAACACACACACACACACACACAAATGAACCTTTATAGAAAAATTAAATCACA
The DNA here is from genome assembly GCA_026826555.1 of Tolypeutes matacus. Lineage (NCBI taxonomy): Eukaryota > Metazoa > Chordata > Mammalia > Cingulata > Chlamyphoridae > Tolypeutes > Tolypeutes matacus. Next base: position 36,130,147 of record JAKSZT010054304.1, on the reverse strand, counting down.
ATGGATCATGGACTTAAGTATAAAAATCAAGCTATAAAGTGTTTTAGAGAAAACATAAGTGAAAATCTAGGGCTAAGCAATTAGTTCTTAGATTTAACACTAAATGCACAATCCATAAAAGGAAAAATTGATAAATCAAACATAATCAAAATGAAAAAAAAAAAAATGTCCTCTTAAGAACCCTGTTAAGAGGAAGAAAAGATGAGGTATGCTTTGGAGAAAATGGTTGCCAACCATGGAGATCTCTCAAAATTAAATAATGAAAAAGGCATGCAGTCAATTAGAGCATGAGCTAAGGCATAAAAAGACATTTCACTGAAGAAGATATACAGATGCAAGTAAACATATGAAAAAAACATTTATCGTCATTAGCCTTTAGGGAAAATGTAGATTAAAATCAGAATGAGATACCACTGAAGAGCTAACACAATAACTAAAATTAAAAAAAAAAAAAAAATTAGGGACAACACCAAATGCTGGTGACTATAGTTTATACATTGCTTGTGATAAAATAAAATGGTATAGCCACTCGGAAAAATAGCTTAGCGTTTTCTTAGTAAACTAAATTTGCAACTATCTTACGATCTAACAATTGCATTCCTGGGCATTTATACCAGAACAACAAAGATGTAGATTCATGCAAAAATCTGTGCATACATCTTTACTTTGACTTTATTCATAATGCCTCCAAAATGGAAACAACCTAGATATCCTTAACAGGTGAGTAGCTAAACAAAGTGTGGAACATGCATGCCATGGAATACTACTCAGCAAGAGGAAAGGACAGACTATTGATACCTGCAGCAAAATGAATGAATCTCCAGAGAATAATGCTGAAGTGAAAGTCAATCCCAAAAGGCTGCATGCTATATAATTCTTTATCATTCTTAAAACAACAAAATTACAGAAATGGAGAGCAGATTAATGTTTGCCAAAGTTTAAGGAGGGGATTTGAGTGGGAGGAAAGTTGGTTTGGCTATAAAAAAGCAATATAAGGGACACTTGTAATGATGAAAAATTTTCCATCTTGACTTTATCAATGCTAATATTGTGATATTGTACTATATTTTATAGGAAGGTACTTTTGGGGGGAACTTGTTAAAGATTTAGGAACATTTTGCATTATTTTTTATAACAGGTTTGCACATACAATTATCATAACATTAAAAAAGTATAATTTAAAGGTAAACCAAACAATTTTTTAAAATCACCTAAACTTAAATTAGTCAGGACACAACTCAAAGAGCTCTTGCTGGAAGAGGTCTGCATATGTCAGACAATGAAGATAAATTTCCCCTAAAAATGAATGAATGTTTAAGTACATTGAGTGTTATATTAAATGCATTAATTAACTTCATCTTACACATTTATCTTACTAAGATAAGTGGGTGTTGCTTAATGATTCTTTTAGTTCACCTATAATTTGCATTTCTATGAATATAATGATTTGAACTTTTATGTATCATACTTTGCAAGGAAAGGCAGACATTAATTTACTAATTTAATAGAAAATTGAGAACACAGTTCAAATATCAAATTTCTAAATATGTATTTGATGACCTTGATTAATACAGCTTTCAGAATTGAACTGCTTCTTCACAATAGATTTTACATCCCTGCTTCCTATTGTTTATTTTGAAAACTCCGAACATTTGGTTTCTGTGATAAAATTGTTGGCAGGAACATTCAATTTAACATGCTGGATTCCTCTTTCCTTAAAAGAGGTTTCTTAGTCATCATTACCTTTTATGTTCCATGCAGCTTTCCAAGAAAGGAAACTACTTCTCTAGAACATTTCTATACCTATTAAATGTTTATTCAAAGTAACTAACCAAAAGATGTAACAAATGTACCAACATCAGCATAAACAACATTGAGAATAATGCCGTAGGATTTTGCTTATAAAATATTTTTCAAAATAGATGTGATTACTCATTTGGGAATTATGTTAAGTCCAACAGAAACAATCAAGAAAAACTTGTCTGATGGCTTCTTTCTTTAATTACACAGCTTATTGCATTCAGTTTTTTACCTGCAATATTTTTACTGTTGCTAGTAAAAACTTTTTACTTGACAATAAACATAATCATTTTGATAACTATATATTTGCCATCTCATTACCCTTTTATTTTCATTATTTTAAATTTATTAGTAATATACTATTTTAGTTTCCTAGGCTGCTCAAAACAGATACCATGAAATGTATTGCCTTTAAACAATGGGAATTTAGTAGCTTAAAGTTTGAGGCTGTGAGAATGTCCAAATAAAGTCTGGCTGCTAATAATCCTTAGCTCCTCTGTCACATGGCCAGGCACATAGGGGCAACTGCTGGTCTTTCCCTTCTCTTCCAGGTTTGGTTGCTTTTAGCTTCTTGCTTCCATGGTTTTCTCTTTCTTTCTCTGTATTCATTCTTTTTATTTATTTATTTATTTGTTTGTTTGTTTGTTTGTTTAAAGAATTTATTTGGGAAATGTTGGGAAAGAACAGAGCTCACTGAGAAATGGGAGAGAAAGATGGAAATACACACCAAGATTGGGTGTGGGCTCCTCTAGGTAGAGAGAGCCCATTCCATTTAAAGGATCCCAGTCAAAGGATGAAGATCTATCCTGAATGAGTTGGGTCACATCTTAAATGAAGTAGCCTCATCAAAAGATGCTATTTACAATGACTCATACCCACAGGAACAGATTAAGAACATGATTTTGGGTTACATACAGTTCCAGACCACCACATAGAGTATATATTTATTACCATGATACAGTTTATTATTAATAATGTTGTTTTATTAAACAATCTTATTACAGTCTTATAGAATGCCAAAATTTGACATGTAAAAGCAAACTGCCATTTCTTATTTTAAGGAAAAGTTACTAATAAAATGTTCCTATGAGAAAAAATTATTCAACTAAAACAAATGAATATTATCACTATTGGCCTAACCATAGGTTCCGAATTTTTGTGCAATGATAAACTCTAAGAAAAAATCCAGCAAATATCCAAGTATTTCCCTCTGCTATTTCTCATTGAGGTATTCCCTCATCACCCTACATAAAACTGCAACCTATCTTCCACATTTACCCTTTACCAGATATTTTCTCCTTAGAAATGGTCGCTATCAGACATACATATTTTATCTTCTTACCTGCATTTTATTTTCTATGTTCTGCACCAGAGTAAAAGATCAATGTGAGAGAAAATTTAGAGTTTTTATTTCACTATTTTGATATTATATTGAATTATATTGAAAAAAGGTAAAATGTTTTCCAAAGAAATGGGGGGAAACCCATGAAAATTCAGAGGGAAACCAAAGGACTAAAAACATTAAAAGTAGATAAAATAGAATTTAAAGATAAAAGCTCAAATGTAACCCAATTAATATCTTTATCTTGATAGTATATTTTCTAGCAAAATATATATTACCAAGGGTGACTCAAAAAGATTTAGAAAACCCAGGTTGTTGAAATGAAAATAAATGGGAAATATTTACAAAGTATTACCACCATAAAATATTGCAGTACCAGTGAACTATTTCTAACTAAACTTTTCAAGGTAGTTACTATTCTCCTCTCTGACTCCCTTATTTTCTAGAGAACACTGGGAATACTTCTTCCTTATGGGCTTTGCACAAACTATTTTATTTGCTTAGAAGCTGTATGTGAATGATCCACTGTAATCCTCATGGTTCAATTGTCACCTCACTGAAACCTATCTTGACCTCACAACTTAAAATTGCCAACCCCACATTCATCGGGCAGTTTCCACTTGTACTGCTTCATTAATTTTTTTCCCAGAGAATTTATCACCATCTACAGTGCTTTAAATGTACTTGTTATACATATTTATCCTCTCCCTCACCCCCTAACACCCATAGACACTAAAATGAAAGCTAGGTGAGGACAAGAATTTTTGTCTCACGTTTATTGCTTATTCTCACTGTCTTAATGTAGACTAGCTGTAATTTCTTAAAAGAAAATAATGAAATTTAAAAAGACAAGCATTCATTCTCATCTCTTATTGCATTTCTTTTTGTCTATAAAATTCTTTCTTTTCAGAATTATTTTGAAAGAAATGTTTACTTTCTCTCTTCATCTCATTGGCTCCCCTCCAGGGGAAGAAACCTAATTGATTAGTGAGAATGGAAAGATTGTCAGTGAGTATGGCAGCTCAATCTCTTGGATTATAATTTTTTCATTCTTTTTTTTTATCTCTGAGAAATTATTCCCTCAGATTTATGTAGCACTCTTAAATCCAAGTTTATAAATAATGTTAATATTTTTATCACTACTTGACTTTTGGGCATTTTTTACTGTTTCAGAACTGAAAGGAAAAAGAGTTGTGATTCACTGATACTATCAAACTATTTTAAAGCATAGCAACAGCTGAAAAAAGCCTCAACATTTATTTTACAAATCTTAACTGACTATTCAAATCAAACAAAAACCATAGATTTTTCTTATTTCCAAATTCAGATGCATAATTCCTGAAAATAATTTAATGAAATAATTATTCATCATTATTTTTAAAAGAATGATTTACTTTACTCAAGATACTTGTATTCCAAGAATTCAGGAATGTTTGTCCATTAGCCTAGCTATTAATATAATAGGATATATTAATAAATTAAATAATAATGGCCTTATAATTCTATTGATAAAGTTTTGAACAAATGTTGCTAGCATTGTTAACTCATTTAATTTAAAAATTAAAGTAAACTAGAAATATTAATTTCCTATATGCAATTTTATGTATTTATTTGAAACACCATACTTTTAAGAAAAAAATAATAACAAAATAAAGGCATCCTCGTTTTAAAAAGGAACAATTTAGAATTTACTGTTAAAAATATTATTTTACACCCTTATACTAACCGTACTTAGTACCTATAAACCTCAAATAACAACCAATTATATTTTAAATAACTTGAAATAAGACAAAGAAGCCAAAAGTTATCATTCCTTATAAAACTATAAAAGTCCAATTCTCAGAACTAATATTTTAGACTATAGCTTCCTATATGTCATAAATCAGTCATAACAGTGAGATGTGAATGTATGTTAAAATTTTCAATTACAGAAAAGATCCCAATCAGAAAAAAGATAAGGTTACTGTGCTTGTGTATGTGTGTGCATGTGTATAGATAAATAGGTTATTAAATACAGAGAACTGAGCTTCTAGAAACTTCCAGTATCTTCCAAATTATTGTATGAATTCAAGGCAAATGCAACACACTTTTATTTGGGGTTTCAAAAATTACACTACCTCCGTAAGACTATATTTATTATTATACTCAGACTAGAAGAAGAATATAAGGAAATGGGTACATAGAAGTTACAGTTTCATGTGTGCTAATTTTCTATAATTAAAACAAAATTTCTTTGCTATAGATATAGACAAATATATAAATGTGACAAAAACATCAAGAAACAAAAGCACGTGAATGTAAGGGCTTAATTTTCTGTGAAGCTGATATTTCAAACCAGTTTGAAGTGGTTGGATTTAATGGATTTCAAACTGGTTTAAAAGGAATTCAAAGGGTCTTTAGGCCATAAATAAAAATAAATGATATATTGAATCATACAATAAATATGAAAACAGTATTAAATTATTATGATGAAATATCTGACATTTATTCTTATTTTTGAGTGTGGGGAAGATTTTAAATAAGAATCATTATTGAAAACATAAAGAAAAAAACTGACATATTTAACCACATATGTTATGTGTTAAATAAAAACATCATATTCAATACTATGTGAAACTCTGGCTCAGATGTTCATCAACTGCAGAAAGTTTAAATAAATTTTGATATCATATAATTGGATACTATAGATCAATGAAAATGAATTAACTACAATCACACTCAGCAATACAGATCAATTTTACAAAATAATTTTAACTAAAAAAGATATTGAGAAGCGAGGGAGGAGAATTAGAGTAAAAATAGGGCTTAACCTCTGTAGTTTGATGACGAAAATAAGAACTTAATATTGTGGAAAATATACTGTGCCAGAAGCTCAAGTTCTGCTTTGGAAGGAGTCTTTCTGTGAGAATTTGACTAGCTCAAGAATGAGAGACAACCTGCAAACAAAATGTCTCAACACCATCATGCAAAAAAATTTCCCACATATCAATTTTAGAAATAAAATAAAACAAATTATGTAATAAAACAAGGGCAAATAATATAAACAGATACATTTTAATTAAAAGCATACTAAGGCATGGGGAGTGGCTACAGCTCAGTAGTTGAATGTCTGCCTCCCAAGTAGAATGTTTCAGGTTCAATACCTGGTATCTTTTTAAAAAATAAAATAAAATAAACATATTAAGGCAAAAAACATAAAAAATATGTCCTCATCCATTAATATCCAGGGTTGCAAAGTACACTGAAATATATTACAACTTTTTTGCCCTTAAGGCATTTGATAATATCCTGTTTTATAAAATTAGGAGAGAAAAAGATATTTTATATTTTGGGAAATGTGGTGGTTAATTTTAAACTATTTATCAACATTTTAAAGAATCATTCACTTATGTTCCAAATTCTATTTCTAGAAATCAAACCTTAAATACAAAATACTTGAACATGTTTACAAAGAACGACAAATGTTCATTTTTTGGTAAAGGCAAAAAATTGAAAACAAACTCGTTTGTTAATTTAAATAAAATTAAGTGAAATATCATAAAAACACTTAGTATAAAATAAATTATTTAAAAATGCACAGGGAACAGTAATATGCATCTCCTTGGAAAGTTAGCTGGGTCTTGTCAAATGGTAAAACCAGTTTCTTAAAAAATCGTATACTTCTCTTAATTAAAAGTTTTGATTAATTGATAGTTAAATCAAGTTTTAATCATAAGAACTTTGGCAAAATACAATTGTCTTTTAGCATTTAATTCTGCCATTTTGAGTCATTTGGCCTGACAAACAAATTTTATTGTATTGGCACAACTTAACGTCAATGCAAATATGAAGCTGGTCTCTGTAAGGAGAATGCATTCAACCAAATAGTGAGGTTTTTTTTGTTCTATATCAAATAGGAAAATGCATAATGAATAACCAGTATTGCATAAGTAATGCTTTATCAGCAGGAAAATTTAACTTGACTATAATGAATTGTTATATAAATAAATATATAACAATTGCCATTATTATTCCGAGGAAGTGTGTTAAGGGTGCAAACATAGATTACATTTTAAAATGCCCTTTATTCAGCAGTTTAACATTGCAAGTTACTAGAATAGTTTTCCTATGATTTATATTGTTTTCTTGTATAGTTGCCCTAAATTTTAGAATGCTATCCCATATTTAATAAACTGCAGTCTAAAAGTTTTTGCTTGTACAATGTGTTTGCTCAGAATCCAGATATTTTTAGTGTTTTTTTTTTTTTTTCCTCCTCTGGTGGATGCCCTAATTTAAGACAATTTTACAAAGCAAAAAAAGGACTCACCTTTAGGACCTGTGTCAATTTTATCCATTCTCTGTAGTGTAATCCCACCGCTCTAAGAATATAGAGATCACAGAATGCCTGGTTAGTTATGACTACTTGGGATTTCAGTCAGTTTTACCTGTCCCTTTAGTTGCCTTAGTTTATTTCCAGCTCTAGATCATTCTTGCTATCCTGAATACCTATTTTTTCCCCCTAGATTGCCATTTTCTTTTCTACATCCCTTCCTCAATATTTTCCCCATACTAAACAATAAGAACAAATGAAACAAAACACAAATTACTAACAAACAATATAATCCTGTACTCTCTGCCATAAAACATCAACTACTAACGCAAATAAATCTACTAGCAACACCAAACACTTTGCCCCACTTTATTGCTGGTTCTTAAGCTATTTATCCAACTTTATTATTTTCTGCATATATATATTTTTAAATTTATTTTTAAAGAAGTTTTAGATTACAGAAAAGTTACACCTAAAATATAGAGGATTCTCAAATATTTCATCCCCTCGGTAATATCACATATTACCACATCTTTCATTAGTGTGGTATATTTATTACAATTGATGAACAAAAAATATTAAAGCATTGCTACTAAGCATGGTCTGTAACTTACATTATGGTTTACACTCTGCACCGTACAATTTTATAGGTTTTAACACAATGTATAATGTTGTGAGCTGATGCTCAATCTGGACAGAATCTTATCCAAATTTTAAAATCAATAGCTCTCAAATCTTCATCTTCTCCCTCTCTTCTGCAAAAGTAAACTAGCTGTGAATATCCTAACCCATGCCCAACTACCTTTAGCTAAGATTCTGAAAGAGAAGATGTATCATAAATTTAACTCTAAATTGTATTGGTAATTAAAAATCATAGGGACCAAAATATTATAAATAAAGCTTTATATGTACTATTTAGATTATATACAATTGTGATTTAATTTTATTTTAAAATCAAAATAATATATTAAAATTTATATTATTAATTTAATCACTTTTAAGTCATTTAAAATTTTATTTTTTCCACATATTTAAATAAGCTTTTTTTTTCATGATAAAGCATATTCCTTAAACTGAATGATGATGTAAAATTAGATTTTCTTTTCAATGTCTTAAAATATTTTCTCTCACATATTTATTAGCAATGCTGATGATAATTAATATACTTAAATATTTATGGGAAATGTCTTAATCTGGCAATTTTAAATATATTTTTCAGGTTGTTAGTCAAATTATGAAAAAATTACATTGCAAATAGATGAATATTTTTAGTAAATTAAGGTTTTCAACCTTGAATCTATATTTTGGAAGATAGCGATCAGTAATAAAATAAACTTTATTTAGTGAATTTGTGATTGCAAAAATGAGTTATCTCATTATTTAATATTTAATAGGTAAAAATTAACGTTCTAAAATTTCCCTATTTTGATGAATCATTCAAATGAAAACTTTCAGTAAGCAAATGAAATTTAAATGTCAAGTAAAATTAAAGGTTATTTTAAATTATTTCATTTATATGTATCTACCTGTAAGTAATTCAAGGCAATGAATTAGAGGGCTAGCATATATAATATATAGCAGTAACAAAGACCACAGTGTATATTAAATGATGAATATTTGTTAATGCCTTTGGATTAATTATTTATGAACATCATAGCAACCCTGCAACATAATTATTGTCATTCTATTTTGCTTATAAGCTAGCCGTGTTTTAAATAATTCAAACCCTAATCTTATTGACTGTGGGACCATAAACACTTTCCTTTTCAGTAGTATACTTGTATAAATCCAAGTAAGGAATCTTTCATCAAGTAAACTTCTAAAACTGTACCTTAAATATATAACTGTAATTAGTTGTGGGAGAACTCCAATGAATTCGTTAAATACCTCTAATCCCTGAAAGTTGTATTAAAGTGATGAAAAATTAATTAAATGGATATAATTTATATTTTGAATGGGACAATATGTAAGATATGGTTGAAATACAACTTTATGTTTTAATCTCACTTTCTCTCTATTATTTATACTATGAGAAAACTATTTTTCCTGTAACTGCATGAAAACTCTGGCATAAATCAAGGCTTCTCTGTTCCCTTGTGTATTAGTCAGCCAAAAGGGTGCTGGTGCAAAATGCCAGATATCCGTTGGCTTTTTTAAAAGGGTATTTATTTGGGGTAGAAGCTTACAATTACCAGGCCATAAAACATAAGTTACTTCCCTCACCAAAGTCTGTTGCCACGCGCTGGAGGAAGATGGCTGCCGACATCTGCAAGGGTTCAGCCTTCTTCTTCCTCTTAAGGCTCCATGGTCCCAGCTTCTTCTAATCTCAGGTGTAGGCTGGGATAAGTGTAATTTCTCTCCTGGGGCTTGTCTCTTTCTGGGCTCAGCTGCTCCGTTCTTTCCACAAGGTCAGCTGTAGACTATCAGGCTCTCTCTCTTCCTGGGGCCTCTGCTGTGTCTGTGGAGTTGTCTCTATTCCTCTGTGTTCTTCTGCTGTGTATTTACTTCTTGGGGCTCCGGCATCAAAAACTCCAACCAACTCTTCTCTGACAGTCCTATTAAGGTATCCCAATCAAAGCCTTGAAAGAGAATAATGTTTCAAACAAGCAAAAGTGAAACCTCTGAATTTAATACAATCTAATATATACCCAGAGGAACAGACCAGTTTACAAACATAATCCAGTATCTATTTTTGGAATTCATAAATAATACCAAACTGCTACACCTTGGATTTATTTCATTCAACAAGCACAGATTCATTTTAGCAATTAATATAAGCCCCTCAAAATATTAATCAAAACTTCAAACTTTTCATTCAGACATACCTCTTTCTTCTTTGTTCCTCCAGCTATGATCTATATTAGGTGGAACTGATGCTTTTATCAAAGGGACTGTGAATGGCTCCTTCTCATCTTTCCTACTCATTCCCCACCCTCACCCCATTCCCTTGGATAGCTGTAGTTGCTGACACCTCTGGGATTAGAGCCCAGATTGTACTTAAATGGCACTAATGTAAGATGCTTTCTGTCTCTCTTGACCTCCTTGATATTCATCAACTATTTTCTCAGAGGCTTCCCTGATGCAACTCACTAGGTAAGATATTAATGACAGAGGTAATTCCTCCTAATCACCAAATTCATCACTGTCCACTCAAACTCTGTTGTATTTGTTTGTTTGTTTGTTTGGTTTCAGTCTACATCACAAAGAACTATTTGATACCATTATCTCCTGGTAAAAGAGACAAACACAAAAACAAACTAAACACATCCTATGCAGAATGTACACTTAAGAAAAATATTCTCTCCATGTATTCCACAAGATTACTCCTGGGACTCATACACTTTGATTTAAAAAGACTGTTATTTCTTTTCCATACATTAGTAAATTTATGTCTTTTTTTAAAAACAAATCAATTTTATTAGTACATATTAATAAAGTATATAAATCATCTAAATGGTACACGTAGTGGTATAATTTGGTATAATAACATAGTTGTGCATTCATCACTTCAATAATTATTAGAGCACTTTCATTATTTCAATAATAATAACCAAAAAAAAAAAAAAAGAGAGAGAGACAAATGAGTAAACAGAAAAATTCTCTTCACTTCTCATTCACATACCATAGGATCTATCTAAAGTGTATAATCAATGCCTTTTAGTATAATCACAAAGTTGTGCATTCATCACCACAAAACTAAGAACCATTTAGTTTTTCTCTCTGGAGTAAACCTATTTTCATCCTGTCATATCAAGCCTATTCCCACACTTTCTAGCCTTCAGACCTCTCAAGCACTATTAAATGTACCACACAACTCCAGGAACACATATCAAGCTCTCCTAGTAGTTTAGCTCTCACCATCATCCCTTGGAAGAAACAGGACACACACAGAAAGGAAATAATTTTCTACTAAGACTCTTTTCACATATTTTCTGCATAATTCACCTTCTTGACCATTGTGAGTTTTAAGAGTAATCTAAATGATTCTCAGTCATCTCCTTTAAAATGTCTACTTGGTGTCTGGAATGACTTAAGCATTTTAAATTGATATTATAGTGATACCTCAACTGAAACCTTAAATATAATGCCCAGTTTCAGGTATTAAAATAAACTTGAGACAACCAGCAAGATGGCAGCAGAGTAAGGTGCTCCTAGAATCAGCTCCTGCTACAGGGCAGATAGTAATCACCCAGAGCTAACTAAAAGACTTGTTTGGGGACTCCAGGAGACCAGAAGTGCATCCTGCAGCATCCTTGAAAGAGTGGAAGGAAGAAACTGACCATCTACAATGAAGATTCATAAGTAGAGCCCTCCACAAGATGGAGGCCAGTGTCCATCTTCCACTGGAAGCACAAGCCGCCTCCGGAGCTGTTCCACGGATGGAATTGTAAGCTCCACTTTCCAAAAATGGGGGAGGAAGAGATGGTTGGGCACCAGCTTCAGCTACTGATTAGTAAATTCCAGCTGGCTAAATGATAATCTTAAGAACAGGTAAAGTTTGAAACTGTCCAAGTCAGAAAGAGGCCAGTAGCCACCATCTTAACTCGTGCCTGACACTCGGGGAAGCGGGGCTGACTGAAAATCACAGTGCTGATAGGGACTGGCTTCCTTCCATCTAGATCAGATTGCCGCTCTAGCATAAGCCCAGGCCCACCTCAGACAGGGAGGAAGCTGGGGGGAGCTGTACCAGCCTCTCCGGGAAATAACAGGCCACGTCCTGGAGGCCTGTGATCATCCTACTTTGGTGGCGCAAACCACCCCAGGAGCTATTCTGTGGCAGGATTTGGAAGCTCCATTTCTCAAAAAACAAGGGAGGAAGAAACAGTTGGCCACCAATGTCAGCTACTGATTAGTCAATTTGGAGGGCTAAAATATAACCCTAAGAACAGCTGAATATTGAACCTTCAGACCTGTCCAAGTCTGAAGGAGGCTGGTAGCCACCATTTTGACTCCACCCCCAGCATGAGGGGAAGCCAGCTGACTGACTTTCACCCAGATTGGTCTACAGCCCTAGCCTAGGCTTCAGCCCCACCTCAAGCAGGGAAGAAGCTGGTAGGGCCCTGCACCAGCTTATCCAGGTAACTGTAGATATATTTGACTGACGCAGACTGAATAATCAGAAGTCTACTGGGCAACTGCGGTCATCTTGGGCCTGCACTGCATAGATTGCATCCCACAACTGCAGCTCCATCCCTGCCCTAGGCAGGGAAGAAAGGGGCATGAAGCTTCATCAATCTCTCTGGGCAACTACAGTCTAAACCTGCATGACTTGGATTATTCCATACAGCTGTGGCTCTGTCCCTACCTTTGGCAAAGGAGAAAGTTGTGAGGGCAGCTTGAGCTTCCACAGTTTACAGCACCAACTACATACTTGGCTCCTACTACACAACCAGCAAGAGAGAAAGGGCAGGAAGCCCCTAAACTAAAAAGAAAAACTGCACTCAGAATAAATACTATAGTAATCCAGATGCCAAGACACCAACAAAAAATTATAATCCACACCAAGAAACAGGAAGATATTGCCCAGTTAAAGGAACAAGATAAGCCTCCAAATGACATAAAAGAGTTGGGACAACTAATCATTGATGGTCAAACAAATCTCTTTAATAAATTCAATGAGATGGCTAAAGAAATTACGGATATTAAGAAGACATTGGATAAGCACAAAGAAGAATTTGAAAGTATACACAGAAAAATAGCAGATCTTATGAGAATGAAAGGTGCAATAAATGAAATTAAAAATACACTGGAATCATATAATAACAGATTTGAGGAGGCTGAAGAAAGGATTGGTGAACTTGAAGAAATGGCCTATGAAAGTTAACATTCAAAAGAACAGATGAAGAAAAGATTGAAAACCTCGAACAAGTTCTCAGGGAACTAAAGGACAACAAGAGACATGCAAACATACATGCCAAGGGTGTCCAAGAAGGAGAAGAGAAGGGAAAAGGGGCAGAAGGAATATTTGAAGAAATAATGGTAGAAAATTTCCCAACCTTACTGAAGGACATGGATATCCATGTCCAAAAAGCATGACGTACTCCAATCCAAAAAAATCCAAATAGACCAACTCCAAGACACATACTAATCAGAATGTCAAATGCCAAAGACAAAGTGAGAATTCTGAGAGCAGCAAGAGAAAACAATGCATAACATATAAGAGCTACCCAATAAGATTAAGTGCTGATTTCTCACCAGAAACCATGGAGGCAAGAAGACAGTGGTACTATATATTTAAGATACTGCAAGAGAAAAACTTCCAGTCAAAGATCTTATATCCAGCAAGATTGTCTTTCAAAAATAAGGGTGAATTTATCATATTCACAGATAAACAGAAATTGTGAGCATTTGTAACCAAGAGATCTGCTTTGCAGGAAATACTAAAGGATGTGCTACAGCCTGAAAAAAAAAAAAAAAAAAAGGACAGGAGAGAGAGGCCTGGAAGAGAGTCTAGAAATGAAGATTACATCAATAAAAGTAATTAAAAGTGTCAGAAGAGTGGTGAAAATAATATATGACAGATAAAACCCAACTATTTAGGAATAAACTTAACCAAATATGTACAGCAGTTGTATTCTGAAAACTACAACTCGTTGTTAAAAGAAATTTTTTAAAGTCCTAAATAATTGGAAGAACATTCCATGCTCACAGATTGGGAGACTAAATATCATTAAGATGTCAATTCTACTCAAATTGATATACAGATTCAATGAAATCCCAATAAAAATCCCAACAGCATTTTTTAAATAAATGGAAAACAGTATTATCAAATTTATTTGGAAGGGTAAGGGGTCCTGAATAGCCAGAAACATCTTAAAAAGGAAAAGCAAAGTTGGAGGACTCTAATTTTTGGACTTTAAATCATATCACCAAGCTACAGTGATGAAAACAGCATGGTACTGGCATAAATGCAGACACATAGACCAATAGAACTGAATTGATGGTTCAGAAACAGACTCTATGGTCAAGTGATTTTTGACTAGCCTGTCAAACCCACCCAGCTCAGGCAGAACAGTCCACTCAACAAATGGTGCTGAGAAAACTGGATATCCATAGCCAAAAGAAAGAAAGAAGACCCCTATCTCACACCTTATACAAAAATTAACTCAAAATGAATAAAAAACCTAAATATAAAAGCAAGAACCATAAAGCTTCTAGAAGAAAATGTAGGAAAATATCTTCAAGACTTAGCAGGAGGTAGTGAATTATTAAAGGAGATAACTACAGATATTTTATATAGAAGTTTTAATTAGCTTTACTGTAAAAGTGTGGAAATGTACAGAGTTCATGGTAACACACTATAGTGAGTAATAGCTGGTTTATAAATGGGGATGTGGCTGAAAATGGCATTCTAGGATGCAAATGCCAATTGACAGAAAGTTAGAGAATAATCTAGGGACTGAATAGCACAGTAAACCTAGAGGTAGATGAGAATTGTGGTTGATGGTATAGATGCAAGAATGTCCTTTGTGAGCTACAGCAGATGTAGATCACAGTTGCATGGTGGTGGGAATGTGTAGAGACATGGGAAAAATACAACTGGAGTGCCCTATGGACTGTGGTTAACAGTAATAATGTAATATTCTTACATCTATGCCAATGATGTACTGTGTTGATAATGGGGGAGTATGGAAAATGTGTGCCAAATGTACGCTATGGAGCTGGTAATAATCAGATAATATTATCTCATATTCTGTAACAAATGTTCCATCACAGTTTGGTGTGTTGATAGATGGGTGTTATTTGGGAATTCTGCACTCGTGCACGATTGTTTTGTAAGTTTACAATTTCTGTCATAAAAATATATTTAAAAGATAATAATTGGGTGGGTTGGGGGGAAAAATACACCAAATGTAAGATAAGGATTATAATCAGCAGCAAGAGTTTGACAATATTCTTTCATAACTTGTAACAAATGTCTCATGACAATGCAAGGTGTTGGTGGAGGGTTGATGTATGGGACCATTGTATGATGTTATGAATGTTTGCTATGTAATTTCACAACTTTTACTATACACTTATTGTTTATGTATGTTCATGTATAAATGGTATAAAAATAATAATAATAAAAATAGGGTGGGCTGGGGGAAATACTTTGGTCAATAGTAATATTTTGAGGATGCTCTTTAATCATTAGTTAAAAATGTTTAACAATACAACGTATTTGTGGTAGGGTGAGTTATGAGGGTGCTTTGTGATGTTATTATGTTTGTTTTGTAAGGTCAAAACTTGCTATATACTTATTGTTTATGTATGTTCATATATGTGTGATATACTTCAATAAATTAAAAAAAAAACCCAAGGCAATCAGAAAATGTGGGAATGGTATCTGTCTCTGAAAAAGGAACAGTTTAGCAGGCTGATGAATAAGATCTAAAAGTTTTCCAGCTATGGAAACCACAAACATCAGATCTATTTTTGATTTTTTTATAGATGCAATAAAATTCATATGTTGAAAAAAATAAAAATAAAAATAAACTTGAGTTCTAACCTACGCACTCCTCCCAAAGACAAAAACAAAACAAAACAAAACAAAACAACAAGAAAACAATTGTTTTTTGTTTTTGTAATAACATTACAGATATCTAAATTGCTCCTCACACCACAAGCATATTAAGAGTAGAATTTGTCCACCATATTTGCTATTTCAACTTCCTCTTGCAAAATTCCCTTGTCCTTTGAGACTCAAGGTTTTTGGATATATGAACTTATTTCTATTATTATGGGCTATCAATAAGAGAACACTTTGTATGTTAATGTCAGTATCTTGGTCTCAGGGACAACTCATCTCCTCCCTTAATTATTTGTAAATTCTAGATATCTAAAAGGACCCAAGCAAACACATTTCCTTAACTTATCAGACATCCACATAAATGTTTATAAAATAGAAATTATTAAACCTAAAATATACACACCTCCAAAATCATAAATGGCTACATTCTAGTTCTTGTTCTATAGACAATTTCTCAAATAACTCCACTGCACTTTATCAACTTCATCATGATTTCTGACATATCACATTTACATTTTAGATGATCTTTCTACTGACAAGATTTCACAATGTATTATTCTTTAGCTTCTACCATCTCTCATAAAATTCTTTCTTTGCAAAAACTTTCAATCCCTCATTTCTTGCTTTTAAATAAATTAAAATACAATGACAGGCATATTTAACCACATATTTACCATTCATGTTGTCCTTCATTATTTTTTGTAGATTTTCTGTAATTTCTTGTCAGCCTGAAAAAATTATTTAACATTTCTTTAGGCCAGGACTTCTGGTGAAAAATGCTATCTGCAAATATCTTTGTTTTGCCTTCTTTCATGAATATTTGCATTAAATGTAGATCTCTTTCGACAGTTTGTTTTTGTTTTCTTTCAACAATGTAGGGATTTCATATCAGTGTTTTCAATCACCTTATTTCTGACGAATAGTCAGTTGTAATTTGAATAATAGATTGCATGTACTTAACATCTTTCTTAGCTTTCTTTAATCTTTTACTTTATCATTTATTTTTAAATATATTTTTATTAGAGAAGATGTGAACTTACAAAACAGTCATACACATTGAGAATTCCCATACAACACCCCTCCACCAACACTCTACAGATTATGAGATAATATTATCAGACTATTACCTCTCACTGTGGCCTATAATGTACATTTGATATATTTTTCCATACCCTCTACTATTAACACAGTACATCTTTGGTATTGATACAAGAATATTATAGTATTGCTGTTAACTATAGTCCATAGGTTACATTAATTGTATTTTTCCCATACTTCTCCACAATCTTACCACCTTACAAAAGTGATGTGCATTTGTTCAAGTTCATAGAAGTATATTCTTCTATTTGTGCTATTAATGACAATTCTCTTCCACCTCTGGATTCACTATGTTATTCAGTCCCTAGATTTTTCTCTAGCTTTCTTTCAGTTGACATTTATGTCCCTAGATTACCCTTTTCAATCACAATCCCATTTATAAAACTGCTGCATTAGTTCTACTCATTATAATGTGTTATCATCAATGTTATCCATTTCAATAATTTCATAGTCATATTAATTAAATCTTCTACATACATTAACCATCAGTATCCCTTCTCAGCTCTCCTCTTATCTCCCAATAACCAGTCCTCTAAGTTTTAACTCCATGTGTTTATTCTTCATATATAGTTCATATTAATGAAATGATGCAATATTTGTCCTTTTGTGTCTGGCTTATTTCACTTACATAATGTCTTCAAGGTTCATCCATGTTATCATATGGGTCCCAATTTCATTTCTCCTTGCAGCTGCATAGTATTCCATCATAAGTATATACCACATTTTGTTTAGACATTCTTCAGTTGATGAACACTTGGGTTGTTTCCATCTTTTGGTAATTGTGAATAATGCAGCTATGAAGATTGGCATGAAAATGTCTGTTGGCATCATAGTTCTCAGTTCTTCTGGATATAGTCCTAGTAGAGGAATTGCTGGATTATATGACAGTTCTATATTTAGCTTCCTGAGGAATTGCCAAACTGTCTTTCACAGAGGCTGCCCCGTTTTACATTCCTATCAACAGTGAAGGAGTGTTTTTATTTTTCCACATCCTCTCCCGCATTTATTGTTTTCTTTTTCTTTTTTAAATAATGGCCATTCTATGCGGTGTGAGTTGATATCACATTGTCATTTTGATTTGCATTTCTGTAATACCTAGTGATATAGAATATTTTTTTCATGTGCTTTTTGGCCATTTGTATTTCTTCTTTGAAGAAATGTCTATTTAAGTCTTTTGCTTATTTTTTAATTGGATTGCTTTCTTTTTTTATTGTTGAGTTGTACGATCTCTTTATAGAGAATGGAAATCAAACACTTTTCAGATATATGATGTCCAAATATTTTCTCCCATTGAGTGGGCTTCCTTTTCACCTTCTTGGTGAATTGCTTTGAATCACAAAACTGTTTAAATTTGAGGAGGTAGCATTTAGCCATGTTTTCTTTTGTTGCTCGTGCTTTTGGTGTAAGATTTAAGAATCTACCACTTATCACCAGGTCTTGAAGATGCTTCCCTAAATTTTATCCTAGGAGTGCTATGTTTTAGCTTTTATATTTAGGTCTTTGATCCATTTTGAGTTGACTTTTGTATAAAGCATAAGACAGGGGTCTGCTCACATTGACCCAGGAACTGATGAAGCTTCTCCCACCTTCTTTGCCTAGGGTAAGGATTGCACCACAGCCTTGTGTGGTAATCCAAGCCATGCAGGGCAAGACCATCTGTAGTTGCCTGGAGAGGATTATAAAGTGTAACACCATTCTTTCCCCTGCCTGAGATGGGGATGTAGCTGCAGGTGTTGGCAGTAAACTAAGCCATGAGGTTCAAGACTGACCATTGCCCAGTTAGACTGGCATAGCACTGGCCCCCCTCCTCCACTGCCAGGGGTGGGGATGGTCCCTCTAGAGTGCCCAACAATCTAATTCATGTGGGCCAAAAGCACCTGCAGTTGCCCAGAGAGGCTAAGGGAGTACTGTCCCCTTTGCCCTTTAAGGGGTGGAAACATGGGCATCCAGAAAACCAGCCCATTTGGGCCAAAAGCACCTGCAGTTGCCCAGAGAGGCTGAAGAAACATATTTCCCCTCTTATCCTAGTGGGGGGGGGGCAGGAATGGAGCCACAGGCATCCAACAATTCAGTCTGTGTGGTTCTAAAGCACCTGCAGTTGCCCAGAAAGGCTGGAGAAACACTGACCCCTTTTGTCTTATCAGGGATAGAGATGGAGCCAGACACTTAACATTCCAGTTCTTGCAGGTCAAAAGCACCTGCAGTTGCCTAGAGGGGCTGAGAAAATACAGTTCTCCTCCTATCCTACTGGGGGGCTGGAAGGAGCTACAGCTATCTAAGTTTCCAGTCTGTGCAGGCTGAAAGGGCCTGCAGTTACCCAGAGAGGCTGAAGAAACACCAGCACCCTCCTATCTTTTGGGGGAAGGTAAGGATGGAATCAAAGGCACTCAACAAACCAGTCCATGTGGTTTGAAAGCAACTAGAGTTGCCCAGAGAGGCTGAGGAAACACAGCTCCTTTCCTAAGCTCTTGTGGGCTGCACATAGAGCCCCATGTTTCTGACTATCTTGTCTGTGCTGGTGGAAAGCACCTGGAATATTTGCTGAAGTTCCCCTCAGCTTCCTTCCTGCTGGAGGTGGAGCAGGAACCTAGGCTAGACCTGCAATCAGATCTGGGTGGAAAGAGGCCAGTCCCTTCTGAAACTGTGATTTCAATCAGCCCTGCTTCCCCTCATGCTGGGGGCAGAGTTAAAACGGTGGCTACTGGCCTTTTTCTGAATTGGAAAAGTTCAAACTTTAGCTGTTCTTAGGACTATACTTTAGCCAGCCAGATTTACTAATCAGTAGCTGAAGTTAATGCCAGATTTCCCTTCCTCCCCCATTTTTGGGACATGGGGCTTCCAAATCCAGCCATGGAATAGCTCCTGAGGTGGCTTGTGCCACGAGTGGAGGATGAGCATTGGCCTCCATGGCGTGGAGTGCTCTTCTCATGAATCTTCACTGCAGATTGGCAGACTCCCCTTATATTTTTTTCAAGGATGTTGCAGGATGCTCTTCTGGTCTCCTGGGCCCCCCAAACAGGTGCTTTAGATAGCTCTGCTTTATTACTAACTGCCTTGCAGGCTGAGCTCCATACTCTACCCCTCCTCTATGATTTTTTGTCTTTATTTTATTATTATTATTATTTTTTTTTCATTTTAGGAGGTACCAGGGATTGAACCCAGGATATTGTACATGGGAAGCAGGTGCTCAAACCACTGAGCTACACCCACTGTCCTTTCATTTATTTTTAACAATTTGGTTATGATGAGCCTAGATTTAGTTTTAGTTTTTCTTTCTTTTATCCTCCTTGGGGTGCATTGAGTTTCTTTGATTTGTATGTTGAGTTTTACCAAGTTTGCAACAATTTTTGCCATTGTTTCTTCAATTTATTTCTGTTCTATGTTACTTTCCTGTCCCTTTGAACTTCAAATTGCATGAATTTTTGTGGAAGGGAAAGTTCGGTATCATTTAGTGCATCATGACTGAAAGTGAAAGTCTTCTTCATTTCAATCTGAAACTGTCAATAACATACAAATCCAAGTATCCCCTCTCCTATTTGTGTGCTTGTTCAGAGTTGAAAAAAATATGTCATTCAAATGGGCAAATATTTTTAGTGCAAATTAATTAGTCTTATCACTGAAGGAAACTTACTCTGTGTCTCCACAAATATAACATTTTTGTCTTCTCTTTCTTTCAACTGCTTATCTCTCCTTTCTTTTCCTCTATCTCAGCTGCTATTCTTTCCTTAAATTTCAGTAAAAACTCTGTAATTTTGTCAACAGTAAATCCACAAATCTACTTTTAACTGCACTTACATTCTCCATTTTTCTACCTTTATAATTGAAAGAGAGGAAGTATACTTCTCCTTTCAAAGTTCAGTAACTCCATATTTATTCTAAATTTCACTTCTATTTACCATCTTTCAGTTACTTCCACTCTTGACTGGATAATCTAAAATAATATGCAAATCAGCACACAAATATGTTCTAATAAGACCAATTACAATTAAAGAAAAAAAAAATCCCTAAATTTTCAATAAATGAAACATCCCTCATTACATTCATACTCATTTTATAGTAAATATTCCCAAGAGATTTGTCTATTCACCTTCTTGTATCCTTTTTAGTCTACTTCAATATGGTCTTAATAGCTTTTTATCAGTGAATCAATTTGACTGATCAAGCAAAAAGAGGAAGGGAAGAGAAGGCATAAGTTAAAAAATTAAGATGAAAAGGGACATATTTTGTCAAGTATTTTAAAAATTGAAACATATTACATTGAGCATCTTTATTTAAAACTTTTTAAATTTTGAAAGACTACATTTTATATATAATATAAATTATAAAATCTAATTAATAGGGTAATTATTAAAAATAAATTGAAGTAATATTAAATTATATCTCCTGGAAAAAAGCAACAACTACAAATGCTTACTTTGGGTAAATTTTAGTTAGCTTTCAACAATTTAATATAAATTATCCAAATAATAGAAAAATCACTCTGATTAAAGTGGTAAATAAAGGAAATCTACAAAAGAATAGAATTTTTAAAGAAAGTTTAAAAATCAAAAATATAATATTTGCAAATCATATTTTGCAATGCTAAAATATTGCACCATAATTTAACAATATATTTTGCTGTAATACAGATGAATTTTAAAGTTAATTAATGGGAAGCGGCTGTGGCTCAATCAGTAGGGCTCCTGTTTACCATATGGGAGGCCCCGGGTTCGGTTTCCGGGGCCTCCTGGTGAAGGCAAAGCCTGCCCGCACAGCGTGGTTAGCTGACCCAGCGAGCACAAGCAGCAAGGGGGGGATAAATGAATAAATAAATAAAATCTTTAAAAAAAAAAATAAAGTTAATTAATTAATTAACTAATTAATGTAATTCAACAAGGGGAAAATTGTACTGTAAGTTCTTGAATTATTAGGTTTCAAGACTATGATAAAAACAAATTTGTTTATTTGGCTACCATAGGTTCTGAAAGAGGGAGAGGGAACAATAGATGGAACCTAGGGCATTTTTAGGTCATTGGAATTGTTCTGCATGATATTGCAGTGATAGAAACAGGCCATTATACATTTTGTCAAAACTTTTAAAAGTGTACAGTACAAAATGTAAGCCATAATGTAAACCATTGACCATGGTTAGTAGCAATGCTTCAATATTTGTTTATCAGTTCTAACAAATGTACCATACTCATGTAAGGTGTTACCAATAGGGGAAAATGTGAGAAGGGGAGGGGATGGGGTATATGGGAATCCCCTATATTTGTGATGTTACTTTTCTGTAACCTAGGCTTCTTTGAAAATAAAGTGACTAAAATAAGACACTGGGGGGTCCTACAGAAGAAACTGCCACTGCACATAAAAGATAATAAATCTTAAAGTCATGAAAAACACAATGCAAAAATGTTTTTCTTTTGTATTTTGTTTATTGTATTATTATTTTTATTTGTTATTTTATTTATTTTTTTGGATTTGTTTTTGAGGAGACTTTGGATTACAGATGGGTTGCAACTGTGGCAAGGGAAGATTACTGGTGCAGTGTGTTGTGGGTGGGGTGGGGATGTGTGGGGAAGAGAGCACCTGGAGCATGCCTCTATGGAATATGAATTAATTCAAGTTGTCATGGGGTATTGCCTCCGTGGGTGGAGACCCACACAATAACTGAAAGAATATTGAATTTCCATTCTAAGGAATCCTGCTACATTCTCTAAAGAGTCACAAGAATCTCTAGAGTATATGGGCAGTGCCTAGTGAAGGAGGACAAACGAATGCACTAGGCCTTTGAAAATGATGTTTGTACTTATAAACCTCATTCTTGTGATATTGAAACTTAGCCTAGATTATATATTGCCTGAGAGTTACCTCCTTAAAGCCTCCTTGTTGCTCAAATGTGACCTCTCTCTAAGCCAAATTCGGCATATAAACTCAGTACCTTCCCCCCAGCATGGGACAGACTCCCAGGGATGAGCTTCCCTGGCACTGAGGTATTATTACCAAGCACCAACTAGCAATGCATTTAGAAAAAGACCTGGACCAAAAGGGGGAGATATAAAATACAAATGAGTTTTTATTATAGCTGAGAGATTTCAAAGTGAGTTGGGATTTCATTCCAGAGGTTACACTTCTGCAAGTCTCAGGAGGATCACACTGACTGCCAAAATAAACAGTGCCTCAAGCAGGGGCCTCCTGAGGGCTTTAGAGACATCTAGACACTATAGGCAGGGCAGCAATTTGACACCCTGTCAGTGGGCCTTACCTTGAAATACATGATAATCTATCCCCCCAGTGTATTGGAATTAGACTCATTTATACTTTTCCCACACATTGCTCTTATGCCTCATTTATTTGAATCTATAATTAGAACTATACCTGTTAAATGTGTCCCAGAGGCTTAAATTTTTTGGTTGTTCATATGCCAGTTGAGCCCTGAATCTCAGCATTTACAGCCGACACCTACTCACCAGTTCTTCAGACTCCCCCAGCAAAACTAACCAAAGGTTGATGATGGACAGTGCCCATCCCCCACAAACAGAGTATCTACAATAGCAGGAAAGTCAGTTCCATCCATTTGCCCCATGGGATCCAAGCCCCCTTTCAATCAGAAGCAGAGTGGGAATCGTCATCTCAAAATCCTCAAGATTGCAGAATGAACAAACATAAGGGGGGAATGCAACTATTGACTAAAGTAGAGTTATCATTATTCTAATAATGGAAGAACATGTAATGTTGATACAAAGACAGTGGTCACCAGAGTTTCTGAAGGGAGGGAGAAAGAAGAATAGGAGTAATATGGACATTTTGGGGACATTGGAATTGTTCTGCATGGCATTCGCAATGACAGATACAGGCCACTATACATTTTGTCAAAACCTATAAAATTGTGTGCTGCAAAGTGTAAACCCTAATGTAAACTGTAGACCATGGTTAGTAATAATTCTTCAATTTGTGTTCATCAATTGTAACAAATGTACCAAACTAATGAAAGATATTGTTAAGAGGGAAAAATGTGTGAGGGGGAGGGAGTATATGGGAATCCCTTATATTGTCGCTGTAACATTTATGTAACTTTAAATTCTTTTAAATAAATACATTTTAAAAACCAGATTGGTTAATACAGCAGGACTTTAATTAGAAGATAAATGAATAAATCAATATAGGTGAATAAAGTTTCAAAATTTAGAATATATGTATGTGTATTTGTGTGTGCAAAATCCCATTTGTATACAGGTACTTGGTATATAAAATAAGTGGCATTACAATTCAATATGTTTTTTATGGATTATTTTGTCAATGACAGAAAATTGTGTATCTATGTCACTATAGGAAAAATAGATTCCTATATGACAATAAATCCAACTTGATTAAAATCTATAAGATAAACAGAATTTCAAGATAGGGGAAATTTTTCTTTTAATATAGGAAGTCAAAAGGATAATCTCTAGAGCATAAAGGAGGCTAAATGCAAATACTGATATATAAATATAAAATTATGAAAAAAATATATCCAATGTTAAAACACATATTACAGCCTAAAATATGTTTTAATGAGCTGTAAAAAATTTTCATTTATAATACCTAAAAGGTATTGCCAAATTAAAAAGAAATAGAAATATGTGCAAAGTATATGAATAGTCAATTCTGATAAAAGATTGCCTAAAGGACAAAGTGAATATAATTATCCTCACTGCTGTCAGAGAAATAGAACCCCAAAATACCATGGTACACTACAATTTTAGGCCATTATATTAGTAAAATTAAAAGAAAATATGTTATTGAAAACAAAGAGTCTGAGCAATTTCATGCAGTGATAAAGTATATTCTTTTAAAACAATTTTGCAGAGAAAATTGGTAATATGTAATAAATCTCTCATCAGTTCCTTAGAATTATGCTTGAGAAAATCTCACATGTGCACAATGAGACATGTGTAAGCACTGATATATGGGTATATTTTAAACACCAGCTCTTCAAGTGTGATTCTAACATGAATGCTGGTTAGCATTTTTGTTTTTATTAATGAATAAAAAAAGTGAAACAGCCACCGTTTATGATGGACATCAGTCAGTTGTCAATGATGTAAGTAATATATTTGCTGAAACAGATAAAGATTTTGAACTCTAGAAGAAAATTTCTTCAAATTGTGTGCTAGCCACAGTGTAAAAGCTACACACAGCCCACAGTTTCTTTTAATCTGCATTATAAACATTTTCCTCTTATTGTCTTAAGCCTAGATATCAAATTAAACAAATCAAGTCCTAATTTGTAGTGTTTGCCAATTTCTGTGGTATAAATATACCCAAATTAGCCTAATTCTATCTAGCAATTTGACAGCACTGAACACGTAGTTGGGAAGAGATGTGCAGTAACAAACCATTATATAGATTTTCCATCAAATACATACAATAGGTATAAATAACCTATAGATAGTAGGCATAGAAAAAAAAGAATTGATGATTAGAGAATTAGTTTATTTTTAATATAAATCATTTGATTTAAAGTTTATATAATTTAATTTAATTGCCTATCAAGCATATCAAGCTTTTTTTGACTATTTAGATTCACTAGCTTTTCCCTCTGAGTGAAGTGCTCTCTTCCACAAAATATTTGAGAGATTATTGTCTTATCATTTATGTTTCAGCTCAGTTTTTAACAAACATTTGCTTTACAAATGAGTCTCATTGGCTGTACAGATACAAGTGATGCACAACAATTGTTTAACATACATTTTACTATCTCTACCATTATGCTGTTCTGACAGATCTAGAGAGGTGATTACAATCTGGAATGGAATTTTAATAATCATAATTGCCACTCAGATTTGTGAAATTTAAATGAGAAAACATTTATTATGGTTATACCACGAACGGTGGCTTGAGCAACGCAGCCTAACTCTGAGTTTCACCAACAGCCTTAATCTACGAGTGCACTGCCCTCTGCCTCACCCAGGCAGCCAACATCTGCTTGCTGATAGCCAGAAAAAGCCTGCCCACTCACACCCTCCCCCTTCCTGCACAGCCAGGAAGAGCCGCACCGCCAAGGCCGCACCTTATAAGGCGAAGAAACTGCCCCCCGGCCTATCACGCCCAGCCCCGTTTTCCTTTCCCGCCACCATAACCCTATATAAGCATCTGGACTTCCCTTAATAAATTAGACCTGCGTACTTACCTTGTCTCCGCGGTGGTTCTTTCACCGTGCGCCCTCCGCGCCGTCTGGGGCCCCCGAGCGCCGACACCGCCCGGTGCTCCCCTCCCGCCAACATGGTAGTTGAAACAAGCCACCGCAATTTATAAAATTGCAATACAAAAATAATAAACAATTACTGTTATCTTTTCCTCTTCAAACCTCTTCTCAGAAGCTGCATAGAAGATGAAATACTGCTGCAGTAAGTTAGATTTCAGAGATGTACTTTCAGTCTCATAGATAAAGTTTGGAATGTGGTAATGATAAAGATGACTAAATGTGAGGAATTGTGATGGGACCAAACAACCATTCCCTCTTGCACTAGTCCTGAATTAAGGACGACCATGTGCAAACAGAATAAATTTTTAAATAAATAAATGAGGACCTTTGTGGACATTGGCCCAAATAGTCATTAAGCACCCATTATTTTCCAGGCACTATTTTAAGAATTAGAAATGGCAAAATATTTTATATGTAACATGAGTACTGATACTAATATGTCTAAATTTTATATCTCCAAATCAGGATGTATTCATAAAATGTGAAGAATCAAATACAAAGAGCAATTTTTAGTGTGATTCAATGGGATTCTGGTTGTGAATGTACTATAATGAGAAAATGAATCCTAAATAAAGCAATAGAGTTATGGCAGCCTGAAATCCATTAAAATAATTCAAATTTATTCAAGATTTTGTCTCTTTTCCTTTAATGGAGGTTTTACTAGGTAGCACACATCATTTCTCTGTGATTTGATGGAAACTTCCACAATGCACTATAAGCTACATGACCATGGGTTAAAACACTTTTATTTTTTGAGTAGAGGTTTTTTTTTCTGCACAGACTTTTCAATGCAGCATTATCATGCATATCCCTATAAATCAATTAAAGAAAATAATTAAAATAATTCATTTGTAGGAAGCAAAAAGCCTTGAAAGTCTGTAACTGATTAAATCCTAGCCAATTTTCTTTTTATCTGGAATTTTTTTACATTAATACAGTATTTTTCTTTTTAAAAAAACCTCCCATTTTTTTGAACAAACAATTAAAATTGTCCCTTGGCCAAATGTGTTACTAATACACAATTTAGTGTATTAGTGAGGGAACAACCAGACCAAGGCAGCACTAGTAAATCAATTACTCAGGTCATATTTTTGTAATGGAGGAACATTAATTACCAACACAGATACAGGTAATTGTAATTATTACCATGGAAAGTGAGTGATTGCCTGAATCTCTTTTCTCAGTTGAAAATTAGATTAATTCCATGCATGTATTAATTTCTAAATTTTATATATAATATACCCTTTCTGAAACTTTAGATGTTCTTACCGATCTTCTTGTCACATATCACACTTTCAGCTTTATCCCACTGTGTGTGTTCTTTTTTCTTTACTTTTTTTTTTGGGGGGGAGGGGTACCACCAGGTCAGGGATTGAACACGGAACTTCCTATGTGGGAAGCTGGTGCTCAACCACTGAGCCACATGGCTCCCCTGAGTTGTTTTTCTCTTTTGTTTGTTTGTTGTTTGTTTTGTTTTAAGGAGGCACCTGAACAAAACCGGGACCTCCCATGTGGGAAGCAGGCTTTCAACTATTTGAGCCTCATCTGTTCCCCCTGTGTGTGTGAGTTCTTTAAATGGAATTCTGCAAAGAGATGCATAATTTCCATGGCTTTTAATAGGTTTACATTTCTATCATCTTGATCTCATGTAAATCACTATTTTATGACTGCATACTGTTAACTTTTAAAATGGAAATATTTTAATCGCTAATTTAAAATCAGTTATCTGTAGTGTGCTAAGTACCTTTGCCAGCCATAACATGGATACAGAAAATTCGTATCTGAAAGATTTTAAAACTGATTCTCTTAACAATCAGTACTCATTATCATACAGATGTCGTTTCTCCACTGAATTATAATTATTTTTTATGAGCATTTATCCTTAACCTGAAGAAAAACAAATCAATCAGTTGACTACTATAGCTATATTGTAATTGCACCTGCAATTGAAACTGCATTTCCCTAGCCTCCATAAGTTATTCTTGTTAAAAGGAGGATACTTGTTGCATTTCAAATAATCTCTTTTAAACAGACTTAAATTTTTGTCATAAAATTTAAATTATCTAAGGAAGAATAGCAATTTGGAAGATTGTGAATTCTTTAATATCTAATGCTTTTAAAAGAATGCTATGTTAAAGGAAATGCATTCATCAATATAATTGCCAAAATAAAGATGAAATGTAACTACAGAATAAGCCTGGTGAAATTTTAACCATAACCAGAAGAGTATGTAATCTAGGATGATATTTTAATTAGTTGCCCTGACTCTGTCAGAAGTGACTTTAAATTCAACTGAGCACTTCATTCAACTATAGCTAATGTATTAAATGTGTCATAATTTTCTTAATTAGAGCAAAACATTTCTTATTCTATGTGTTTTGGAATTAAGTAATGAAAACTAACATGTAGCAGTGACTCATTTGAGGTTATCTAGGTAAATAGGAGATGATGGGATTTAATCAGAGTTTGCTGTTTTTATTTTGATTATTACTAAACAGATATTTTATTTTTTTAAATTCTTGAAACCAAGCTAAAATATAACAAGATTATATGCTTGTTTAGATCATCCTTTGAAAATCCATAAATGAATAATAAAAAAAATGAAATATGTCAAAAGGATATGAACATATATTATAACGACACTGATTTAAACTAATAATGACTATAGCTCTATGAAAACAGGAAGCTAAAATAGGAAGAATAGCAATCCAATTGTAACTTTTATAACTCTCAAGTTGGTATTCTGGTATTATCTCTCATTATTTAAAGTTTCACCAAAACTTTGATCTATGCATCTATTTATTTCTTCTCATTTGTCTAATCATGGTTTATTCTTACTGCCTCACTTGTCATGTGGTAAATAGGAAATGATCAATAATTGTTTGTTGATTGAATACATGTTTTGTAGCTAGTTCTCATTGCAAGTAATCAAGCTGCATCAAGGTTCTCCCAAACCATGCAACCAAGACAAATGAGCAACAAATGGTTATGGTATAACTTAGGCTTCAAGGAAAACTGCAATCATGAAGTTTATATTCAATTAAGGTAAATTCAAATTTTCGTGAAAGATATGCTAGAGATTCCCCTTATGTACTCCTCATACCTGCCTTCATTCTTAGCCCTTGTCTTACAAGACCTGGCATGGATGGATCTGGTCCTGATGTCCCTGGACCCTGCCCAGAGCAGCTTAAAGCAGGGGTGGAACCCGGAACCAGAACAGGCCAACTGGATTCCCTGAAATGGGAATTTGGAATAAGAATTTTGAAACAGAGATGAACTAGAGGAGTTAAGGGTGCCAATCTGTGGACAGAAACGACTAGTCTTATCAAAGCAGATAAATGAGGAGAGAATGCAATCTTAAGAGAAAATAAAATGAAACGGCACAGAGAAGTAGAACATCTAGTCTGTGGAGGCCCAGGTAGGAAGGAGGGAGGCAGAGACAATGCCTTGCTAGTTCCCATGAGGCCAACTATAATAAATTTGCTCTTAAATCCTGAGACATCCCAACAGATTGTGGGAATAACCTCTCTTTTCTAGAGGCAGCATGAGTAGAACTTTTTCTCTTTTACACAAAGCAAATTAAATTAGAAATATACACTTAGAAAAATGTAGTTGTGAACAGGTTTTCCAATAAATCGCACTGGTTAAATTGCTTAATTCATGGTGAAATCTGAATACTGTGAAAACAGAACTATACTGAATTCTGCTGCATCGGGCCGTCTTTCAGTGCAGTGCTGAATACCATGCACTTTTAAAATCTCTGCACATTTGGAATTATTTAGAGCATAGCCACCTTTATTTGGCAAGAAAATAAGGTAAAGGATTCCAGGGGGATATTAGTCTTGGATTGTGCTGTATCCAGTGTTCTTGTGCTCTTCTATGAATAAAATGTTGTAAACAACAGTTTTTTCCTAATTTTTTACCTAATGCCAGTAAACATTCTAAGTTTTTGCAATCAGGCATTCAAATATCTTTCTCCATTACTGTCCTTTAACCCTAAAACCAAAACTAAAATTATAAATAAAATATTATTTCTATTCATTCATACAAGCACTCAAAAACAATACAATAGGTAGCTAGAGTTATAGTTTTATACAAAATATGAAGTACTACTATATTTAAGCACAATTAATTGTATTTGTCTTATTACAAATGATCACTGTTTCAATTGTTCATTGTCCTCTCTTTAGAGAGCTCTGCTCCCATCTTTGGTGGCTCAGCTAACAGCAGATCCCTAATATGGCAACCACAATTCAAATAAGTATACCTGAGACCTCAGATCATGCAGTAGCACATCATTGGGTTCAGGGAAATATTGCTGTCATTGAGAACACAAGTCTGAGGAAATTGCTCTAAGGCTGTGTTTCCTCATTTGATTACCCCAAATTTTACACTGCTGTGAACAAGTGACTGGAGAACAATTGCATGCATTTTTCACCTCTACTTGAAAAGTATTAGGTGTCTTTGATTCACTTGAACCCTCCCATTGAAAAATGCCAGATAAGGTATGGCCCAGGGCAAGCATGTGTTATGTAATTGTTCTGCTGGAATTCATGCTGAAAAATAGCTCAGTTTTGAGAAATTCAGATATATTCCCTTCTTTTTATTCCCACGGCCTCTGATTTAGTCTTCATCAATTGAAATGTGGAATTTTACAATACTCTTTAAACCATTTTGGAAATTCCTAGTAGGGTAAAAGCAACTTCACAGGCCTAAGGTAAGAAACAATTTGAAGTAATGCTTCTAGTTTGGATGGAGCATGGATTTTTAAGTAAGCAGGGCAAGAGAGGTCCCTGCAAGGAATTTTATGAATGTGGACCTACAAAGACCAATGGGCACACTGAGATATTTGGAGGCATTTTTAGAAAGATTCCTCTGGAAAACAGATTATATTAACACTTGAGACTGGAACACTAATTCAGATGAATTTACTTTCAATTATGTTTTATTTTAATCAAATGTAATAATGTTTATTTTATTTTTCTGGGTTGACGTTTTCTTTAACTTTTTGTTTCTTCTAATTATATACACATATTATCTTTTTCTTCATTAAGGACTGAATAGCTCTTGACTTTGCTACACGCAAAGGAAGATGGCTAAGCAGATGAAACTGTAGGCCCTTGACCTTTCAATTTAACCAATCAAATTTTATATATAGATATAGTCTGGTATGCCTGCTATGTTCCAGTGACTGTTTTTGGTCTTGAGGTTATAGAAATGAATAAAATGAATTTAAAAAGCCCTCTCACCTGAAATTTATTTGTGTGTGTGCATGTGTTGGGGAATGGGGATATGTAAAAACAGCTAAGCAAATATGTATGTAAGTCAAGAACTGATAAATTTTTCTTTATAGAATTCTTCTTATTGAGAAAAATTAAGTAGAGTAAAGGGATAGATTGCAACAGGGGTGGTTTTCAGACGATACTGTTAGGAGAAGCTCGGGGACAAGTGGACAATTCTGAGTAGGTATGAGGGAGTGAGCTGCATGCGCCATGGGAGTGAGCTGCATGCACCATAGAGGCGGAAGAACCATCCAGGCAAAAGGAACAGTAAATGCAAAAAACTTTCAGACTTAGAAAGTTGTAGAACCTCATGCCAAATGCAGGTTATAGTCATTGATTGGCTCCCTTGTCCCTATAGGAATATGTGGAAAAATGCACAAATGGACATGATTTCAGAATATCATCTTATAACACACCCCAAAGCATCACTCCTTCACCACACATAAACAAGTCACTAGAAACTTGAAGAAACAGAAAAAAAAGGAAATAATTCCTAAGTTGAATCCTCTCCTGAAGTAAATATAAATTTTGTGAAATATAGAGAAGAATTTTTTTAAAAGGAAAGGAAGTTAAAATACTAGATTATTTTCCCTGAACTGTGAAGAAATATCAGTTGAGCTATATTTAGAAAAGACCCACGTTTGACTCATCATCTGAGCCTAGTGGCAGTGGAAATGGCATGGGTATAATTAAATTCCCTTTAAAATGCAACAAAAGAGAAGTTGATAAAAGGAAGTCTGAGGGTAGGCTAATGTTTGTATTCTTAATAGTATTCTTACTTGACTTTTTTTTTTCTTAATTATACCCTTTGACCATGAATGAAAGTGCTCTTCATTCAAATGGGCAAATTTCAGTCTTTTTAAAATTCGTTTTATTTTATTTCTTCCAATTATATACACATAGTATTTTTTTCATTCTGCAAAATCAGGTATTTCTTCAAATCTAGAAAATGTACTCAAGGAAGCGGCTGTGGCTCAATCAGTGGGGGTCCCGTTTACCATATGGGAGGCCCCGGGTTCGGTTCCCGGGGCCTCCTGATGGGGGCAGGCCCGCATGGCGTGGTTGGCTGACCCAGCGAGCGCAAGCAGCAAGGGGGGGATAAATGAATAAATAAATAAAATCTTTAAAAAAAAAAATGTACTCACATTAGTCAATAATGTCAACTCCAATAACTTTGATATACATTGTTTATAATTGTACTGTCAATTGTGGATTCCTACCTTTTTCACCCATCACACTCTAAACTATTAACAGAAGTGGAAAATATAATGATTTTATGTCATCCATATTATTTAACCCATGGTGGTTGCATGTTCTGTGTGTATGTATATATGTATATATATTGACCTGTAATAGTGAATAAAGAAGTTAAAGAAAAATATTCATCTTTCATAGAATGACGGCTAAGTGTTTTTGTGTTCCCAGTATTGGTGTGTTCTTCAAGGTTTCTTCCTTTTCCAGTAGTGTAGATGGTATGCATGAAATTGACTTTTATATAAATGGACATAGTTGTGTTCCATCACTCCAAAAAAGACAAACATGTTTTCTTTTTCTTTTTAACTGTCTTTTAATTATACATTGGTTTTCCCCCTACCTAAAATACCTATTCTCCACTTAAAGTGAAAAAAAAAAAAAAAAAAAAAGAAAGTGAAAGCATTATCTCAGGCAGGAGAAGTGGGAATAGGAATGTTCAAGGTAGAGGTCACCTACTTTAGTGGCAAATCCTTTTAGTCACAAATCTGTATGCAAAATTCTCTCCCATTTTCTTTCTTTGAGCATCATTTTGCCAACTCCTTTATTTGGTCTTCGCTTACATTGCGCTTTGTAAAGATCAAATTATATGCCTTAAAATTATGTCATCAGCAAAAAAAAATTGATTTCTAAAAACTTTGTTTTATCTTCCTAATCTCAGTTATTTTGTCAAAATATTTGTAAAGTTGTTTTACAAATAACTCTGTAAAGAGCTTTAAACCAAAACAAGAAAAATAATTATTACAAGAAAGTTGAAGAAAGATGAGAAAAAGACAGCTTCATTCAGGACAAGACAAGGAAACAAATCTCTAGGATGAAGATAAAATACAGGATATTTTATCTCCAGGCTTGCCCCAGGTGCTAACTGACAAGGTAGGGAAAGGTTATGACAATCAGCCAGAGAAAGTTCCCAATTCTCTCTTCTCCTTCCACTTCAGATTACTTAAATGTTAAAGAATGGTGAGATTTGAACCCTATTGTGACTGAATTTCAGAAACTTGAAATGTTATTATATAGCCTCTCCTTATCAAGGGATAAAGGCATAGGCAACAAATTTATGCTGCAGAATTTTAAGGAAAGAAATCCAAATAGTGTATGCTATTAAAAATCTATCACTCTTTAACCTTTAACTCTATCTATCCTCACCTCTTTTCATTTCTGTCACCAGCACTAGAGAAAGGTGCCATGTTTATTGATCAGAAATTAAGGATCTCTAACATTAATCCACACACTGGTACTTAAATTGTCTTTTATAC
The DNA here is from genome assembly GCA_026826555.1 of Tolypeutes matacus. NCBI lineage: Eukaryota > Metazoa > Chordata > Mammalia > Cingulata > Chlamyphoridae > Tolypeutes > Tolypeutes matacus. The sequence goes on along the minus strand of JAKSZT010054304.1, from coordinate 36,096,071 downwards.
TTAATATTTTTCCCATGGTTATTATTAATTCAAGGACAAATGATGCTGTAAAAAGGTATATGGCTTTAATAGGACACTGTATGAAGGAAATATTCACAAACAAATATGAAATATGTAGAATATCAGAATAGGCTTTGCAACTGAGGATTTTTAAATAAATACTGACAGATTTTTGGTGTTCTATCATATACAGAGTTATTCTTGAGAGGCTCCCTAGCAGTTATTTCTAAGGATTAATCTCCCACATGTTGAAATGAAGATTAAGATGTGTGATTAATTGCTTTGCTTAGGTTGCTGCAGACCTTTTCTAAGTCAGAGAAATGGATATGATGATCACAGGAAATTCCTTCACAACCTATAGGCATAGGAAAACAAATATATTGCAAGCAACCAAATCTACAGCAAAAAATTACCTTGTAAATACACACATTTTCTATTCATATTGTTTGCATGATGTTTTATACAAAGAAATACTAGATTATTAACTAATCTAATTTTCTCTTGGCACAAAATATTTCACATTGTAGGCATGCACATTTTATATGTATGCATACTGCAGTTTGGGATTTCCAGTGATAATTTCCAATTAAAAAAAAAGAGTTATATACATTTTTTTATGCAACTGAAGACCACCCTCCATTTTCCCCCAGAGAACAATAAACAGTAACACACTTACCTGACGCTGATCATACTGTTTACACACAGCAGATGCTGACATATTTGTAAACTGGCACATAAGAATTAAAATGCATCACCACAAGTTATAAATGTTGCCAAGCTTGTGCTGCTAGAATAAAATCTAATATTTTAAGACACCATATGCTACATTAAAATAAAGTAAATGTACACTTAGGGAAAGAGATGCATTTCTTTTCATTTTTTATTTATTAAAAGTATTGCAAAGTCATTTTTAAGTAATATTTATCTGCTCATTGAAGGTAAGAGAAGAGGTCTAGAAGAGCTCTCAACACTTATCTGCTAAGTCCTCCCATCTTGTCCAATCCATGTCATTTTTCCTGAGTTCTCTGTTTATCACTTTTATCAATCTTTATGGCAGCATAATTCTGTAAGTTAGAATAAGTTTGTCTTTTAACCCAGGAACAATAGGGAATTAGATCATGTAGTTGTCTTTCTCTTTTTAAAAACTGAGTTAGCTCAAACATTAAAGCAATTTCTCACTTACATGTTCCAAAATATGTGATGTGCAAGATCAAAAGACAGGAAATGGAAATGTATTTATCAATGTTCATTTATCAAAGAAACATGCATAATAACAACTATAGTAACTGAATATCCTTTCTGCAGCATGAAGCCTGGTCTGAACGCTGATTTCTGCAGCAGATGGGTCCACTCAGCCTGGTGCAAGCAGTGGTAGATGATGGTTAGGGATTGATTGGAGGAAATCTTTTTAAGCTTGTGACTTGCCACCCACTTTTGTTGGCCTGCTTTTAAAGAAGAGACAGCAGAAACAGCCCAAACTGCTGGTTTCAGTATTTATGCAAGGGTGAGTACATGTGAAAACTAGTGAAGACTAATAGCAGTTCTAGGCATTTTCTCTCCTACCTAGAGTTTTTCCAAATTACAAATCTCCAGCATAATCAATTAGAAAAGCCATCACTTCCAAATCCTGCCTGTCCTCAAGATTTTAAGATGGAGTCCTGTCTAAAGGGGTTCCCTTCTCTTTAACATCTTTGTTCTTCAAGTGCTGTTGTGGTCACAGTTCTCTGAAGTCTTCACATAGATATTTTTTCTTTGGTTTATCTGTTTCCCCCAGGTTTTCTTGTCAGGAATATTGTCCTGGATAGAGATATTTCATCATCATAGAAGCAAAATCCAGCAAGAAAATATTAAGGCATAGGAAAAAATTAATATAAGGTATATGAAAAATAGAAGTGCCAAAATACAGACAAGAGGGTCAGAAAAGGAAAAAAAATCAGTACAAGTAGGAAGAAGAAAATAATTGAAAAAATAATGAAAGTTTTTATTTTAATTTCTAAAATAAATGGAGGTTTTCTGGCTTTATCTCCCTTACTGACTCCTAATTTGCGAATCTACCTTAACACCTCTCTCCATTTCTCCAAATTATGTAGACTAAGGACATGTACTAGTTTCCTTTGCTGCTGAAACATATAGCCACTATCTTGGTAGTTTAAACAGTATAGATTTGTTTTCTTAAAGTTCTAGAGGCCAGAAGTCCAAAATCAATTTTATTGGACTAAAATAAATATATCATTAGAGTTGCTTCCTTCTGGAGTTTCTAGGGAGACTCCATCCCTTGCTTCCTCCAGGTTCTAGTGACAGCATTACTCCAACCTCTGTTTCATCCTCACATTGCCTTCTCCTTATAAGGACTCTTATGTTTACATGGGGCCCATCCAAGTAATCCATGATAATCTCTCCATTTCAAGATCCTTAATTTAATCATATTGTCAAAGTATCTTTTGCCATTTAAGGTAACATATTCACATGTTTTCGGGATAATGTATTGGAAATATTTTGGAGGCCATTATTCAGTCCACCACAGATAGCAAACATTAAAAACTGATATCATTAGTGAAGCACCAGAGCATGGGCTCATTATGTCAATCACCAATCTCATCAAAGCAAGCACACGATCACCTTCAATAGATGGTGGAAAATGAAACGTGACAACTGATACTAACTGCAGAGACCAAAATTTGCTGAATGTACGTCCATAGAAGGAGTAATCCTCATCTTTACTGAAAACCTGACTGAACAAATCTGAATATAACCAAAGAAATTGGGAGAAAACTTCTGAGATTCCAATTTGATTATGAATACAAAAAAATTTAGTAGAAACCAAAACGATCAAATGGTACTATAGTTGTACATAGTTGTACACAGTTGTCCATCAGCAGATGAAAAAGAGATACAGAAAATAGATGACATCAGAATGACAGGAGCTTACTTTGAAGAAAAGCTACTGGAGACAAAATTACTATAGCAATTAGAAATATTAGGTTAAGGGAAAGAAAAGTATCAGATGAGAGGGAACAGGGAAAACTTATATAAGAAAGGACTTAACAGCAAAATAAAACACTTCTCTAAAATTGAAAGATAGAAAAATTTCTCACCAGAGGCCATATTTTTTTTTTCTTTCATCATAAACACAAATGTATGAGCTCTTAATATATCAAACTTGAAAAGCAAAAGCAACCACAGGCCATTCCAGTCAGACAAAAATAAATCTACTCCTAATAGTCTAGACAAATCCAGTCTTTTAATAATGGGTGCAAATGGGGATTATCTAATAATATCATCCACAATTATTAAGAAAAAAGATGAAAATGAAATGAAAAAGGTCCCAAATGACAATAAGATCACTAGACATGTTTGAAAACTCTAACCTGATACTCATATTGAAATTTTAAATGTGACCACCTATTTAGTATTAAAAACAGTTTAAAATATAAATTAGCTCTAATTATATGACCAGAAAAGATCAGGATATGAAATGACATACCACAATTCACACATTATTTCTTTAAAAATAGAATAGCACATCATCACACCTTTCAGCCTCAGGGATGGATTTGCCCTAAGTTTGCTGAGCCATGTACTAAACAGGCCAAGAATGAGTACTAAATGTGACACAAATGTCATTGGATTCCCAAAGACAATCCCCATGCACATACACAAAAGAAAACAGGCATTTTATTTAGAATTATAATATCCTCTATACCAGCTCCACCCACACCACTCTACAAGAAATTTTTCAAACATAGTGAAATATTGTGTACCTGAGAAAAGAAATTTATATTTATACACTATTTTGGTAAAATTATGGGAATTTAAAGATAAGAAAAAAAAATGCTTTTGGTATCCCAGCAAAAACTCCAAGTCATCTGTAAGGGGAAAAAAATCAAAATGACACCAATGTTCTCAAAAACAATATTTTAATATAATCAAGAAAGAAAATGTGAGTCAAATATTACCCAGATAAATTAACTTCAAGTTCAAAGGTTATAGAAAAATATTTACAGACATGAGCGAAGTCAGGAAATATTTTTCCTTTGAAGTCTTCCATGACTATCTATTAGGGAACAAACTTCAGCTCAACACAAATGAATCTAGAGCATTTTGTAAGAGGTCATAGAGTAAAACATGAATATCTTATATGCAGAAATAATATATTAAACTGAAGATAAAACTGAGAAAATAGTATATAATTTTTAGCCCTGACAATAAAGGAATAATACAATTAATCAAAGTCTAGGGGAGAAAGGTAAAGATTGTATAAATATACCTAAGAGCACAAAGTTCACTATTAAGGTAATAATAGAGACAGATTATATGGTGTGAAAGGTATGACAGAATAATAATTTCAGCTTTGTTCTTTTTTTTTAAATATACTTTTTAATTTTTTTAAAGAATGTTAGATTAAATAAATACCACACAAAATCTACAGGGAATTCCCATATGCCCCACTCCCTAGCCCTCCCACATTTTCCCACTTAAACAACATCCTTCATTACTGTGGTACATTTGCCACGATTGATGAACATACCTTGGAGCATTGCCACTAAGCAATGTTTATAGTTTACATTGTAGTTTACACTCTCTCCCACACAGTTTTGCAAGTTATTACATGCTACACAATGGCCTGTATCTGTCATTGCATGTCATTCAGGATAATTCCCAAGTCCTTTAAAATGACCCCAAATTACACCTATTTTTTCCTCTCCCTCCCCTCAGAACCTCCAGTGGCCATTGCCCCCACATACATAATAAAAGTGTTTCCATTGCTAGGATCACAACAAGTCTACAGTAGAACAACTGTAAATCTACTTAGTCCATCATCCATTCCCCAATCCTGAGGATTCTGTGATGGTGATGCCCACTCTACTTTTAATTGACAGGGCACATATATCCCATGGGGCAGATGGATGGGACTTTCTTGCTTGCAGTTGAAACTCTCTCTGTTCCTTCGGATGATCATTGGCAGTCATCAGCTACTTGTTAGTTGTTCTGGGTGAGTCCAATGAACTGGAGAGTAGGTGTTGTGAGTCTGTTGAGATTCAGGGCCCAAATGGCACATGAACAACCCAAAGATTTAAGTCTCGGGAATCGGCTGTGGCTCAATCAGTAGGGCTCCCATTTACCATATGGGAGGCCCTGGGTTCGGTTCCCGGGGCCTCCTGGTGAAGGCAAGCCCGCCCGCATGGCGTGGTTAGCTGACCCAGCGAGCACAAGCAGCAAGGGGGGGATAAATGAATAAATAAATTAAAAAAAAAAAAAGATTTAAGTCTCTTGGACATACAACTATCAACTCTAGGACTAGCTATAGGTTCAGATAGAGGGACAGCAGAGCCATGTGTAGGGTAAACACAACTAAGTCCAACTCTATCACACTGAGGAGCATAAATTCCAAAGTAGGACCCACTGGCACCAAACTCCTGAACTGTCTGCACTGTCTATTATGTCTGGGTGTCTCCAGAGCCTTCAGGAGCCCTACTATTTGAGATAATATTTATTTTGGCTGTCAATGAGATCCTGCTGAGACGTGCATAAACATAACTTTTGAAATGATCTCCCAGCTCATTTTGAAGTCTAACAGCCATATAAACTCATTTGTCTTTACCGTTTCCCTCTTTTGGTAGAGGTCTTGTTCCAATTGCTTTGCTAGTTAGTTCTTGGTAGTAATCACTTGGTGCAAGGGAGGCTTATCCCCAGGAGTCATGTCCACACTGGGGGGAAGGTAATGCATTTATATGCTGAGTTTTGGCTTAAAGAGAGGCCACTTGTGAGCAACAAGGAGGCTCTCAGGAAGTAATTCTTAGGCACCCTATGATACTATGTTAAGTTTCAATTTCAAAAATAAAGATTCATAAGTACAGTCATCACAATCAAGGGTCCATCAATGGCCCATCCTCCTTCAGTAGTCACTGCCCCTGTACTCAAGGGATTCTTGTTGTACCATTAGAGAATGTGGCAGTGCTCTCCAGGATGGGAATTCAATATTTCTTTGGTTATTGTGTGGGTCTCCACCCACTGTGACAATGCCCCCTGAATATTTGAACACATTCATATGCCTTATACGTATGCCCCAGGTGAACCTATTCCCATGCACCCCCCATCTCTGACACCCTGCATCAAAGATCCTCCCCATCACAGTTGTAACCCTTTTGTGATCCAAAACTTCTTCAAAACTGAAGCCAACATAATAACCAAATACAATTAATAGGAAAATGATAGAACAATGTTTTTAAAATAACAAGTAAAATGCAATTTTTTAAAATTGTAACAAGTAAAAGTAAAATACAATTTTTATAATATAAAATATAAAATTAAAAAAATTTAAATAGGTCTTTCATTACTGTAAGATCTGTTGTCTTGTGTGTACAGTGACATTTACTTCCATTTATTCACCCGATGTCTTATTTTTTTCATTTTGCCTTCAAAGAAGCTTTAGGTTACAGAAAAGTCACATACAGAATATAAGTGATTCCCATATACCAAATGTCCTCTCCCTTTTCCCCTTTCCCTTATTAATAACATTTTACATGTAGATGGTTCATTTGTTATAAATGATTTACAAATATTGAAACATTGCTACTAACCATGGTCAATGATTTACATTGTTGTTTACAATTGGACCATACGCTTTTATAGATTTTGATGAAGTTTGACATGGTCTGTATGTATCCTTGCAAGATCTTGTGGAACAATTCTATTACCCAAAACATGTCCCATGTTCCATCTATTCTATTCCTCCCTCCCTCTCTCCTGGAGACCCATGGTAACAACCAAGATTAACTCATTGAAGGACCAGATTTATAGTTACTTGCAACAACATTGAGGGTTTAACATACTGACCTGTTCTCCCTTATTAGGCACTGCCTATGATATCAAGATACTCCTCCCCCTCTATTTGAGAATTTAGCAGGACTCCCCAGGATGAGAGTCCAACACCTTCCCGCTCATTATAAAACTGCAATGCTGAAAGGGTTCTTTTGGCAAATATGGCAGGGGAAGTTTACTGGTTTAAGTTGTTGGATGTGGGGCGCATGCAGGATAGGTCATACCTGGAGCAGGCAGTGTGTAGCATCCATCTTGTCATAGTGTGTTGTATCAGGAGTTTGAGACTCACATGATCAGCTTTGTTCTTGATAGGAAATCAATCTCCAAATCCTCACTATTGGGCATTGAACATTGGACTAAAGCTGAGTTATTATTATTCTATTATAGACTTACTATTACTCTAGCAATGGAAGAACGTTTCTCATTGATATAAAGACAGTGGCCACCAGGATTTCTGAGGGGAAGGAGAGAGAATAGGTGTAATGTGGGGCATTTTCAGGACATGGAATTGTCCTGCATGATATTGCGATGACAGATATAGGCCATTACATATTTTTTATAACCTACAAAATTGTGCATGATAGAGTGTAAACTATAATGTAAACTATAGTCCAAGTTTTGTAGCAATGCTTCAATATGTGTTCATCAATTGTAACAAATGTACTACACTAATGAAGGAGTTGTTAATGTGGGACAGTGTGGGGGTGGGAGAGGCTGGGGCATAGGGGAATCCCCTATATAGATATATATTTTTTTTTAAAGATTTTATTTATTTATTCATTTATCCCCCCCTTGCTGCTTGTGCTCGCTGGGTCAGCTAACCACGCCGCGCGGGCGGGCTTGCCTTCACCAGGAGGCCCCGGGAACCGAACCCAGGGCCTCCCATATGGTAAACGGGAGCCCTACTGATTGAGCCACAGCCGCTTCCCTCCCCTATATTTTTTTATGTAACATTTATGTAATCTAAAGCTTCTTTAAAAATAAATAAAAATAAAAATAATAAAAAAAGTGTCAGTATCTAAAGAAAGAGGAGACTACAGTGTTTTAAAAAGGTATTCGTATAATGGTAAACACTAGAAAAATTTTATAAACTCTCAATACATATCAAATATAACACAATGAAAAAAAGAAAAACAGAAAATACAGTGGTAAATTACACATAGAAAATATAAGTTAAAAACTTATTCACAGTAAAATATTATTTGCATTATTGAAACCTTTGTCTTGTCATTCAACATTCATTGGAAATCTTTGGAAATATTGATAAATACAACATTAAAAAGGCAGCAATTTGATCAAATATCTTTGTTATAACACTTACTTTATATGGACATATGCCACATATTAACTTAAAAAAAGAATTTGGGTAACAAGCATAAATTTAATACCATTTCCATCAACAATTACTCCAGGATCAAATTGATTTAGAAAAAATGAAATAAAAGACTGCCTAAATTCAAAGCATGCAGATACAAATATTTTAAAAATCAGTTTTTATATTCTTGATATAAAAAAAGATCAATTTCAGAACAAAAACCATTAAGATAAAGAATAACAAATTCAAAATGTTAACTATTACTTACAACAATGATATAATAGCTATGTATAAAAAAACAAACTGTTCTAATATACCTGTACAAAATAACAAAGCAGCTAATTTTGTAAAATGGAGTGTACATAACATAAAAAGAGAAATTTTTATACATACATAAAGGTTCTGCTAATAGAGAACTTTTAGAAAACCTCTCTCACGTTTAGAATGACCATTTGGATGACCCCTCCCCACCCAAAACATAATGAGTCTAATTACTAAACAAATAATAAGAACAAATATTGTAGATCTTATGGAGATAGGCATTCAATTTTGTATCCCAAAATTAGAGAGTGAAACATATTTCCAGGAGAAGGTGTGGCTCTTCTGAATATTTCCATATAATATGTCACAAAAAAAGCATTAATAAGTTCCAAACTACACATAATGTGAATTATATTCTCTAATCACAGGTGTGGGGGTAGGAGTAGAAAAATTAAAATATGTGAATACAAATGCAGAGAATAATGATATGAAATTATAAATTCTTCCCTCCAGGAATTTTTTTAAAGGAAACTAAAATTATTAATAAATATAAAATGCTTGGTTAAATAATGCAAAATCACCATTATCACCATAGCTGGCTTTCCATGCATAGCTTTTAGTACTTTTTCAAGATCAAATGAGATCATTCCTGTTAAATTAAAAAAAATTTTTTTAATTAATTTATTTTTTATTGTGGGTAAAAATAAAAATTTTCACAATACATACCAATATTTGTAAAATGATATATAAATATATATGCATATATGTGCATTTGCTTACAAAAATGTTATTTATATATATATAAATATATTTTAAGAGGTGCTTAGATTACCTAAAATATTACACAGAACCCACTGGGATTCCCATGTTGCCACCTCCCACACCTCCCACCACATCCCACACAAACATCTCCCACAAGTGTGGCCCACCACCCTCAATGGACTTACACATCCTGGGGCCTTGCCACCAACCATAGACCACAGTTCACATCGTAGACCACACTTTCTCCCACACAGTTCTGAGTGGTGTGTGCTGATTTAAAATGGCCTACATCCGTTGCCACAACAGTACTCAGGATAACCTCCAAATCCCAAAGAAGCCCCTGTATTTCAACTACTCGTCCCCTCCCTGTCCCAAAAGTGTCAAGTGGCCACTGGCTCCACCTCATTGTTATAATTTCTTCCATTGCTAGAATCACCATATGTGTACAACAGAATACCATCAAGTCTACTCTAGCCCATAGTTCGTCCCCCAATCCTGAGGGGACTGGGATGGTGATGTCCACTCCACCTCCAAGTGAGAGAGGGCTTATATCCCATGGATATGGTGGGTGGGATGATCCTTCCTGCAGATGCAGGCCCTCTCCACTCCCTGGGATGGCCGTTGCCCATCGTTGTCTCCAGGTGACTTTTAAAAATTAAAATTTTTAAGTTGTTAAATTCTTTAAATGTGTAAAATATTTATATTACTAGAAGCTTCCATTTTCAGGGCTTCCTTGCAGTGATTCTAGTCATTTTCTCTTTCTCACTAGATTTAGAGAAGTTGCTAGAGTACAGGAACATACGTCAATGTGTGTCCTATGCAACAGATCTGAACTATGAACATTGTTTTGATGCTTGTTGAGCAAGTACTAATATTTACATTGTTGAAAACTTTGGCTTGTCATTTAGCTTTCAGTAGGAACCTGTGAAATGATAAAATCATCAAGTAACCCAGTTCTCTTAAATGTTTAAAAGTTTGTATATGTCATCATAAATAGAGTGGTACTTTAGTAGAATTAGAATAAAATACATTTTCATTCTATTTTGAGTACTGTACAGTTTTGTTCTTGTCTCAGAAAAGCAACTCTGTGGCATCAATGTAACAATTCACAACAGCTTATTCTTTCTTATTCTCCATTTCTTTCAACACTAGAGAAGATGAAAAAATGAGGAGAGCTTAGCTTATTAGAGAGTAGAAATAACACAATTCAGCATTCATAGTTGCCCTTGTCTTTGTCCAACTTCCATTGCTGAACCTTACAACTTTTCTATGTCTAGAGACATTTCTGCCTAGTTTCTCCATAAGAACACCCCGTGGTGCTGTTCTTTGCTAATATTCCTTGGAAATATATACAAAACCCACATTAATGGTTGATGTGCCCTAGTGGTATGTGCCATCTGACCAAATTACTCATAATATCTCTTAGAAGCATATATTTTAAGTGTGTTTTGAGAATCCGTATCTGTGTTGTTCAATAAGTTATCTGCTAGCCACAAATTATATTTAAAGCAAAATTCATTAACATTAAAATTCAGTTCATCAGTTGCACTAGTCACCCTTCAAGTACTCAGCAGTGACTTGTGGTGAGTGGCTACACTTTTGGGTTTGGGGCAACACAGATGTGGAGCATTTCCATCACTGCAGAAATTTCTATTGGACAGTGCTACCCTAGAGTCATAATCTCTTTGCAAACTGGGTAATATGATTAAATATATTTCTAAAATGCTATGCATTTCAATATCTTGTTTGAGATATGTAAAATACAATAAAATGGCACACAATCATGTTTCCAATGTTGTAATCATATTTAACCCAGAATTTCCAGATTAAATTAACAGGTAATTGTTTTTACTTCTTATAGAATAATTCTGAATCCAGCCCAAAATTAGTGTCCCACAGAATTTGCTTTGAGGGAATGTGATAGAGTATTTAAGAAATGCTTTATTTTGCTTAGCATTAGTCAAAGAAATTGAATTGAACTTGACTTCTATTGAGTTTACTGAAGATAAAGAGATTTAGCTTGTAAACATAAATGTAATAACTTTTTTAAGCCACAATTCACAACATATGCCCTATAGTACCTAAGCATACTAAAGGAAATTTTGTATTTATTTAAAGGACAATGTAAAAATTCAAGTCCTCTTTTTTATGGGCAAGTTATGTAAAATATCTTTGGTTTTAAATTGTATATATACGTGAAGGCTCATGAGTTATTAGTGCTACTAAGATTATTTGACATGCATTAAATTTACTTCATAGCAGAAATAAACTGAAAGTTCTGATTCAATCTTCTAAAGATTGGTCCATAAGTAAAGGAATGTTTTAAAAGAGTACAATGTTTATGTGCATAAGAAAATACATTGAATAACAATAATTTTGGTGAGTAACAATCTGTCATCAGTATATTCTCATTTTTACCTGAAGTTGGTTGGGATTTATTTGTTATTCTTAGATTTATATTTAATTAATACATTTATAAGATTGTTCTTAGTCCTTATACTGGTTAATTATTTGATTATGAGAAATTGCTGATTCTTTTGCCAATTTGATGGGTTATTTGTTCAGACTCAAATTTTCCATATGATCAAAGAGCTTTCAAAGACATCTAAAGTTACATTATTAGTGAGTGATGGAATCAGGATTCAACCACATTCTAAATTATAGTCTATTATTCTTTGCTTTATAATACATCTGCCTCAATATTGGACTTTAAATATTAAAATATTATAATAACTAAAATTTCTACAATACAAAGAAAAGACATAAACAAAACTTGGAAAGCTGGAGCAGGAGCAAGACCAAAGGGAGTAATAAATAGTGCTTATCCTGACAGAGAGATGAAGAGTAAACCCCTCATTGATGAGGTGAACATTGCATAAGACGCAGCGAGACAGTCTCCAGATGTGCACTGAATATGTAAAAACAGTCTTTCTGTGGATAAACAAAGCCTGCCACAAGTCAGAAGATAGTGAATCATAGATGAAGTTTGCCCTTTGTGGCTGACATAAGAATCATCGTGAATAGCTAACAGGCTTGGAATAAAAAGAAGAAATAAGAAATATATAGAATATTTTAACCTTTCCCACAGGATAAAAAGTTATCTGTGGCAAGAATTTTGCCTTCCCCATCCATCCTTTCCTATAAAAGTAAAGATTGTGTAAAATTAAGTTAAATTGAATGTACAAAGTGGAATGTAACCTAGTATAAGACTATGTATAAAAGATATGAATATGGAAGAAAAATTCTGAGTGAAAGAATACATTATAAAAGGCAATTCTTTGCATTTTAGGGCAATCTGTCTTGTCCATTTTATAGCACTACATCGCCAGAGAAATTCTTTCAAGCACTCATTAAAACCAGTATTGGCATATCTTATTTCATTTAAAAATGTTACTTCTGTATGTATAAAAGTCAAGCATATGCAATGCTAAATTAGGAGATAAAGAAATGAGTAAAGAAAAATAATATTATTGTGTCTGTGTACTATTTTTAAATACTCTTTCTTTCTTATTTTATTTATTTATTTACTTACTTACTTACCTTGGTTAATTTAAATGAAAAAGCTACAGAGAATATTATTTCATGTTTTCCCTAATTCAATAATTATGTATATGGCTGTGTATGTACACATTTATTTGTATGTAATTGCTTGTCATTTCTTACACAACATTTTTAGCTCTGTTTAGCTATTTGAAGCAGCATGTTGCATTATTTTAGTTGAATTTCAAAGTCAATCCTGTCAAACAATTGTCTTTGGACCAAGGAAAGAAAGAAAGAAAGAATGAAAAAGAAAGAAAGGAGGGAGGGAGGGAGAGAGGCAGGAAGGAAGGAAGGAAAGAAAGATCAACCATTCACATTAAGCTATTATTTTCCCTGAATCCTGTCCTACTCCATCCGAAATCTAAGCTCTACCTTTCATTTTTAAAGGCATTTAATTTATTAAATATTGACAGAACTTTTATCATGGCTTAATAATTTTCAATTTTTTCAGTTGCACATGTCTTATCTCCTCAATAACTCAGTAAGCTTCTGAGTACAGGAGTCACATATTTCACAAACTTTGAATGCCCAAAACATCAGCAAACATTTAACACACTTTTTACAAGGAATGTTTATTAAGCATCTATAATATATAAGGTATGGTGAGGAGTACAAACAGCATATGACATACTCCTGAACTCAACTGATAGATGCTTTTTAAAAAATGATGTAAATTTCTTAAGCACAATGTGTCATTGGCATTTAAAATTCCCATTCAGCACCTCAGATGGTAAGACCACGGTTTAGCATTTGTACTGAATGTTTTAATGCAAGTCCTCCATGTATCATTTTGGAGATATATCCATGTGAAGCTTAAATTATAAATTTTGACTGTTTTAAATATGTGTTATTTATTTACTGAATGCTTTGCTTGAATAACTTTGTTCTTTTATTTCCTGAAGAAAATATTATTTAAACAATTATAACAAATCTAATACTTTCAGCTTTCTTCTTTCTTTTATAATCCTGAGTAAGATGATTGTGGTATGTAGCTTCAGATTTGACTCATGATGATACACACATTTTGGCACTTATGCACTTGTGCTATCTCTTATGAGGCAAGGAACAGGGGCTAACCTCTACCCAGCACCAACAAGGAACAGAGGCCCTCAGTCTAATAACCAAAAACTAAGTCCTTTCAAAAGCCACGTGAGTAAGACTGGATGCAGATCCAACCTAGTCAAAACCTAAAATGACTGCAGTCCCAGCTGGTACCTTGTCTGCAACCTTGTGAGATACCCTGAGCCAGAGTTCCCATCTAAGCTGTACCTGGATTCCTGACTCACGAAACTGAGATAATAAATGTTGCTTAAGCAACTGCATTTTAACATCTTTTTTGTGCTACAATAGGTAGCAGCGATAGTCATGTAGAATGGAAAGGAAAAATCCTTAATCAAAAGGATATAATGATAATATGTCTATGCTAACCAGTTATGATTGCATTTGCTTAACCTAGCAGTCACAAAAAGAGAAAGTATTTTTAAATCTCTACTGCAGTGTCATTATTACCATTTCTGTAAAACATGGTATAAGTATGCTGAAAACTGGAAGAAATCTTAGAGATTATCGACCCCAGTGCTGAAAGTGGTTTGGTGCCTTGGAAAAGGATTTTCCTATTTTTCTTTGGCCCTTGGTCACTCTGCCTTCTACACAGATTTAATCTTTACTTTTAAAATTCATGTATAATCCCTTTTGTGTAAATCCATTTGCTCTGAGCAGTCATTGGTTGGGAAATGGGGTGGTGTGCAGAAATTTGGAGGGGAATATGGAGAGAAAAAGTAAAATTTATGATTCTAGCTTTTTCTATTAAACATCCATGTACATGTCCAACATGCATTGTGAATGGCCATGAAGGCTTCTAAAATTATGGACTCTACTAAATGTGGAACACCCTTCCTGGACTGTGGCCCTAGATTGATAATAGACTAAAACCATTAGACATACTGAAGAATAATTTCCAGAAGCATAATTGCCTGTTCTATTTATTACCACATCTAGCTGCCTTGGAATTATAAAATATTCTGCTTATAAACATTTGACCTACTTTTCAAAGATTAATTGAAGAACAGGTTTACTGTGCACTACTATTTTATTTCCAGCAACAAGTTCTGACAGAACAGGGTTTTATCAGTTCTACAATACCTGCTGTGATCAGGGTTTGTCATTTCAAATTGAACAATTATTTCTTAAACTGAACACATTATGCAATTTACAACTTAAATAAAATATAAAATATAAGCAATTAAGGTATGCAATAAATAATTAATTATATTAGAATTTCTTTTATAGACTGATACCAAATTTAGCCCATTGAGAGTGTTTGACTTCCAATGTACTATAAGTTTTCAGTTGTGCTGTCATTTACAAGTTAGCTTTGTAAAATAAACTCAAAAAGGTAAAATTCAGTCATTCATATTTCTTTTCAAATTCCTGCTTGCAATTCATATGGCAAACTCAAGGATGTTTGCATTTCATTATTTCAAGAATAAGCCTGTTCAATCTTCATAACTACTTCCTCTTGAAAGCAAAAGACATAATATCAAGATAAAAATAATGACTAAAAAACATTTCATTTTTTAATGTAACACTTGTGTCAAGGTAAAAATACTTTAATGTAATATTTCTTGATATATCCATTGTAGTAAATATATTTGAGACTGTACGATAGGTACATTAAAAAGGGGAAATTGATCAAATAAAATTTGTAGCTGCATTTTTACATTTTATGTTATTTTATTGAGTAGTTGTGTTAGTTTAAGACTGTATGTACCCTTAAAAATCATATCCTTAAAGCTAGTCCATTTTTGTGGCTGTGAACTTATTATGGCTGGGTCCTTTTGATTAGGTTAATTCAGTTAAGGTCTTTTTGATTGGGTTACTTCAATTAGGGCATGGCCTAGGGTGGGTCTTAATCCTCTAACTGTTGTCTTTTATAAACGGGGTGAATACAGAAAGAGAAGAGAACAAGCCACTGAAGCTGAAAGTAAGGAAACCCAGAGTAGAAGGGAGAGACCAGCAGATGCCACCATGTGCCTTGCCATGAGGAGTCTATTATTGCTGGCAACCAGGCTTTGGGGAGAAAGCATGCCTGATGATGCCATGATTTGGGCATTTTTCTCAGGCTTGAAATGATAAACCTGTAAGATAAATCCCCATTATAAGAGCCACTCCATTTCTGGCATATTGCATTTTTTAGCAAAGTAAAAAGTACTATAACTTGTAATTAAAATAATTATATATAGGACTGTTAACCAGGTTATAATGATTATAATAAATTCAAAGCTGCATTAGAGTCATGAACAAATTTATTATAAAAAAGACATTTATAATCAACTTTCTGATGTGTAACATAATCAGTTTCAGGCAGAAGCTTGAAATAGTAAGATTTACCTAGTTCCATTTAAGGTTTTTCACCCAAGAACTGTAATGCGATGAGAAGAAAGGGATTGAAAATTTTGGGTAAGAGGGAGTCCTGAAAATGTTATTAGAGAGTCTCATTTTATGAATCTGTAGCTTATAATGAGGAAGAATAAAGGCAGATAACATTTAGTTGAGAATAATAGGGAGGTGGTAGATTTATTGGGTAAAGAACTGTGGAAATTAGGGAAAGCTGAAAGAACTGTAGTCAGAAATTCCATGTTTAATTCAGAGGTAGGTCTGTTTCAGATTATGATAAGATCTAGGGTATAGTTATGGAACTGGATTAATAGAGTGGAGGTGAACATCATTAAGTTAGAAGGAATCATGTAATCACCAGAGAATGGTCTGTGAGTAGCCCATATATATATACTGATATTACCCAAGTCATAACTGTAATAGCAATGGAGAACTTGACTGGCACCACTATTTAGGGGGGAAGACATCCTCGGTTTGTTTCAATTCTGATAAGGAAGCCACTTGAGGAGGAATCTGCTATTCTCAGGTGTGTGGAGAAAACAGCCAAATTTTTAACAAACATTTAACTGACACTGGTCTAGCTTGATGGTTAGAATTGCAACGAGTCCATGTCATAGTCCCAGACTGCATTTATACAATCTCTATGTCCAATGTACTTTCACCAAGTGTAGGAGGTGGTGTGCCAAATGCTGAGGACATGTCTGAAGACCTGAGAAAGATGTCCCCAGATTTCAGAGCATCAGTATATTGAAGGTTCTGGATGGGGAAGCAACAAGGTAGATGCTTTTGAGTTCTTGAGACCTTTAAGCATATAACATTGCAGTCTTCCAAATGCAGAAGGAAGATTCAGAAAGTTGAAACACTTAGTATTAATGAAGTCAATTTAACAATCGTTTTTCTTTATGGCTGATGTTTTTGTGTCCTGTTGTGGCAGTTTGAAATTCTTTTATTAAACCCACAAAGAGAAGGATTATGTTTTTGAACTAATCCATTCCTGTGAGTGTGAGACCCTTTTGTTGGAATATATCAGTGAGGTGTGACTCAGGTTGAGTCTGCCCTCTTGCTGGGTCTGATATAAACCAGGACACAGAAAACAGAAATGGCCATGTTTGATCCTGCAATGTGAGAGAATGGACTCTCACATTGCAGGATCAAACATGGCCTAGTTTTGTCCACAGCTGAGCTGCAAGGAGAGAAGTCCCTGTGAGGCTCAAAGAGCTGAGGACCACGAAGAGATGAGACTTATGCCTTATAGCTTACAGCTGAAAACAGGAATGAGCTGAGCAGCTGAGACTGATAGAGGAGGCCTGGAAAGAGACAAGCCATATGCCTGGTTGCCCTCAGATGAGCTCTCGGAGACATTAGATTCTGGAGGGCAAGGCCATCTTGCTTCACCATGTGACCAGACAACAGGGTCAACAGTAGCTGAATTTGTGAGAAAGCATCTCTGATGGTGCCTTGATTTGGGAATTTCACTACCTTGGAACTATATGATTTTATGCCAAATAAATGCCCTTTATAAAACCCAACCCATTTCTGGTACTTTGCATCAGTGCCTTTGGCAAACGTAAACACCCGTTAAAGTAATATTTGCCTTTACCAATTACATGAGATATTTTCTTGTATTACCTGCAAAAAAAAATTGTACTACCTTCCATATATAGATTAATTTTGCGTATACATTTTTTACATGTGTATATCCAATTGAGACAGAATTGTTTATTGAAAATATCACCTTTCTCCACTTTGATAACCCCCCCCCTTTGATAAAATCAGTTAATCATATATGTGAGAATCTGTTTCTGTTGTTACCATTCTTTTATCTGTTTTTCATCATACCAAAATCTTCATAATAGTTCTAAATAATTTGTATGGTACTATAAGTTCTTCTACTTTAATGTTCTTCAATATTCTTTTGGCTATTCTTGGCCTTTTAATCTTTCATATAATTTTATGAATGTACTGGGTTATTTCCACAAATTATATGCTGAGAATTTTATTGGAATTTATCCAAATCCATACATCAATTTGGTCACAAATTAACATTTTAAAATATTGACTCTTCTCATCTTTTAATATGCTTTTTATCCACTTATTTAGATATCTTCACTTTTTTTAATGTTTTTAAATTTCTTTTTAAAGGTCTTGCACATTTTTTTGATAAATTTAACCTGATGATTAATGTTAGTGACAGTATTTTTTATTGTATAATTTTGTTTGTTGCTGATTCATGGAAATGCACCTAATATTTTTTACAATGACTTTAAGTTCAGCAACCTTGCTAAATTATTTATGAACCAAATATATTTTCAGTGTTTTTGTTTTCTACATAAACAGCAACATTTTCAAAGTAAAATTCTATTTTTATTTTCCAATTCTTATTCCACTTACTTCTCTTTTTTTGCTTTTTATTCCTCTAGAATAATGTTGAATATAAGTAGTGATAATGGCCATTGTCTTCTTTTAATTACTTCACCATTAAATATAATACTTGCTCTAGATTTTTGGTAGTTACCCCTTAAAAGATTAAGACAATACTTTTCTACTATCTGTAACATTTTTTAAATGTTAGTCTATTTGTTCAGGTGTGGTAGTCAATTTTATCAAATACTTTTTGTGACTATTAAGAGAATCTCATTTTTAAAAATTATTTTCTTAGTATGCATGAGTTACACTGATTTCTAGATGTTGAAATGACAATGAATTATGACTATATTGTGTTTATTTCAAGAATGCAAGGCAAGTTGTTGTTTGGTTCTTTTGACATTCTAAAAGTAATGTAACATGTCATATTAACAGAATAAATTAATAAAATAAACAGAGGTTATTTTCTACAGAGGCCCAAAAATATTTGATATATGCATATATTTGATTTTTTTAGGTTTCACTGTGATGCTCTTGAATATATTTTGTTGGGTTTATGGTGCTGCTATTGTAAATGATATTTTTATAATTTAAATGTTAAATGGTTCTTTTTTAATAAATAGAAAGACAATTGATTTTTGTATCTTGACCTTGTACCCTGAGAACTTGTTTAGCATAATTATTAATTGTAGTACTTTTTAATAGATTCTTTAGAATTTTCTAGGCAGGCAAATATGTCTACAATGTTGATTAAAATGATAATAGCCTACATCCTTGCTTTTTTCTCAATCTTAGGAAGATTCTTGTTACTATTTCATCATTAAGTATGATAATATCTGTAGGTATTTGAAGATATTAGCAGTTGGCCTGCTTGAGGCTTTCTAAACTTCTTGGATCTGTCATTTGATGTCTTCTATTATTTTTTGGAAAATTCTGTCATTATATTTCCAAAATTTCTTTTGTCCTGTTCTTTCTCTCTCTTCCTTCTGGGTTCCAGTTATACATATGTTAAACCACTTAATATTGAATCACAGCACTTTGATGGTTCCTTCCTCTACAAACAACAAAAATCATTTCTATTTTCATTTGGATAATTTCTACTTACCAATTTCAAGTTCACTGAATGCCCAACTTCGTGTGTAGAAAGTTGAATCTGAGATGAAATTAGTAATGCCAAGAGATGGACATGTTGCTTCTGCTATTCTTCAGTGTGGGAATTGGGACAATCTAGAATGGAGTTAAGCTGGGTTTGGGTATTATGGCTATGCTTACCTTAAGTTGACCACTAGCTTCCAATTCATTTTACCTTACCCAATGATGAGTCTATGACTGATATGTCGCAAGGTTTTACTCAATATTCAATCTCCATCATTATCTGAATGTGTTCTTATGCTCTTGAGTCTTGAAGAGAGTTTATTTTCAAGATTTTACACCAATGTGACCATGGAAAATGGACTTAAGAGTTAAAAAGAGTTAAAAAAAAAAAAAAACACATCTATTTCTGCCCCTTTAACAAGATCTTCATGTAACTTTATTAAGATAAAAATGGGCTAAGAGCATAGAGGACATTATATTACCATTTCTAATAAGACCAAAAAGCATTTTTCATTTAGTAGTTTTTCTTGAAAATGTCTATGAACAGGAATCTCTTTTCATATTTAAGGTTAAAAATAGTGAGAACAAAAGTTATAAGCTTTTACTTTCAGTCATTTTCTCTTTAGTAGAAAAAGTAAAATTAAGCATCCTCCCATTATAATATTGCATTTTAGCCTCATTTTGTCCGACTTTTCTTTATAATAAAACTTATCTATACACTTAGTTTCACAAAACATTTAATACCCTCATAGCTGCTAAAGTTAAATATAGCATAGCTATATATGTTAATTAGATTTAAAAATGGATAAATGGAACCCAGAAGGAAGAGAGAGAAAGAACAGTACCAACGATTTATTCTCAGCACCCTAATAAACAAGAAATAGGAAAGAAAAAAAAAATCTTTAGGAGGTCACCAGATTTATGTTGATTTGTTGACATATCTAAGCTTTCTTTTCTGTCAATTAATTAACTAAATAAAACTACACATTTAAAAAATTACACCTTAATGCTGCTTATATATTTTAGAAAAAAATACACATTTGAAAAATAATCTATGAAAAATTGTATATGCTTAAATTGAGTGCATAGTATGTTCTTACATACCTACATGGATCTAGCTATTGGAAATAGACTGGAACTATCCAAAAATATATTAAAAAATAACAAAAAAACATGAGGCACATGGCTCACTAAATGAAAGAAAATAAAATTACCTCTTTCTTTTGTGGTGGAAAGGTGAATTTGACAGTTGAGTACCGTTCATGTTCTATATCCAAGTGAGATAAAGAGCAAGAGAGATTGATTCTAGGCAGTGTGAACAATAAAGAAAATATGAGACACTACCATTTTCCTTTGTAGGGGATTATTTAATTGAAAATTAGGTAAACTAATTGAGTAGACAAAAATTAATGAAAAACAATAATGGAGAATAATAGTAAAATATGCACCAAAATATTTTTAAATAACTACTTACAGGCTTCTAGGCAAAATTTTACAAAGACAAAGTCATTACTGTGCATATTAATTTAGTTAATTTTCCATATTTATTTCATATTCACAAATGAGAAATAAGCATGTGCAATAAATCTTTCTATGTAATGCAAATTATGGAAAATATGTAGAAGTATATTTTTGGCATTTTAAATTGTTTTCTAAGCATCATATAAAATTACTATTACTACTAACTATAAAACATTTGTTTATTTTAATTTAAATTTTAAAAATAAAGCATACATGCCAAAAATGGTAAAACACATATATATGGGTGTATTCATATATCTATATAACTATGTATATAATCTATAGCTACATCTATACATGTATTTTAATAAACTGATATTAAGTGATAACCATCAATCTGTTCCAGAAATATTCATAGAATCATATATTCCTTCTTGCTGACCATACATTCCTTCCTTTCTGAGTCAATTCACTATCTTCTTGTTTATAATTTTGTTCATGTTGTTAAATTTACCATCACAATAAAACAAAAGCACAGTATATTTTTGTTTTTATATAAATTTTAAAGAAATAATCGCACTATACGAATCTGATGTATTAGTAAATACATATTATTTGCTCGATTTCTTTTTCTCACTTTGTATGTGAAAGATTAAGCCTAATGTCCTATAGCTTTGGATAATAAAATTATATTGCTCTATATATTGAACTGTGTGATTATACCACAGATCATTCATCTATTGTAAAGTTGATGAACATTTGAATTATGTATAATTCATAAAAATAATAAATGATGATGCTATGAATATTCCTATGTATATTTCTTTGATTATGTATGCACTCCTTTTTCTAGAGTCCACACCTGGGAGTAGAATTTCTAGGTTATAGGATATATATTTAGTGAATCTTATAAAAAATGCAAAGTTCTCAAAAATTTTCATCTGATTTGCATGTATGAGAATTCTCAGAGTTTCTACATCTTCACCAGCTATGACGGACGTTGGCAGAATTTAATATTAGCCAGGCAATCTACAAGGCGTAGCTTCACAGTGTGCCTTTGATTGTCTTTTGCCTACTTACTAGTAGGTTGAGTGCCTTTTCAGATGCTTTATGGCCATTTGGAATTCATTTTTGTGAAATGCCTGTTTATTCATTTGTTTTCTCATTTATTTGTAGAAGATCTTCATATATTCTCCATAATTACTATTCTTATCTCTTCAGCTTATCTTTTCTCATCCCTTATGAGTCCCTAATTTTAATATACATGTAATATGTCAATATATATAATGTCAATGTTAGGGCTTTTTTGTTTACTCTTAGAAATTCTTTCCTTCCTCAAGGTTGTAAAGATAATCTCCTATATTATCTTCTAAAAGCTTTTATTGATTTGACCCTCACATTTAGTTCTTCAATTCACCTGGTTTTGATTTTCTTTTAATTGTGTGATGTAGAGGAGACTTCCAATGTTTTTCCTTATATGGATAGCTGGATTTCCTAGCATCCATTATTGAAAATTCTATCTGCTCCAGAATAGATCACATCTGTATATGTCAAGCTTCTGTATATGTATGGGTGTAATTCTTGGCTCACTATTCTGTTCCATTTGTCATATTGTCAGTTCCTACAATAATACCATACTTTCCTTCTTTCTGCAAGTACTGATACCTGACAGAATGTTTTTCCCTGTTCTTTACCTTCCATATCATTTGACTATGGTCTAGCTATTGAATTTCCATACAGTTTTAGAAGATGTGAGGAAATAAAAACTTTGTTCTCTTTATTTTTGAAATAAAATTTATATATATGCACATACAGCAATCTTGATCATCTTTTATTCATTCTAACAATTTATATTGTGTTGACACTTTTTTGCTGCTTCTTTTGTAGTTCTAATATTCTTTCACACTGAAATTTTGTATTTATATATTAGATCATTTTGTTTTCCTTAAATAATGCAAGCATGATGCTTGCCGGAGTTATTTAGATTTTGTAAGTAACAGAGTGTTTGGCTGAATATTTGACTCTATCACATGCATTAAGCATGTCTAGTATAAGACAGAATTTAGGGGTGGTCCTGGCTACCAGTCACTCTTATTCAGTGAATGCTGCTGTTGATCCAACAGATGCAAAGGATCCTTGATGTTTCTCTATTGGGTCAGGATTCTGGTTGAAACCTGTGGAATCCTTAATCAGAGAAGTATATCACAGACCATAGTTTACGGATCAAATTTATGCAAATAATCATTCTTCTCATTAAAAACAGTCTCATCTTTCCACAGACTCCTGGTAATGTCTGTGTACCTGATCAAAAGACACAATGGACATTCCTCCCTTAATACATGGAGTAAAATTTGTGCAGCAAGAATCTTTTAACAAGTGGAAATGGCATAAGTGAGGAAGGACTATATGTCCTAAAGTCACTAAAATCTGGCACCAAAATTTAATCTTACTGTATTGCCGCATTGTCTTCCACACATGCCTACAGACCCATGGAAAGATTTTAATAAGAATTTGTGTCAAGAATTCAAATTAATGCCTAAATTACAATTTATTTCATCTCATTGGCTGGCTCCAGCCAGAAGTGGCATGACTCTTCATTTTGTCTACCATTTCAAGGATGGAGTTAAAGCCAGTGGAGAAGATCTGTCTCTCAAGTGAACATGACTCAGTGCAGTATATATCAAGGTACACTTTTCCTAAATAAAAATGCTGCTGGAGGTACAAATATGCAATGATTTTGCACAATGACTACCCATGTTACTAGAGCCAAGGGGAATTTTTTTTTCAAATGACTGGCAGATTCCTTATAAATGGTCTGGGAAAGAAGAATGTTTATAGAGCTTTCAGAATTACCATTGAGTGAGAGCATAATTGTTTCATATATAAATGCTGACAAAAGAGTACTCACTGCAGAGGAAACTCAATAATCAGAGGAACAGCTTACCCATCCTCATCACTCTCTTTCCCTAACTGCCATTAAACTTGAAAATATGCTCACAGGAAGTTAGGATGGAGATGATACCTATATCAAATGACATGGACTTCACCTCCCTGAGACTGATTTCACCAACTGCCATTGATGGGTCCAGTCTTGAAACTGCAGGGATTACTTTTAGGAAGTGATACATCATCATTTCTCTGGAGAACTAGGAAATCACTTGGTGGCAGTTTGATTATATATGACCCAGTCTTTTCTAAATAGACATCTATTTTTTAATGGATGTTGATGTGTATTCCCTGGCTACAAAGATTCTGTAAGAACCACACTTTTATTTTTCTTGGATGCTTAAGAAAATACTATGCAAAAGTTCATCTTAAACAATGGGATTTGTTTGCTCAGAGTTTTGAGGCTAAGAGAAAATTCACATGAAGGCATCTTCAAGGTGAAGCTTTGTCTTCAAAGACTGAAATTCTGGGGTTAGCTGCTAGTGATCCTTGTTCCTTAGCTTGCTACATGGCAAGGCACAGAGTGGCCCTCTTCTGACTTCTCCCATGTCTTCCAGGTTCTAAAGATTTCATCTTCTGCCTGATAACTCTGTGACTTTTTATATGTCTGAATTTCATTGTGCTTATAAAGGACTCCAGTAATGGGATTAAGACCCATCATGATTGAGGTAGACCATGCCTTAACTGAAGTAACGTTATCAAAAAGCCCTCCTTATAATGAGTTCACAGCCACAGGAATGGAGTTAGTTTAAGTACAGGTTTTTCATGTACATACAATTTCAAACCAACATACGCCACCCTCTGGACTCCCAAAAGGCATGTCCTTTCTTCATGCAAAATACATTAATTCCATCATAACATCCCCAAAGCCTTAAATCATTTCAATAACAATGCTAAGTACAAAGTCACATCAAAATTAGTTATAAGCTAAGGTATAAAGAAAGAAAAAAAAATCGTTCATTAGATATAAAATGGATTGTCAGGTTTCTTGAAATATTGTACAAATACAGCATAGTGCAAAGGAGATGTACCTATATATATATATATTTAACTTCCTTACTTCCTATCAGAAGTATGAATTTTCTTTTGTTAACTATGTATAAAATTTAGTCCATTCTGTAAAATCACCACTATTAAATAATGTATAAAGTTAAATTCAACAAAATGTTGACAATGGTTAGATATGATAGATAAGATGATATTATGGACAATTATTTTCATGGTTTTCAACTTTTATGGAAAACATATAAGTTATACTTCTCCACAATTTTCAATTATTCCAAATGTGTTTATTGTACCTTAACATCAAAATTTTAAGAAATAAAAGTGTACTGAAAAAGATTAAATGCTAAAAAAAAAAAATGGAATCAGTTATCAGTGTGGTCTGTCCTGGGGCATATTTCCTCTCTGTCTGTGGACCTGTGAAATTAAGAAAATAAGTTATCAGTTTCCAATATACAATGGAGGGACAGACATAAGATAGACATTCCCATTCCAATAAGAAGAAATTGGAAGGAAAGCATGGATCACCTGTCTTAAACAATTTCAAAGCCCAACAGGGAACTCCATTAGATTTCAAGGACTGAAAGTCATCTATAGGTTGATGTTTTGTTCCCCGTGCTTGATTGAGCAACTGCTCCACTCTTCTCAAATACTTGCCCAGTGTCCATGTTCTCCTGAATACTGGGGTGAAGGTTCTACCCTCTACAAGTGTCAAGACGGTGGCCAGCCTCTTTGAAAATGCTGGGCATAAGCCTCACCATCTTTGAGTATTGGGGTGTCAGTACTCTTCCCAAACAATGGCACAGAAGGCCTACTCCCTTCAAGTGCAGGGGCAGACCCTCCTTTCCACACACATGAGTGTGTCTGATCTCAAGAGGATTTCTCTTCTATCCAGACCTCCGCTTCCATGGTTCTGCCCTTAAAGGCATTCTTTTAATTTGTCCACTCTTCTATCCTTTCAGTCCAGATTGGCAGTGGTTCTGCTCATACAAATCTAAAAAAAAAAAAAAAAGTGTTGTCTTTGCATGTATTTCACAGGGTTCCAAACCATCAATTTCTGTTTTCTTTGTGCTCTGGAGTTCATTTCTCAACTTATCCCTTTCCTCTCTCATTTCACTATAAGCTACATGGAGAAACCAGCCTGCACTTTCCACATTTAACTTCAAAATCTCCTGAGCTAAATATTCATGTTCGTCACTTTCAAGGTCTACCTCCCATCTGCCATCAGAACTCATTTCTGTCAAGTGATCTGTCACATTAAAACAAGGATTGTCTTTCCTCCAGTTTCCAATAATACATTCATCACATCCTTCTAAGGCCCATCAGAAGTACCTTTAGCATCCATATTTTCTATAAACTGTCTCTTCAAAGCAATTTATGCCCTTTCTATCAAGTGAGGCAAATATATATTTCTGCAGTATTACGAGAAGATAAGGCAGTGCTGACAGAAATGACTGTTGGAAAAACTGGACACCATGTCTTAATGTCTAGTTTCCAGCCTTGTATTCCAAGGTAACAATGACCATACCCAATTGGAGTCCCAAAAGGAGATTTAATTCTCAGAGAGTAACAATCTATTTTAGTTCAAGCCAGTGGATATTTTGGTAATAAAGCTCATTCTACATTGTGACAATACTCTTTCTGAAAAGTAACTTTTTGTTTGCTTCCTAAAATCTCAGTATTCGAGTAGCCACATACACATTTTTCAGGGCACAAATTTCATAATTACTATTCTTAATTTTGGCTGTCCTTCCTTCTATTGCTTTACCAAATGTAGGTACCTATTGGGCTTCAGTTAGAGAAGGCCAACAACTCAGTCTTTTTTCTTTGAGCCATTTGACCCAAAATCTATACTGTGCACACATTCTTAAGTGTTCCGACACTTAATCAGACATTTTATTCATGAGCATAATGTCTATAACCTTAATAGAATATTTTTCATAATGATAGATTCTAATTGGATCTGTTAATTTTATAATTTTAGTGCTAAGAAACAGTGATGTCTTCCAATAATATTAGTCACTGAGTTTGTGGACTCTTTTTCCTGTCATGCCTTACTTCAAACTAGCTATTTTTTCCCTGGGTAAGTTTTTTCTTGTAATATCTTTCCAAACCCTGCAAAGAGCAGCCCAACATAAACTACCAACATTTTTTTACTGACCTCTTCCACCAAAGCTAAAATTAATTAGGTATCTAATCTGCCTTCCAAGTTATTTTAGATAGCACTTCTATCAAATATTTCAACCTTGGTCCTGGTTTTGGCCTGATATACTAAGTCAATATGCTGTGTGAAATAATGATCATTCTTAGTACCCTCATACTTAGTTATTCTCGTATTGGTACTGGCCTATATGACTTTACATGTGAGGACTACACTCACTAGAATATAGCCTGCACCATGAGTTTCCTCAATGCTGTTTATCCTTATGCTGTTCTTTTTAAATTAAAAGCATTAGAAGGATGTTGAATTAGAGTGTGAAGAATTGGGTAATTACTATATAGATTGAACCTGCTCAGTGCTGGATGGGAACATTACTTTCTGGTTTAAAACACTCTGAGCCGAAGGCAGAGACATTATCTTACTAAACTAGAGGGTGATTTTTTGTTTTGTTTTGTTTTTAAGCATGAGTAGCTCTCTGGTAATTTATCTTCCCCTGCCCCACTTATTCCACTCTAACTGCAACTTTTTCACTAATTCTCTTAATCCTGTCAAATCTACATTAAATTACTTTGAGTTTTCTTTGGGATTCCATATGCTATTCAGTGGAACTCTAGGAACTACTGCAGCAAAGAGTATGAGGCAGAAGCCATTTTGAATAAGAAGTCCTCACAGAGAATCAGCATAATGGAAAAAGTCATCAAACTTCAATATCCTGACATAATCCACTATTGTGCTTTGAAACATTTGTCATTTTTTTTAAATTTTTGGACAAAGCTAATAATGAACTCAGAGCATAACACATAAAACGCAATTTTGAAAAAGTACTAAAAAAATTCTTATAAACTTACAACAATGTGGTTTCTATTTACATAGTTCATTTTTAATTTTATCTGAATGTTCATTAGGTTGCTAGTAAAACAGCCTTTATTTACAGGATGCAGTAATCTGTTTACTTTCAGACTTAAATGAAGTATGGCATAAATTATAAATAAGAATCTCTCCAAATTCCACTTATTGTACCACCTAAGCAAACTCCACATTGACTATTATCAAGATCATAGTGATGTAACAATAAAGACCAATGTCAGTCTTTCTTCATAAGATCAAAGAAAAGATGATTTCAAATTTTGAAAAAGATTCTTTCATCACCCCTTAGGAGACAGTATGTCAGGTTTTAGGTTATATGAAGCAAATTAATGCTGATTAATAATTCTATGGAATTGGTAAGAGGTAACCAAGTTACAAGATTCCCAAATTTAGTACCACAAAAGGGATCAAGTTCTAACTTGATACAAATGTAGGAAAAGGAATATTAGAAAAGGAATATCCATGCTTATGCATTGATAGATTACAATTTGGATAATGATTAAATAACATGATAAATTATATTAATGCATATATTTGTATGGTTTTCAAACCTAACATTATAGCAGAATTCTAAATAAAATGAAATACAAAATAATTTAATACAGCAAAATTGTTCATAAAAATATTGATAAATTAATAAGCTATTTAACAATGTTAAATATTTTCCAAAAGATTATGGAGTAACTATAGGAATATTATATAGTTTACTCCATAGAAAAAGTGAGATCTCAGTACTTTGAAATAAGATATTTTAAAACCATAAAGTGTTAGATAGATCTATGTATGCAGCTTCTTTCAAAGATTTTATATTTTCTAGAAGCTAAGAATCATGGGAAAATTACTTTTAAGAGTATTGTATCATTAAAAACTGACTTAGTTGTAGTCATTCCCAGATCACTAACACCATATTTTGTCCATTGAGGAAATAATATGTTATAGGTACAAATGAATGTCCAGTAAAAGTGTCATGGATATTAACTCATTAAGAAATTTTTAGAAAGCAGAAATATAAGAGGATATAAAGTTCAACCAGTTGGGTAATTTTGACATTAAAAAATTAGTCTGCAGGGAATTTATTTCATTTTTTTCCTAAATTTTTTGACAAGGGCAGGCCTTATTATTAGCTACAAACATTGATCTCATGTCTTTTTGAATTCCCACTTCATAATATCAGCCTATAAAATATTATTCCTTTAGATTTTGGCTAGTTATTTTTCGCCTGTATCTTGGTTTTGATTTCTTAGGCCATTCGTCCTCACTGAAAAGATAAGACATATCCATGTGCATTACCATGTGGCAGAAAGTAAAGGAATCCCAAAGATTGCTGGCTGCCAGAAGATACTGATCCTGAAGGAAGCAAGCCTTCTAGACTCTGAAATTATGAGACAATAAATTCTTGCTGTTAAGTCAACCTATTGTATGATATTTGTTTTAGCAGCCAGGAAACTAAGAATATATATATGCACACACACAAGAACATAAACACACCTTTTGGAAATGTTCATTTGTGAAGTGCCTGTTCTCATCTTTTGTCTATTTTCTATTGTCTGCCTTATTATTTATTTGTAGGAATCCTCTGTATCTTGGATATAAATACCATATCAGCTATATGTTTCTACTACATATAAGCAGCTTACATGTTCATTGTCTTAAAGTTATCTTTTGATAATCGAAAGTTCTTAATTTTAATGTAGTCTAATTTATAAAGATTTGCCTTCACAGTTAATGCATTTTTGGTGACCTTATAATGTTTATAAAATTATATTCCTATGTTTTCTTCTAAAAGCATAATGACTTTAACTCTTGCATATATATACCTATAATCTGCTTTGCATAGAATTCTTTGCCCCCTGTCAAGTAAAAAGCCAGGATCCAATTTTCCTGTTTGTATAAAATTGACTTAGCACCATTATTTAAAAGACCATGTTTTTTCGATGAGTTGTCTGTATTTTTATAAATCAAATGACCATAAATGGGTGAGTCTGTTTCTAGACTCTTCATTTAGTTCCACTGGTCTACATAGTCTTATCACAATATAATACTTAAATTACTCTAGTTTTATAATAGTCTTTGTACATGATAATGTACATACTCTAGCTCACTTCATCTTTCTTAAAAATCCTTTTGCAATTCTTTACTCTTTGCACTTTCATTTAAATTATAATCATCTTGTCAATTTACATATACACACACACACAAACCACACGTGCACACCAAAAACACACAAAACCCCGTTGGAAACTTATTTGGGATTGTTTCCACAAATATGGGAAGAACTGTCATTCTTAAAATACTGAGCCTTCAAGTTGAGCATCCATTTATTTAGATCTTCTTTACTATATTCCAATAATGTTTTATAGTTCTTAGAATAGAGTTCTTGCATGTATTTTTATTATATTTACTCCCAATTATTTGCTGGATTTCAATGTTATTACAATTGTCATTCTTTTAAAACTTCTAATTTTTTAATTTTCTGTTTTTATATAAAACACTTGATTTTGCCTGTTATATCAAATGGCCTCGGTAAATTCACTTAATGTCTCTAGATTATAGTTTTATTTTCTGTATAACTCAAAACTATTTTCCACAACTAATGACAATTTTATTTTCCCTTCCAACTATTTTGATCTTTCTGTTTTTTGACTATTTATATAAACTGAAAATTCCAGAAAAATTTTGCCTATATTGGTCACAAAGGAATCCATGTCTTATTCTTCATCAAAGGGGACACTTACAGTCTAATTATTTGTTTTGCCATAATTTTCTATAACTTACCAAATAGAGTAAGTTAAACTATATGTCTTGTTTGTAAAGGGAGTTCTATTTGATAAACACATTTTTTTTAACCCTTGTTTTTCATCTGTGGTCTTTGCGGACGTAATCAAGTTAAGCTGAGGTCATACTGATTTAGAGTGGACTCTAATACCATATGACTAGTGTCTTAAGAAGAAGAGAGGAGACACAAACACAGACACAGAGGGACGTTGACCATGTGAAAATAGAGGCAGGTAAAGGTGGGAGTTATGCAGCCATTAGAAAAGGAATGCAAGGGCTATCAGAAGGAAATAAGGAGAATTTTTCTCTAGAGCCTATGGAGGAAGCATAAAATTGCTAATACATAAGTTTCAGATATCTAGACTCCAGAAATATGAGAGAGTAAATTTCTGTTGTTGCAAGCAACCCAGTTTATATTAATTAGTTATGATAGCCATAGAAAGCAAATACACACTACAATGTACAGCTATATATTTGAACTATTAAACATATATATACTTTTATATAATCACTTTTCAAATCACTTAGGGGAATAAAGGAATGTAAATATGTAATTATATTTCTTTAAGGCTTTTTTATTTTTCTTCATTCTTTTTCTTTATGCTCTTCAGACTGCATGATTTCAATTAATCTATTTTGAAGTTCAGATTCTTCCTTTTGCCAAAACCCATCTAAAGCCAAAACCCTCTAGGGAGTTTTTCACTTTAGTTGTCTTTTTCTATTCCAGAATTTCTAAATGTTTCTTTTTTATATATATATAAATGTTTATTTTTTTATTGATAGCTCTATTTGATGTAATATTGCAACCATAGCTTCCTTTAATTCTTTAAAAATGGTTTGTTTTAATGCTTTGAATATATTTATAATAGTTATTTGAAGTCTTTTTCTTTTAGATCCAACAGTTGGGGTTCCTAAAAAGCAGTTTTTGACCCTTCTATTTTTCTTGTGCATGGGTCTAAATTTCATGTTTTCTTGTATGTCTTGTATACTCTTTTGCTGAGACTCGAAATTTTTGATAATGTTATAACAAATATGGATACTGAATCTTTCCTTTTTGCCCTGACTCAAGACTTACATTTTGTTTTGTTATTTATTTTTTAGTGACTTGCCTGGATTTGTTCAGAGAAGACTTTTTCTCCCTACAATGCGCAGCATCTGAAGGAAGATACAGCTGTGGGCATGTACACTGTGTCCATGACTACCAGCAGTGACTGTAGTTTTAGATGGGCTTTCTCTATGATTCTCTTTCCCTGATCTCCCTGTTAAAGTTCTTTTTTAGTCTATCTCAATTAGTTTCTCAGCCAGGTGTTAACTTCCACTAATTGTGAGCTGATGGCCCTAATACACAGCCCCCTGGGCCATAAATTCCTAAGTCTGGTCTAATTAATATTGGGGACCTTTTCAGGAGCAGAGCATTGCCAATCTTTAAGATTTGCTCTGACCTAGGAGGGGATATTTTTAGGTGCCTCTTTCCCTGGGTTTCTCTGTGACTTTACTATCTGGTCTACCATTTTGCTAGTTGCTACTGGTATCATGGGAGCTTTCAGTTTTTCTCATAATTGCTCACAACCAAAATCTCCATTGTTTTTGAAAATTGCTTAGACATGAATTTCCCTGCATGCTATTATTATAAACAAATTCTGTCCCCTTCCCTCTGGTCCAAACCTCTGTCCCACTACTCTAAAGCAAAGATGAGAGCAGTGCCTTGCTTCTCTAGGGTGGCACACATGTTCTACAAGGAGGGCAAGCCAGGGATGTTGGAGCTGGCCTGAAAAGTCCAGTCTAGCTTCACACTTGGATGCAGCCCCGCCTGGCCCGGCCAGGAACTCCCCAGACTCATCCAGGTCTCTGGCCGCTCCCAACCCCTGCCCCAAGCCCTTGGCCCACCTCAGGATCTCTCTTCCTGTGTGGAGGATGCGACTTAGCACAGCCACCACTCCCCAGCCCATTATTTGGTGGTGAAGTTGCCTCTACCGCATCCCAATTTGTAAATATTCTTTGGAGGCAGGAGGGGCTTCAGGGAGTAAAGAAACCACAAGCAAAAAAAGAAAAAACAAAACATCGAGAACCTCAATTCC
Source organism: Tolypeutes matacus (assembly GCA_026826555.1). NCBI lineage: Eukaryota > Metazoa > Chordata > Mammalia > Cingulata > Chlamyphoridae > Tolypeutes > Tolypeutes matacus. Next base: position 36,063,226 of record JAKSZT010054304.1, on the reverse strand, counting down.
ATCAACTAGCTAGACAGGGCAATTGGTGTGTTTTTTTCTTGGCCTTCTATGTCTGGGGTGTTACCATTCTCTTAAAAGAAGAGTCGAGGCTGGATTAGGAAAGAAAGCTGTTGTCTCCTTGGCCTCAGCTGTGTGGAATAAGGTATCTATAACACAAAGATGGGGAAGAGTGAGGAATGCTGATGATCTGGTATATCTGGGATGAAACCAGAGCCCTAGCCTGGAAATTGGGGGAAAAGGGGGCCTATTTTTTTGGCCACAATAATCCAGAAGAGAGCTTCCATCATACTGAGCTGGAGGTGGGATGGGAACAGGTCAAGTGCACAGATTCTTGCTGTTCATAAAAAGATTTTATAGATTCTCTTGAATAAACATTTCACCATTTAGTCTATGCCCTTAGACTTTAAATGCTTGTTTCAAAAAAATTCTCCAGTTCAATGTTCATTTCATTTAGAGAAGATCCACTGAACTCCTCACATTGCCATTTTGAAAGTTCTGCCTATAACCATTTTTAGAGGTGAAGTCCTTTTGCATAATAAATGAGACATGTTTCAGAAAACATCAATGTAGATGTTCAGTATAATTTTTCATAACAGTATGGATATTTCTTCATGACTTTAAAAAATATGTATGCTTGTGTTTGTATTTGTGTGTATGTGTGAGTATTTTAGGGTTCTTGTTACTAGGATACCATCAGTTCTATTTGTAATGGGAAAGTATAAAGGATTTCCTAGTCATACCTCATATGTATTTACTTCCTCTAGGGCATAACAAACTTAATGGTGTATTCTTTATGCATGAGCTTCCATTCATAATAATTTTGCATAATCTAATCTAATTCTAAATCTAATAATAATCTAATTCCTATTTTTAACACTAAAAATTTAATGCCTATCAGCACACTGATTAAAACATAATACATGGAATCTAAAAAAAAACTCTTAATGTCCTAAATGATTATAAAGTACATATATAAAATTATAAAACCTCCATAAAATAATAAAAGTATGTAGGTGGTAAAATTTAACCCTTGAATAAGAAATTCGAGTATATAGGGTTACATGCATTTTGAAATTCATATTCTTATTCTGTATTGATAGTAAGTAATTGTTTTTTTCGTTGTGTTTTTTTTTTTTAGATTTATTTTATTTATTTATTTACATCTTGCTGTTTTTTTTTTTAGATTTATTTTATTTATTTATTTACATCTTGCTGCGCTAGCTCTCCGCACCGTGTGGTCCAGTTTGCCTTCATCAGGAGGCTCCGGGAATTGAACCCAGGGCCTCCCATATGGTAGACGGGAACCCAACCAGTTGAGCCACATCCGCTTCCAGTAATTGTTGAACAGAAAAATAAATCACCATCTTTGAAAAAATGGAATTACAAATTTATTTTTCTTATGGCATAGCTTTCTTCTTATCAGAAAACATTTACAAATGATTCCTGGCCTCAATCTTAGTTCCTATACAGGCAAACAATGAGACAAGAAAACAAAATCCTAACCTATTTTCTTACTATAACTGTTTAGAATAAGAGCTAGGATTGGATTATTGTTCACCCAGTGTTTGGAAATTATTATTTAATATTTCAGTCTAAGTGAGGGAAAATTTTTTCACTGCCTTGTAAAATTTTCCAAATATAACTGACAGGATAATTGCCTTTGGTAGTCTGTACCACCATTGTGCTGTGGTTTTCAGGAAGTTGTATCTTTGAGTTGTCCAACTAATAGCCACATAGAACAATTAGTCTTTTTTTAGATTGGCATTGAAGAGCCAATTCACACCTAAGCAAAATTACTGGAATCTCATAAAACTTGTAATCAACTTTGGTGGAGCTATAGATGTAACAGCTCTGGATGTTTTTGTGGCAAATATATTGTTATATCATGATTACTCTTCTAATGAAAGGAAACTTTTCTTCATTTATCCATTCCCTACATAGTGTATCATCACTGGGAAGGTTAATGTATCAGAGCTTTTGATCATTTTTCAAATTGGTTGGGTTAACAAGAGCTTGGAAGAACTGGATTATATAGTTAGGGTGGGGATTGTCTCTGCTATAGCCTTGATTCAGACTAGTTATTGTTATTTGTGAGATAAACATGATGGATTAAGTTACATGTACATAACCTTATATAATTTAAAGGGAAAATTATGACCAAAAAGATAAGCAAATGCTACATATAGATGAATCTTGTTCCAGTGGTCTTGGGCAGAAGTTGAATCCTTCATGCAGTCATCTGTTTGTTCTGAAGATTTTCTGCTTTTACAAATGAATGATATAGGAAGTGTATACATGAAGATATTAGGGGACCCAATACCTGGAAACAGACTATTCTATTTGCTTGCTCTGCTCGTGGAGTGCTTCCTGCACACTCTTTATCTTGTAGCAACATATCCTTGCTTTTAAATAAACAACCTTCCATGAGAATGTACTATAGAGTAAGGTGAACCTTTTCAAATTAACCAAACTTGGGAAGCTGCACAATCTCAGTTCAACATCCAAAACTGGCAAAGGATGATGAGACCACAGATCAAAATCTAAGATATAAACATAAAGCTGAATTTAAGACTTTATTCTCTCTAACCAGAGCAGATGCTTAAATAGGTTTATTTGTAAACATGGAGATCAGTAGGTGGTAACCTTTCAGAGTGGTTGACATCATTTGCAAAAGCATACTTGATTATCATTCAGAGTTATGTTTATTGGAGTGAATTCTTTATTGATTTACTGAATTTCAGAAATAGGGGCAATCACTGATTTGTGTTCACGGAGGCAAGTTGCCTTTGATGTAAAGCAACTTTGATGTAATAGCATCAAAGGCAACCTGTAATAGTCTATTTACAATTTATTATTGTCTTTGTTTTCCTCTCTGTCTTTCTGTTTGTGTTTGTCTCTGTGTAATCAGGCACTATCTATCTATCTATCTATCTATCTATCTATCTATCTATCTATCTATCTATATGTACGTATTCTTGTACACATATGTACACTATGTAGTAATGTCCATACTACATTACTATTCTGCTAACAGTCTGGTCAGTTATTCCAAAAGAAAAAAAAATGATCTAGGGAAAACACCGAGGAGCAAGCCCATAATGCTGTTTACAAAGTTTTCATGTTTGTACAACCTCAAAATTATAAATGTTTTGCTTAAAGAATATTCCATCATTTAAGGTAGTTTCAAGCCATTCCTTTATCACTTATGAGTTTTTCATTTACTTTATCTCTTTTTACTATTTTAGCAGGCAGTATAATTTGTATTAATTCAAATCCATTGATAATAATAGTAATTTAATTTGGTAAGAATATAAAGAATGATATTCATGACACAAGATAAATCAGTTTAAAAAATGAAATGAGATGACATTAAATGAAATAAATAAGATAACATAAAATAAAATAACATAAATAAAATAAAATGAAATAAGATTATTTCCAGGACAAAGAAACCTAGTCATTAAACTGTCACTAGTTAGAAAGTTTGGAAACCACCCTGAGATTTTTCTACATTTTTAAAAATGTAATTATGGCTAAATAATTTCTAAGTTCCCTGTAACCTTTAACATTCTTTAATACTAAAATCAGTGGAAGCTGAGCATATAGTGAGAATCTCTTTTCTCATAAAAATAAGGGTATAGTTTCACAAATTACTAAGAAAGAAAGCAAGAAAGGAAGGGAGGGAGGGAGGGAAGAAGGGAAAGGAAGAAATGAAGAAAGGAAAAAAAGGAGAAAGGAAGAAAAGAAAAAAGAAAGAAAGAAAGAGAGAAATAAAGAAAGAAAGTGGAAGAAAGAAAGAATTTACCCCAATGCTACAGGGGGAAAAAATGAAAAAGAAACACATAACAGTCAGCTATAATGGATTATTCAAAGATTTTCAGAGTTTATATTATTAAAAATAATATAAACCAGTTAACCCTCAAGACTTAGCTGCTTAAACTAAGCACTGGATATATTTAAAACATTGATCCAATCTGCCATGTAGAAACAATAACCTCATCTAACATACTTTGCTTGATATCTTAAAATATAATGACCATGTAGATAATTAATTGCCAAATATTCTTTGCAGAATTTTGGAATCAAAAATGTTAACCACCATCATTTTATAATTCATCTAAAGAGAATAATTTCTTTTATGTGTCACAATAACTTTTATATGAGTAAACAATCTTAATATTCTATCAACATGGGACTTCTTTCCCCATTACACACTTATCCTAGGATATGATATATCTTGTAGGAATGATCATTTAAATTAAAAAAAAAAAACCTTCAATCTTGAATAGGGAACTATATATGAACTATAAAATTTAGAAGTGTATAAAAACTAGAAACTTAACACGGCATTTTTTTTTTTAATCAGAGAAATCCAGAGTTCCCTTACACACCCTATTAACACCTTGCATTAGTGTGGTATCTAAAATTGATCGAAGAATATTATTATATTTGTATTATTAATTTTAGTCCATAGTTAACATTTGGGTTCACTATTTGAGTTACATGGTCCTATTTTTAAAAACATTATTTAGCAACATATATACAACCTAAAATTTCCCCTTTAAATACATTCAAATTCATAATTCAAGTGTGTTAATTACTTTCACAATGATGTGCTACCATCCATCACAACCATTCATCATTAAAATTTTTCATCACTTCAAACAGAAATTTGGTACAGATTTAGCATTGACTCCCCATTCTCTATCCCCACTCCAGGCCCTGGGACCTCTATTTTAGTTTCTGACTTTAAGAAGTTGTTAATTCTATTTATTTCTTATCAGTGATACCATGCAATATTTGTCCTTTCTTCTCTGGCTTATTTCACTCACCATGATGTCTTCAAGATTCATTCATATTGCTGCATATGTCAAAACTTTATTCCTTTTTATGGCTGAATAATATTCCATTGTATGTACATACCATATTTTATTTAACCATTAATTGTTGCTGGACATTTGGATTATTTACATATTTTGGCAATTGTTAATAATACTGCTATGAACATAATTGTGCTAGTATCTGTCCAAGTCCTGCTTTTATTTCCATAGGTTATATACCTGTTGGGTCACATGGTTATTGTCTATTTAATTTTCTGGGGAACCAACAAACTGTTTTCCACAGTAGCAGCACCATTTCACATCACCACCAACAATGAATGGGTGTTCTTTTTCTCCACAATCTCTCAAATATTTATTTTCCCTTTCTATCATAGCCATACTAGTGGGTATGAAATGGTATTTTGTCATGGTTTTGATTTTCATTTCCCTGTGCTTATTAGCCATTTGTGTATCTTCTTTGTAAAAAAAAAATTTTTTTTTTAAGATTTTATTTATTTATTCATTTATCCCGCCCCCTGCTGCCCGTGCTCGCCGGGTCAGCCAACCACGCCGCGCGGGCGGGCCTGCCCCCACCAGGAGGCCCCAGGAACCGAACGCAGGGCCCCCCACATGGCAAACGGGAGCCCCACTGATCGAGCCACAGCCGCTTCCCTGTAAAAATTTTTATTCAAGTCTTTTGCCCATTTTTAATTGGAATGCTTGTCTTTTTTGTTGTTGAGTTATAGGACATATTTATATGTGTGGATATTAAACCCTTATCAAATATGTGATTTCCAAACATTTTCTCCCATTTTGTAGGTTGTCTTTTTCCTCTCATGATTAAGTCCTTTGACGAGCAGAAGTTTTAAATTTTGATGAGGTCATATTTATCTATTTTTCCTTTTGCTCTTCTTGCTTTTCTTATAAAGTATAAGAAAACATTGACTAATACAATGTCCTGAAGATGATTCCCTAAATTTTTTTCAAGGAATTTTATATTAGTTCCTTTGATAGGGTGTGAGGCACTGATCTACCTCAAATTTTTTACATATAAATATCCAGTTTTCCCAACACTATGTGTTGAAGAGACTATTCTTTCCCTATTGTGTAGAATGGCACCCATAAGAAAAATCAATTGGCCATAGACATGAGAGTTTATTTGTCAGTTCTCATATTGATTCCATTGTTCTATTTATCTTTCTTCATGTCAGTACCATGCTCTTTTTATTATTGTAGCTGTGTAATAAAATTTTATATTGGGAAGTGTGAGTCTTCCAACTTCAACCTTCTTTTCCAAAATGGTTTTGATAATTTGGGGCCACTTACCCTTCTATACAAATTTGATGATTGACACTTCCATTTCTGTAAAGAAGACTATTGGAATTTTAATCAGTATGACATTGAATCCGTAAATCTCTTTTGGTATAATTGACGCCTTAACAATATTTAGTCTTCCAATCCATGAAAACAGAATGTCCTTCCATTTATTTAGGTCTCCTTTGATTTCTTTTAATAATGTTTTCTAGTTTTCTATGTATAATTCCTTTGCATCCTTGGTCAAATTTAATCCTAGATATTTGACTCTTTTAGTTGCTATTGTAGTTGAATTTTTTCCCTTGATTTCCTCTTCATATAGTTCATTATTAATGTATAGAAACACTGCTGATTTTTATGTGTTGATCTTGTACCACCACTTTGATTAATTTAACTATTAACTCTAGTAGTTTTGTTGTAGATTTCTCAGGATTTTCTATATATAGAAACCAGTTATCTTTACATAGGGAAAGTTTTACTTCTTCCTTTTCAATGTTGATGCCTTTTATTTCTTTTTCTTGCCTCACTGTTTTAGATAGAATTTCCAGTTCAATGTTAAATAACATGGTGACAGTGGGTGGTCTTGTATTATTTCATTCTTCCACATTGATGTTAGCTTGGAGTTTTTCACATATATCCTTCATCACGGAGAAGAAGTTTCCTTTCTCTAGTTTTCCAAGTGTTTTTATCAAGAAGAGGTGCTGGATTTTGTTAAATGCTTTTTCTTTGTTAATTGAGAGGCCCATGCTGATTTTTTCGTTTGTTCTGTTAATGTAGTGTATTATATTAATTGCTTTTCTTATGCTGAACCACTCTTGCACACTTGTGATAAAACCCTCTTAATCATGTTGAATAATTCTTATGATATACTGTTGAATTCAGTTTGATAGCATTTTGTTCAAGATTTTTCCATCTATATTCATAATGGATATTTCTTTAAATTTCTTTTCTTGTACCTTTATCTGGCTTTTGCATTAGGGTAATATTGTCCTCATAGAATAAGTTAGGGAGTATTCCTTCCTCTTAAAATTTTTGGAACAGTATAAGCAAGATTGGGATTAATTTTTCTTGGAGAATTTGATAAAATTTATTGTTTGATAAAATTTATTAAGTAGAATAAAATTTAAATTATGTTGTCCAAATGGTAAATTTATATTAACTTAGAAAATGAATTTATATAGACAGATATTATAACCATTAGAGCAATCTAAAAAAGAAAGATTTCATGAGTTGCAACAACTCAAATTCTTTCTCTTTATAATTGCCATTGTACTTATCATATTTTGCTGTTTTTATAGATCAAAGAAATCTATTAAAGATAAGAACATGAAAGGAAATTTCTTCAAGGAATTAACAAAATGAAAGATTTTATAATAAGGATTTTTCAAAATGTTAAAAAAAAAATCACTATGGTTAAAATATGATGAGATTATTAACATTTGAAGTGAAATTATAGTTACCTATTCTGACATACATAGGCTTCAGATGACACAATGAAAGACACTGGCCTAAAAAAAAGCAAAAAACAATTGAACCCTAAAACACACACAAGAATATTATATTTAAATTGCATTTAAAGTTTTTTTTTTCTTATTTCCCATATAATGACCTTATTTATTAGCAATGGGATTCTAAAGGAGTAGAAAATCAGTCTTGAATTTAGAAACATATTGAAAACACATACTTAAATGTATTTAATATAATATTTTAAAATATATCATATGATTTGTCAAATTGAGTTGAGATTACAAGAAATAAATATAATATCTCAGAAAGCTTTTGATCTTGATTGGCACAAGGAAGTAGAATCAAAGCTTAAATATATTCCAAATATCCCGATGACACTTCCATATATTCCCATTTCCTAGTTTTTCCATTTTCTTGGAACTAAACCTCCTAAGCCACCAAAATTAAAGTTTCAATTTCGAGTCCTCTCTTTTCCCACTTCCAACCAGTTGGTAAATCTTGTAAATTTTTCTCAGGATTCATTTCCTTCACGTACTCTATGTTAATTAGATCAAAAATTAATAATTCAGTCCTATGAATTGTGTTTGATGGTAGAGATGTTTTACTGAGTAAAATATGCTCAACTTATTTGAAGGACTTAGACTTTATGGACGCTTGCAAGAATTTTTTGTCTGGGCCTCTTGAATGCTTTTTATTATTTTATATTCTTTCCTGTTTGTACGTACAAAACTCTATGTAGCTTTACTGATGTCATTTCCACCATTTTTTCTTTCTCTTTTTTAAGGAAAATTAGCCAAAAGTGTTCACTTGCATATTATGTGTTGTATTGTATAACTCACTACTTTTATCAGCTGTTTGGATCAGGAGATGATACCAGTCCACAAAGTATAAATCCATATGATAGTCAAAGATCTTTTCTCGTGGATTGATACAATCATATCTTCACTTTCAAGACTTAATTCAAGTCAGATATTAGTAGAAGAAAATTTGAATGCAGAAGAAGAGACAGAAAAAGCTGTCTTTATGGTGGCATTCATTGTTTGTTTATGGAGAAGTTTCAACTCTTAGACCTTAGAATTCATTTTGGTTGAGTAGGGTTACTCTTTATCCTGAAAACTATTTATGTCCAATGAATAGTGATTGTATGTGTAGATAATTAAAATAAACCAGGGGCTTTTCACACTCTCATGCTGCCTCAGCATCTTTGTCGTTAGTAACATAAGCGATTTGCACTGTCATAATACCTTAGCATCATAAAGCCTTTCATTAAGTGCCGCAGTGACCACCCCTGACACCTGTTTATATGAGATAAATAACTTCTCCCTCTTCTCTCTGCATCTTACCTAGATTCATGCCTCTGTGAAAGTCAAATACGAACTCAATAACCTCTTCTGTTGCTTGACCATCCGCTTCAATTCTACCCCAATAACACTATAGCACAGTCCCTAAATCCGCTGTAACGTTTTGCTCCCTGTCTGCTTGGTTGAGTCTACAGTGCTGAAATGTTTCATGTGTGACCCTGCAAGGCCCGCAGCTTCCCTCTGTTCTAGGAACTGTGAGTACTAATAAACTTTTTTTTTCATACATCTCTGTTGTCCCTCATTCTTGCTACCCTGACTAACCAAATAAAGTCAGGGTAGATGGAAGATTTCAGACATGCTTCATGCTGCTTCTGATTAACATACTGGCTTTTTTGACTAGGTGAAACTATTTGGGAGGGCTTTCTGTCATGCTTTGTATCTACTGTACTGCCTATTTCTAGTGTTGCCATGATTTCCTACCCTAAATTGTGGATCCTGCAAGTCCCATTCCTAGAACTCCCCAGGACCCGACAACATCACCTAGAACTTCTGACAAGCAAAAGGCAGGTCATAAGTCCTACTCCTCCTCTCCAGAGTTCCTAAACTAAGGCTCTTTGGCTATTTACTTCAAAAGGACCCAAGCTAATAGGCAGAGTTCATCAACACTAGCAGAATAGGAAGGGGAATCTACCATTCCCTACCCCATTAGCAAAGTGACACTAGGACATGTGTCTGGTCATGTTCTTGTGTGGGAGGAGGGCTGGGAGCACTCTGTGCCCAAGGGTGGCATTGAGAATAAGGAATTCATGTTATACTTTCCTTTTAATCTCTTTTCCCCACTTGAGACTTATCAGTGAGAGGGAATCCTGACCACAGGAACTGTAATGGCACTTCAAAAGGGGTGATGCTCCTGGGGCTGATGATGCCTCCTTTTGCTATACCCCTTGCTTCTGTTGCTTTGTATCCCATGACCCTAAGAGTAATCATGGGTCCCATTCATGGTGATGGTGGTACAAGACTTAATGACCCAGGATTGTGCTCAGGCCACCTAATGCTAAAGAAATGTAAAATGTCCTCATAATACTTTAGGGTTTTGGCCCAATGCAGCTGCATACCAAAATACAAAAGCACTTCTCAAATCTCAGGGGCTAGGTACACAACCCAAGGCAACCTGGCCACCATTCCTTTGTGGGATGCTGTATGTCCCTCTGAGGTAAATTGGAACACCCAGAAAAAGAGGCAGCTGCCTACAAGCAGGGCACATGGGGAGGCACCTCATGTGTGATTCTGGTTACAATGTAGCTGGACATTATAGGAGACTAGAAGGAACTTCAAATTGAAACTTGTAATTTTATGGTGCTGGAGGTTCAAAATATTTTTTAAGATTTTGTGCAAATAGTTGACAAGAAAGGGGATGATCAATCACTAGAATCTTTAATATGGGTCCAAGTTGCTATTTTCATCCCAGGAAATGAGACAATTGACTGGTATCAGTAAAGACTCTGAACTGCTCCCCTATTGACCTGGATTATTATGGCATGGAAAAAGGTGCACATGTCCATAATGGTTATTACTGTCAAAATAGATGTCCCCTGGTAAACAACTGACAAGGCCCTATTGTTACTTAGAAAAATTGGTATGGTATAACACCTATATCAGAGTTCATCTCCAAGCTTGGAAAGTGTCCCACCACCCCTGACCCCTTGACACCAAATTGTGGGAACTTACCAGGTAGCTTAGCTCAAGCTTATCAGCATGTCTCAAACTATCCTTAAAGCAATGGATGGGGTGGAATTATTGGCATAACATAAGGGGGACTGGCAAGCAGAGTCACGGATCTTGGCTTATTAGGCCCAACCACTCTACAGGGGGGCCACATGGTCCTTTTGGCCCCACCTCTTCTTCTTGCATATCAAAAGCTCATACCCCATGTGACTGTTGGACCAATTCTTATTAAACAGCTACCCCTTGTGGTAGTATCTCTTGTTCTTACTTCTCCATTAAAATTGTTGATGCATTAATGTATGAAGTGAAATAAGATAAAATCTTTGGCTGTCTTGGTGAGCCTACCATCTCTCCATATAAAAATCCTATTCATCCAGTTCCTAAAGCCTCCACCAATGAAGGGTGGTTAACCATCAATTATACCAACCTTAATACACAAATCCCACCCATCACAGTTCTTATTCCTAAGACTATAGAATTAATAAAAGATATACAAAGGACAATGGATAATTTCTTTGCTGTGATTGACTTGGCCAACATATTTTACTCGGTCTTCGTACTTTAAAATTCCTAACTTCTGCCACCAAAACTTTAACAAACTGTCCTTAAATACTGCTAAATACTGACACTATATAGATGACCCCCTATTCATGGGTGACTCTAAAGAAGGCCTCCACAAATCTGAGCTACATGAACACATCACTTATAAGAACAAAGGTGGGCAGTAGTGCCCATAAAATACAAGGACCATCAAACTCTATCAAATTACTGGGTCATCTGGTCCTTTAAGGACACCCAGATTCCCACCACCATCAAACATAAGCCCCCCTCAGACAAATCCTAACTTTCTTTGCCCATGAATATGCTACTAGACAATATGCTACTTTGGATCTTACCTTTCTGCAGTGGATAGCCATCAGGAAAGGCCATCTCTCAGCAGACCGGCCACTGCAGAAGACATTGCTGTAGCCCAAGAGCCGGATGATGGAGATGGCTTTGCCTCAGGCTAATTCAATGCCTCCTTAGAGTTCATCACTGTTGATGATGATGCTCCTTGCTATGGGGTCACCAAGAGACTACTTCCCCAAGACCTGCTTCAACCATACCCTGCTCACATATACTATTCTACCAAACTCTTACCCCTGACCCACATATCCAACAACAACCTTAGAGATATCTTCACCTCTAACCCCCACCCACCAATGCACCCACTTCCCTCCTAGTTTCACTTCTTTGAAATTGCTGCCTGTTTTCAGGGAAACCTCCAGTAGCTAAGGCCATACTGCCCAATTGTGAATGATAAACCCCACAATTGTGAGACTGCACTGAGGTGCACATAAACATTATGGGAGGCCACACAGTGCTTACAAAAACACATGGCACGGGATTATCATCACACAATGACTCTTAATCTTCTGCTGGAAGACTTGCCCATCCTATATATTCTCTTACAAATCCACTGTGATTCCTGTTGGCTGTCACCTCCAATCAATATACAAGCAGACTTCTCCTTTAACACTTCCTCAACACAAATAACCAACATAACCCAATCCTAAGAACCCCTGATGCAGGAACATCACATGGTTGATGCACTGAATTAAAATAAAGCAGGGGCTTTTCACACTGCCATGCTGCCTCAGCATCTCAGACCCTGCTGTTAATAACATAAGGGCATTGCAAGGTTATAAGACATCAGCATCTTAGACTCTGTCATTAGGTGCCTCAGTGACTACCCTTACACCTACTTATGCAAGATAAATTGCTTTTTGCTCTCCTCCCTAAATCCTACCCAGCTTGATGCTCTTGTGAAAGTCAAATACAAACTGCCCAGTCCCTATGCTTGCTTGGCCAACTTTTTCAGCTATACCCATGTAACTTTATAAATGCACAGTCCCCAGGTCCACTGTAACCTTATGCTCCCTGCTGGCTTGGATGAGCCTATGCTTCTGACCTTATGACATGTTTCCCTGTCCAACACTGCAAGGCAGGTGTGGCAAAGACGAGTGACACCAGAGATATATGAAGAAAAACTGTATAAGTACTCACAGGTTCTAGAATATCTTTGCCATACCTGGTTATTCCATATAAAGATCATCACAATCCTGTTCAAATTCATTCTTGTTTCTTTTATTTCCCTGTGAAACTTTACAATAAATATATCTGAACTATGGAATCCTTCTCTGTAAAAATTGGAATAGGCACACACGCTGATTGTTAAAGTAATGTCCTTTGTAGAAAGTTCAGAACGACACCATATATTCCAGTTGTCTTTAAGAGTAAACACAGTGGAATGGAATTCAGACTGCCTGGGTTCACGTGGTGGTTACATCTCTTTGTTGGTTACATGACCTTGGCCAAGTTTCTGAACTTTTATGAGCTTCAGTTTCCACATCTGTGGAGTAATAAGATACTTATAATAAACTAAAGCGCAGGGCCAGGAATATAATGTATATTATTATTGTCAATAATATTGTTAATATCATTTATTATTTTATTATCAGCAATTTCTCTTCTCTCTATTTTTGATAATTATTTACATTGGAAAAGTATACATTTAGAGACGTAGAAATAAGCACATGCTCCTAATTTCCAATATACATGTGTTTGGGAGCAAAAATGACAATACATCAATATTCAAACCCAAGAGCTTTTTTTTTTTTTTTTTAGAAGTAAATGTTTTATTCTTCCAACTAAATTCCAGTACTACAAGAGTAGTAAAACAATGATACACTGGGGGGAAAAAATGCAGCAATAAACATTTATTTGTTCAAAAGACTGAATATTGATATATATTTGCTTTAAATCCTAAACCAAAGACATTTTGGTTTGCCTCTTGGTTTCTAAGATTTTTGTTATGCTTATTATATTAATGTATAAAGAAAAAATATTAATGAAGGTAATAGAAGGTATTTATGTGTGTGTCTAAAATTCATGCATGAGGAGCAGTGAAAAAAATGAATTTTTTTAAATTAAAAAGTAGGAGAAGAATAGGGAAAGGGATTCTGAAGAATGGATCCTCACAAGGAATGAGACTTTGAAAAGGTGTGAAGAGGCATGCTAAGAATTTTTGTCATGTATTAAAGCATCTTAACTCCTTTCAAGAATCCATAAAAGAGGTTATAACCAATTCTTTTATTATATATTCCACAAGTGTGTACTTCAGATCACTATTCATTTCAGATGCTTCAGAAGAAAAGAGTTTCATGGCCAAAGGAATTTGGGAAGTTTTCTGTAGAATATGTGCTTATCGGGGATTCATAACACACATTGAATATTAGAGGTTTTGAGTAGTACTGCATTAAGGTGATTTGTTAACTTTGTTTAAAATAACATTTATCTGGCACAATAATTGAGGGAAACTTTCTTCATGTATACCTAATAATATAAAATTAGTGGTCCACATTTGATAAATTCAGTCCCCCTTCCAGGCACTCTTTTCTATTTATTTCTGCTCCTTTTCTAACTTAGGCTCTTGAACGATTTCTTCTTCCAGTTATTGGGGAGAACTAAATCACAATCCTGTGCTTAAAGTGTAATTGCCAAATATTTTTGCTAAATAAAAATCAAACTAGTTGTTATCATTGGCAGGAAATTTGGCTCCTTTGTCTCAAAACAAATTTATAAATCTGTAAGAGTATTTTAGATATATAAATAATATCATTTTATCCACTAGTAGAGTGTGAGGAAAGAAAAATGACAGAGGACTTAAAAGTAAAAATTGGAATCTCTTTTTATGACATTGAACCAGCACTGTGGTAGGTTAAATAGCATCCTCCCCCAAAAATTCATAATCACCTGGAACCTCAGAATATGACTTTATTTGGAAATAGGGTCTGTGCAGATATAATTAGTTAAGTTAAAATGAGGTCACACTGAACTAAGCTGGGACCTAAGTGCAATGACTGTTTTCCTTATAAGAACTGCAGCATACAGAGTGAGACATATGAGTCAATGCTTATCAAGGATGGCCAGAAATCACCAGAAGCTAGAAAGAGGCAGAGAAAGAATCTTTTTTGGAGATCCTTGGCTCCTATTACACTATCAGCAAGGAAGAATGGGCAGGAAAGCCATAAACTTAAGAGAAACTGCACCCAGAATAAATACTCTAGTAAGCCAGATGCTAAGTCACCAACAAAAAATACCAAGAAACAAGAAGATATTGCCCAGTTAAAGGAGCAAAATAAACCTCCAGATGACATGAAGGAATTGTGACAACTAATCACAGATGTTCAAACAAATCTCTTTAATAGATTCAATGAGAGAGCTAAAGAGAATAAGATATTAAGAAGACATTGAATGAGCACAAAGAAGAATTTGAAAGCATACAGAGAAAAATAGCAGATCTTATGGGAACGAAAGATGCAATATATGAAATAAAAAAATACACTAGAATCATATAATAGCAGATTTGAGGAGGCAGAAGAAAGGATTGGTGAACTTGAAGAAATGGCATCTGAAAGTGAACATAAAAAAGAACAGATGAAGAAAAGAGTGGAAAAAGTGAACAAGGTCTCAGAAAACTAAACCACAGCAAGAGACATGCAAACATATGTGTAATACATGTCCCAGAAGGAAAAGAGAAAAGAAAAGGGGCAAAAGGAAAATTTGAAGAAATAATGGTAGAAAATTTCCTATATTGAAGTACATATATATCTGTGACCAAGAAGCAAAATGTACTCCCACCTGAATAAATCTGAATAGACCAACTCCAAGACACATACTAATCAGAATGTCAAATGCCAAAGACAAAGAGAGAATTCTAAGAGCAGCAAGAGAAAGGCAAAAACATATAAGGGATATCCAATAAGATTAAGTGCTGATTTCTCATCAGAAACCATGGAGGCAAGAAGACAGTGGTATGATACATTTAAGATACTGCAAGAAAAAAACTTCCAGCCAAAAATCTTATATCCAGCAGGACTGACTTTCAAAAATGAGCGCAAGTTTAGTATATTCACAGATAAACAGAAACTGCGAAAATTTGTAACTAAGAGAATGGCTTTGTGGAAAATACTAAAGGGTGTGCAACAGGCTGAAAAGAAAAGACAGGAGAGAGAGGCTTGGAAGAGAGTCTAGAAATGAAGATTATATCAATGAAGGCAACTAAAGGTGTCAAGAGTGGTGAAAATAAAATACGACATATAAAACCCAACTATTTTGGAATATACTTAACAAACAATGTAAAGCAGTTATATTCAGAAAACTACAACTCATTGTTGAAAGAAATCAAAAAGGACATAAAAAATTAGAAGAACATTCCATGCTCAGAGATTGGAAGACTAAATATTATTAAGATGCCAATTCTACTCAAATTGATATACAGATTCAATGCAATCCCAATAAAAATTTTACCAGCATTTTTAAACAAATGGGAAATATGATTATCAAATTTATTTGGAAGGATAAGTTGTCCTGAATAGCCAGAAACATCTTAAAAAGGAAAAGCAAAGTTGGAGGACTCTCACTTCCAGACTTTAAATCATATTAGCTAGCCACAGTGGTAAAAACACATGGTAGAGGCATAAATACAGACCCACAGATCAATGGAACCAAATTGATGGTTCAGAAACAGACCCTCACATCTGTGGTCAAGTGATTTTTGACAAGCCTGTCAAACCCACCCAGCTTGGGCAGAACAGTCCATTCCATAAATGGTGCTGAAAGAACTTGAATGTCCATAGCCAAAAGAAGGAAAAAGGACCCCTATCTCACATCTTATACAAATATTAACTCAAAGTGGATCAAAAACCTAAATATGAAAGCAAGAACCATAGAGGTTCTAGAAGAAAATGTAGGGAAATATCCTTAACATCTGGTGGTAGATGGTGGATTCTAAAAGGAGATAAGAGGAGGACTGAGATGGACTACTAATGTTTAATGTATGTAGAAGTTTTAATTAGCTTTACTGTAAAAGTGTGGAAATACACAGAGTTGATGGTAACACATTATAGTGAGTAGCAGCTGGTTTAAGAATGGGAATCTGGCTAAAAATGGTAGTCTAGGGATGCAAATGCCAATTGACAGAAAGCTTGAGAACAATCTAGGGACTGAATAGCGCCTTAAACCCAGAGATGGATGGGAATTGTGGTTGTTGGTACATATGCAAGAGTTTTCTTTGTGAGCTAGAGAAGATGTACATCACTACTGCAGGGTGGTGGAAAGGTAGAAAAGCATGGGAAAAATACAACTGGGTGGCCTATGGATTGTTGTTAATGGTAGTATTGTAATATTTATGTATCTATGCCAAAGTTGTACTGTGTTGATAATGGGGAAGGAGTATGGAAAAAGTGTGCCAAATGTATGCTTATAGACCTGATAATAATCTGATGATATTATATCATAATCTGTAACAAATGTTCCACCATGGTGTGGTGTGTTGATAGAGGGGTGTTGTTTGGGAATTCTGCACATGTGCATGATTGTTTTGTAAGTTTACAACTTCTATCATAAAAATATATTTAAAAAAAAATAATAGGATGGATTAGGGGAAAAATACACAAAGTGTAAGATAAGGACTATAGTTAGTAATAAGATAATGAAAATAGTCTTTCATAATTTGTTACAAATGTCTCATAACAATGCAAGGTGATTCATGGGGTGCCTGTATGATGTTATGCATGTTTGCTTTGTAAATTCACAACTTTTGCTATACAGTTATTTTTTATATATGTTCATGTATAAGTGACATAAAAAAATAATAGGGTGGGCTGGGGGAAATACTTTGTTTAGTGGTAATATTTTGTGGATGCTGTTTAATCATTAGGTAAAAATGTTTCACAACAGGGAAGCGGATGTCGTTCAGTCGACTGGGCTCATGCCTACCACATGGGAATCACTGGTTTGGATCCCGGTGCCTCTAAAGAAGACAGCAAGCTGGCACAACAGGCAGGTGCAGTGAGCTGACACAGCAAGAGACACAAGAAGAAAAAGCATGGTGAGAGACACAACAAAGCAGGGAGCAGAGTTTCCTGGGGCCTCCTAAAGAAGATAGCAAGCTGACGCGATGGGCAGGCACGGAGAGCTGATACAAACAGATGACGCAACAAAAAACATCAGAGGAAAAACAGAATGAGAACCACAACAAAACAGGGAGAAGAGGTGGCTCTAGTGGTTAGGCACCTCCCTCCCACATCAGAGGTCCCAGATTTGGCTCCTAGTTCCTCCTAAGAATCAAAGAAGATGAACAGACACAGCAAGTGAAAAACAATAAGGGGGTGGGGAGAAATAAATAAATAAAATAAATCTTTAAAAATAAAGTGCTTATTACTTTAAAAAAATGTTTCACAACAATGCAAGGTATTGGTAGGGTGAGGTATGAGAGCTCTGCATGTTATGTATGTTTGTGTTGTAAGTTTACAACTATTACTATACACTTATTGTTTATTTTTGTGTATGAATGATATACTTCAATAAATTTAAAAAATAAATACAAAAAAGCTAGTGAAAGTGATATGTTTCTAGCTTACTCATTCAATGAATGAATATGTAGTTTGGAAATGATCTTTTAAAGATATCTGAAATCTATGCTGATATAAGATACCATTTATTTTTTTTAAGATATCTGAAATCTATACTGACGTAAGATATACCATTTAATTATGGTGACTCAAAAAAATCCCCAAAACTAAAAATTCAAATATTAGCATATTTAAAAAATAATTTGCAGATGTTTCTAAACAAAAGTAATATAGGTTTATTAGATAAAACTGGGAATAGTAAACTGAGATTTTCAATGTGGAAAGAGGCATAGTGCCGTAATATGAGAGTTAGGATCTTTTCTTCCTTCCTTTATTCCTTTTCCTTCTCTCTTTCTTTAGGTATGCAAGTAAATGAATGCCCAAGACTAGCCACTATTTGTACATTTTGGAAAATCATGTCAGAAAGGAAAAAAAAATTGGCTCTATAAATGATACCCTAATGGCTCCAAGGAGTTAATGAACCCGATATTGTCTATGAACCAGATTCATTTTAAAGACATCCTTTCACAAATGAGGTTTGTGGCTAATTATATTTGCACATTTGGCTAGTTGCTTAGCCATGCAAAATGAGTGATATTATGGGCCATGAGTCACCAACATTATTGCCATATGGATGTAATTTTCTGAATATCATGTATCTGTTCATGACTTGTGATAATATATCATATTGTGGAATAATATATAAGATTGCTTTTTGTAAAGTTGTTTCTGTCCATTAAATATGGTTGTAGTAAAGTTTTATTGTTTTTCTTAATAAAGATAACTCCTTTAAAATATCATTTTTATGAAATAAATTACAGTTTTGAAATTGGAGTTGAAATACTTTTTACATGAAATTCTCCAGCAGGAGCTTTGTAAAGAAAATAGTAGATGATTTGTGGTATCAAATCCCAAATCCTGCATGTATCATCATACAGGAGAAATCAGCAAAGGACAAGATGATTCATAAGTTCTTCCCTAAATTATAATGCAGGTGTGAGGTACCTTTAATAATCATCTGCTTCAAGTTCTACTTGATTGGAAAAAAAAATGTCTGGGCAGGATTAACAGTGCCAGTCTTTGTTCATTTATGTCAGTTTTGAAATAGCCAGAGGAGAACTTCCTATGCCTGCTGCTGACTTTATAGGGGAAGATTTAATTTTTTAATTAATTAAGGTGTTACACTTGGCATAAACTGATAATGTGACTGTCAGCATTCAAACAAATGATTGTTAGCACTCAACCACAGCAAATAAATACTGTAGGATAATTGATTATCTCAAATAATTAAGGATATTTATAAAGAATGAAGGTTAAAATCCAACTTTTTAAGAAAGGTTTCTTGGGCCATTAGTATAATGAATAAGTCTCATGGCTATTTGTTATTTTGAGAATAATAACATGTATTAGTAAGAATTATTTTAAAAGCCTAAAAATTTTTTTAATATTATGTAGAATTTTTATTTCCATGAGATTTTTAAGATACTCATGCTAAAACTCAAAGTTAAAGAAGACAATCTTTCAAAATATTGGTGACTTACTGATTTTTGTTTAATAACTTACATTAGATTATTAAATAATTTAATGGCAAATTTTATTGAAAAAAGAAAAATTAGTATATATATGTGTATGTGTGTGTGTGTGTGTATATATATATACATGCAGTTAGAAAACTATTGAAGCATAAAAGGAATATATTGAATTAATTAAATGAAAAGAATTGGGACTAGGGGGAAGTGGTCTTGTATAAGTTATGGTTCTATTCTGAGGCTCAAACAGTACAGCCTAGCTTTATTTCCATCTCCAGTGTCTGTTCTTTAATGCTTTTTGTCTCAGTTTCCCAGCAACTCCAGTCTCATATCATCTTAATTTTGAGAATTCCAGCAGAAAATGGAGAATGTGTCTATGTGTGTCATTCTACACAGAGAAGAATATAATCAATTTCCTTGGAAAAATAAAGTCCTACCGCAATCCTTTGCCAGAGGGGTGTAAGGCTATGCTTGGGCTGGCCTGAGTTGAGTGATTAATCCTAAAGCCAGGGATGAAGTCAATCACCCCAAGAGTGAGAAAAGGGACTGTCCATCAGAAGAAAATTAACATATATTTTCCAAAAATGCAGTGGATGTATCTTGAGGTAAAAAAATAATGATAAAATCTAAGGTTGCATTGCTACTAATTATAGGTTACATTGTGGTTTACACTTTGTGCTCTACAGTTTTATAGGTTTTGACAAATGTATTTGTCATTAATTCATCAATTGTAACAAATGTACCACACTAATGTAAGATGTTAATAATAGGGGAAACTGTGTGTGTGGGGGGGGGGCGGTTATATGGGGATTCCCTATATCTTTGGTGTAATTTTTCTGTAAATCTAAAATTTCTCTAAAAATAAAGTTTATTATTAACAAAAACAAACAAACAAACAAAAAACCTAACGTTGTACTGAGTCTATCCCCTTTCTCAAATGATTTGATGGAGCCATTTGACAGGTAGAGTACATTGGGATGTCGTTTTTCTTTCTGTATTGTTTTCTTTGGTATCCTGGTTTTCAGCTTTCAACCCACCTTTTTCTGTACACTATGCTATTGATGTCTGAAGCAATTTCATATTTTATACTGGATTAATTTATTGATTGATTTTTCAGAAATAACCCACTAATTACAGAGGAGTGCTACTGTATGTGCATTGTTCAGCATTTAGAAGATAAATGTATGTAATGCTAAGATCTTAGATGGCTTCTGTTTTGAAAATAATGCCTGCTATTCTGAATGGTATTGCATCTTCCTTTCTGTACACTTCATGTTGGATTACTTTTTGTTTGTTTGTTTGTTTTAATAAATAATCCTGACTTAGGGCTAAGGGAGAAATCATAGTGGCCAAGTGCTGTCTCAGAAATTAAATTAACCCAGTTACATTAAGAAAGGAAGGCAGGAAGATAGGAAAACAGGAAGGTAAAAAGAAAGGAAGGAAGGGATACAGAAGAAGGAAAGAAAGACAGATGGGAGGGAGGAACAAATGAAATTAACCAAACAAAAAAAAAATATTCTTTTTGTTAACCCCTCAACTTCCTAAAGTAGATAGGAAGTGATAATTTTCCTTAAAGTCCCTAAGGTGCCAAATAGTAATAAACAGACCTACCTATTTGAGCATCTCATTGGCTAGAAAAAGATTTATGTTGTTCTAGGAACTGATATGATTTCTAAATACAGATTTACTTTTGTAGAAAAATAAATTAAATTTATTATATTTCACATAAAATATTCTAGAATGTGAAAACCCAAATTTATAAAAGTAAGGGAACATTACTTAATATTTCTTTTTCAAAATTAGAAATTTTGACACTTAAAAAATTTTCAAATTTTTAAATCTTTTGAATATTTAAATACATATAAAACAATACAATTATACCTATTGCATTGATGTGAAACTCAGCTTTAATATAAAACAAAAATGTGTATTTAATGAACCAGGATTTCAGAAAGATACTTAAAGGTAAACAAAATGAAAAATGATGCCTTCAATGACTTTTAGATGTTTGAATAGTTAGAAATAAAATTTAATAGCTATAATCTACCAATATCCCCCCAAATCCTTAATATTTACTATGTACAAATGCTATCTTTAGCTTTTTATAGGTACATGTACATGTAACCCTTCCAGTAAACCTCTTTTTAAAATAAGAAAACCAAGCTTAGGCAGTTTAAGTAAGATGTCCTCTTAGAGGTATTGGAAATGTGATAAAAATTAATTCCTGACACTTGAGTTTTTCTTTTAACCACCATAAATTAGAATTTTATGGGCAAAATTGCTATTTGCAATATTTATACTCTTTATATTATATTACAGTAAAATTCCTAATGAATTCAATTCTTTTTAATGAAAATTATTTATAGCAATGTGGTTCATTTAATTCTTAGCTAGCCATTTAGTTTTTAAATAAGAAATTTTCTAAATGAGATACTATTCAAAGAATGAAAATATCCATGTAAACGTGAGCTAATGGTCTATGTAGTTAAATACACGCCGGTGTTTTTGACCATAATATTATACACCTTATGAAAAGAAAAATGCATATATTGTTTGCATGAAACTGTAATAACAAAAAATAACCATATTGAAGGGGGCAAGCCACGAAACTGGTTTTCACATCTTTAATAATTCCACTATGTTGTTCAAAGGGTTTATTCTGAAAGTTTGGAACTATCCAAGTAGATAATTGAGTTTGTGGGAACTTGAATGATAGATGGGATCAGTGTTAATTAAAATAGTTGCCTGGGGATTTTGCATTGCTTTCTAAAAGAAAAGAACTATCCTCCTCCCACCCCTGCAAAGTAGCCATTGCCGATTTTTTTTCTAATATCCTCTTATAAATGTATAAAATAAACTATTATTTATCTTCCTTCATAAAAATAATTCACAATTTACAGATATATATCAAGCACTCTCCTTCACTCTCAAGTACAATATTAACTATGCCAAGAAAAATATAAAAAATAACATTAACAGCAGATAATCTGAAAATTAGGGGGCATTAAGACTTTAAGTTATGCATTTATAAAGCATTGATTTCTTATCTAATTTTAGAAAGTTTAGAGCTTAGCCATAACTTTCATCTATATTTAAATATTTTATTTTAAATAATGAAATAGATTTCTTTCTAAAAGCAATATAGCATGTTATATTGCAAATTTAAAAATGGTTGATAAAGTGGTATACACACAATGCATACTTGTTTTTCAGTGATGAACTCATGAGTATTTTCTATCAAAGATAATTTTATACCTTTGTATAAGTCAATCACATGTAGGGTAAACAGTTTATAACAAAGTATGCTACTAGTAATGAATGAAATTAGAGTAATTAATAAACATAAAGCAAAAATATCTACAATTGAAAACCATAACTGTGTCATAGCCATTACAGCAAGAAGAACAGATAACAGATCATTCTTTCTAGAAAGGGTGACCACAATTGGAACTTCTTCATTGCACAGAGGAACTTCACAATTTTGTCAGCTTTGCCTGGTGTATATACTATTTATTAGACTACAGAAGAGACATGGCCAGAAAATTATAGAGATGAATTAATATTATTTAATGAAAGTCAAATTTTTACTTTAATTACTCAGTTGGTTATACAAACGTATATATACCCTTATGTCATCTGCAATAAATGAAAATTAATAAGATTAAATTAATTTTTCCATTAGGAATAGAAAAGAGGATTATTTAAGTATTTTGTCCATTAAAAATATCTTCACTCCATGGATAACTTGATAATACTAAAAATATCATGGCTCTAGTTAGCCATTAAACTTTAAGTTTTCTCATTTTCTACTTAAAATGTGTCACCCAACTAGTACTTTTTTTCATGTAGTAGGTGAATTTAACATAAACTGGAAGAGTTTTAAGTCAGGTTAACCTATGCTGTTTTCCAATTTGTATTATTCTCAGAATATAAACAAAACAAAGCAAAAAGTGTCAAAAGTCTTTATATAGATATATGATCTTACATGTAATAACATGCTATTTATAGCATATTGCACACAAAGGGGAAATTAATATGTTATTTCAAATATTTGCATCATCAGATATTATTAAATATTTCCCTGTTTTGTGCATAAGCAAATGAAGTTCAGAAAGGGATAAGATCAAGTTTACAACTTTATCTCAGTAATATATAGTGAAGTAGGAATTTGAATATGGGTTTTCTAAAAGTTCCATGTTCTTACATGTTTCATGGACTGTGAGAGAGACAACTTATGAAGACAGTTACAGTAAGGTAGCGGAAGACATAAAGGTGTGACAGACAGCATAAGTAATAGAAAGACTAATGAGTTAAAACAGAAAATGATATTCAGAAAAGGGGAAGAGGGGGAATTGAAGGCAATCTTGATTTTGTTTATAATTTTGCCAAGTTCAAACTTGCCTTGAGGCCTCATATACTGTTTTCAAATTTGGTTTTAATCCACCTGTGGGAAAAAAGTTTATTGAAAGAGATCGTATGATTTTTAATAAAATTTTATTGGAGTATATCTTTCATACATGAACATACACAAACAATAAGTGTATAGTAATGTTGTGAACTTACAAAACAAACATGAATAACATCATACATCACCACACCACCAATACCTTGCATTGTTGTGAAACAATTGTTACAAACTATGAAAGAGCATCATCAAAATATTACTACTAACTATAGCCCATATCTTAACATTTGGTGTGTTTTTCCCCCAACCTACCCGATTACTAACACCCTGTATTAGTGATAAAGAAAGTGCTGGGGCCCTAACCCCCCTCAGGAGAAACCCACAGCTTCAAGAAAATAAGCTTCCCTCTGTCCCTTTCTCCCTTCCTCCCCTTTTCTCCCTGGAATCCACATCATTAGGAATATAAGCACTCCCTGCCTTCCCCTTTCAACTAGAATTTACAACTCCAAACAGATAATGACTCCTTTCCTCCCTAATAGCCCTCTGCTTTAGGAAGGTAAGCTAACCTGTTCCTTTTGCTTTTGTAACCCCGCCTGCTCGCTTGCTTAGGAATTTGCCTGCTTAGAGTTTCTATATAAACTTATGAAAATCAAGACATGGGACTCAGATTTTTTTGGAGACTTGACTCTCCTCTGAGCCTGCGCGTAATAAAACTTCATTCATCTGCTCCACAGAGTGCCGCTTGGGTTTTCATTCCATCTGCTGCAACATTTGGTTCCTTGACTGGGAAAGCCCAACCAAGCACACCGGTTGTGCCTCTGGCTTGGGACTGACAGTTGTGGCCAATGGCAGTCTCCAAGTGAACAAGGTGGGTGCCACCCATCCTCTTGATGGGACCTCCTTCTGAGATGGTCCCCAAGGGCCACATCCTCACAACCTGGCCTGATTCAGTGAGGAGGTGGACTGAACAGTGCCAGAAGACTCCGGAAAGTTAAGGTCCCGGGTGCCAGGTCCTCAATCAGGCCCATCTCTGGACGGAAGGGGAAACTGATCACCTCCCGAAATCTTGAGTACCAAAATTACAGAATAAGGCAATCCCTGTCGGAGCGACTGCATAAAGTCTGAGCAATTGGGTGTGTAAGTGAGGATGACAGAGGCTTGCCTCTCTTATTCCAGTCTGTGACTCCAGAGCTTTATGCTATGGAGCCCGTGTGGGCCCTAACCTGTTTTCCATGGCTATGTCATATGGCATAACGGCCACCCTGAATTCTGTCCAGGTGCCTTAGCCAAGACCAGCCGAAGTTCTCGTGAGAGATGCGGATAGGCGGGCACCTGAATGACCTCAGAAGAGGCAACCCATTCCTTCATCTGTTTTGCGCCACTGACTCAGGATGTGGACTTATTACTGTTAATTCATGAGGGAGGGACTGTGTAACTTCTGAATGATTATGTGTGTGAGTGAGGATAACAGAGGCTTGCCTCTGTTATTCCAGTCTGTGACTCCAAAGCTTTATGCTACAGAGCCCGTGTGGCCCCTAACCTGTTTTCCGTGGCTATGTCATACAGCATAACAGCTACCCTGAACTCTGCCCAGGCACCCTAGCCAATACGAGCCGAAGTTCTCGCTAGAGACCCGGACGGGAGGACATCTGAGTGGCCTTGAAAGAGGGGACCCCTTCCCTTGTTTGTTTTGCACCACTGACGCAGGGTATGGGCTCATCACAGTCAAAACCTACCATCTTAAACTGCATGCTCAAGAATTTCAAGAAAGGTTTTTCTGGAGATTATGGCATCCGGATGAACCCTGGCACCCTCTGAACCTTATGTGAAGTAGAGTGGCCCACTTTTAACATTGACTGGCCCTTGGAAGGGACCCTGAATAGGGACAAACAGTGTGGCTGGTTATCACAGGAACTCCTGGCCACCCCAATCGGTTTCCCTACATCGACTCTTGGTTAGAGATAGCCCAGACTCTGCCCACTTGGGTTCTATTGTGCGTTGGAAAAAAGGGACAGAACAGGGTCTTAGTTGCACAGGGAATGGGACTCCAGAAGCCAATCATTCATCAAGGGCGCTCAGAGGAGGACCCACCCACCCCCACCACTACCACCATACGCTCCAGCTGCTCTAGCTTCTCCTCCTAGCCCGGGAGTGCAGGCAGATCTCCCAGAAACACCCCCACCTTCGGTCCCTCCGGGAACATTGACCCCCTCTGAGGAAAGCCCTGGAACCCCAATAGCAAGGAGGCTCCAGTTGGCACAACCCATGTTACAGATGCCCCTCTGTGAAACACAGGGTCCAGCCCAGATTGGCGAGGATGGGACCATCCTACATGGGAGGTCTGTTTTATACTATCAGCCCTTCACAACTACAGACCTCTTAAATGGGAAGCACCACACCTCCTCCTACTCCGAAAAGCCCTGGGCCCTTATTGAACTCATGGAATCCATTTTCCAAACCCATCATCCTACTTGGGATGATTGCTGCCAACTCTTCCTGACTTTGTTTAATACAGAGGATAGATGATGGATTTTGATGAAAACCCAAAAGTGGCTGCAGGAGCAGGCCCCTACTGGCATCTTAAACCCGGAAGGCTGGGCATGAGAGGCGGCACCAGAGGCCCAGATGAACTGGGACTTCACACTGATCAGGGACAAGCTGCACTCCAGCAATATTGGGAAGCACTCCTTTGAGGGGTCTGAGAAGGAGCAAAATGACCCACAAACATGACAAAGACGACTTTAGTTACTCAAAAGCCCAGTAAATCTCCAGGAGATTTCTATGAACGACTTTGCGAGGCCTTCAGAATCTATACCCCTTTTGACCCAGAAGCTCCAGAACACCAGAGGATGGTGAATGCCGCCTTTGTTGTGCAGGCAGCAACGGACATTAAAAGAAACCTCCAAAAATTAGAAGGGTTTGTGGACATAAACATCTCTCAACTCCTTGAAATCGCCAACAAAGTATTTGTCAATCGAGATGAAGCTGCCGAATGAGAAGTCAAGAAGCAAATAAAACTTCAAGCCTCCCTACTGGCAGCAGCCTTGGGAAATCCCAACCCCACCAGATGATAAGGCCCACATTGAAAAGGGAGGACAAGCACCAGAAGAGTGCCCCTAGCCAAAGACCAATGTGCCTACTGCAAATAAAGTAGACACTGGAAAAATGAGTGCCCCCAAAAGACTCAGGCACATAGAGGGAACATCCCCAGAGGGAAATACTAACCTTAGCCCCAAGACCATCTGATCAGGCTGGCAGGGCTCAACCCTAAATAGGGGTGACTGGGCTCACTGGAACTTGGCCCCCATGAGCCCATGGTCAAATTACAAGTTGGGGGCCAGTCAATGATTTTCATGGTGGACACTGGCACTGAATATTCTGTGGTCACAACCTCCATCATCCCCTTCAATGGAAAAACCACTAAATCATAGGAGCACCTGGAGACCAGTTTAGCCAACAGCCATTTTGCCAGTGAAGAATTTGCCAGCTTGGTGGCCACGAAGTAACTCATGAATTTCTGTACCTGCCTGAATGTCCAGTTCCCCTGCTTGGTAGGGACCTCTTAACCAAACTGGGAGCCAGATTACCTTCAAACCTGAAAGACCAGCAAGCTAAAGCCTCAGGATGGGCCTAACTCTCCTCATCACCGTACAAAGTGAAGAATGAAGACTTCATGCAGAAGAAAGTTCAGGTCAGAATCCGGGAAAACTGCTGGAACTTTTCCCCCAGGTTTGGGTGGGAAAAAACCCACCAGGAATGGCACGGAACCATGCACCCATCATCATTGACCTGAAGCCTAGAGTGGTCCCGGTCCGGCAGAGGCAGTATCCAATCCTCCATGAAGTGCAATTTGGGCATGGTCGAACACATAGATCACCTGAGAAAAGAGGGAATCCTAATCGAGTGCCAGTCACCCTGGAACACCCCATTATTACCAGTAAAAAGCCAGATGGGACCAGATATTGACCAGTGCAGGATTTACAAGCCATTAATAATGCCACTGTCACCTTACATCAGGTTGTTCCCAACCCATACACTTTGCTAGGACAGTTGCTGCCTGAAACCACCTGGTCACTTGCCTGGACCTGAAAGACGCCTTCTTCTGCCTGTGGCTGGCCCCCCAAGCCAGCCTCTGTTTGCTTTTGAATGGAAAGCTCCCAGAACCCTGCAGAAAACTCAGCTAACCTGGACCTGGCTCCTGCAAGGCTTCAAAAACTCCCCTACCCTTTTTGGGGAAGACTTGGCAACAGATATGGCCACCTACCCCCAGGAGGACTGCAGGTGTGCCCTCTTACAATACATAGATGACCTCCTACTTACCAGTGAGATGGAAGAGTACTGCTCAAGAGGGACCCAGACTCTCCTACAACTTCTAATGCAGACTGGGTACAAAGCATCTTGGAGAAATGCTCAGATCTGTAAACAGCAGGTCAAGTACCTGGGGTTCAGCATCACACGTGGGCACCGGATGCTTGGACCCGAACGAAAGAAAGTGATCTGTACTATCCCTACCCCCACCACAAAAAGAAAGCTTCGTGAGTTCCTCGGGGCTGCAGGGTTCTGGTGCATCTAGATTCCCGGGTTTGCCATCATGGCCAAACCCCTTTACCAAGTTCTGACCGGTCCAGAAAAAGAAGCCCTTGCCTGGGGAGAAGCTCAATAGGGGGCCTTTCAAAACATCAATAGACAACTCGGCTGAGCCCCTGCCTTGGGGCTCCCGGATGTAACTCAAAACTTAATTCGTTCATGCATGTGGCCTTTGGGAAATTTGATATAATTATGAATTCCAAAAATATAATTGGATCATGCTTGTAAACTGATCTGTTAATCTGGGCATGATTAGGTTAGGATTAGGGCATTGAGCCCCACCCCTTGGTGGGTGGGGAATTGAATATAAAAGGCAAGGCAAAGGACAGTTGAAGCAGTCTTTTGAGAAGAAGTTTTGATGTTAGAAAGAAGGCCCCAGGAGAAGAGAAGCAAGCCATTTGCCCGATCGTCTACAGCTGAGCTTCTGGAGGAAACAGGAGCTAAGCCCGGAGAGAAACACAGCCCCGGGAAGAGAGGAACACAAGAAGCCTGAACCCTGGCAAACGTCGGCAGCTATCTTGCTCCAACACGTGGCAATGAACTTTGGTGAGAAGAAACTTATGCTTTATGGCCTGGTATCTGTGGACTTCTACCCCAAATAAATACCCTTTATAAAGACCAATCCATTTTTGGTATTTCACATTAGCACCCCTTTGGCTGACTAATACAATGCATGAAAAGAACAAAGTAGCATTGGAGGTTCTCACACAAACAGTCGGCCCCTGGCAAAGACCCATTGCTTACCTCTCCAAGCAACTGGACGCCGTGGCTGCGGGGTGGCAGCCCTGCCTGAAAGCCCTGGCAGCAACCATAACCCTCGTCAAAGAAGCCGACAAATTAACCCTCAGACAGGCTATTCATGTTATGGTGCCACCCACAGTCCTGCCCTAATGTACTCAAATGGGCGTCGGTGGATATTGAATCCCCGGCTCGCACATTACCAAGGTTTACTCTGTGAAAACCCCAGAGTGACAATAGAAACAGTGCAAAGTCTAAACCCTGCCACTTTTTTTACTGGAAGAGGAAGGGGTTCCTGAACATGACTGTGTTGAAGTCACCGAGGAAGTTTATGCCAGTCGCCCCGACCTCCAAGACAAACTGCTCCCTTCCCCAGATCAGACACTATTTACAGATGGGAGCAGTTTTGTTAAAAACGGGGAAAAGCTTGTAGGATATGCAGTCACCACTGCCGAACGGGTGGTGGAAGCAGCATCTCTACCATGGGGATGGTCTGCGCAGCGAGCAGAACTCTGGGCACTGGTCCGAGCCCTGCAGCTAGCCACCGGGCAAGCGATAAACATTTACACTGACTCTAAGTAAGCATTTGCTACTGTTCATATCCACAGGGCAATTTATAAAGAAAGAGGTCTCCTAACTGCAGGGGGAAAGGAAATCAAAAACAAAGAAGAAATCCTCCAACTGTTAGAAGCAATCTGGAAACCAGACAAAGTCACCATCATCCACTGCCAGGGACATCAGAAAGGAATGGACATGGTCACCCAAGGAAACAGCTGACAAAGCAGCTCGGCAAGTGGCTGAAGGAACCCACGGAAAAGGAGTCCTGGAATTGACACCAGAGCTGTCCCTCTTAGGACAAGAGACTAATCAACCAAGCTATACCCGGGAAGAACAGGAATGGGCTAAGAGAGAAGGGGGAAGCCGAACTCCCGAAGGAATTTGGCTGCTCCTGGATGACCCATGACAGCTCTGCGACGGGGACCAGGCCCCTCCCAGTCCACATAACTGAACCCCCGGGAAAGCTGGCTAACTGTAAAAACATAACTACCATGTCTCCTTCAACCATCCTCATCCTCCCTCTTGGAAGGGCTAAATGTAACACCACCCGCCCACTCACTTAGCCTGACCAATGTGCCGCAAACTCCATCATCTTGGTCTGTGGCACCAATGCCTACTGGTGCCTATCCCAGGATGGCCAGGGCATTTTTTACCTGGCTTAGCCAGTACCATTGTTCTCAGTGTATAGAGATGAGTTGCCTGGAAAGCTATCCTGAGCCAAACTAGCAATATAGGCAATTCAGATACTCTTAGGACCAGGAGTAGTCGGGAGCACAACAGTAGCAGGGGCCTCACTCGCAGTTGGTCAGGAGGGCTTACAAACCCTAGCACAGGAAGCATCAAATGACCTCAGAGAAATATTGGGGGCTCTCAACGGGTTGCAAGACCAGATAGACTTGTTGGCAGAAGTGGTTTTACAAAATAGGAGAGGATTAGACTTGCTCACCACAGGTTCAGGAGGGATCTGCCAGGCCCTGGGGGAAGAATGCTGTTTCTATGCAAATTCCTCAAGGATAGTTAGAGACAAGGTGGCCCTACTGAAAGAACGAGCCAAAGACCGCTTAAACCATGTATACCAGGTATCTGCCGACAGGAACTACTTCCAGTATCTCCTTTCCTGGATTTTGCCATTCATGCCAGTAATAGCCTCAGTCTTCTTCCTCTTAAGGGCCATGCGTTCTATGGTACCTAACACAATATATCACTTCCCACTTAAATGCCTTAAAACACCAAGTGATGCCTTGTGTTAAATATCAGCCATTGGGGACTACAGAAAAATCCCTATGTTAGCAGATGATGCCACATAAAAAATTATAAGGACATCAAAGGGGGGGGGATGTTTAAGAAAGTGACGGGGCCCTAACCCCCCTCAGGAGAAACCCACAGCTTCAGGAAAATAAACTCCCCTGGGTCCCTTTCTCCCTTCCTCCCCTTTTCTCCCTAGAATCCACATCATTAGGAAGATAAGCACTCCCTCCCTGCCCCTTTTCAACTGGAATTTACAACTCCAAACAGATAATGACTCCTTTCCTCCCTAATAGCCCTCTGCTTTAGGAAGGTAAGCTAACAACTCTCTCTCCCCTGTTTTTTCCTTTCAACTTGTAGAACTTCCTTTAGTATTTCTTGAAGTGCAGGTTTCTTATTGACATACTCTCTTAATTTCTGTTTATCTGTGAATACTTTGAACTCTCCATCATTTTTGAATGCCAGTTTTGCTGGATAGAGAATTCATGGCTGGAAGTTTTTTTCTTTTAGTACTTTGACTATATCATACCACTGTCTTCTTGCCTCCATGGTTTAAGCTGAGAAATCAGCATTTAATCATATTGTGCTTCCCTTGTATGTAATGGTTCTCTTTTCTCTTGCTTCCTTGAGTATTTTCTCTTTGTCCTGAGCATTGGACATTTTGACAAGTATATGTCTTGGAGTTGGCCTGTTGGGATTTATACTGTTTAGGGTGCACTGTTATTCCTGGATCTGCACATCCATCTCTCTCAATAGGATTGGGAAGTTTTCAGCTATTATTTCTTTCAACACTCTTTCTGTTCTCTTTCCCTTCTCTTTTCCTTCTGGGATGCCCAAAATACATATGTTTGTGCGTTTTGTATTGTTGGTTAAATCCCTGAGTCCCTGCTGGATTTTTTCTACCTTTTTGTCTATCTGTTCTACTATCTGTTTGATTTCATATGTATTGTCTTCCACATCACTAATTCTTTCTTCTGCCTGTTCAAATCTGCTGTTATGTGAATACAGCATCTTATGATTTCTTGGGTTGTGCCATTGATCACCATCATATCTGTTATCTTTTTATGTATGCTTACAATTTCTTCAGTATGTTCTCTCAGTGTCTTCTTAATATCCTTAATATCTTCCTTCATTTCATTAAGTTGGTCCATGATATTTGTTTGGAAAGCTTTGATTAGTTGTTTGATGTTCTGCATCACTTCCTGGTTTTTAATTTGCTCATTAGACTTATCCATGTCGTCCTGTTTCTCAGTGTGGTTTGTAATTTTTTGTTGTGGTTGCTCCTTTTGCTTTTGTAACCCCGCCTGCCTGCTTGCTTAGGAATTTGCCCGTTTAGAGTTTCTATATAAACTTATGAAAATCAAGACACAGACACGGGGCTCAGATTTTTTTGGAGACTTGACTCTCCTCTGAGCCTGCGCGTAATAAAACTTTGTTCATCTGCTCCTGAGAGTGCCGCTTGGGTTTTCATTGAGTCTGCTACAACATTAGTATTATGTATTTGTTGAAGTTCATGCAGGAACATTCTCATATTTTTTCTGTAAACCATGGTCTATCTTCCACTACTGGATTCCCTGTGTTTTACAGTCCCATGCTTTGTACAATCTATTCAAGGTGTACACTCATGGCTCTCATTTTCATCACAGTTGTGCTTTCATCACTACAGTCAATTTTAGAACATTTTCATTACTCCTCAAGAAAAATCCCATATCCCCCTCTTGTTGTCTTTTAGAATTGATTTAGTATCTTCATTGTCATTGCTGCAAAATATTACAAAGTTACTGTTAACCCTAATGCCCATAAGTTACATTAGTTGTAATTTTCCTGTGTATCGCCATATTCTTAACACTTTGTAAAAGAACAGTCTTATATTTATACTATTAAATACAATCTTCATCATTATGTTATACATTTCCTAGATTAGTCTATGGCTTCCATTCAATTGGCATTTACATTCCCAGACTACCCCTTTCAACCACAATCATCTTTATAAATCAGCAGTGCTAGATATACTCACTATAATGTATTACCATCCACTCTATTCATTTCCACACTTTTACAATAAACCTTTCTAAAAGTCTAAATACCTTAAGCGTCTGCTCCCATTCTCAGCTCACATTCTATCTCCTACTAACCTATACTCAAGAGTTTACCTCTGTGTGTTTACTCATTATATGCAGTTCATATTAGTGAAACCATACAATATTTGTCATTTTGTGTCTGGCTTATTTCACTCAATAGAATATCTTTAAGGTTCACCCATGTTGTCATATGCATCCCCATTTCATTTCTTCTTACTGCTGAAGAGTATTATATTGTGTATCTATATACCACAGTTTGTTTATCCATTCATAGGTTGATGAACACTTGGGCTGGTTCCAAATTTAAGCAATTGTGAATAATGTAATTATAAACATTGATTTGCATGTATCAGTTCATGTCCTTGCTTTCAGTTCCTCTGAATATATTCCTAGTAATGAGATCACTGGATCATACGGCAGTACTGCCAAATTGTCTTCCTCACAGGCTGTACCATTCTAAATTCCCACCAACAATTAAGGAGTGCTCCTATTACTCCACATCCTCTCCAGCACTTGTAGTTTTCTGTCTTTTTGTTTGTTTGTTTGTTTTTAAAATAATGGTCATTCTATAGGGTGTGGAATGGTATCTCATTGTAGTTTTGATCTGCAGTTCCCTCATAGCTAGTGATGTTGAACATTTTTTCATGTGTTTTTTTGCCAGTTGTATTTCCTTTATGGAAATATGTTTACTCAAGTCTTTTGCCCATGGTTTAATAGGGTTGCTTGCCTTTATGTCATTGAGTTATATGATCTCTTTATATAAAATTGATATCAAACCCTTATTGGATATGTGGTTTCCAAATATTTTCTCCTATTGTGTAGGCTGCCTTTTTACTTTCCTGACAAAGTCTTTTGAAGAACAAAAGTTTTTAAGTTTGAGGAGGTTCTATTTATCTATTTTTTTTATTTCATTGCTTGTGCTTTGGGTATAAGTTTTAAGAAGCTTCCTTGTACCACTCAATCTTGAAGATGCTTCCCTACATTTTCTTCTAGGAGTTTTATGGTTGTAGCTTTTATATTTAGGTCCTTGATTCATTTTAAGTTAATTTTTTGGTATAGATATACACAAATTGATCAATGAAATAAAAAGTGATCTAAATTTTGCCAAAGGTCACATTGAAGGGTCAAGTTAGAATATAAATAGACTCTGACTCCATTTTTTGTTTGACTGTGGACAACTTTTAGGTCTAAGAGCTTCAAGAGTATGTCTAAACTATCAAACACAAAAGAGAAGAAATAAACTATTTTAAATATTTTAAAAGAAAGAAACATTTCAATAACATTAAAATGAGAAACATTAAGTTAAGTAGATTTTAATATTATACGAATATACTATATGGGTCTTGCTAAGAATTAGAGATCCTTATAACATGGGTGATTTGGAGAAAATATGAATAGCAAAATTAATAAAGATATAAAAACAGAAATGGATCACAAGGAGACATTTTAATTATGTTTGATATGTCTTATATTTTGTCATTTGCCTAACTTATTTAGGTTCTAATTAAAAGTTAGAAAAGCATTCTACCCAAGATTAACTTTCAAAAAATACCAAAAGCAGTAGTACCTTTCTGCAGTAAAATATTCTCACATCTTGACTTGATTAGAAATTCAATGAAAAATACTAAAATAAATTAGGTTATTCAGTTTTACTCACCTACAAAGTGAGTTTTCCCTATAAAATATTCATAAAATAAAAAGACAGAACCCAAATTAAAGTAGAACATCATTCTTTATTTCCATTTCAATCTCTTTTGTGACTAGTAGTACCTTTGAGTCCAGTAACAAATCAGAATTACTTTACATTAGTTATCATACCATTCATTGACTCTATTAGTCAGGGTTCTCTAGGGAAACAGAACTGACAGGAGTTATCTGTAAATATTATGAGATTTTATAAAATTTTCTCATCCAACTGTGGGGATGAATGAGTCCAAATTTTGTAGCGCACACTGCAAGTTGGGAAGTCCTTTGAAGATTCTGATGAATTCTCAAAGAGAAGCTGGCTGGCTGAAGTAGAGATGGAAGTTCTCTCTTCTGACTGCTGAAATCTTCACTTCTCCTGTTAAGGCCTTTGGCTGATGACACATGTCTTATGAAGGCAATTGCTTCAGTTGACTACAGACTTAATCAGCCATAAAGGCAATCAATTTACTGATGATGTAAGCCCACAAAATATCCTCACAGTAACTTCAGGACAATGCTTGCTTGACCAAACAGGTGGACACTATTACCTGACTAAGTTAACAAATGAAGCTAATCACCACATTGCCTAAGGTAGTTTTCCATAGTGTTTGAAATAGAAGTTCTAAACTTTTAAATTTTATCTTTCAAAGGTGTGATTTGATGATTTTTGATGGATACAAAGTATAACATATCTATAAGATTTGCTGGATCAATGAACATTAACATTTATGGCATTAAGATATATTCACTGTTAAAATAAGTTATTCATTCAAACACTGGTTATCAGAAAATTATTGTGTAATTATTTCTCTTTAATGAAGTATTTACTAATGAAGAAACAAAAGGTGAATCAAGTAAAAGATGAATTTATAAAATGAACAGATGCAAATCAAAACCACAATGAGATAACATTTCATACCCACTAGAATGGAACTACTAAAAAAAAAAAAAAAAAACAGAAAATAACAAGTGTTGGAGAGGATGTAGAAGAATAGGAACATTCTTTTATTACTGGTGGAGATGTAAAATGTTGCAGCCACTGTGGAAGACAGTTTGGCCGTTCCTCAGAAAGTTAAATATAGAATAATATATGATTTGGCAATCCCACCTCTAGGTATATACCTAAAAGAATTGAAAGCATGTATTTGCACACTGATGTTCATAAGACCATTATTCACAATTACCAATATATGGAAGTAACCCAAGTGTCCATCAACCCATTAATGGATAAACAAATGTGGCATATTCACAGTGAAATATTATTCAGCTGTAAAAAGGAATGAAGTTCTGATACTTGCAACAACATGGAAAAACTTGAAGACAACATGTTGTGTGAAATAAGTGAGACATAAAATGACAAATATTGTATGATCTCACTGATATTAAATAATTAAAATAAGCAAACTCATAAGAGTCAGAATCTAGAATATAGATCACCAGTCTGAGTTGGGGCTAGGGCTACGGAGTAAAGGCTTAAAATTTACAGAGATTCTTTTTGGAATGATGGAAAAGTTTTGATACTGGATGGGTGGTGATGCTAGCACACTGTTGTGAACAAAATTAACAGCACCAAATTATATATTTCAATGTGGTTAAAAATGGAAATATTAGGTGGATATATATTTCATATAAAAGGTTTCATGTTAAGTGTATTTTTAAAAATTACCAATCTGTAATGGGCTGGGGAAAAAGTGACCAGGTGGAAGTGGTTTAAATAAATGTATGCAAAATATCAGAAGGTCATATCTTCAGATTATTAACCATGCCTAAGTATGAATAAAACCTATAAAATACAGATGGTTACTGATCAATTAAAAAAAAAATTACAAGCATACTGTTTACTTCTTTTTTATTTGAAGTTACCTCACCATGTTTCTGTGGAATTAAGCATAAATCCAGTGCACTCAGAGAACTAGAAGCGTATCAAATAGAGTCCTTATTCCTTTGCACAGAACAAGGATACTTATTTCACGTCATGTATCACTACTCGATACCTACTCTGGTTGTCCTTATGGATAAGAGATTGTTCTATGAAAGGATTGTATTTGTTTTGCCCTTGAGTTTCGAGCCAGCTGCTATAGTCACAGTTTCTATGCTTTAGTTGTCCTGTCAATTGAGATGTTTATTTTATATTTATTATTATTATTTTATACAGATGTGCTGCAGTTATTTAAGACCACTTTTTGGGGAGGGAAAACAAAGGAGCAGAGATAATTCATCTGTAATTTTTTCAAAGCTTACATGTAAGTGTTAAACTTGTAGAACTTCCTTTCATCATACAAACTTTACACTATTTTTGGAATAGTCTGTTTATCTGTTTTGTCTTATCCAACTAGTCTATGAGAACTTTTAGAGAAGTACTTCCTCTGCATGTTGAACAGTGCCAAAAAGAGTAGGTACTCAATAAATGCGTTCATGTAGAAAAGTGTCTGTAGAATTTCCTTTGGATTTTGGGAATATGTTATTTAGCTCTTATGTAGGAATTATGACTAATTTTGTGGATAGATCTTGTGTAACAATGAAATATGAAGTATTAGGTATTGGCAAATTTCAGAGAATTATTGAACATAGTTTAACAAGCTTTCTATAGCTGACACTCTTAAGTGCTGCCACATTCTTCTCCTTCCTCTTCACAAAGGCAGAATATGTAACAAAATTAAAACAAAAGATAAAATATAGGATCAAATAATATCTCATTTTGTCTTTCTAAAATTGATTTTTATTAAATGTTTTTATTTGAAAACTAAAACAATATTGAAATATTTTTTAAAAAACTATCATCAGTTAGTCTTTTTACTTTAGCTCATGAAATCCTTTCCAGATCCATATTAAATATAATATGTGAGGAAAGCATTGATATACCTTTAATGAAATAAAGGGTCTGGTGATTGACTGGATTCTTTGATAGACAGTGCTCTCTTAGTGATTAGCCATTGGTCTCTGCTGTTGGCCAAATCAACATTAGAACTGGTAGTAGTCCAATCAGACTTCGTGAATATAATTATTTGAGAAAATACATAACTCCCATCACTGCCACCATGGAAGCCTTTAAGAAAACATAGGTTGGCTGGGGAAAGAGGCTCACTGACAGAAGAGTAGATTGTGTTTCCACCTAATCACAAACTGTCACTGCTGAAGGGTTTTGAGTAAGCATTTACATGTCTATTCCAAAATTTCCATCCCAATATTTTATCTAAACCAAGTATTTTATCTAAATCTCTCTTTCTCTCTCCCTCTCCATATATAGATATATATACACACATATATACTGCTGTCCATAAATTGGAGTGAATCTCTGATTTCAGGAGGTAGAAAGCATTTGTCCTTCCAGGGAAAGTGGGAAACAATGTTTGCTGTGTGAAGAGTGCCCACAAGCTGTCTCTCCCCCTACTCTCTTTCAGGTCACCTCTCAGTTGGTTTGTAATATTAAAAGCATCTAATTTTTGCTTTTGGAAGCATATTATTTTCTGGAGCCCAATAGCAAGTGAAGAGCTGATTTTTCAAAGGGGAATATTTACTTCTTACAGAGAACAGAATTTGTTCCAAAATCTAAGGAGACGCTACTGTGATTAGGAGTGCCAGGACTCCATAATGCATGCTAATCAGAAACATTCACTTCAGGCATTATTTGACTGAGTGTCATAATCACCATATAACAGACCTGTATTCCACGGAGGACTCTCTTTTCTGGGTCCCAACCAATACTGGCAATTTTCTGAGTTATTTAGTAAATAGTCTTAGTATTATAAGTAAGGTTTTATAAACAAAATTAAAATAACATGTGTTCCTTCCAAAATTCAAAGTAGCTCAAAACTGCAACAACTTTCATTTCACTTCAGAAAACATTCTGACAGACAACTGCACTGAGGGGCAGGCCTCTGTAATTACATGGAGTTTTGCTACATGCTGCAACATGCATGTCTTAGTAAAACATTTATGGTACCCAAGTCAGCTGCTAACTAGGTCCTATGAGCATGATACCATTAATGTAGTGGACCAATATGATTTCTGGTGGGTTGGTAAAGACAATCCTAAGTGATTTTTTATTTCTTTTTAAATTAGAGAAGTTGTAGGTTTACAGAAAAATCATGTAAAAAATACAACATTCACATATGCCCCCCTATTGTTGGCACTTTGCATTTAATGTGGTACTCTTGTTACATTTGTGTGGTACATTTGCTATAATTCATGAAATAATATTTTTATAATTGTACTATTAGCTATAATCCATCATTAACAGTAGGGGTCACTGTGCTGTACAGTCATATGTTTTATTCTTTAATTTTAATTCTAGTAACATGTATATGACCTTTGAACCACATTCACATATATACTTCAGTGCCATTGATTACACTCACAAAATTGTTGGAGAGGCTATGGAGAAATAGGAACTCTCATTCATTGCTAGCAGGAATGTAAAGTGGTGCAGCCAATGAGGGAGACATTTTGGCAGGTCCTCAGGAAGCTAAGTATATAACTATCATATAACCCAGCAAACTCTCTACTAGGTCTTAATCCAAAAGAATTGAAAGCAGAGACTTGAACAGATATTTGTACACCAATGTTCATAATGGTATTATTCAAGATTGAGAAAAGATAGAAGCAAATCAAGTGTCCCTCAATGGATGAAAGGATATATAAAATGTAGTATATACATACAATGGCATATTATTCAGCTGTAAAAAGGAATGAACTCATGATACATGTGACAACATGGATGAAACTTGAAGACATTATGCTGAGTGAAATGAGCCAAACACAAAATGACACACACTTGATGAGCTCACTAATATAAATTAATTAGAAAAAGTAAATTCACAAAGTTAGAATCAAGATTACAGGTTACCAGGGGTTGGATTAGGGGTAGGGAATGGGGAATTAATGCTTAATTAATATAGAAATCCTAAGTGAATTTTGATAATATTAGTTTTATGAGATTAAGAATGTACAAATGAGTTTTATTTCATTAGAACACTATTTTACTTTAAATTTCTTTTCTGTCTTTCTGTCTTTTTAAAAAAATTAATATCTCCCTTTTGCCAGGTATAGCTTTCTCTCTGCAGGTAATGGGGAAAGCGATATTTTTATTTGTTCTTTTATATTAGTCCTTGTACTTTTCCTAGACCACACTATTTCCAGTTTCACTGGTAAAAAATGCTATTTTTCTATTTTAATATTTTTATGAGGAAGGTATTATGTGGTCATACCCACTCTATTAGCTTTCCTTGTAAATGAATAACCTGCAAATATCTTCTTTCCTGGGTTTTGCGAACACTTTCTATCCATAAATACATTCATAGTAATCATATCAGCCATGCTTATGGGGCATGTGTTAATCATGTGTTTTTGTCAGAGAAGCTAATCCCACTCAACAAACTCAACCAGTGGATAATGTAGCTGAGACAATATTATATGTTCAATGGTCCTCCTTGGAACATAGGAGGTTATGTTTTCTAGCCTGCTTTCCACCTGTGTTGGTTCAGGTGATTCCATCCTGGCCAAAGGGATATTGGAAGAATTTTTTTAACAAATCAATGTTATTGATACATATTAACAAAACATAAATCCATACAAAAGCATACAATCAATGGTATTCATTATAATCACATACTTGAGCTTTCATCACTTCAATCTTTTTTAGAGCATTTTCATTATTGCAGTAATAATAATAATATTAAAAAACAAAAACCAATCAACCGAACAAACAAAACTCATCACCTCTCAATCTCTG
This sequence comes from Tolypeutes matacus, assembly GCA_026826555.1. NCBI lineage: Eukaryota > Metazoa > Chordata > Mammalia > Cingulata > Chlamyphoridae > Tolypeutes > Tolypeutes matacus. The sequence goes on along the minus strand of JAKSZT010054304.1, from coordinate 36,022,582 downwards.
TGTGCTTCCCTTACTGTACACAGCTGCTATTCTGTTCCTTTCTCTCTAGTTTAATTTGTAAAAAAAAGTCTTATATATGCAACACCACCCATATTCTATTTTACATGAGGTTTCACTATTTTATAAAGTCCCATGTTACATTTTTTTAGCTTTCTTTCTAGTAATATAAATGTCCTTGGGCTTTTTTTTTTCAACCACTGTCATGCCCATATAATATTTCAGCTAGACACAAGCAGCAGGATGCATGCTTACCATTTCCATTCATTTCCAAAGATTTACAAACAACTTTTCAGCCAATTTTACACAGATTAAACACCAGCTTTCCACTCTCTACCCTTATTCTATTTTCTGATGATCTATATTCTAATTATTAATTCTATGAGTTTACATAATATATTTAGTTCATGAAAGTGCAGTCATACAGTATTTGTCCTTTTGTGACTGGCTTGCTCCGCTCAACGTAATGTCCTCCAGGTTCATCCTTGTTGTCATATGCTTCACGACTTCATTTCTTCTTAAAGCTGCACAACATGGAAGCGGCTGTGGCTCAATCAGTAGGGCTCCCGTTTACCATATGGGAGGCCCCGGGTTCGGTTTCCGGGGCCTCCTGGTGAAGGCAAGCCCGCCTGCATGGCATGGTTAGCTGACCCAGCGAGCACAAGCAGCATGGGGGGGATAAATGAATAAATAAATAAAATCTTAAAAAAAAAAAAAAAAGCTGCACAACATTCCATTGTGTGTATACAGCACAATTTGTTTATCCACTCATCAACCTGGCTTGTTTTCAACTTTTGGCAATCATGAATAACGCTGCTATGAACATTGTTGGGCAGATGTCTTTTCGTTTCACTGCTTTCAGTTTTTCTGGGTATATACCTAGCAATGATATTGATCAAACACCTGGCAAGACTGTATTCAACTTCCTTAGGAACTGGCAAACAGTCCTCCACAGTGGCTGTGCCATTCTACATTCCCACCAACAGTGAATAAGTGTTCCTAACTCTCCACATCCTCTCCAACATTTACAGTTTTCTGACTTTAATAGTTGCAGTCTAATAGGTGTGAAATGATATCCCAATGTAGTTTTGATTTGTATTGCCCTAATCACTACTGATGTTGAGCATTTTTTATGTGTTTCATCACCATTTGCATTTCTTCTTTGGACAATTGGCTTTTAAAGTCTTTTGCCCATTTTTTAACCAGATAGTTTGTCTTTTTATTGTTGAGTTGCATGATCTCTTCATATACCATGGATATTAATCATATACCAGATATATGATTGCCAAATATTTTCTCCCATTGAGGCGGCTGCCTTTTCACAATTTTGACAAAGTCCCTTGAGGTGTAAAAGTGTTTAATTTTGAGGAGGTCCCATTTATCTATTTTTTTCTTTTGTTGCTTATGCTTTGGGTATAAGGTTTAAGAAACTACCACTTACCACAAGATCTTGAATATGTTTTCCTTCATTTTCTTCTATGAGTTTAATCTTTGTCACTTTTATATTTAGGCCCTTGATCTATTTTGAGTTAATTTTTGTATAAGGTCTGAGACAGGGGTCTTCTTTCTTTCTTTCGGATATGGCTCTCCAGTTCTCCCAGCACCATTTGTTGAATAGACTGTTCTGGCCCAGCTGTGTGGGCTTTAGAATCTTTCAAAAATCACTTGACCATAGATGTGAGAGTCTATGTCTGGATTCTCAGTTTGGTTTGATTGGTCAATCTGTCTGTCTTCATGCCAGTACCATGCTGCTTTTATCACTGTAACTAAGTAATATGCTCTGAAGTCAGGAAGTGAGAGTCCTCCAACTTTGTTCTTCTTTTTAAAGACATTTTTGGCTATTCGGGGCTCCTTACCCTTCTAAATAAATAAGATAATTGGCTTTTCGATTTCTGCAAAAATGGATGTTTGGATTTTTATTGGGATTGCATTGAATCTGTAAATCTATTTGGGTAGAATTGACATGTTAATGATATTTAATCTTACAACCCATAAAAACTGAATGTCCTTCCATTTTTCTTCTTTGGTTTCTTTTTTTTCTCTCTCTCAATATATATTTAAAGATACTTAGATTACATAAATGTTACATTAAAATATAGGGCACTCCCACATGCTTGCTCCCTATGTCTCCCACACTTTCCCACATTAACAACATCCTTCATCAGTAGGGTACATTTGTTAAAATTAATGAAAACATTTTGGAGCTTTGCCACTAAGCATTGTTTATAGTTTACATTGTAATATACACTCTCTCCCGCACAAAATGTAAGCTATGGCAAGATATGTAATATCCTGTATCTGTCATTGTAATGTCATTCAGGCCAATTCCCAACTCCTGAAAATGCCCCCGTATTACACCTGTTTTTCTCTCTCCTTGCCCTCAGAGCCTCCAGTGGCCTCTGCCTCCACATCAATGATATAATTTCTTCCATTGCTAGAATCACAATAAATCTATAGTAGAATATCAGTAAATCTACTTTAGTCCATAGCTCATTCCCCAATCCTGAGGATTCTGGGATGGTGATGCTCACCCCACCTCTAATTGAGGGGGCCTTCGATCCCATGGGGCAGATGGATGGGACTATTTTGCTTGCAGTTGTAGACTTTCTTGGTTCCTTGGGATGATTGATTTCCATCATCATCTCCTTGTTAGTTGTCCTGGGTGAGTCCATGAACTGGAGAGTAGGTGTTGCAACTCTGCTGTGATTCAGGGCCCAGCTGACACATGGATAACCCAAAGATTTTAGTCTCTTGGATGTACACCTATCAACCCTAGTACTAATTATAGGTTCAAGTAGAAGAGTCAGAAGAGCCATATTTAAGTGCATAAGTGTAACCTCTGGAATGACCTTCCTACTCTCTTTGAAGTCTCTTAGCCATATAACCTCATTTGTCTTTACCTTTTCCCCCTTTTGGTCAAGTTTTTTTCCAGTTGCATTGCTAGTTGATGCTTGGTAGTAATCTGTCAATGCTAGGGAGGCTCATCCCCAGGAGTCATGTCCCAAACTGGGGGGAAGGTAATGCATTTATATGCTGAGTTTCATTTAGAAAGAGGTCACCTTTGAGCAACAAGGAGGCTCTCAAGTGGTAAATCTTAGGTACCCTATAATACTAGGCTAAGTTTCAATTTTAAAAGTAAAGGTTCATAAATACAGTCATCAATATTAGTGTACCATCCATGGATCATCTTCCTTCACTAGTCACTTGCCCCTGTACTCAGGGGATTCTTTTGTTCCATTAGAGAATGTAGTAGAGCTCCCCAGGATGGGAATTTGATATTCTTTCAGTTATTGTGTGGATTTCCACCCACTGTGAAAGGGGGAGGATGCTGGTTATATGGGAATCCCCTATATTCTGTATGTGACTTTTCTGTAACCTAAACTTCTTTGAAGACAAAATAAAAAAAGTAAGACACTGGGGGAATAAACAGAAGACAATGTCACTATACATACAAGACATCAAATCTTACAGTGATGAAAGACATAATGTCAAAAAATTATTTTTTATGATATTTTTCACTATTTTTTATTATTCCAAATTTTTAAAAAATTGTATTTTAATTGTTACTTTTAAAACTATAATTATTGTTTCATTTTCTTATTAATTGTATCTGGTTATTTTGTTGGCTCCATTTTGGAAGAAGTTTTTGATCACAGAAGGGTTACAATTATGACAGAGGAGGATCATTTGTGTGGGGTGTCAGTGATGAGGGATACATGGGAGGAAGTTCACCTGGGCATACATATAAGGCATATAAATGTGTTCAAATGTTCTTTGGTTTCTTTTAGCAGTGTTTTGCAGTTTTCTGAATACAGAACCTTTATGTCCTTGGTTAAGTTTATTCTTAAATATTTGATTGTTTTAGTCGCTATTATAAATGAATTTTTTTTTCTGATTCCCTCCTCAGATTGCACATCAGTTTATAGAAAGGCTATTGATTTTTACCTATTAATCTTGCATCCCACCACTTTGCTGACCTTGTCTATTAATTTAGCAGCTTTGTTGTGGATTTTTAGGATCTTCTAGACATAAGATCATATCATATGCATAAAGTGAAAATTTTACTTCTTTTATTATTTGGGTGACTTTTATTTCTTTATCTAGTTTAATTGCTCTAGCTAGAACTTCTAGTGGTGTATTTTATAATAATGGTGGCAGTGGGCATCCTTGTCTTCTTCCTGATCTCATTGGGAAAGCTCTCAGTCTTTCACCATTGCAGGCAATGCTAGCTGTACCTTTTTCATATATGAACTTTGCCATTTTGAAAATGCTTCCTTCTATTCCTATCTTTTAGAGAGTTTTTATCAGGAAAAGGTGATGTCTTTTGTCAAATGCCTTTTCTGCATTAATCAAGAGGATCATGTGATTTTTTGTCTTCAATTTATCAATGTGGTTTATTACACTAATTGATTTCTTGTGGTGAACAACGCTTCCATACCTGGGATAAAATCCACTTGAATGTGGTGTATAATTCTTTTAATGTGCTTTTGGATTTGGTTTGCAAGTATCTTGTTAAGGATTTTTGCATATATATTCATTAGAGATATGGTCTGTAATTTCATTTTATCATAGTATCTATATCTGGTTTTGGTATTAGGGTGATGTTGGCTTCATAGAATGAGTTTGGTAGCATTCATTCCTGTTCAATTTTCTAGAAGAACTTGAGCAAGATGGGTATTAAAACATCTTTGAATGGTTTGGAAAATTCACATGTGAAGCCATCTGATCACAGGCTTTCATCTCTGGAGGTTTTTATACTTTTAATTTTTTTTATTTTTAAGATAGCTTCGGGTTATATAAATGTTACATGAAAAATATAAGGGGTTCCCATATGCCCACTCCCTCCCTCCCACACTTTCCCACATCAATAACATCCTTCATTATAATTGTATATTTGTTTAAATTGATGAACACATATTGAAACATTGCCACTAACCATGGATTACAGTTTACATTATGGTTTACAATCTGTCCCACACAATTTTTTATGTTACGACAAAATGTATAGTGGCCTGTATCTGTCAATGCAATGTCATGCAGGACAACTCCAATGTCCCTAACGTGCCCCCATATTACATCTATTCTTCTGTCCCATTCTTTAGAACCTCTGATGGCCACTGCTTTTATATGAATAAGAGTTGTTTCATTGCTAGAATAATAATAAGTTTATAGTAGAATAATAAGTCTAATTTAGTCCATTGTTCATTCCCCAATCTTTTAGGATGGTGATGCCCACTTTGCTTCTAATTGAAAAAGAGCTTAGATCTCATGGGGCAGATGGATGGAACGATCTTGCTTGCAGTTGCAGACACTCTCTGTTGCTTGGGATGTGTGTTGTCCATCATCATCTCCTTGTTAGTTGACCTGGATGAGTCCAATGAACAGGAAAATAGGTGTTGCAACTCTGCTGAAATTCAGGGTATAACTGGCACATGGGCGGATCAAAGATTTAATTCTCTGGGACATATATTTATCAAGCATAGTGCTAATTGTACATTCAAATAAAAGGTGGATAAGAGTCATGTATAAGAACCTATAAATGAGTCTAACTCCATTACACTGGGGAGCCAAATTCCAGAGCTGTCTAAACCGCTTATTGTTTCTGACTGTCTCTAGAGCCTTCAGGAGTCCCCCTATTTGAGGTACTATTTACTGTGCCAGTCAATGAGATCCTGCTGAGACTTGCATAAGCTTAACCTCTGGAATGACCTTCTGACTCACTTTAAAATCTCTCAGCCATAAAAACTCATTTGAATTTACCATTTCCTCCTTTTGATCAAGGTTTTTTCCAGATTCATTGCTACTTGGCATCGGTAATAATCCCTTGGTTCCAAGGAGGCTCATCCCCAGGAGTCATGTTCCACGCTGTAGGGAAGGTAGTTCATTTACATGCTGAGTTTGGCTTAGAAAGAGGCCACATTTAAGCAACAAGGAGGCTTTCTGGAGGTAACTCTTAGGCAGTATATAATACTAGGCTAAGTTTCAGTCTCACAAGTAAAGGTTCATAAGTACAATGATCAATATCAAGGGTCTGGCCTAATGGTCTGTCTTCCTTCATTAGGCACTGCATTTGTACTAGGGGGATTCTTGTTGTCCTATTAGAGAATGTAGGAGAACTCCCCAGGATGGAAATTCAATACTCTTTCCATTATTATGTGGATCTCCACCCACCCAGACAATGCCCCATGAACTCTTGAACATATTCACATGCCTTAGAGGCATGCCCCAGTTGAACACCTTCCCATGCATCCCTTCATCACTGACACCCTGTACCAGTGATCCTCCCCTGCCACATTTGTGACCCTTCTTTGATCCAAAATCTCTCCAAAAATGAAGCCAACAAAATAACCAAATAAAATTAATAAGAAAATGAAACAATAATTTTAGAAATAAGCAATAAAATAAAAAAATTTAAAATTTTTCAATAATAAATTTAAAAAAATTGTTTAGACATTGTATCTTTCATCACTGTATGATCTGTTATCTTATAAGTACAGTGAGATTTTCCTCCATATATTCCCCCAGTATCATCATTTTCAGTTTATATTCAAAGAAGATTTAGGATCCAGAAAAGTCACAAAGAGAATATAGGGGATTTGCATATATTCAACACCCTTCCCCTTTCCCCCCTCTTCTCTAACATTTTACATGGGAATGGTACATTTGTTACAATTGATGTATAAATATTGGAGCATTGCTACTAACCATGGTCAATGGTTTATATTATGGCTTACATTTTGGATCATACACTTTGATAGGTGTTTATGAAATTTAAAGTGTCCTATATCTGTTATTGCAAGATCATGTAGAACAATTCTAATGCCCTAAAAATGCCCTGTGTTCCATTTATTCTATTCTTTCCTCACCCTCCACATGGAACCTATGGTAACCACTAAGTTTCAGTTTTTGAAGAACAAGATTCATAGTTACTGCAATAATATCGAGTGCTTGACTTATTGGTCTGTTTTCTTTTAATAGGCACCACCTATGTTCTCAAGGGATTCTTGTCCCTCTAATTGCCAACATAGCAGGACTCCCCATGATGGGAGTTTGATATTTTCTTACTTATTGTGTGGGTCTCCACCCACTGATATAGCACGCTATGACAAGATGAACACTTACATATTCCATAGAAGCCTGCCCCAGGTGTGCCCTGTCCCACATACAACCCACCCCATGTTCAACACCTTCTAGCAGTAACCCTCCCCTCCCATATTTTCCCAAAGAACATTACCAACATTGTAGTTTTAACCACAGACCTGCAAATCCCCAGAGTTCACTTACTCCTTCTTCCAACCCTCCCCCAATTTCCACACACCCTACTGTCCTTCATAGACTAACTCTGCCAAACCCAACCATATCACTGCACCACTGTAACACTCATCTGTTGCAGAACTACCTTTGGAAATTTTTGATGACTGTTTCAATCTCTTTATTTGTGAATGGTTTGTTGAAGTCTTCTGTTTCTTCTAGGGTTAGTGTAGGTGGTTTGTGTGTTTCTAGGAATTTGTCCTTCTTTTCTACATTGCCTAGTTTTTTGGCATACAGTTGTTCCTAATATCTTCTTATGATCTCTCTTATTTTTGCAAGGTCAGTGTAATGGCCCCCTTCTCATTTCTGATTTTATTTATGCACATCTTCTCTCATTTTTCTGTGTCAGTCTAGCTAAGTGTTGTCTATTTTCTTGATCTTCCCAAAGAAGAAATTTCTGATTATGTTGATTTTTTATATTGTTTCTTTTTTTTCTTGTTGTTGTTTTTTATTTCATTTTTTCTGCTTTGATCTTTACTACTTCTTTCCTTCAGCTTTGTTCAGGATTAGTTTGCTGTTCTTTTTCTAGTTCTTCCAGGTGTGCAGTTAGATCTTTAATTTTAGCTTTCTTCAGTTTTAATGGAAACATTCAGGGCTATAAATTTCCCTCTCAGCCCTGCTTTTGCATTGCCCCAGAGGTTTTGATATGTTGTGTTTGATATCTGCTTAATTCTCTTGCAATTTCTTCTTTCACCCGCTGATTATTTGTATGTGTCTTTTAATGTCCACATATTTATGAATCTTTCCCTTTTTCCTTTCATTATTGCTTTCCAGCTTCATTCCATTATGATCAGAGAAAGTGTTTTTGTATAATTTCAAGCTTTTAAAATTTATTGAGATTTGTCTTGTGACCCAACATATGGTCTGCCTTGGAGAAGGATCCATGAGCACTTGAAAATAATATATATCCTGCTGTTTGTGGGTGCAATACTCTATAGATGTCTGTTAGGTCTAGTTCATTTATCATATTATTCAAGCTCTTTGTTTATTTATCCTCTTTCCATATGTTCTATCCAATACTGAGAGTGGTGTATAGAAGTCTCCAATGATTATTGTAGAGACATCTATTTCTTCCTTCAGTTTTGCCAGTGTTTGACCCATGTATCTTGGGGCACTCAGGTTAGATGCATAAATATTTAGTATAGCTATTTTTTCTTGGTGAATGGTACTTTTTGTTAATATATAATGATCTTCTTCATCCCTTAAAACAGTTTTGCATTTAAAATCTGTTTTGCTGACATTAGTATCACTACTCTGGCTCTTTTTTGGTTATTATTTGCATGGAATATTCTTTCCAAACTTTCACATTTAGCCTGGTTTTTTCCTTATGGCTGAGGTGAGTAACTTGTAGACAACATATAGATGGCTATATTTTGTTTATCCATTCTATCTGTCTTTTGATTGAGGAGTTCAAGCCATTAACATTCACTGTTATTAGTGTAAAGGCCTTACTTACTTCATCCATTTTGTCCATTTCTGTTTTCATATCATACTATGGTCTGTCTTTTACCCTTTAACTTCTCATTCCTAATAGTCTTCATTTCTATACACTTCTCAACATCCTCACCCTTATTTTTTCCTTTCAGATTGCAGCACTCCCTCTAGTATCTCTTGTGATACTTGTCTCTTGGTAACATATTTTACTGGTTTTTGTTTGTCTGTGAAGATGTTGAACTCACCTTTATTTTTGAAGGACAGTTTTACTGGATATAGAATCCTTGGCTGGCAATTTTTTTCTTTCAGTACCTTAAATATACATCATACCACTTTCTGCTCTCCTTCATCATTTCTGATGAGAGGACGACACTTATCTTACTGAGGTTCCCTTGTATGTGATGCTTTTCTTTTCTTTTGCTGCTTTCAGAATCCTCTATCTCTGATATTGTCATTCTGAATAGCAGTTGTCAGGTAGGTCTATTCAGATTTATTCTGTTTGTGATGTGTTTTCCTTCTTGGATTTTGATATTTATATCTTTCATAAGTGTAGGGAAATTTTTGGTCATTAATTCCTCAGATATTCTTTCTGCCCCTTTTCCATTCTCTTCTCCTTCTGGGATACAAATTATGCATATGTTTGTGCATTTCACATTGTCATTCAACTCACTGAGAACTGGTTCCATTTTCTTCCCCTCTCTTTTTTCTCTGTTCTCCTGTCTTTTCCAGTTCAGATGGTCTGTCTTCGAAATCACTAATTCTGTCTTCAAGCAATTCAAATCTATTCTTATATGTCTTTAATGTATTTTTCATCTCATCCATCAGGGTTTTCATCCCCATAATGTCTGTTACTTTTTTTTGTAGATGCTCAAATTATTCTCTATGCTTACCCAGTATCTTCTTAATATCCTTTATTTCTTTTAGTCATATTTTCTTTCAGTTCTTTGAATTGATTTAGGAGAGTTGTGTGATTATCATTGATTAAATCCTGTATCTCTTCAGGATATTTGATTTGTTCTTTTGGCTGGACCATCTCTTCCTGTTTCCTAGTATGGCCTGTAAATATTGCTGATATCTAGGTATCTGAATATGTTGGTTAATTTACCCTGATAGCCAATTTCTCTCTCTTGTCAATTGTTTTTTTCACAGCTCTACTTTGATATTTGACTCAACTTACTCTAAGTTTTTAAAATTGCCCAGTTTAAGTTATCAAAATCATGGCAGGGTCTCACTAATGGGGTGCAGATTTTCTCCCAGGAATTATGGTACAGAGAGCCCCAAAAGCAATTTTTTCCATGCAATTTTAATACCAGCCAGAAGATGGTGCTCGTCAGCACACTTTTCCATGGAGGTGTTTTTTTCTATCTCTGTTTTCCTGTGTTTTGGTCTAGCCAGATCCAAGATCCTAGCCAGGCTTTCCTGGCCGAATTCACTGAACAAAAGCCCCCTGACTCCCCCTCCCTTTTCCCTTGTAACAGCTAACAGGGAGGAAGATGTCTGTTTCCCTCTCATTCAGCTGAAGTGAGCCAGGGGTTTTACCCCAGCTTAATATCTTGGGGTAAGGGAGATGAGCCCTTACTGCAGGGACTTGGTAACACATGTCTGTTGTTTTGGCTGCTTTGTCTCTCTGTCCCTCACCCTTCTGGGAATTGTGAAGCTCTGTCCTGTTCTGCTGACCCTCAAAGCAGAGCCCTCCAGCAGCTTTTGGCCCTCCTTTCTTCATTGTTTTTGTGAGAGAGTTGAGCCCTGCCTGCCTAATCTGGCACCACCTTCCCACAATTCTTCAGAAATGATTTTTGATTATGATCTTTCCCACTTTCTCTGACCTGATTTGCATTACAGGAAATTAAGGATGTTATATTAACAGGGACACATAATAGAAGAAGCATGGGTACCTGAATTGAATATATGGAGGAGACCATCAAAAAAGTCATCTGATCAAGAATATTCACATCAGAGTTTGTATAAGTGGGAAATATATTTTATTTTGCAAAGTCACTAATATTTTTTAGTTTCTTGTCATGTTAGTTCATCTTTTCTAATACAGACATAGGGAACCCTAGAATTTTGTGTCAAACTGATCAACGCAGGGTGAAGGAGGCGTCTGAACTGTATTGGATGAAAAGTGTATGTTGGACTAATCTGATTTCTCTTTAGGACATCTGGAAATGGGGCACTTATAATCTAAAAAACTTAGAAAAGATAATAACTCAATAGAATCTACCAATTATAATAGAACAAACCAAAAACTTCTACATCTGAAGTTCCCAAACTAAAGTTGCTCCCATTAACTTTATAATATTTTAAAAAGCATCAACTCATATTAGTTTGAATGAAATTCTATTTTTAAGTCCTATTTTTTCTTAGGAAGAAGAGACTGTATTCCTCTAAATTCTGTTATTAGGTCAGTATCCATCTGTTTGTATAATCATTATTGCAGTAAGAATTATTAGTCACTACAAGAGGAGCTGGATGAGTTTAATAAAAGGAAATTGTGTAGTTCTCAGAGAGGGTTGGCAATGAAAGTCCAAGGCACATCAGCTAAGAGCAAAGCCTTAACTATTAAACTTAACTGCTCTAGTATAAAATGCACTCATTCTCACCAAGCACTAGAAGCTATAATTTGTACCAGCATCATTTTGGGCTAGAAATTAAGGATCACAACAATGATTACCAAAATTACTGCTAATGTATTTATTGATTCTCCATCAATATCTATTGAATCCTTCTGTAATTATACCACTGCTGACTTCTGGTTGACACTTGACAATCTTGAAATGATTTCTCTCTAGAAAACTGATGAAAAAATGTGCCTAAGTTGTGGCCAATGAGATGTGAGAGGAAGATATGCTTTTCTTTCATTTAAATGCCTCTAGAAAGAAATCCATATACTCTCCCAGCTCTTTCCACTCCCTATTGCCTGGAAGATATTAAGTAGAGAAGAACCATTTGCTACAACAGAAAAATAGACTAAATGAACAGGAAGACAACTCTGACCTCCTCTTTACTTATATCTTCCAAAAATCAAGAAGGCACATACAGTTGGTGGAACCACTTTTATAACTGAATGCCAGCTATAGCTATAGATGTAAATCTATAAAAATTTTTCAACCTTTACAAAACAAAGGCACCCTAAAATAAAGGTGGGATGGAGGACAGTGAGCCAGTCAATAGCATTCACTAAATAGAGACTTGTTCACATACCTAAGTCCTAAGGCATGGGAAGCTGGGAACACTATAATTTTATATTATATAATCATTGAGAATTCTTAAATATGTGAAAAAAGGATTCAAGTTCTTAACAACAAAAAGAATGCAAATTCTAAAATACCCCTTCAAAACAACCTTTCCTCCCATCTAATTTATAATCATCATCAATTTTCTGAAGACTCTTAGATCTAGCATTCTATTATATTTTTCACCAACATATTTTTAGCAATAAAAAAATAGTTTCCTGTGTCCTTCTGACACCTAAATATTATATAAGTCCTCTTATAAAATTATTTCAAGGCTCCTTATCTTTTATTTTACAGAGCTGTACAATTAGTATTGCTTAGGACAAAGTTTTCATACCATAGATTACACTAACTACATGAGAAAGTAGAAAATGACAATTTTCATTTATAATGGTTGTAAGTGCAAAGACATCACATAATTTTGAACAAAAAGTACTTTGTTTTCATGATGATATAGGTTTTGTACCTTTCTTTATAAAAAGCAAGTAAAATATTTTAATAAATCAAATTATTTTTATATGTTCATAAAAATATGAACATATGAAATATGTATTACTTTTGTTTTCTCATTTCTTGGGAAGATTTTATTATATGAATACACATCCAAATTAAATTACAGTCTTTAAGGACCTTTAGTAGTTTTAATTAGCCTAATTGACTTTTTAATTGTTTACCAAATGGAAACTGGTATGAATTTATCAACACGATAAACTTATCACTAATTAAAATATATTCAACTAATATGCTTTTAATTTCTAAATGGTTTACATATATGCAAATGAGATGGCATCCATTAAAGAATTAATTTTATACACTGAATTGCATACTGTTTTAGTTTGCTAAACGCTGCCAATGCAAACCAGAAATGGGTTGGGTTTAATAGTGGGAATTTATTTGGGTAAAATCTTACAGTTCTGAGGCTGAGAAAATGTCCAAATCAAGGCATCAACAGAGATGCTCGCTCACCAAAGTTGGCCTCTGACAAATCCTGGATTCCTACCACATGGCAAGGCAAAATGACAGCCAGTCTCTATGTGTTTCTTCCAGGCTCACTTTCTCTCTGAGCACAGCTGTGGTTGATCAGTCATATGGCTTGTCTCACCCCAGGCCTCCTTTTTTCAGCTTTGGGCTGCTTCTGTGACTCAGCCTCTGGCCTCTCTCTTACCTCTTGGGATTTCTTTACCTATATCTGCAGCTGTAACCTATAATTGCAGCTGTAGCTTTAACCTGTATCTGCAGCTGTAGGCAATCCTTTAGTCCTTTCCCACATGGAAGGGTAGAATGGTATTTTTCCTCCCATCTCTCCTCCATTTATTTAAGGCTACAGTAAAAGGATTGGGACCTACCTTGGATCCTGAAATTTAATCAAAGGCCCTTAACTAAAGCCATCTAAGAGAAAATGATCTAATAAAAAGGTGCCATATGTGAATCTAACTTACACATACCGGAATGGGTTTACATGCACAGGAATGGGTTAGCTTAAGGAGATTATTTTCTGATCCACAGAAGACTGAAACCAGGATACATATCATGTGGAAGAAAAATTTCCTGTCCAAGACCAAGATTTATGCAGATTTATGAGAAAGAAATAAGGACAATTTTCATAATAAACTCTGCCACCAGTTACTTCTTATCCATTGGTCTTACTCATATATATATATATATATACACATTACTCATATATACATATATACACATACACACACAATCACAAATATATGAATTCTTGTATAAATCACTGAAAATCATGATAGATGTTTATGAAGTGAATATTTGGGTGATTGGTGGAGTGGGTCAAATAGTATACCTCACTACATATAACTGTATCTTTATTTTTGTTATTACATGTCTTTTTGTCCACCCATCTACTGTGGGTTTATCACCCTTCAGTGTCATCAGAGTCCTACATTTTTTCTCCTTTATTCCCTTTCATATCTCTCTTCTGTTATTCAGCCTCTCCCTTCTGGATTGCACTGGAAATTTCACTAAGTATTAAAAATCATGAATTATTCTAGGCACTGGATGTTACATGTTCATGAAAATTTATGGTACAGGTATTACTATAATCCTGATAATCTGTGTCTTAGGAAAGTTAACTTGCCAAATTTCTGTATATAAAATGTAGTTCCAATTTTCTGTGTCACTTCTTTTCAGAAAGATTGTCTATGTAGAAATTTTAAAAAGCCACTGGAATCCTGGAATTTGTTGTAAATTTGATTATCAAGGACTTGGCAACATCATATATTTTCTATACCTTCTAGACCCTACCCAGAAAATTAAAAATTGTCTATATACTTTCTTTTAGGTGTTGGTAGACTCCCTAGAGAGGAAGTCCAGAGGGCAGGGAAATATTTAGTTTATCATTTTATCATCAAGGCCTTTCAGAGTATCAGTGTTAATCATTGTGCATAATAATAGCTATTTGTTGAATGAATAATTACATGAATACATAATTAAGATATCTTAAAGGAAATGAGGCATTTGGAAAACATTATAGACTTAACTGTTTTCTAACATGAGAAATTTGGTTCAAATGTTATATTCACTTGAAATAGAATATTAAACATCCATGTCCTGCCAAACTGAAATACAAATGATGAAATCTATATTCATAACTTGTAGTTGTAAGTTGAAACAAATATACATTATTCTCATCTATGTTAAAGGCTCTTTTCCTTGTTCAAAATAAAATGCTAAAATCAAGCAGCTACATTTCCATTTTAGAAGCATTATAATAAACAAGGGCACAAATATCATTATATTAAATTATTTAAGTAACTTGTTTAGATATACAATTATCAGTACTCAGATGTAAAATAATTCTCCATGAAAATTATATTTTGCTGTACCCCCACTTCTATAATAACAATATTTTGAAGACATTATAGATCACATTTTTGTTAGCTTATGCTTTTAGGATTTTAGGATTTTTAAACATTATACTTTAAATTTCCATTTAGGAAATCAAATGATCTGACTTAAAATTCCATTCAGGCATTATTTTATTTATTTCATTTTGAGCAGTGATAGGCAGATTGTCATTATGTTAGAAAGTCATTTTTTGATATGTTAACAGTCATATAGGGAAGAGGCAATGGACGTAGAAAACTTGCTTCCAAACAGAAATCTCATTACTTCCTCTCTAATTCAAAACTAATTCAAACCTAAATTATTGAAATGACTTCTTATTATTGGCAGACAGAAAATTACTTTCACAGAAATTAATTTCATAGATCTCCCCAAAAATTTGACTGTTTTTTCTTAGCTATTTCTGTGAACTCTCCCCCTACTTCCTAGTATGAGTCAACTCTTTAGCTTTCCTCAACCTTTTTCCCTTTTCATTTCTATTTTCCCACTGAAAAAGGTTATCTGTTTACATGGACTGTAATACATTGATATTCAAATGTATATTTCCAGATCATTCTAGGACCTGCTAAATTAAAAACAACAGTAGAAAAATGCTTGCACATTTCAGAAACATAGGAAACATGTACTATTTATAATCTCATGACGTGTTGATATATGTGGTACACAATATATTTGATATATGTATGAAAAATGATATTTGTAGATTTTCCAGATCATAAGTGGAGAATTAGCAATGAATAAAATGAATTTTTATTTTTAACGACTTCTACCTATGCAACTTCAAATACCAAGTAGGTACTAGAATTGCAAATATATTATAAAATTTTAAAATGTATATATCCTTAGGTTGTCATCAGCTTCTACCCCTCTGCCCAGGCCAAAAATCTGAAGGTCATTAATATTTTTCTAAATCAGTGGTTTTCGACTTCTACCACCTCTCTAAGGAGAGCAGGGTTAAGATGCTTTTTATTGTCACAAAGAATTATTATTTGTTTTTCCTGGACTGGAGCCAGAAATCCTAAATGATGCAATACACTGTACAAGTATAAATAAACATCACTCCAAATATGTCAATATATCCTACTTTGAAGCAATGTGCTATCAACAGTAAGTCAATCTAAAATCCTCTTTATTTTACAGGTGTATTGTTTTTTATACTTGCTTTTTATTTTGGATCCCTAAATTCAATTGCTATTTCAGTATCTCATAAGATCTTGGCTATTCTACTGCAATGCTTTCCTAAATACTGTATGGATCGCATCATCCATGTATTTACTCAACAACTTTTAAGTGCCTCGACTATGCCAGACTTTGTTCTAGGATCTGGGATAGAGTAATGAATGAGACAAAGTACTTGCTTTTAAATATCTTCATTCTGGTGAAAGGAAGTAGATGACAAACAAACCAATGCAGAACAAAAAGAATACAAAGAATAATATTAAAAATAAAAATATGATGTAGGTAGTAACAGGCAGAGTAGGGGAACTTTGAACAGGGTGGAAAAGCAAAAAGAATAGGAATTACCAACACCATCTGTCATACTGAATAAGCAAAAAAGAGGACGTTGCAAGTGAATTGGGTAGAGTAAGTGGAAGAGTGAAATGTGATGAGGCTGCAAACATAAGCAGAGGTGAGACACATGGACAATTATAGAGAGGGAAACCATGCACTGAGCCTGCTCCCCCCCCCCCAAATTGGCATATTATTTATTAGTGGTACCCTTTTAACCTCAGAAACACTTGCATGGTTAATTATACAATTTCTACTTACAGAATAGATTCACAGTTGATGTTAGAGGGAAGACATATGTATTGCTCCCCACTAGGAAAAGATATAGAAGTAGGGGTGGGCCAGACTTCATAAAGTGCACAAACTTAACCCTGCTGCCCACCCCCCCCGGGACTGTAATATATGGGGAAAAGTGGAAGGAACCTGCCATTGGGCCACTCGATATCTTTTAGGGAATGAATTTTATCTCCAGGCACTTCTGAGAATGGCATCAGCCCACATTCATCATCTGTTCTAGCAGTTAGGCTAACATATCTAGTCTTGCACAGGGTTTATTTGTGGTTCTCAGAGAAAGGTGGCAGGCTGAGTTTGGAATACCTCCTACCACATTCAGCATATCACATGCATAATAATTTGAGAAACTTGAAATTTTTAAGCAATGGAGAGGCATAACATGATTTAAGATCTTCACAACAAACAAACAAACGAAAAGGACCACTGTGTGGAATTTTATTTGTGAGGAATAGGGGAAGGGGAAAGGTGGGAAACACTGGAAGATGAAATCCAGTTAGGAGTGTATTTCAGCCATAACAGCAAGAGCTAATTGTGCAATGGACAAGCTTTGTGAAATTGAATATGGAGATGAGTTAGCATATTCAAAATCTGTGTAGCTGGTAACTGTGGTCTACACTCACAAGAAGACTAAAGCCTTCTTCCACACAAGTCCAGCAGACTATAAAAGGGAGACTATGCCTGGATACTCTTTTGCCATTTGAGCTGAATTTCCTTCTACATTCTGACTTTGACTTTATCAATACTATCATTTACATGCTTTCCCTTCACTGCCTACATCATAACATGCTCCTCCACTCACTCCCCTTTCCTTTGCCAGCTCTTCTTACCTGGAAGTACTTAAACCCTACCCTTTCTTCAGCTATTCATTCCTTAAACTTAGCTCGTGTCATCTAATTAAAGTTACCTTTAATTATCTCCCACTTCACCAAATCATGAATTCATCAAGGCTTTTAGACAGCAAGTTGGCTAGGAGTACAGAACAAGTCTTATACTCAGTCTGCATTTGTTATCTGGTGTAAAAAATTTTATATCATTTCCAGTTTTTAGAGTTACTATCACACATCACTGTGCATCAGGATATTTCTATGAAGTGTGAGAGGCAGAGGCCATCTTTAACTATTTGCTCTTTTTTGCTACTAATCAGAAAGATATGTCAATTTCAATTATTCCTGGACATTGGATTGATGTTTCTTTGGATGCAAATTCACGTTGAAGTTAGGCCAACAGTGATTACATTTACATGACTTTCAATCTGTCCCAAATCCCTCACCTCCCTTCCCAAACACACATACTTTTTTTCCAAAGGGTATATAAATTTTTTATTTTTTATAATATATTTGCATTTCTAGTGCCTACTTGGTATTTGAAGTTGCATAGGTAGAAGTTTTAAACATAGAAATTCATTTTATTCATTGCTAATTCTCCACTTATGATCTGGAAATCTACAAATATAATTTTTATACATTTATCAAATATATTGTGTACCACATATATCAACACATCATGAATACTTACTCTTACAGCAACATGTCTCCAGTCAGTCAATTGTGATCTCTGAAGACCTACCACATACGATGCCCACTTCTCAACTTACTTTATTTGTCTTAGTGGTGACGTTTATTCTCCTCTACTGGAGACATGGAACTGCAGCTCTACATTCTGTGGTTATCTAGATGAGGAAGGCAAAAATGGTACTTGCTAGAACAGAGGCCTTCAATCAATTTTGCCTCCAAATCCCCTAAAGTTAATTTTAAAACCTAGGAATAGCTATGTACTTTGTTGAGTTGATATCTAAAGTTTTAAATATAAAAATACAAATTTCCAGTTTGCTATTCAAATGTTGACATTTTAAAATATAACTGCGATTTCACTTTCTAGTGGAATTTAAAGAACCAGCAATTTGATATCTGTGTCATCAATTTAAAATATACCAGAAAAAATCTCTTTAATAGTCAGAAATTTTACATGAGCATTTTATTTCTTTGGAACTATACTTCCATTTCATTTATGACTTAAATTTTTATCCAAATAATTTATGTTTCTATGATTACAAGTCTTTTATTAATCACTGTGTCATGTCTCACTAACAAAATATTATGGTACCAAAGGCTCTAATAATTAGAAAGAAAAATCTTTCATTACAACTCTTTTATTATGCAATTAATCAAGTCAGCATGAATATCAGACTAAAATAATGAGTAATTTAAAAGTAAAAAAATTAAATTCTTTTGGAAATATATTTCTTATTAAGATGAGTGAGGCTTCTTTATTTTGTTTTGCTTTCAAGTAGCTTTTTATCCCTAAGGATTTTAGCTTTTATGAGAACTAACGTTTTGTTTTTATAGGTGTAATGTCTGAGAAAACTTTGTTACAAACAAAAGTAGATGGAAATGAAAAGTTTTTTAAAAAAAAATATGACTATAATCCTCAAGTATTTGAACTCCTTTCAATTAACAGAACAAAATTTATATAATGATCTATTAACTGATAAATTTAGACTCCTTTTCAATTTTGTTAGAAACACAGGAACATAAACCATCTGATATTTGATAGGATGTGTTTCTCTGTTATTAGATGCATCTATATTTTCATTTTCTAAGAATTTTAACAAAAAGACTTCAGCAATTTATATCATATGATCAACAATTATACCTATTACTCTTTTACATAGATTTCCTTTATTTTATCAGATGTATTCAAACAAGTTTGGGAAAATAAAAATTGTAATAACACCACACATGTGCTATTATATTGTATTAAATAAAATGTTTTAATCCCTCGAATATTTGAAATAGTTCTTGTCAAATCCTTAAATTGAATTTTTTACCTATTTTTGATTAATTGAAGGTTTTTTAAAAAATATACTTAGCAATTTAATAAAAGCAGTTCTCATTGTCAAACCACTCTGTCAAATAAGATTTAACTCTCCTGTAAATGCTCATTTCATATTTCAATTCAAGAATATGTTAAGGTGCATTTCAAGATTTTTCTAAAAACAAGGCAGGTATAAATTTTGAAACCATTTTTAAGATGGATTCCTAAAAGCAATAGAGTCATGATCAATATTATAGGCAATACAATTTATTTTCTATTTTTATATTAAATTATGAAACAATATGATGGATCTATTTTTCCTTATCTAAATTGTAAAATAATCAATTTATTTGCTAGTTTGGAATACATAATTTTCCCTTGTATTTAATGAAAGATGAGATTTTATTTATTTATTTATTTTTTTTTTTTTTTAAAGATTTTATTTATTTATTCATTCATTTATCCCCCCCTTGCTGCTCGTGCTCGCTGGGTCAGCCAACCACACCGTGCAGGCGGGCCTGCCTTCACCAGGAGGCCCCGGGAACCGAACCCGGGGCCTCCCACATGGTAAACGGGAGCCCCACTGATCGAGCCACAGCCGCTTCCCGAAAGATGAGATTTTATAGTGCTAAAATTAAATTAAGTAACGATTACCATAGGAGTATTAAGTAGAACATACAACACATATTTTAAGAAAAAATAAAACAATAACTGGAACAAATATTTAATGAAATGATTTGTACAAGAGTATGTATTAGCTACTTCATTGAATTATGAACAATTTGTCAGAAAGAAATTTTTGTTTTCATTTAGTGTATCCTAAAAAATCTGATTGTCCTGGAAAGCATTCCAGCAGAATTTAAAAGATTCAACAGCATATACAAATTGAACTTTTATTGCACAGCTTTCCTTTCCATTTACTCACTCATCCTAATAATGGCTTTGGAGAACAGCTTACAAATAACGTTTACCTTTAAATAATGTTTAATCATTTTAGCATTTAATGCTTTCTTTGATTTATTTTTAAAACTCTTCCTGAGGAGTCATGCATTATTTGACAATAATTTTGAGGGATGGAAAAGCAAAAATTACTTTATCAAGCGCTCCACAATATATTTGAATCTATATCTTAACAAGGGCCAAAATATTTTACTCCTAAAGCCTCATTAACTCGAAAAAAAGAAAAAAAAAAAAAAAAACGTTATGTATGAAACAAGACAAGGATGCTTTATGATATAATAAATCCAAAGGGCACATCTACAAAAACCAATAATTCTAATTGACACTTTCTTTTGCATGCCAGGTGTTTTTACAACCTGGAGCAATACATCAGAATAAAATTCAGGACAGCAAGGGAATACATTTCTTTTGTAAAGTAGGAGGTATTAGGGAAGAGGTATGTGAGAAGGAAGAACTTGCAGGCACACAGAGGTCAATTCTCAGGCAGATCAATTTTAGGAAAGCAATCACAGGTTAATTGAGGTTGTGGAAATTTTTCTTTATAAAATTATCCACACTCCTATTGTTAACCTTGGAAAGACTTTCTATACCACATTTTGAAGACTGTGCTATTGGAGGTTTGAGCTGGAATTATTAGCTTGTTATTACATTGAACTGAAAATTGAGTAGTTTATTAGCTAACTTATGGTTAAGATTATTGGCATAGGTTATTGGGTGGGTGGGGGAGATGGGAGGAGCACAGTGAACTAGTAAATGGGTTAAATATTCATCAGCAAAATACCCTTATTTCTTACTATATGCAGGTTTTCTGGAGTTCACTTATAGGATGTTTGAGAATATTTCAATGAGGTGGAATATGCAACTAAATATACTTTTAATAACAGTTTCATCTACTTCACTCATCTAACAATCTAATCATATTAGTCTTTATACTAAACATTACAGATAAAGTGGTGGACTACCACCAACTCCATCCTCAAGTAATTCATAGCATATTAATAGATGCTGGCCAGATAGAAACCTTCAATATAGAGTGAAGACCCTTAAGATAGGATTAGCAGAAAGGCCACAGGAAATATATATTTCCTAATTTGGGTGTGGGAAAAGCTTCATGGAGGAGACAAATACAATGAAATCTAGGAATTATATGAAGAGTTACTAGGTAAATGACTGAAATGAACAAGAGCATGCTAACTCTGAAATATAGAACACTTATTACCACCTTGGTAATTTTTATACAGACTTGCATACACTGTTGATTTGAATTATATCAATGTAGTTCTTTGAAAGGCTTAGAAATCCCTAAATATTTTTCTAATCCTGATATTTGAAAGGTTGTTTATTGTGTGTTCTATGTATTAGCAATTGGATCAAGGTAAAATTAACTGCTGAGGCCAATGGCAAATAAATACAATACAAAACAGATAATATTATCAAATTAGAAAAATCGTTACAACTATTATAACCTAGTATGTGACAGTAGAATTCGGTTAACTCTAATCACACAGCAAATATATTACTTGCAGTTTGTCTGAGTGTATATCTACATGAGTGTGTATATATGTATATTTGGGTCAACGTGGAAGGATATGAAGAATTATATCCATCCAAATTAAGTGACAACATTTGAAAGCCGTAATGAAAATAACCAAGTAATTTAAAATTTAAAAGTTATTCAGGGCATGTGTAATATACTAGATTTTGAAATGAAATATTAAATAATGGCATGTGCACAAGGTACTTTGCTGGATGGTGTGGCAGACAGAGCATGATTATAGAAAATGGTTCCATATGTTCACCATTGCTCAAAAAAATCAGCATCAAAATCTGTTGCCCTGGCCCCAAGTTTTTATCTTTAACATATTACTGATAAATATTTATGTTACTGATGAAATTTTTGTTTTATTGATACATTAACCTCAGAATGATTGAAATGGCAAAACTGCCCCACAAAGGTGAATTAGAATGACTTTATAATCCCAGACATTTTAAAAATAAGTTAATGAACTGTGTCTAACCCACAATATTAACGTTTTTGTTTCCAGCCTAGCAAGAATTTATTTTACCTTTGGTATACTTATAAAGTTTATTCCTTAAGATTCTTGTATTTATGAAATACAAGAGATCTCAAAATATTGGGAATGATTTTAATTTGAAAGGCAATTGGAATTGTTAAGCATGTGAGATATATTGAAATGTGCGATCAGATTTGTCAAGGATTGTACACAATAAGGAATGTGTTGGAGAACTTAATTTACTTGTTCATTATTTTGACTTATTATTTTTACAAGATTTATTTAAATGTTTAGAAATGGTTTGTTTGGTAAATACTAAGGATGCCCTGGGAGGTATTAAAAGAGCTATGTATAACATGTTAACTTTGTAAATATTGTATAAAATATTATAGTAATATAATTAACTAAGTTTGGAAATTGGAAATGATTGTTTAGTGGAGTTTATTATTTAAACTTGTTTAGATTGAATATTAATTAAATCACAAGTGAAATAAAATATAATTTATTAATTGAAATTATAAACTTAATACAATCTAAGTTTTTAAATTAATAGTGTTAATAAATTGACTTCTGATATAAACATAATAAAACTTAATTTCTTCTATATGCACACACAATCACTTACATAGATACTCATACAACTCTCAAATGTTGAAAATTTTAACTGACACATATCTGGCAAACATGGAAATATAACAATCTCATTAACTTCCCTTTGTTGTAAAATAGTGCTAATAATAAATTCTATCCAATAGAGATGACTTGAGAACTGAATGATATAAAGAATATAAAAATGATAAAGAAGGTGCTTGATTTCCAGAAATTATTCCATAATGATAGCTCTATAACCAAAAAAAAATGGCATTACATTATAATCTATTAAATTCAGAGTGTTTTTTCCTCCTTTAATATTAAATAACATGTGTTTTATTTGTTGATCTTCTATAAGAGATAGTAAAAATTACTCATGGCTAAAATTTTCTTTCTTTCTAGTGGATACAGATTATTTCTTAAAAATGTTACTTTTCAGAAATAATTTTAAAAATGTGATTTACACAATTCACGGTATTTTTCATGTATTCATAAGTATTAACTGAATATCTAATATTTGCCAATATTCATGCTAATCACTTG
This sequence comes from Tolypeutes matacus, assembly GCA_026826555.1. Lineage (NCBI taxonomy): Eukaryota > Metazoa > Chordata > Mammalia > Cingulata > Chlamyphoridae > Tolypeutes > Tolypeutes matacus. Next base: position 35,999,010 of record JAKSZT010054304.1, on the reverse strand, counting down.
GTATCAAATATGAACAAGAAGATGCAACATAGGCCAAAGTTTTTTTAAAGAATAAAATAGTAAGGAGTCTAGCTACTGGGGAAAAAAAAAACAAAACAACTGTGTGTGGTTTTTCAGGCACAGCCACAGGCAATTACACAGGCAATTACCTCACAGGCCACATGGGGGAAATCGTCCCCCCACACACACACAGACTTGTTACACAGCCAGTGCACTGCGGTCCCCAAAGGAATTACAGTCAAGAACTCAGGCTCCTGTGTCCACTCATACTCTTAAGGCACCGGCATTCCCAAGCCAAAGCCTTCCTCCCTGCATCTGCTGAGACTTTCCCATCAGGGAGAGAAAGGAGAGACCTTGGAGATATTTTACTCTACTCTGACCGAGTACTCAGTATTTTTGCACTCCTAGCACCACCCTGCCCCCCATCTCCCTCCCCAATTCCATGCTGCCCAGCAGCTGGGCTGACTCTCCCAACATTCATTCAAGCTGGTGTGCTGGCAGGAGCCGCAGGGGCAGCCAGCCTGGGCATCCAGCTGCTGGAAGTCTCACACGCCGCACATTCTGTGTCTGTGGACACTGGCTCCATAAACCTGTGGCTGCGACATGGCTCCTCCTGCATTTGCGTTGTCGTGCCTGCCAGTTGCTCCTGCCTCCAAGATTGAACAGCAGAGAGAGCATCATAAGGGTGACAACCACAATCCCCATGCCACAAGTCACAGTGCTGCCAGTGCTTGATGCAGGCAGGCAGTGCCTCACAGCTTTCCAAGCAGTCACCCATCCGTCTTCCAAGGAAGCCCAGGCTGAGTATCAACTGATCTCTCCTCCAATTGCTGCTCTACCTGCCTCCACTCCCCGCCCCCCCACCAAAAAGAATCATGGCCAAGACCTGGTGGGTGACACTACTGGGGTCTGCACGGTAGCCATCCCTACCATTGACATTTGTTTGTTTATTCCCTATGGTTCAGAGGAGCCTGCTGGCTTTTGACCCAGACTTTTCCATGGAGGTCCCTTTGTTCCCAGGACTGGAGGCCCTGTGCCAAGATATGAGGTCAGTGGGGAGATGGGAAAAAATGCACTACTTGGATTTAAAATACAGGTGCACTAGTTACTGGGGCTCACACAACTCCTGGCATCAAGAAATGATGTTTTATGGTTTGGGGGTCTGAGGCCATCAACTCTGGGACCCTTGCCCAAGCCCAACAATAATTTGGTACCCTACCAGTCCCTGTGAACCTCCATTTTTATGATCCCCACTACTACTAACATATTATTAGTATTGATGTATTTTGTATGTGCACACCTGTTCTCCTTTAGCCGCCCCCCCCACACACACACACCCCAGTGAGAAATATTGCAGTTAGGGCCATTTTAGTGGGACAAATGAAAGACTATCAACCTATTTGGTTATATTTTCTTTGTCTCATCAGCTATAGATATTAGCCTGGCCATTTGGCCAGGCCACTGACAAGCCTCGGACTGACATATAAAACCAGGCCCCCTAGTGAAGCAGACTAGTAAAATAGGGAATCAATAGATGATCTGGAACCTGGCAAGAAGTCCACATGGACACTGATAACCCCAAGATGTCTGCTGGAAGACCCTCATGAGATTTCTGCCATTCAGTATGAGGTTTCTTCTGGAAGCCAGGAGAAGACCCAGATATTTTCCAGCGACATTATCATTGGGCCCACCCAGGGGATTGATGTGAGGGATAATCAATCAAAACAGGAAAAAGCTGGAACTCCTTCCTTGTTATTAGCAAAGGGGTGGAATAATTAATGGTTAAAAAGTAAACGCAAAGGTCAAATCTCTCTCCTACCCTCCCCTGCTACCTCTTGGCTTCTGCGCCTGCTCTCGCTGTGTCCCACCTGCATGGATCGACACACAGGTAAAACCTGGGCATTTATAATCTATAATGGGAAATTGTAGCCTGTAAAGCGGTAGCCCCTTCCTCTCTCCAGGACCCATGATCTGTTGTTTTCTCCCATTTCTCCTCCCTAAAATTACTGGCCTAACTAACCCAACGTGCTCTTGAAATTCATTTCTGCAGCATAGTCAAGAACCTAGACAAAATCCGGTAACACTAGGAGGAAACTTTTGGATAAAAATCAGTTCTGCTCCTAATAAGCTTTTTGCTGCCCACGTGGGTGCTCACCAAAAAGGCCCCTATGCTGATGAGAAAAATGTAACCTTCAGACAGACCATGTTTATCTGCTAAATGCAAAGATAAAAGCAAATTCCACCCAAAACAGCCAGATGTATGATGGATTGACACCTGGATCCATGAGAGGATGGCCCATGGGAGTTCAGACACCATCCTAGAGGGGTCCTATACACTTGGACTGCCACTGTCATCAGAGGATGCCAAAGCAGCATGGAAAAGCTGTCCCACAAACAAGACCCCCACCAAGGCTTAAGGTTCTGACCAGGGACAGATTCCCTGGAGGTCTGACCAGAGCCTCCAAGAACCTCCAGATGGGTTTCTCATTCCATTGGAGGATTTTGCTGGATACTGTGATTGACATTCTCTCCGGGTTTAACCTAAACATTCCTCTGTGCTCTAATGACTCAGACTACACTATCCAGACCCCACAAGAGCACATTGTTTTTTGGGTTTTTTTTTCCTGTTCAGATTTCCAGAGTACATAGCATCTGATAATGGCCCTGGATTTGCAGCTCAAGCCACAGATCGGTGGACTTAATCATGCATTATAAGATGGGCTTTCCATGCTTCATATCATCCCAAAGTCAAAGGGCTTATTGAGCATTTTAATGGACAATTAAAGGACAAACTTAGTCAGCAGATGGGAGGAGAATAAATAGTACCAGCTTGGACTATTTATCTCAGGCAAGCAGTCTGTGGTCTAAGTGAAGCAATTTGTGGCATATATTTTATCAGGCTGTTTGCCCTTCCTTCAACTGCACAGACTTCTTTAATAATGACACCTGTGTTGAGTTGCTGTATGCTGTCTCATGTGAACACAGCTTCAGGTACAATAGAAACTTTCAGCAAATGACTACTTTATTCTTACACAGCAAAAAGCAGGGGAAAAGATCCACAAAGTTCAATCTTCTGGAAAGGCCAACTGCTGGGGTCAGTGAATGGAGCTCCAGATGCCCCACTTGCGTTGGTCACTTAGAACAGGAGAGACAGATCTGGGTTACACCGGAGTGGCAGAGAGTCAGGGCCTCCCTGATGAGCAGCTCTAGCTGCTTGTTCCAGTTGATGGTTCAAGGTGTGGTTAGACCTTTTCATTAGACTTAATATCTCCCCCACTGTGGAATGGAAACACATTGAAACATCAGCACACAATAGAAGAGGAGGTGGGGTAGGAGAGGACTGGGAAATGGCTGTAGGTGTTTCCCTGACTTCCCCAGAAATACCTTTTTTAGTTACTAAATGGGTCATATTGATATCAAAAGCAGTCAGAATAACAGCACCTGGGGAGGTGTAAAGGAGGGGAAGAAGGACATTAATGATCTTTATTTTTCAGCTTTCTCCCTGAGAACATTTCCCTCCTCCTGAAAAATTATTCCCATTGCACCTTTTCAATTTTCTTAGGGTTTACATCGACTGCTGACATGATTACACCTGACAAATGTTGCCTACGAGACAGCAGGAGATCACCTCCTCTCCCGCACTTTCCCTGCACAATATACCTCCAGACATTGTCCAAACTTGTGAAGCTGAAGAACTGATATCCTAGACAAACAAAACTGGTTAAAACTGACTGCCTTCAGGCAGTTCCCTAAAAACAGGACTAAACGAATTTATTCAGGTTAGACAAGGAAACTAAAGTAAGAAACCCCACAAGGGGAGGCCACACTGTGGGCCCTGATGACTTGAATGTTTTGTTAACGGATTTTGTCTAGGTTCTTGACTATGCTGCAGAAATGAATTTCAAGAGCACGTCACATTGATGAGGCCAATAATTTATTAAGATAGGCAGGGAAGAGAAATGGGAAAAAATTCTAAAATTTCCCATTATAGATTATAAATGCCCAGGTTTTACTTGCGTATTGATCCATTGGTGGGGGGGAGTGACATGGCTAGAGCAGGTTGCAGAAGGCAATGGAGAGTTCGGTCTTTGCTTTTTAAACCATTAATTATTCCGCCCCTTTGCTAATGACATGGGAGGTGTTCCAGCTTTCTGCTGTTTTGATTGATTACCACACCCATCAATTCCCCAGGAGGACCCAATGATAATGTCCCTGGAGAATATATGGGGCTTCTCCTGGATTCCAGAGGAAACCTCATTCCTAATGCAGAAATCTTGTTCTGAATGGGCTTTCTTGTGAGGGTCTTCCAGTAGCCATCTTGGGGGTATGGATATCCACATGGACTTCTTGCCAGTTTCCAGATCTATCTATTGATTCCCTATTTTACTAGCCTGCTTCAGTCTGATTAACAAATGTCCTACTTGGGATGCGCTAATATTTTAAACTTGTTTCCTGGGGACCAAGTTTGCCATCTGGGATTGTACTTCTTGAGTATATACTCTTGACAATCGTGATACTGCCTCAGGTCTGGGAGGCAATCAGGTCAATTTCAATTTACCAGCCAGAGCTCTGTTGCCTCTGAATTGATGCCTCAGGCCACAAAATTTTTTAAAAAGTTCTTACGAAAACTTTAAGAAGGAAGCCTCTTGACTCTCTACAGTAGATCCAATGGAGTATGGGGCATTTTTCCCGGTTTACCAATGGTTGGGGCTTGTGTTTAAGTTAAATCCTCCAGGCCAGGCATGCTAATCCTGCTTGGAAAGATTTTTATCATAATCATGATCTGCTGTTGCCTCAGGTTAATTATCCAGGCTTGACAAAGCCCCTCAAAGTCTAACCCATTTGGGGTAGCCTATCTTCCTTGCTCAGGATCTAAAAAAATCAAGGGATGGAGATGAGGAGTCTGGCTCCTGATCAGAAGCCTAGGTGTGATTTTTTTCATGCCCAGCCTTAGGCAATTACATATGCAATTACCTGAGAGGCCTCCTGGGAGAAAGCTGCCCTCTCCATACAGCCAGGGCATTCCAGTCCCTCAAGGGAGTTTCAGTCAAGGACTCAGGCTCCCCTGGCTCTTACACATATCTCCATTCCAAATACAAGGATTTACTCAGGTACCTCTGCAAAGACCTCCTTATCTTGAAAGGAAAGGAGGGACTTGAAGACACTTTTCTCCACTTTGACTCAGTACTCTGTACTTTTCCACTCCTAATGCCACCCTTCTCCCCCATCTTGCAGTCCCTAGGTCCATAAAACTTCAAGGACCTTTTGCTCCAGGCTCACTTGTTTATACCATCACAGTAAGTGATTAAAGTTTTGACTGCTGCTTTCATTTTGGCTCCTTATCTTAATCAGCTAATTTTGGCACTTGGAAATTCAGTTCAGCTCAGATTTCTCTGTTTTTCTTAGCTCTTTACAAATAGTTAACATTTATTGAACAACGGCTGTATACTAGGGAAATTTGCTAAGTTATTTTACACTATATCTCATTTATTAACATTTCTATGAGGAGGGTTCTGTTAGCATCCATTTGAAAGGTTAGAAACCTGTCACTTTGAGAGTTTTAGTTCATTGCTCAGGGCTTTGCACCTGGGAAGTAGGAAATGGGATGCAAAACCTTTAATTATTTTAAAATATCTACAGTCTGTTCCATTATCTTTGAAATTGGAGAGTAAGCTTTTGTGTAAATTAGTCTGACTTATATTCCAATGTAGTCTATTTCTATACACTTTCTGATAGTTGCAAATAAAGCTTTAAGAAGATATTTCCAAGTATATATTAATATGTACAATAATTCATATATGTATAATCATAATATTTTATAATTGGAAATATATGCAGTTGCTTTGTTTGTTGAAGAAAAAGGAACTTGTATTCTAATGTTGTTGTCTTAGAATAATAACTGGATTAGTCACAGTGAGACAAATATTAAAGGAAAAACATTCTAATTTTTGTGAATTGATTTCTGATACGCAGTTCATATATGGGCTTTCTTTATTCTTTGAGGTTTTGGAATTAATTCAAGAACATTTCGGGTAATTCAGAAGCTATCTAAAAGTCTGAATCCAAGAACTTTTCAATTTATGATCAAAGACTATTTTTAGAATTTATCATGGAAAGATTAGTACCTGAATATTATATATAGTGTATTTTGACATGGTCTTCAATTTTATTTATTATATTATATATATTAAGAGATAACTCTATTTCGTATCCATTTGTATATGATACATATTGAATCAATTTTCAGAAGAAATATTTTACCTCTTTATTTTTACCTCTTTGTGATACAAAATGAAATTATATCAGTGCTATTCAATAAAATATAACAATATTAAAGAATATTAGATATGAGTAGTGTTTTGACTTAACATGCATAGCTACTTTTATTATATGATATATAAAATGTAAATATATAAGTGCCTGTTTTGAAATATTAACTATGATAAAATATTTAAGTAACTGCTCATATTACTGAAAAATTATTGTATTCTTCTACTGCTTCTTAAAGTTTTAGTAAAATGAAATAATTCCAGGTTTAAATTAAGAACCATTAGGAGATAAGTTATTATTGTGTCCTAGTCCTTAACTAGTCTCACTAAACTAAAATGGACTTCCTGAGCTAAAAACATTACTTACTTTTCATTGCCATCTACTACATATATTCCACTAAAAATGTGATTTTTAAATTAATGTAACAACACAAAAACTTCATGCCCCACTGAGTCTTAACCCAGCGTGTGTACAAAATCATTTTAGAGAAGGTATACAAGGTCATTTCCCCACAGATTTCACAGTGTCTCATTTCTAACTCAGTCCATTGAAGTGAGCATCTTCAAAATCTGATCTTTTTTTTGAAGTTTCATCAAAAGGAAATGACATCAAAATCTTTTCTTATGCTCCTTATTGGGAACTTTGCTCTCCTATATATGGGAAAAGAGACAGAATCACAGTTCCATCTAACTTCCATCTGTCATGATTTTTGCTTGGTATATTAGGACCAATAATTTTATCTTTATAAAGAACAGATATGGCACACTCAGTGAAACAGTTTGAAAAACTGATTACCCTGTCAACCCTGCAGTCACCCACTTACCTGCCTTACCTGTTTAGAAGCTAGATTTTTTGTTTTTTTTTTTAATTGTCATTTTATTTTATCTCTTGTGTGTGTTTTTTTTTGGGGGGGGGCACTTTTGTTTTTCTTCTTCTAAGTAGTTTGCTTTCTCTTCTACTTCTTTTTTGTTATCCTCTCAAACATATAAATAATCAATGAATCCCTGGCATATTTTTTCTTCTGGTGACCTCTTAAAATATGTAGAAGCGAAAGGAAAGGCAGAAGACTGCAGATTGACATAACAAGAGTCATTTGTTCTGCAGAATATGACAGTGAGAATGAAGAGGATGAAAGAAGAAGAGAAACTTTGTGAATCCTTTCCTATATAAGATTAGCGATTCCCAGGTTTAATAATGATTTGAAGTTACCTGGGTGTGTGTGAGTGTTCTTGTGTGTTTATTTGTTGCTAGTAAGGAGAACATGAAAGAAGAGGAAAAATTACAAGGGGATTATTTTTCCCCTCAAATTTTGATATTTTTCAGCAGATAACTATTTCTGAAATATGTAGGCACAATCTAGCAGAGAAACAGGACCAAAATGTATGTGTGTGTGTATATAATAAAATCCTGATTTATCATTGTGAATGCAAAGTCAGTTTCCTTTCATCTCCTGGAGCAAAATAATTGTTTGGTTTACTTTTAATTAGAGCTTCAATTACCACACTTCTTAAGTGGTTCTAGGACTTATTAGAGTTTAATATTTCAATAAAAACAAGAAACAATAGGGCAAAAGTTCATGTTATTCACAAATTATATTTTCCCTTTCGTTTCATGTAAAGTAAAAATTTCTATTACATGAGAAATTGAACATTTTTCATTGAAAATTCTTTTGGCAGAAATTATCTCATGTGATGTCTATCCAGTAACTAAGTTTAAATATTCTATTCTTTTCAAATTGTGAAAACCTAAAATTGGAATGAATTAAAGTGATCATAAAATGATAAAAGGTATTGTTTAGAACTACAAACAGCCAGAAATTGAACAAAATCTTAATTATATTATAAAACATATAGAAATTCATGTGGGGAGAAATCCCATTATCTTTCTTTCAAACTGCCTGGTAATGAAACTGTAATGAATCAGAACGTTTTTTTTTTTTTCTTTACATTTTTCAAGTAGAAATGTCATTTGTCATTCATTTCAATTAAACAGTTAAAATCTCAATCATTTAAATAGTTCAGGACTCTTAAGCATTTTAAATACAATTAAATACGTTAGCATTCACATCTAAAATGGTTAGTCATTTTCTTTTGCAAAACTTATTGGCAAAATGTTTCCATGAGAATAAACCAACTCTTTAAATATTGACTACATAATATTCAATTCTCCTACTGCTCCATCAAAATTCAGTTTTTACCAGGAAAAATAACGTCAGTTAATGCATATAAAATAATACATTTTAATGGTTTTTGAGCTTAATGTTGAATTCTAAACTCACCACTCAGCTGGAGTTTATCTTTCTAATTAGATTAACCTTGAATCAAATGCTGAATATCCACACAACTCTGCCAGCCACTTTAGTTGTAAAGTTCACGTGGGAAAAAAATGAAAACAGTAGAAGGAAATTGCCTCTACATTATTTATGTGTGTGTGTTTGTGTAGCTATATGTACATATATGTATGCATATACTCACAGCATACACATTTGCTTATATATGCAATATATACACATATATAATATATAAATATATTTGATAAAAGCACATGCATCACACATAGAAGAGTTTTTGTACAAAGTTCTTTTTCTCTGAAAAACAGACAGGGCATGCAGTTAATGATATTGATCCATTCTAAGAAACTCTGAGTGGCAAGCAAAGCTATTGCCCTCGGAGAGGATTCTTTAGCCATAAATCTCAGTAGTCTATTTAATAAATAGTTATTGCACACTTGTTATTGCTATTGCACTAGCAATACTTTAGAGAAAAAGCAAAAGTCTTTGCTCTCAGTATATATGACAGGCCATAAACAAACAGGAAAACAAAAGATGTGTGCCATTTAGTGAAAACTGCTATGAATAAAAGTAAAGTGGGTTGAGAGTCCCAGAAGTCAGGGAAAGCTTCACTGAGCACATTCAGTCCTGAGTGAAGTGAGGGAGCCAAAAGTGTACAGTCATGAAGAATAGCAAGTACATAAACCTTGAGGCAGGGTTATGTTTGGAGGGGTCAGAGCATATGAAAAGCATGTCTGGGGTGGAGGGAGACAGAGGAGAGAGGCAGAGATAAGATTCCAGGAGGTAGGCAGCAATCAGATTACACAAAGCTCTGTAAACCACAGTATGCACCTTGGACTTTATTCTACAAGTGATTTCAGTGACAGGAGAGTTTTGACTTTTTTAAAAATGAAAAGATTTCTATTTAAAAGGGATTTTCTGGTTGTTGCTTAGAGAATAAACATGTGGGTGGGAAAGGCAAGTGTGAAAACAGGGAAACCATTTAGGAATTTGCTTCAGTAAGAAGTAACGGGGAGATAAGTTCGACTTTAAATAATTGTTGTTCTCCCTATATTTCAGATTTGCAATCTATGTGGTTAAACCACATTCTCAAATTCTCTGAACTTGTAAGCGTTAGAGTTTAGATTTGAATGCAGAAAACCAGAATTTGCATTTATAATATCTACATTATACATTGGCAACAATAAGGAAGAAATGGGAAAAAAAGTACTACTATTTCTGTTACATTTTCAGAGACGGGCCCATTAATTTTTGTGTGATGTTGGAGAAACTAAATAGTTAAATGTAACCAGACTAACAGCAAATCCATTTCCTAAATTGGGATAAACTGGAAACTAGAACCAATTGAGACATTTGCATATGTGTGCATGAAAAATAACTATATTTTTGACACATAAAGTATGGCATATCAAATCTATATACATATACAAATATACTCCTGGGGAACCTGACCAGGCAGTTGGGTATGTCTGTTGCTCAGGGTGTAGAGTCAAATTAAGGACCATGGACATATGCATTGTTTTAAAGTATTGTTATAAAAGATAATACATACAGAGTGAATGCTTTAGTTTGCCAAAGGGCTGCCATTTTAATGTACCAGAAATCTGTTGGCTTTTATAATGGGGATTTATTTGGAGTAAAAGGCTACAGTTTCAAAGTCATGAAATGTCCAAATCAAAGTACCAACAGAGATGCTTTCTCACCAAAGTCAGCTACTGTTGATCTTGGCATGTTGTCACGTGGTTTAGCAAGATGGCTACCGATCTTTGAGGAGGTATCGCCCTTCCCCTCCAGAATTTATTGTTTCTTGCAACTCAGCTGTGGGCAAACAGGCATAGGGCTTTTCTCTTTCTGGGCCTCAGCTCTTTGACCCTCTCGGGGGGCTTCTGTTTTCCTGCAGTCCTCTCTCATACATGGCAGAATCAAATATGGCAGCTCCCATTTCCTGTGTCTGTCTGTCTCTTTGTGTCTACCTTTATATCAGACCCAACAATGGGGCAGAAACTCAACATGAGTCACATCCCAATGATGTATCCAGTCAAATGGGTCTCACACCCACAGGAATGGATTAGTTTAAAACATAATCTTTTCCTTTGGGGATTCACAAAATTCAAACTGCTACAATGAGTAATGGTAGAAATAACCGGTTTAAATGCTGGAACCTGCACATACCAACGTTTAAGTTTCAAAGACAGGGGAAATGCAACAAAGAGAGTGAGAAAGACTGGACAGTATGGTAAAAGTGGCATTTGAAAGCCATGGTGAGAAAATGAATCAAGAAACAAGAATAAACCCTGTTAAATGATGGTGAGAGATTGAATAGCATGACAACTGAAAAGCACTCTCAGTTCTTACCTGTTTCACCAGGTAGATCATTATTGATATCACCAAGAGTGATTTCAAGTGAAATATTAGATAGAAAACCCAAATTGGAGTGGATTCAAGAGATGATTGGAAGAGAAGAATCACAGACACTGCATATAGGCAACTATATAGAGCATTATAGAATGGGGTAACTAGTGTGGGATCAAGGGACATTTTAAAGACAAAAATAATGTGGTATAAATGGAAAACAGATAATAGAGAACAGTAGACCATTACAGTAGAAAAACAAACAGTGATGAGATCTTGGACAAAACTGGATTACACTTCATTTGACTGTGATATTCTTTCCACAAGTGATTGAACCTGGGACATGTATGAAATTCAGATACAACTCTTTCTTAATCATCCTGAAGTACATGAGGTACCCCAGTTCTAAAAATCCACTCAGAAGCAGATGTCTGGGAATAGGTTGTAACAGGCTGGCTCAGGTTGACACAAAGTAAAATGTGTTTATGTGAAAGAAAAGGACAAAAGGGGAAAGGAAGATAAATAAAATTACAGACATGGTGAAGTTGCATTACGACCCTGCTAGACTCTAAGCAATGTTCCAGAGTGATAGCTCTCTAGAGTTTGTGTGGTATCCAGAAAATCAGTGCAAGACGACAGGCTTCTTCAGGATGACTCAGCTTTCTTATCTGTGTATCTGGTCAAGGAATCTGCTATCCTATGAAGGAATCTGTCTATTTCTTGCAAATTGAAAGAGTCTCACTTATATACAGGCAAAATAAACTGTTAGTATTGTGAAACATCACAAACAGGTTTTTCAGATTCTTCCTATGCTTCAAGAATTTTTATGCCATTCAGAATGTTGAAGTAGGTTAAATTCATTTTTGTTGTTTGCCCATTTTCTCATATATTTTCCTTTTTTTTTCCCACTCAACCATTGACTTGTTCAGCAAATACTTAAAACACATGTATTCCAGGAAGCATGCTAAAATCTGAGGAATGGAGTGATGAGATCACTAGATCCTGGGACTTTCGTTCTTGAAGGAACACAGCAATTTATTTTGAAGGGAAATAAAAAGAATTACACGGTGTTATAGGAGCATATGTAAGGGAAACTAACCCTAATTTTAAGGAACAGAAGTCTACAATGACATTGAAAGTGAACTAGAAGTAGTAGGAATAAGCTATGTAATGAAGCTGATAAAGAATATTTCAGATAGTGGGACTTGAATATGTGAAGATCCTGACAAAAGAGAATATGATCAGTTTCAAATATTGAGATAAATATGGCTGGAGAGTAGAGGACATGAGTGAGACTGAAGAAGTAGACAGGGTAAGATTATTCTAAGGCTTTTATGTCATGTTAACATTATTATTAATATTGTTTTTATTTCAATGTAAGGGAAATGAGATGAGTGTGTGATCAAGTCATTTCTGATTTGGGTATATTTCTGTGTGCTTCTTATAAAACATCCAAGTGGAAGTAGGTTAAACAATTTGGGAATCAGAAAGATGTCTGAACTAGGCAAACAAATTTGCAATTGTTACTGATTTTGAAGCATAAAACTGAGAAAGAGTTCTCAGAAATTAAAATAGGAGAAAATCATTAAAGCTACTTTATATTTCAACTGTACCTGGAAAGCAATGCAATATTGAATTGGTTAAGTATGTCTTCAGGAGATAATATACAAAAAATTTCAAATGGCAAAAAGCACTTGAAAATCTGTTCATCAATACCTATTAGGGAAATGCAAATCAAAACTACAATGGGACATCGTTTCACACCTATTAGAATGGCCACTATTTAAAAAACAAAACGAAACAAAACAAAAAACCAGAAAACTACAAGTGTGGGAGAGACTGTGGAGAAATAGGAACAATTATTCATGTTGGTGGGACTGTAGACTGATGCAGCTGCTGTGGAAGACAGTTTCTCGGTTCCTCAGAAAGTTAAATGTAAATCTGCCATGTGATCTGGCAATCCTATTCCTAGGTATATGCTCAGAAGAACAGAAAACAGAGACATGAACAGACATTTGCTCACGGATGTTCATAGTGGCATTATTTACCTTTCCAAAAGATGGAAAAAATCCAGGTGTCCACCAAAAGATGAATGAATAACCAAATTGTGGTATGTGCATACCAAGAAATATTATTCAGCTATAAAAAGAATGAAGTTCTAATGCATGTGTCAAAATGGATGAGGCTAAAACACACTAGGTTGAGTGAAACAAGCCAGACACAAATGGACAAATATTGTATGATCTCACTTATATGAACTAAATATAATCAGCAAAGTCATAGAGTTAATATCTAGACAATTGTTCAGTAAAAGATAGAATGAGGATAGAGAATGGTGGGCAAAGGCTTAACTGTGCAGAAGTTTTAAGAAGGTTGATTGTAAATGTTTGGAATTGGACAGAGGTGATGATAGAATATTAGAGTGAACGTAATTAGCAGCACCAATATGGGAGTATGATTGTGGTTGATAGGGAAAGTTCAGGGTTGTGTATGTCACTAGAAGGAATGCTAAAGGATGAAATATGGGACTGTATAGCACAGTGGAAGATAAGTGTGGTAAACAGTACAAATATTACAATGTCCTTCAATGAATTAGAAAAAATGTGTGTTACTATTACAAGATGTTAATAATAGAGTGGTATTTGGATAAAAATATACCTAAAGCAAACTATGCACTGTAGTGAATGGTAATATATTAATATTTTTTAATCAATCTCTTTTTAAAAAAAGGAATTCTAAGTGACAGAAACTAGATGCAAAGCAATTCATACTGTTTGACTCCATTTATATAAATTGTAAAAATAAACAAATTTATAGAGATGGAATTAGATTAGCAGATATGTATGACGGGAACAATAGAGGGGTTGAGAAATGACTGCTAAAGGGTAGAGTTTCTTTTGCCTTTTGGAGTAAAGAAAATCCTTTAATATTGATTATGGTGATGAATACACAGCTTTGTGATTTTACCATAAGCCATTGAATGTACACTTTAGATGGATTGTTTGGTATATGAATATATCTCAATACAGTTTCTTCTACAATATATATAGAAAATTAACTAATTAGAATCCATCAAAGGTAATTTTAGAAGTTTGAAAAAATGATGTAGACAAAAATGTGATGGTTTTATATTTTAAATGAATTCTGTGTCACTTGTTCTTCTGTATACTTGCACATTTTCTTTCATAACATTCTCTTATATATTATATTTTCCTTACATACACACATAACTTACTAAAAAACCTGTTATCCAGGAAACTTTTCACATATAGACCTTTCATGTGAATACCCTTTGAAGTTGGGTTAATAACTTCATATTTAATATGCAATGGCAAAAGTTTTTGGTTTTACTCTTTATGTTGTTTTAGGGAATTTAATAATTTTTCTTTCTTCATTTGTCATTGCTTATTGTTTCTCATAATAGATTGGATGGTTTTCATGAGTAAAATGAGTGATATTATTTACTTTGTTTCTCTTTTATGGCATGACACATAATATAGACTATTAAAAATATATCCAAAGCAATGACCAGGAAAAAAAGATAGTGAAAATGCAAGCAAAAACAGAATTTCCAACTGAAAAAAAACTAGAATTCTGAAAGTTTCAAATATATAGAATATAATTTATTAAAGTGTGTAAATATGAAATACTTACTCAATTCATCAACCTAAGTAACATCTAAGAGTCATTTAGATCCCAGAAATTAGAAAAAAAACAACTCTTTTGATTTTCATTTTTAAATTCTAAATAAAAACACATTTTTATTCTAAGAAAAAATTAAAATATTTTTCATATTTGAAAATGCTGCTCAATTCTTGACAGATACTTTGATTATGCTTATTTAGAAAATTTGTACTCCTGTTTTACAATTTCTAAATACTGTCATCTTTGCATGAGGAAATCCATTAGATGAGTTTATTACTTTCCAAATGCTATGACATTCTCTCTCTCTCTTTTTTTTTTTTTGGTTGGTAGATTCCTCCTAATAAGTGCTCTGTTTGATAATCAGTTATACTGTTTGAGTGAAATAATGAGATTTTAAAAAGTTATATTTTTGGAATTAGTGTTTAAAATATAAATCTAGTATCAATTATTGTATCAATACTATATCACACAAAAGAATACAATGGGTGGTCATTTGAAATTAATAATGCTCTTTGATGTTTAATTCCTTTTCCTAAAACTACAGCATTATTATGCTATTATTTAAACTTTATATATATTCACAGACTTCATCTTCAAAGTTAATTTATTTTGCCTTCTAAATATTCTCATTTTGTACAAATAAACTGTTACAATCTGAAATTGAGACAACTGCAAGCCAGATAATTTGTGTTAAGTCCTGTTATAGATCAATTTGAAGACACTTAACCACCTTAGCAATATTGTGTCTTCCAACCCTTAAACACGGAATGTCTCTCTATTTAGGGTTCCTTCCTTTTTCCTTAAGCCCTGTTTTGTAGTTTTTCACACATTTTCTTAAGGCTATATCTAAGTATTTCATGTTTTTTTATGCTCTTATAAATTTTGCTGATTTTTATTTTCAGTGTTCAAATTTTCATTTTTAGTACATAAACATGCAATTGATTTTTGTATTGTTATCTTCCTCAACAAAAATATTACTCATATTTCATTTTTAGCTTTCATATTTTCTAGGTGCATGAGCATGTCATCTGCAAAGACATTTTCTTTTCTTCCTTTCCAGTAAGTATATCTTTTTATTTTATTTTTTTATTAAACTCCTTAGGAATTTCAGGTAAATGTTCAATAGAATTGATAAAAATGGACATACTTTTGTTGTTTATACTCTCAATGGTAAACAAGTCATCCTTTCAAAATTTAAAATGATATTAGATTTAGTTTTTTGTTTTATTTCTACTTTGCTTACAATGTTAAAAATAAATGTTACATAATATCTTTACAGGATTTTGGTATCAGGGTCATGCTGATCACATAAAATAAGTGGGAAATTGTTCACATGTCTGTTTTTTTAAAGAATTTCTATAGAATTACTGAAATTTGTCCTAAATATTTTATTGAATTCACTAGTAAAACCATCTTGGCCTAGAATTTTCTTTTTGAAAGATTTTAAATTATTTTAATAGTTTTTAAAAAAAAAATGATAAAGGTGATGTTTCAGTATTATATTTCTCCCATGTTAGACTTCATAATTTGTGTCTTTCAAATGATCTTTCTATTACCTAGATTGTTGAATAAGTGAACATAAGATTGTAATAATATGTCTTTTTAATATTTTTATGATCTGTAGTATCTGTTGTAGGCACACTTAATTTCTTTCCAGATATTAATACTTCACATTTCTGTTTTTTCTTGTCCAGTCTATTTGGATGTTTATGATTTTTCAAACTTTCAGAAGAACCAGTTTTTGGTATGATTGATTTACTCTTTCATTTTTCTGTTTTATAAATTTCATTTCTGTCTACTACTATACGATTATTTCATTCCTTCTACTGATACTGAGTTTAATTTCCATTTTCTAGCTTCTTAAAGTGGAAGCTTAGATCATTAAATTTAGACCATTTTCTCTTTTTTCTAATGTTAACATTGAATGTTAAAAACTTAATTGTAATCACTGCTTTAGCTGCCTTCCACAAATCTTAATAAGTTATGTTAAAAACTTAATTGTAGGGAAGCGGCTGTGGCTGAATCAGTAGGGCTCCCGTTTACCATATGGGAGGCCCCAGGTTCAGTTCCCAGGGCCTCCTGGTGAAGGCAAAGCCCGCCCGCACGGCGTGGTTAGCTGACCCAGCGAGCACAAGCAGCAAGGGGGGGATAAATGAATAAATAAATAAATTCTTTAAAAAAAAAAAACCAAAAACTTAATTGTAATCACTGCTTTAGCTGCCTTCCACAAATCTTAATAAGTTATGTTTTCAATATTACAGTTTTAAAAAAAAGTCCTAATTTCCTTTGAGTTTTCTTCTTTGACTCATGTGCACTTCAAATTGTCATTTCATTTTCAAATATTTTTTATTTTTCATGTGTCTTGCTAAATGGTTCCTAATTCAATGTCCTGGGATCAAATGACATATTCCATATAATTTCAATCTATTTAAATATATTGATTCTTGTTTTAAATGGCTCAGGAAATGCTCTATTTTGCTGAAAACTGCACTTCTTATCAGTTTATTGATATGAAAAACTGTTTCATTATATTTTAGTTTAGAATCTTCAATAGTAAAGTTTCTGTATCACCATAATAATCTCAGTGGCATGCTGAGAATGATGCCAAGAGAAATGCTGCCAAGTTAATTTCTTAATGTCTAAAAGACTATACATTCATTGGTCACTAGAAATATATTATGCAATCTTTTCCCCCAGTATCTTGCTAACAATAGTTATAGCGATCATTGTTTCTTAAATTTTTGACTATTTCATGGATTAAAGTTACACTGATTTATCCTTTAATTTACATTTCCTTAACTATTAGCTAGGTTTTGAATATTTTAATATGTTTATTATCTATTTGATTATGCACATACAAACCTTTGGATATCCTTTGGATACTTTGTAATTGATTGTTAATTTTTCTGAATTGATTTTAATTACATTTTTATTACATATAAATATTACTTATAAATATGGTCCTTATCTTTTGCATACATTGAGACCATTTTTTCCATCTATGTGCTATCTTTTGCCATAAACAATTTGCAATTTTCTATATATTTTGATATGTCTTCAGATATGTGTGTAGTGGGGTGTAATTGTTTTACAGCATCTGTGATTCTTCTTTTGTACAATGGCCTCCCTTACCTTGACTTATTATACCTGTCTTCTAACTTTTTAAAGACATTTACTTGATTTTAATAGTTAAAACATTTATCTATCTAGAATTTATCTGTCTGATAGGAAGCAGAAGTCTAACTTTTCTTTCTTCCAGATGCATAAGAAATTTTGATAATATTAAATAAACTCTCTTGTTCACAGAATGTATTGAATTTGTAGCTTGGCTTATATTGAATCAAAATTAATAGTGGGGGAGTCTTTGCTCTTGTAACTGAAACTGAGCTTACTATTATGGGGTGCCTAAGGGTTGCCACCTGAGAAAGGGTTGCCACCCGAGAGCCTCCTTGTTGCTCAAATGTGGCCTCCTTTAAGCCAAACTCAGCATATGAATGCATTACCTTTCCCCCAATGTGGGACATGACTCCTGGGGATGAGCCTCCCTGGCAACGAGGGATTAATACTAAGTGCCACCTGGCAACACAACTGGAAAAAGACCTTGAATAAAAGGGGGAAAAGGTAAAGACAAATGAGTTCAAGTGGCTAAGAGACTTCAAAGAGAGTCGGGACGTCATCCCAGAGGTAATGCTTACGCACACTTCAGTAGGAACTCATAGAACATCAAAGTGCATATCACCCAACACAGAGGGGCTCCTGAGAGCTCTGGAAACACCCAGGTCCTATATAAGGGGGATAGCCCCAGAGACTGATGCTTTATCAGTGGGCTCTATTCTGGAATCTGTGTTCCTGAGATGACAGAATTGGACTCAAATAAGTCTTCCCTGCACATGGTTCATCAGTCCCTTTTATTCAAACCTATATGTGATGCTGGAGTTTTTAGGCATACTTCAGAGACTGGAGCCTCTGGCCTACCTATGTGCCAGGTGTGCGTGGAATCTCGGTGGAGCTGCAACTCCTACCCTACAGCTCAATGGACTCATCCAAGTCACTTAGCGAGGAGACAACGATGGGCAGCGGCCATCCCAGGGAATGGAGAGGGCCTGCATCTGCAGGCAGGATCATCCCACCCACCATATCCATGGGATATAAGCCCTCTCTCACTTGGAGGTGGAGTGGACATCACCATCCCAGTCCCCTCAAGATTGGGGAAGAACTGTGGACTAGAGTGGCCTTAATGGTATTCTGTTGTACACATATGGTGATTCTAGCAATGGAAGAAATTATAACAGTGAGGTGGAGCCAGTGGCCACTGGACACTTTCGGGGCAGGGAGGGGATGTGCAGTTGAAATACAGGGGCTTTGTCGGGACTTGGAGGTTGTCCTGAGTGCCATTGTGGCAACAGATGTAGGCCATTTTAAATCAGCACACACCATTCAGAACTGTGTGTAAGAGAGTGTGGTCTACGATGTGAACTGTGGTCTATGGTTGATGGCAAGGCCCCAGGATGTATAAGTCCATTGAGGGTGATGGGCCACACTTGTGGGAGACGTTTGTGTGGGATGTGGTGGGAGGTGTGGGAGGTGGGGAACATGGGAATTCCTGTAGGTTCCGTGTAATATTTAGGTAATCTAAGCACCTCTTATATATATAACACTTTTGTAAGCAAATGCACATATATGCATATATATTTATATATCATTTTACAAATATTGGTATGTATTGTGAAAAATTTGATTTTTACCCACAATAAAAAATAAATAAAAAAAAGAAAAAAAATTTAATAGTGGGGGATAATTTGTATGCTGTCTACATGGACTTCAGTGTATTTTAAATATTTTAGTAACAAAACAAATGTATTTATGTGCTAAAATGTGCTATGGGAATTTCAAAGTGTTGTGAGTAACTCATGTAATGCAACAATTCTAAGATATTATTATTATTCTCAGTTACAGATTAGAAACCCTAGGAGTGGGATTTGAATCCATGAAGACTGTTTCTAGAGACCAAGCACCAACGCACTGAATAAAGACAGTAAGTTGTACTGTGAATGCAATTTCCCTCCGTGTTATTGATGTAAGACTTTTTAAAAGCAATGCACTAAGCAAGAAGAAAGTGAAATAAGACTTTCTAAGTTTGAAGGAAATAAACTCAGACTTGAAAGTTTATATTTATTCCCACAACTAGTTAAAGATATTCTCAGGGTTCATAAGTTCTACTACATAAATAAATTGGAGGAAGTAGTCCATTTAAGAATAGTCATAAATATCCCAAGAATTGAGATGAAGGCCTTGGGAGAGGCAGGGCCATTGGATTTCGGAGAGAAGGAAAGTTTAGAGAAAATATGGAAAGGCTCTGTCTTATTGGGAAAGTGGGTTATTCTCTATGATGCTCTCCTGACCTCAGGAGTGTGCAGCTCAGAGCTCACCGGGTAGGAGAGGCTCACTTTCTTTTTCTCATTTCTGCTGCCTCTGAGTCAAATTTTGTCCTTCCTGCTGTGTCTCTGTATCCACCCCTCTGTCTCTTTGCTGTGTAAATTGCATCCTTGTTCATTTCTCATAAGACATCCTCTCAGCTTCATTTTCTAGTTAACAATTTTCTTATTCTTGGATTTCCCATTATCCACTGTGTTTGACGATAGCAACTCCCTTTTTACCACATCTTTCTGTAACCATTTTTCATTTTACTATTCCCAAATGGAATAAAAGACCTCTCCCTTTTTTCTGGACCTGAGGACTTCTCTGTGAAGTATAGAACAGTAGGAGAGGATGACAATGAAATATCCCTTCAGGTTCCCTCCTCTCATAGACTGTCCCCTCTACAACACAGAGACCAGACATGCTGACATCAGGAAGGGTTTCTCCTGGCAGCCTGGGGCATTCAGGTTCTACTATCTCTGAGAAACCTCTTCCCAACTCACAATCTCACCAACACTGTGTACCAAGCATTTTAAGCTCTAAATTTCAGTCTTGCCTTCTTTCCTAAATCTGTCCCATTCCCTAGAATCAAGACCCTAATATGCTGCTTTTTCACAGCCATCTTTACCCCATACTCTTCTGCCAGGAACAGACCCTGACTCCAAAAGCGTGGGGATTGCTTTGGGAAAAACAGTTCAAAGCGATGGAAAGTTCTTACACACCTAGCACAGAAAAAAACCAACACCTGACCTGGGTACTGAATGTCTCCAAGTAAGAAAGCAGTGTGGAGTCTGCCTTGTGCGCAGATCAAGAGAATATGTCCCCAAGGCTCATGCCTGGCATGGGGACTAAGGACAATGATTATATATGAAACTCAGGTCTGAGTGAGACATTTTCACCCTTGGTGGCTCTCTTAGCAGCCTGAAGCACTGTCATCTCACTGCTGCCTGTTTTGGGGAATCTCTCTTCTGCACTCAAGAACAGTCCACATCTGCAAGATTTGGGCCTGGGTTGCTGTCCCCTAAGAGATGATGAAGTGCAGCTGATGTGAGAAGCCTGAGACCCCACAGTTCTGTAGCCTAAAGCACCTAAGGTAAAGTGTGGAGGGACACTGTGGCATTGGGGGAGAAACACTAAGAAAGTATCCTGAACTGGAGGAGAGTAGAGCCTGAGTCTGAATCAGAATCAGAGCAGAGTCTCTCACACATCCTTCCTCCCAGAGAATTCTGGAAAATAGGCTTTGTTTTAGCATTTTCTTTTTTAGTATGAAAACACATTACAACAGAAACCTTACTGTCACAGCCCCTCCCAAGCATATATTCAGTGGGATTAACCACATTCACAATGATGTAATACTCTTACCACCAAACATTACTAGAATTTTCTCATCACCCAAAACATAAATCCCATACTCATTTTGCATTAATTTCCCATTGCCTCTGTCCCCACAATAATCTTTACCCCACTTTTTGTCCCTATGAATTTGCATATTCTCTGATTACCTTTACCAGAGATTTTTACTTCTTCATGTAGCTTCAATTATCTTCCTTTAGCATTTCTGTAGGGCCAGTCTAGTGGTGATGAAGTCCCGCAGATTTTGTTTATATGGGAATGTCTTAGTCCCTCCCTCATTTTTGAAAGACTGTTTTGTCAGATACAGAATTTTCTAATCTTCCACCTTCTGCATTCCCACAACATGATAGAATACAATCTGTTCCCTGAATATTAAAACTAGGAATTTTTGACAGATATTTAAAAATATCAATATATAAAAACGCATTTTTATATATTTCCTCTCAGGCATCTCTGTGAGATCTTTGTTTCATCCTTTTTCTGAACATAATAAACACTTACATTTAAGGTAATCAAATAGATCTTTTTTGCCTTAAGCTATGCAATTTAAAGCTTTTGCTAAAAAGACTTTCTATATTTTCTTCTATTAGCTATATAATTTTAAGTTTTATATCTGGTAATTTATCCACCCAATGCCTACTTATACATACACTATACTTATACACAGCATGAATAGCATCCAGTATTTTTCTCCATGTAACAAGCCAGTTTTTAGACTTCATCTACTAAACAATCCTTTAAAATTCTCTTGATTTGCAATGCCATATTTATCATATATAGATATATATGATATCTATATTTACAGGGATTTATCTATAAATCCTTTTTAGTACCATTCTCTTACCTAATCCTGTACCATACCATACTATCTTCCCTCCCTCCCTCCCTTCCTTCTTTCCTTCCTTTCTTCCTCCTGTGAATTATTCTCATTCATTACTGCTAGGTTAAGTTGGCCTTTCATTGATTTTGCTTTAAAAATGACTTGGCTTTTCATTACTTGATATATTTAAGAATTATTTTGCCATTATTCTAAAATATATTAAATATTGAAATAGGGCTATATTGGATTTATGTATTTGAAGGAGATCCCTTTCTCTTACTTTGCTTGTTTATTACATTTTATCCACATTTTCCAATTTTATGCCCCCATCAGGCAGTCATTTTAACATACTTGATGTCAATATTTGTGCTTATATGATTTCTCATAAAATGTGTAATTATGTGTGTTTAAATTTGTTAAAAGTATTATATTTAATAAAAATTTTGAATCTTACTTTTTGGCCACTCAGCAGTATTTTCAGATTTAATGAGTACTGCTATATGTATATCCAGGTTATTTCTTCCAACTCTCCCATGATGCACTTTAATTTATTCCCTGTCCATTTTAAACATCCATTACCCAGTGTTGGGCATTTCAGATCACCTCCAATAGTTTGCTACCACAAATAGGGCTTCAGTGAATATGTGTATGTGTACACCTAAGGAACTATGTAATATACTCAGTAGCCTATATACTGAGTTTTAGGTTAAGCTTTTTCCTATTTCTTTTGTATATTCTAGATAGTGACTCTTCATTGGATTTATGTTTCAAATATTTTCTCCCAATGTGTCACTTAAATTTTGAATTAGCTTGTCCAATTCCACAACAAAACAAACATACAGAAACAAAGCTGGTGTTTTGAGTAGAATATGTTTGCTGTATTTAAAAGTTTGCCATATACAACCAATGAGTTCTGTTCCTTCTTGTCTAATCTTTAATACTTATTGTATATATATTGAATCATATTTCAATTTGCTTACTTTTCAGGGAAATTTTATGTTTTACTGTGTGAATGTATATATTATTGTCTTACAGTACTGGCTAGGGATTCCACCTCAAGGCTGAATAGAAACACGATAGTAAGAATTTTTTTCTTGCTTCAGAATTAGAAAAAAATAGAGAAGAGGGAGAGAGAAGAAGGAAGGAAGAAAGGAAGGGAAGGAGGGAGGGAGGGAAGGAGGGAAGAAAACTTCCTCTTTTACAAGTTTAAATTTTTAAAATTTTATTCCTATGTTACTAGTGTTTTTTATCATGCAGATGTTAAATTGTTTTTAAAAACTTTTTAATTTCCAAAAAAAGATATATTAATTCTAAGGGACAAAAATAGCAGGGTTTAAGGGGGTATGGGATTTTTCCTTTTGGAGTAATAGAAATGTTCTAAAATTGACCAAGATAATGACAGCACAACTCTGTGATGAAAATGTGAGCTACTGAGTGTACACATTGAATAGACTGTACAAAGCATGGGACTGCATAACAGTGAATCCAGTGGTTGAAGATGGACTGTGGTTAATAGAACAAATATGAAAACATTCTTTCATGGACTATAACAAGTTTATAATACTAACACTTGCTGTTAGTAATTAGGTAGGTTGGGGGAAAAATACACCAAATGTAAAATATGGGCTATGGTTAGAACTAATATTTTGACGATGCTCTTCCATAGTTTGTAACAATTGTTTCACGACGATGGAAGGTGTTGGTAGTGGGATGATATATGGGAGTCCTATAGGATGATATGCATGTCTGTTTTGTTTCACAGTTTTTACTATACACTTATTGTTTCTGTATATTCATGTATGATGGATAAACTTCAATTAAAAAGTTAAAAAAATAAAAATTCAATGAAACAGATAAGAAAAAAAATAATTTCTATCTACTGAGACAATAGTAAGATTTTCTTATGTATACATTTAATCAAAGAATTGCATTGACTTTTTAAATTAACCTTTTTATAGATTTTAATTTTTGAGCACTATTTAATAGATTTTATGAGACAAATTCAATTTTACATGTGTGTTTTATTTTCTCTATACTGTTACATTTGCTTTGCTAATTTTTTGTTTAGGAGTTTTCATCTATATTAATGAGTGAGATTAGCCTGCGATTCTCCAATTTCATAAAACCTTTCTTAAGATTTTATTAAATGTCACAATAACTTTATACACTGGGATTGGGTGGAGTACATTTCTTTATTTTCTATACCTGGAAAGTATGAGTACAATTGAAAATATTTCTTTCTTGAATAACTGATAGAGTTCAGCCATGAAGACATCTGGACCTGTTATGTTTTAATGGACCAGGGAAAATTATTACAGCCCTTTTAAATTTATTTAATAGATGCAGGGCTCTTCTAAGTTTGCAGGATTAGTTTTCAGACATGATTTGCCAGGAATTGCTTTTTTTACATTTACTTCTTTTTTTTTAGTTTTTTTTTTAATTATAGAAGTTGTAGGTTTAAAGAAAAATCATACAGAATATCCAGTGTTACCATATACTCCTTATCTAAAAATCCTTTCATTAGCATTTTTTACAATTGATGAAAGAATATTTTTATAATATTATTAACTATAGTCCATGGTTTACATTAGGGTTCACTGTTTGTGTTGTACAGTCCTCTGTTTTTGTGGTTTTTAATTTTTTTTATTCTAGTAACATGTTTATAGAATTTCTATTTGGGATGATGGAAAAGTTTTGGTAATGGATGGTGGTGATGGAAGTGCAACATTGTGAATATAATTAACAGCACTGAATTATTTATTTGAATGTGATTAAAAGTAGAAATTTTAAGTTGTATACATTTTCTTCTGCCAGATACCTCACAGCATTTGTTTGTTTCTTGGTTTATGTTTCCCTAGACAATTGAAACAGATAAATGTTGAATCCTAAATCAATTTACTTAGCATTTTCAGGGAAACTTTGTTTATTGTTTTATTGTGCTTTAAAACTCATAGTCCAGAAATATACAGAATTCACTATGAATTTCCTCGGTGTTTGTATTTGCAAGCATGTGCATATGTGGGTTGAAGGGAGGTGTTGCACATTTGTTCTAGTCTAATTTTCCCTGAAAACAGAGCCAGGGCTGCAGTCACTATATGTCTTCTTATTCTATCCATGGATTATTAACAACAAACCTTTTTCCACACACATCATCAACTGACTTCAGGGCAACTACAACTTGATCTGTCAATTCAGCTTCCATTATTTTTGAGCCATTAGTGAATGATATTCCTAAGTCTCTTGAAAACTAAAAACTGTTCATTTAAGAAGATTCTTTTTTTCTTATTGATTTCTATATTACTTTTATTTTAAATCATATGCATTTTTAGGAAATAAAGTCTGTCATATTTGCAAAAAAGGAATCTTTATTTTTTATTAATATACTATTAAATTCTGTTGCCTAATATTTTTTTTCTAGGATTTCACATGAATGCTTATAGGTGCCACTTTTCTATAATACTATTTTGTTTTGCCATTTTCATCCAATTTTATAATAATAATTATAGAATGAGTTGAGCAACTTTCTTCATTTTGTATTTCTCATGTATCTTTTCCTTGAAATTTCACTCACCCTTTGAATCTGGAACATTTTTGTGTAAGAAGTTATTAACCGCATTTCGGATTTAACTATTTCTCTATTATTCATACTTCCGTGAGGAATTCAGCTACTTCGGGCAGTTACATGTCCCTGGAAGGAAGAGCTGATACTGATGCTTTAACCAATAACCCTGTGGTGAATTAAGATAGCAGATGACTGCTCCAGGGGGCCAAATCTCCTGGCACCACAATGAACCAACACGCACATTTGCTGATCCTGCCGCGACCTAGAAGCTCTCAGCATTTTCCCAGGAGTTACTCCTCTGCTAGGGATTTACCCCCTAACTATAGTCACCAAGTTAAAATGATTTGAGAATAGGCAAGATGGCATGTTGGCTGGCATATTGGCACTTCACTCTGGCTCTTCACTCCAACGCCGCTATCATTTGACATCACGCTCCGGCACCTCACAGGATGCTGGGTCCAGACGACCATTCCACAGTCATCTCAAGAGCCTTCTACAAGGCAGATGTGCCCTCCCTAGGATCAGCCCATTGGTTTATCACAAAATTTTACTGCTTTTGGAGGGGTCGTTTTCCTCCTACCTATATCCATCTACATTGCTGGGGTTTGGGGTTAGAGCACCACAAATTTATTGGTAAAATTTGCTTAAGGGATTAATATTTTACTGTAGGAATCATTTAAACGAAAATGAGAGTTTTGCTGGGTGCTTGGTATTCTAAATGCTTTTTTTTTTTTTTTTTTTCTTTCTATAGTTCATCCATTCTTCTCTGAAAGTTTGATTTGATAAACAGTCTGGAAATCTGACAGGAATAAACTTTCACAATTTTTTTTCACTCTTTAACTGGCAAGATCAGAAATGCCATCAGGAGTAGATTGCCTCACACTCTATTTTCTACTTCAGCTGGTTTCTGAACTCGTGCCGGCACTACTCACAACGCACACACAGTCCCAAAAGCTAAAAGGAGAGAAAAGAGGAACTGCATTAAATTTTCCTCAAGGCTTTGTCCATATGTTCAAAAATTAATTGATCTGAGACAAATAACACCTGGTAACTTAATCTTTTCAAATTTATAACGGGGCTTACAAAGAGAACTGAATGTGTTTTATAAGCTGTGCTTATGTTGATAATTGTAAATTTATCCAAACTAACTCAGAATTCATATAAAATTAAAATTCAGGTTAAAATTCAATTCACATGTTGATTTAGTTTTAAGAGCATTAACATATGTACATAGATATGAACATATATAGCAACATATTATTTAACTACCTACCTCATTTCATTTTATTTTACTCCTGATACAATTAAATCTAGATAACATAGTTCATATGTGTTATGGTACATTGAACTGGGAGCATATGAGAGAATCATGATTGTTACAGCTGCTGTTTCTGGCAGAGTGGCCCAGTCTTCCCTCTTGATGACTCCTGCCTGACCCAAGAATATGAGGTAGTAGTGGAACTGAATCATTTTAAAAGAGGCATTTGTGCAGAATGGAGGGCGAACTATCAATTGAATTCTGGTTGACAAAAAGTGGCACTTTTGCCTTTGGGCATATTTTTACGGGTATGGACAACTATATTGAATGCTTTCTTGATTTCATAAAAAGAACATTACAATTTTTATCCACTTATATCAGAATAGATCAAATATTGTCAGTATTATCATATAAACCTTCAAGGACACATAGGGACTAGCACTGCATTTAAGCCAATATATGGGACTGAATTTCCTTACATGAGGGTAATAGAATTGAAAACATAAAGAAGTATCTTTAACAATGAATTACAAAGACATAGAAAAAGACTGAACTTACCCATTAACGCGTAGAATACATGCCAATTAAGTTCGCACTGCAGGTTTGTCGTGAAAACTCAGGCATTTTTCTGTGAATTACAAAATACAATTCTTGCTATGTATTTGTCTCTATTTTTTCCTTATCTATTGTGTATGAAAATTATAAGGTCTTCCTAAATCTTCCTATCAATCATAAAATAAGGTGAATTACCTACTTTACATTTTTATTTTTCTGGTGCTTTGGAATACTATTGGCTATGCTGAATTCATCATTTTCTCAGCTTTCTTTTGATGTCATTTTAGCAAATCATATATTAAATAATTTTTTATTTTAATTAAATAATCTATTCATGCCAGGAGTTATAAATACATACTATCAGAAGTGGTAACAAAAGATATTGAATTGATAGTAATTGTTTTATCATCATAACTATTTTGATTTAGTGAATTTCAGGTTATATATGGTAAATTCCATTAAGCATAAGATTAATTTAAGCCTGTATATAATAAATAATGTTGTGCTAAGTTAGTGAAAATAACTGGTGTTATAAAACCAAAATATATCAAAGGAAGATTTTTAATCATAAAATAATATGGGTCTTAATCCAAATTAACAGTCATATACTGTTGACCCCATTCATAGATAGATAGATAGATAGATAGATAGATAGATAGATAGATATGAACGTGTGTTGGGAGTGGGAGTGTGATGTTTGTTTGATTGATACTATAGAATTATAAGTGGGAATAGTTTATTATTATTATTTAAATCCATTTGTGAAGAGCCTACCAGTCATTAAAGTCCTTTAAATGTGCCCTTTTCTTACTCAGGGACATTTAATAAAGTTTTGAAGTTATTGGTTTAAGTAATCCAAGATAATGGAGACATAGAGACAGGAATCAATGGAATGAAAAAATTTGCAACTGCAAGATATTTTTTCTCAGAATTCATGAAAGCTAAGTAGTATTTGGTGCTCTGTACAAGGTACAAAATTGTGTTCCTCATGTGTGGTAGGACTTCAAAAGTATGAATGTAAGCCTTTGGAGACTGAACAGCAAGAGCTGTAGGCTTGAAAAAAGCTTTAAAGGTCCTCTGTCATCAAGATAGGACCACTGTGACCAGGTAACATGGTGGCCTGTCCAGAGCAAGAGTGTTGAAGTGATGACCAAAAACCCACAGTGGGAGAGTTGCATTGTGCAGGAAGAAATAGTGATGGAGTCTTCTACTACCTCCATTTCTTGGTACTGCATGCACTTCAGAGAAAAAAGACATGATAAAATGATAGCTATCATATATTTTTGTTAATCTCTATTAGTGTAGGGAGGAGTCATATTTGATTTTATATTTCAAAAGATCTGACAACTATAGTATTAAGATTCTTCCTTACTACCATTACACCAGTTTCAGAAGAAAGGTTAATCCTTCTCCATTTAAAGCTAATCTGTGCTCTTTATGCAATTCCTCCTTTTCTCATGAAAGGAAACGCTTTTCTCAGCTTGATCAGGTGTTTATTCTCTATTCCATCTCTCTTTTCATTGTTTCCTCCAGCATTAGACCCTAAGATACAAGCTATAAACATCTGGAAATATGTCCTGATTTCAAAGTCACCTTCCTTCATTTCATCCCAGTATTAGTATTCTGAAGCTCCTTTTCAAGATTCATTTAACGGGGTCCTGCTGTTTTATTGTGCACACTATCCCATGATGTCTTCTTAATCCTGCCTAAAATTCAATGTGCTTGTTCCACAATCCTAGTAGATTATAGCAAATGGTTAATTATTTTATAATATATAATTTCCACTGTTAAGGTGATGATAGATATTTTAATTTGTTTACATGTATGAATCTATAAGAATTTGTAACTGATATTGAGACTTAATCCAAGAGCATCTTTTTTTTTTTTTTTTTTTTTTAGTTAAATAGGAAGATTTTAATAACAGTCTTTAGTCCCAACAGTCCCCTTGACTAGAACAATTAAATTATATCCATCAGACAGTTAAACTAGAAAAGTCCTTTGTATTTAATCATTATCATATTGTTATTAGTCAAATTGCAAATAAGTATATGTATCATACTTATTATTATACCTAGATCTAACCCCTTTATATTTCAAATTGAAGACACATAATATATCAAATATTCCACATGGGAAAATGCAACATTTAAATATATAATTGAAATATGCAAATTTCTATAATCAACTATTGGTGCAGAAATTTACTGAAGGTTATTTCTCCTTTTTATCTGCAAAAAAAATTAATTAAGAGAATTATACAGTTAGGGCATACTTTAAAAACTTTAAAGCAGATAAAAAGTCAACTCATTCAGAATGAAAACCATACGATTTTTAAAATGTTTTATACAAGAAACTCAAAACCCTTTCATTGATTGATTTGATCTTCCAGAGTTTAACTGCATCTAATTAAGTTATTCTCAATATCTGTCTTATCTCCCCTATGTTTCAAATTATTCCATTTCTTCTGTCTTCTCTACAAATAGAAAATTATAACTCATTATACAACTCTACTTGAAACCAAAGGAGTAAAGGAAGAGTCATATATCATTATATTGAGTCATCTGCATACATGATTGCTATTTATTTAATTACACTGTACATCATGATTGACAACAAATGTTTGGAAAATCTGTTTTGAATAACATTGTAAATAGGTGTGAAAAAAACTTACCAATCATTGTGGCTATAACATGAACTTAAAGTAGGATTAAAATTTTAATCTTAGTTTATTGATTAATTTAATATCTGATACTGATTTTGTCTGATGAAAAGAAAGATATAATCTATGTTAGCGATTGTTCATGATAGAAAATGACTATTAAGAAATATGCCATTTTATTAACAGGGAGAGCTGAAAGAAGGATCATGGTAGTATATAAATAATTTACAGTCTGAAATATTTAGGTTATGGGAAAAATAAATTTCAATTTTTGACCACAAGGTGAGGCAAAACAAAATCTCTGCAAAGTTCTAATTGGCAAACTAAGTAGCAAATCAGTTATTTTTCTTATACAAACGAAAATTTCTATACAAAGGTCTACAATAGCTTTCCCACAACTCTCAAGTCTTAAAAACCACACAAACAAATAAAATAATATAATCCATTAATGGCAAAATGATGTAAATTGAATAAGGCTAATCATGGTCTTTTTAATTTCACTGTGATTATATGTATCTGTAGTTGAAAATATAATTGTATATTTAATTTACAGTTTTTCTCAGAATCAGTCAAGACTGTATATAGTCATTAACCTTATAAAATCTGAAAATCCTTACTTTTTCGTGACATCTGTCCTGAGAGGTTTCTGATAAGCAATTGTGAGCTGAACACCAAGAAATACAGTCTTGTATGCCTCTTGTCCATTTTGTGATGGCTAATTTTTTTTTTTGAAATTTATATAATGTGTTATCAAAATGCATTGTGCTTGGTACATAAAAATTTCCATGTGTCACAATAAACTGGTATTGAATGCAGAACTCTCTACTCGTTCTTATGATGACCATACTCCAATTTGACAGAATGGTTTCCGTTTATGTCTGTCTCAGTTAGCGATTAAAATAAGCTTCATTTAACTCTCAGAAATGTCTTGATTCTGACTATAAATTAAATCACCTTCTCTAGTTCCCCACTTTTCACGACCTCTGTCCCAGGACTAGGGTAATCCTACTCTTTTTTCAGCACACTTCATATGCCATAAACAAGATTGTCACGTATATGACTGACTGGAGGGTTTCAATGTCAACCCATATACTAAATATAAGCAAAGTTATTTGTTTTATTTTTTAAGATAAAAATTAGTTTATGTAGAGATTTTCATATTTTTAGCACCACAGTGGATCATTTTGAGCTCTCAATATATTCCTCTACAACCCAGGACATAGATAGGGTTAGAAATGGGTCAGGTGGAAGAAGAGGTTGGCCGAGAAACAGTGGTATGATATCCTGTGCCTGATTATAGCGTTAATTTCTGGCTTTGCCTTCAGTAGGATTGTTCTTCATATGTTCCATAGCAGTCTTTTCAGATTTATTCTATTCAGCTTGAATTTAAAACATAGGTGAAGTGATTTTCCCTTGCAGTTTGACGCAGTGCAAGTTCCAAAGCATCTTGTGACCTTTTATACTTATCTTGTAAATGCATGTAGCCCAGTTTAGGGTGTATGTAGGTTCTATGAAGATATATACATTTATCTGCATGTCAATTTCCCAATCATTTTCATTCCTTTACAGTCATTATGGCATGATAGGAAAAAGCAAGGCTCTATATAAAACAAATTATTTTTAATAAGGTCAATATGATGACAAAAATGGTTTTATTGTGTTACTGATTTTTTTTTTTTTTTGTTATTACTTTAAGAAAATCTTTACTATTAATGGTAGAGTAGTTTTTAAATATGTCACTCCTTTCTACCTTTTTATCCTCTTCTTTTGATTAGGAGAGAATTTTATCCTAAATAGAGTTTGCATTTCAATAAGCAGATCAACTACTGTTTATTTGTAGTGTGTCACAAACTGACTGCCCCTCCCCAAAACAGCTTGGTTTAGGAAAATATATACTGTTTACTTATGTTCTGTTTCAACCTGATCAAGTGTAACAGACATATTGCTAATATGGATCTAGAGAAATGCCCTTAACAGATTTGAGTGAATAGATAAGCAGTCAGAGGAAATTTAGAAATTATATGATCAACAATATATTCATAACTTTTACATACATCATTTACCAATTAAATCATCACTATAGTGACTTCTTATGGAAAGTTATTTCAAAATAACTTCATAAGTATATGAAGTTACCTTAAAATAACTCTCACACAAATAGAAAGAAGATTTCAAATTGAATTTTTTCTCTGATTTCTGTTGAAGAAAATTTTATTTGCTAGGATTTTCCTTGAGCTCTTTTATTTTGATATAACTATGATTTTTTTGGAATTTATCTTATTAATATCACTGCCAACTTAAATCACATCATCCATCTGTAGTAAATACAAAATTCTTCAGAGGAAAAATATACTCTTGATGTATTTAAAAAGCAATACTTTCAATATATATTACTAAGTTTTAATTTTATTACATCCTTTTATAGAACACATAGGGCACCAAAAAGGATTTTCTGATGGTTTTAGTTTGTTGTACAGATTTTCCTGTTTATGTTACATTCCTACATTGAAGCTAAGTCAAGTGTACATACATAATCTGAAGAAACAATTCAAATGCTTGTTTAGGCTGAAAGCTGTATGCATTTAGATAAGAATGTACAAATAACAAAAAGAAAAATAACCTTGGAAATTGTATCCTATGTTTGCTAATTCAATATGTTTAGCTAATTCAAATAACCCATATCTTGAGTTTTCTATTTCTTTCTACCATAAAAATACAAAGAAGAAATGTTAATGGAATTAATATTTTTCAGATATTGATTTTTCTGAAGTTATTTTACCAAAATGTTTTAAAATACGCTCTATTAACAAAGTGCCTGGAAGAAGAAAATTTTTCCTCATGTATTTTTTATTAACTAACAGAACATATTAAATATTATCTCTTTTTAAGCTAAAAAAGTTCTTATAAAACTTAGTAATATAGTTTATTAAATGAATGTTTAAATTGGAATCATGTTTTCTACTATTTACTCAGTGCTTAGTGCACTGGACATAGCATTTGTCTTTTCTTTATTTCACAGTTTCAATATGCAAAACAATCATGGAGGGGTAACTGCCTAATTCAATTTAAAATAAATTTGAAACATTTTCACAACAATGTTGTGCCATTAATTATAAGCAAGTTTAATCAATGTTTCAATAATATCCTTCCTTTTTCTAATACAGACTGAAAAATTTAGTATATATTAAAAGCAACTTCAGCAAAATTAACTGCTATTAGAATCCTCGATTTAAAAAACAGTGTTTTAAATATAAAAAATATTCTATTTTGAGAAACACAAACCATTATTTTTGCAAATTGAAGCATTATACTTATAACTGAACCAGTACTCCTAAACGGTAATCAAGAATTCTGGTCATTAATTTGCCATATAAACATTGAGTGATTCCACGATGCAAGACACCATACTTATCACTAAAGTCACAGTCATGAGAAAAAGGAGACTGGAATCTCATGAAACTAACTCTCAATTACTATTAATATTAGAAAAATATTAATAAAAAATCCTCACCAATAAATATAAACCTACAACCATGATTTGTCCCTGATTTCAGAAGAGAAATTATACAAAATATACATTCACATTATAATCTCCTAACTACTCACATATAATCTATATTTGTTCAGGTTTAAATGATAAGGCTTTGTTAAAACAAGAAAAAAATTAAGTCTATTTGTAAATGTTTACTAATGTACAGGATGCTGTTTTTTTTTATTGGAATAGCTGTAATTTCAAATGCAAAATGCCCAAGTGCAGTCTATTGAATCAAAATATTAAATAAAGAAAACCATCACCACTACCACCAAAAAACAATTCCAATAGCTAGTTTCTTTTTACACAGGTGAAAATCAATTGTGTTATCTTGAAGACTCACTTTCCAATAGTAGAATTTATCACAAATCCATAGTAATCAAAACAGCATGGTACTGGCCCAAGGACAAACATATAGACCAATGAAAGAGAATTGAGAGTCACATTTGGCCTCACATTTATGGCCAACTTATTTTTGACAATGGCAAAGACCACTCAATTAAGAAAGAATAGTCTCCTCAACAAATGGTGCTGGGAAAACTGTATGCTCATATATAAAAAAATGAAGGTGGGCCCCTACCTATCATCATATATGAAAAGCAATTCAAAATGTTTCAAAGTCCTAAATATAAGCATGAGAACTATAAAACTCCTAGAAAAAAATGTAGGGAAGCAACTTCAGGACTTTGTGTCAGTCAATGGCTTCTTAGACTTTACATTCAAAGTCAAACAACAAAAGAAAAAATAGGTAAATGTAACTTCATCAAAAAAGAAAACTTGTGCATCAAAAGAATTATTCTGAAAGTAAAATGACAGCCTACACGATGGGGAATAATATTTGGAAACCATGTGTCTCATAGGGATTTAATATCCAGAATATATAAAGAAATCTTACAATTAAACAGGAAAGAACAAACAAACAAAACACTTTTAAAAAAGGGCAAAAGACTTGAATGGACATTTCTCCAAAGAATATATACAAATAGCCAAAAAGCACATGAAAAGATGTTCAACATCATTGGCCATTAGGAAATTCAAATCAAATCAACAAGACAACAAGACACCATTTCAGTCACTAGAATGGCTACTATGAAAAAAAAAAAAAAGGAAAACTTCAAGTGTTGGAAGGGATGTGGAAAAATGGGAACACACATTCATTGCTGATAAGATTGTAAAACTTTGGGAGCTGATGTAGCTCAGTGGTTAAGTGCCAGCTTCCCACATGTGAGGTCCTGGGTTCAATCCCTGGCCCCGGTACCTCAAAAAAAAAAAAAAAAAAAAAAAGAAAGGAAAAAAAGAATGTAAAACTTTGCAGCCACTGTGGAAGACAGTTTGGCAGTTCTTCTGGAGGTTAGGTATAGAATAGCATATGAGCTGGCAATCCTACTTCTAGAAATATACTCAAAAGAATTGAAAGCAGGGACTTGAACAGATATTTGCATATCCATGTCCACAGCAGAACTATTCCCAATTGCCAAAAGATGGAAGCAACCTAAGTGTCCATCAACTGATGAATAAATAAAATGTGTTATAGACTCATATTGGTGTACATATATCTGTCTGAATTCCTGCTTTCATAATGAGCATAATGTCAGTCATATGGCAATTCTATACTTAATTTTCTGAGGAATTTCCAAACTGTTTTCCACAGTGGCTGCACCATTTTACATTTTCCTATTTCTCTGCATCTTTGACAGCAATAGTTATTTTCAGTTTTTAAAATAATTGCCATCCCAGTGGTTGTGAAGTGTTATCTCATTGCAGTTTAAATTTGCATTTCTTTAATGGATAATGGTGTTGAGCCTCTTTTCATCTAGTTATTAGCCGTTTGAATATGTCCTTTGGACATGTCTATTCAAATTTTAGGTCCATTTTTATTGGATTGTTTATTTTTTTTGTTGTTTAGTTATAAGAGTTCTTTATATAAACTGGATATTAAATCTCTTATCAGATATGTGGTTTCCAAATATTTTCTCCTACTCTTTAGATTGTCTTTTAACTTTCTTGCTGTGGCAGTTTGGTGTTGTTTATGAATTCCAAAAATAGATTTTGGATTGTGTTTGTAAACGGGTCTGTTCCTCTGAGTGTAATAGATTGTACTAGATTCAGGGGTTTCACTTTTACTTTATTAAATCAAGATTAGGTCTTTTATTTGACCATGTCATTAGGGCAACTTGGTGTGAATCTCCCCCCTGCCCCCCTGACTTTGTGGGCTATATGAACGGATGCTCAATCAAAGACAAGGAAGTAAATACATGGAAAGGAGAGTTTAGTTTTGGATGCGGGAGCCCTGAGGAAAGAGCCGAGCTGTTCACCTGATAGTTTGTTGCTGTAGAGACTAGAGCACTGAACAGCTGAGAAAGCTCGGAAAGAATACAGCCCCAGGGAGAGAGACAAGCCTTATGCTAGGCTACAGGTGAGATTGGAGGCAGCTGGACCCACAGAGCCTTACTTAAGGCAGAAAAACTCAAAATCTTGTTTATCAGTTGTCATGATAAATCATTATTGATTCAGATAGATTATTTTAATTGAGTATAAATAAGAAAGGGTTAAAGGGAAATGAAGTATCCAAAAATATATCTCTTCCTCAGCCCTCCTCAATTAGAAGCAAGTGTTTATTTTGTATGATAAAAAATTATAGAATACTAATCACAAGAACAATTTTCCAGTTGCTCTGAGTAATTATTGTTCATATCCTATTATGTTGTTTTTATATTTATCTGGTCTACTCCAGCTCTTTTTTGTTTACTATGTGCATAGAATATGTTTTTCCAACCTTTCACTTTTAATCTGGATGTGGCCTTACATCTGAGGTGGGTCCTTGTAGAAAACATATAGATGGCTCATATATTTTTTATACATTTTATCAGTCTATGTCTTTTGGTTAGGGAGTTCAATCTATTAACATTCGGTGTTATTACAATAAGGTATTACTTACTTCATTCATTTTTTTCCTTTGGCTTTCTGTTGTCATAT
The DNA here is from genome assembly GCA_026826555.1 of Tolypeutes matacus. Classification (NCBI taxonomy): domain Eukaryota; kingdom Metazoa; phylum Chordata; class Mammalia; order Cingulata; family Chlamyphoridae; genus Tolypeutes; species Tolypeutes matacus. Next base: position 35,962,320 of record JAKSZT010054304.1, on the reverse strand, counting down.
CATTCTATTGTTTGTTTTCTAATCGTTAGTTTACCCTTCCTAATAATCTTCATTTCTAAACTATTTTCCAAATCTCTTGCACTTTTATTTTCCTTTCAAGCTGCAGCACTCCTTTTAGTATCTCTTGTAATTCTGGTCTTTTGGTGACATATTCTATCAGGTTTGTTTGTCTGTAAAGACTTTGAACTCACCCTCATTTTGGAAGGACAGCTTTGCCAGATACAGAATTCTTGGCTGGCAGTTTTTCTCTTTCAGTACCTTAAATATATCATACCACTTTCTTCTCTCCTCCATGGTTTCTGATGAGAGGTCTGCACTTAATCTTATTAAGTTTCCCTTGTATGTGATGCTTTGCTTTTCTCTTGCTGCTTTCAGAATCCTCTCTTTATCTCTGATATTTGTCATTCTGAATAGTAGGTGTCTTGGGGTAGATCTATTCAGATTTATTCTCTTTGGGGTGCATTGTCCTTCTTGGATATTGGTATTTACAGCTTGCATAAGGGTTGGGAAGTTTTTATTCATTATTTCTTCAAATATTCTTTCTGTCCCTTTTCCATTTTCTTCTCTTTCTGCAACACCAATAATGTGAATGTTTGTGCGTTTCACATTGTCATTCGATTCCGAGACTCTGTTTCCATTTTTTCCATTCTCTTCTCTTTCTGTTCTCCTGTCTTTTCCAGTTCAGATATTCCCATTCTGCCTTCAAGCAATTCAAAACTTCTCTTATGGCTTCTAATATATTTTTAATATCATACATCCTGTCTTTCATTCCCATAATGAATTTCTTTGCAAGCTTTCAAATAGTTCTTTATGTCTCTCAGTGTCTTCTAATATCCTTTATCTATTTAGTCATATTTTCCCTCAATTCTGTGAATTGATTTAGGAGAGTTGTGTGATTATCACTGATTACTTGTCTTAAATCCTGTTTCTATCCAGGATATTTGGTTTTTTATTTTGCCTGGGCCATCTCTTTCTATTTCCTAGTATGGCTTGTAGTATTTTGATGATGTCTAGGCATCTGAGTATGTTGGTAAATTTATTCTGATGGCTAATTTCTTTCTTTAGTCTTTTTGTTTCACAGCTCTTCTTCAATATTTGGTTCAATTTATTCCCAGTCTTTAAACTTGCCCAGCTAAAGTTTTCAAAATCAGGCCAGGGTCTTAGTAGTGGGATGCCAATTTTCTCACAGGGGTTGGATACACGAAAGTGTGAAGTTTTTGTCCATGCGATTTCCAGACTGACCAGAAGATGGTGCCAGTTAGCATATCTTTCCACATAGGTGTTTCTGTTTCAGTTTTCTTGTGTTCTTGTTTTGAATCTCCAGAACAGAGATTTAAAGCAGGTTCTGCTGGGTAAATTCACTGAAGTACAGCACCCTGACCTCTTCTCCTTTTCTCTTGAAACCCCTGACAGGGAGGAAGATGTCTTTTTCAGTTGGAGTGACCCAGGTGTTTTATCTCAGCTTAATATCATGGGAGCTGGAGAGGAAGCCCTTTCCTTTCTGGTTGCCACAGGGGCTTGGTCACTCATGTTTGTTGATTCAGCTTCTTCATCTCTCTGTCCCTCACCCTCCTGGGAGTTGTGTAACATTGTCCTGGTCTACTGACCCCAAAGCAGGTCCCTTGGACAGATTTTGGGTCTTTCTCTGTTGTTTTCGTGAGAGCGTTTTGCTCTGCCTGTTAGTCCATCATCATCTTCCCACCCAATGTTTTTAACAGAAGGAATTTTTTAAAGGAATTTTTTTAGCAGTAAGCATAAGAGCATTTATTAAAAGGGTAGACTCTGAAGGTCAAGGGTTATGCCATAGATTTATGTTTTTCCCCTTGGTACCTGTCATTGTTATTTAAAATTCCAACGTTTGAAAGAATCTTAGGTCATTTATTTTATACTTTTATCTCTTCTAGGACAATCCTAAATGATTGTACATCTAAAGCTTAGAACATCTCTGGTAATGGTGAATTAAATATTTGTTGAAGCAGGTTATTTTTAATCCTCATGGCTTAACAAATACCTAATAACTCTTTTGATTTATTAATTAAATTTCCTAATCTATGGATAACAGGGCATCCTTGAACTTTCACTGTTTAAGATTGTTTGTATCATTTCACTAAATATTTAAAGTTTTTCAAAGCAATAAAGAGGTAAATCAGTATTCTGGCTTGACCTACTGATTTCATTGAATGCACTAATAGTAGGAATTTAGGTTCACTAAATGTTTTCTTTCTTTCTTTCTCTTTTTTTTTTTAATTTTTAATTTTTTTAAACAATTGAAGTTTATCATTCATACATGAACATACGTAAACTATAAGTGTTCAGTAAACATTATGAACTTACAAAACAAAACATGCATAACATCATACAGGGCTCACACACATTATCCCCCCACAAACACCGTGCATTGTTGTGAAACATTTGTTAACAAATCATGAAAGGACATCGTCAAAGTATTACTACCAACTATAGTCCATATCTTTCTCCCCTATATATGATTGTTAAGGATTTATTTATTTATTTACTTACTTTTATCTATTTTTACCCCACCCCCATTTTTGCTGTTTCTGTGTCCATTCGCTGGGCAACTCTTTGTCTGTTTCCTGTCCTCTCTTCTCATCCTTCTACTCCTGTCTTCAGTGGAATTCACTCTTCAGAAACTCCTATGTGGGAGAGAAGCATCCTACCACCTGTGCCACCTTAGTTCCTGGTTTTTCGGTGCATCTCTTCTTGGCTCTCCCTTGTGTCATTCTCCTGTTACGTCATCTTGCTGCATGGCTCTCAGGACCTGGCAGAACACCTGTACGCAGGACCTGGTGGCCCATGCACCTTCTATATTTTTCTTTTTTTAATTTTTACTGGGAGGTCCCGGGGATCAAACCCAGGTCCCTCTATATGGGAGATGGATGCCCAACCACCCGAGCCACATCTGTCCCACTGCTATATCTCTTAAGGTTGACCAAAGATAACTAAAGTTACAGTCTTTTCCCATAGAAGATGTTCATATAATAAATCAGGTTTAGTTTATCACCAGCATTCCAAAAACCAGACCTAGGGAGAAAAAATAGGTCTGGGAACACATGCATGGTTTCTAACATAGTGAATGTTTAGCCTACCCTGATTATCACAAAATGTGAGAATTTTGCATTAAATGTTTTCTTTTAATGGAATTAATGGTGGTGAAAACATATTGCCAAAAGTTTCAAATTCTTCCTCATTTTGTCTTTTAAGTTAATTATACTGGTGCTATGGAATGATTACCTAATCTAAAGAAAATTTTCTGGGAAATTAACAAATACTTTTAGTAACCAAAATCATTGGAATAATAAGATCACTAATGACCTAACTAGTTATTAATAAAAACAATCTTAGAAAAAGTTTATGCTTATAAATGTGATTGTGGTTGAAAGGGATAGTATATGGAAGTAAATGTCAATTGAAAGGAAACTAGAGAATAATCTACGGTATGTATAGCATGGTGATTTCAGTGGTGGACGAAGATTGTGGTTAACAGCATATAAATATAAGAACGATCTTCTTTTACAAAGTGCTAAGAATATGGTGATACATGGGAAAATTACAATAATATAACTTATGGATGATAGTTAGCAGTAATATTGTAATGTTTTGTGGCAATGGCAAGAAGATATTTTTTCAATAAGGGACAAAGCTAGGGGGTATAAGGGGTGTCGGAGTTTGATATTGTTTATGAATTCTAAAAATAGATATTGGATGATGTTTGTGAACTGGTCTGTTACTCTGGGCATATTAAATTGTATTGGATTCAGAAGTTTCACTTTTACTTGATTAAATTATGACTAAGGCTTTGATTAGGCCACTTCAGTAGGAATTTTTGCTGACTAATTCAGGGGGTATGGGATTTTTCCTTTGGAGTATTGAAAACGTTCTAAAGTTGAATGAGTTGAGGACAACACAACTCTGTAATGAAAATGAAAACTACTGAGTGAAGACATTTGTGTGGATTTTACAAAGCATGTTGACTGTATAACACAGGGAATCCATTTGTGGATGATGAACTGTGGTTAACAGGATAAATACGAAAACATTTTTTCCTGAACTATAACAAATATATAATACTAATATAGAAAATTAGTAATTTGGGGGTTTGGGGGAAAAATACACCAAATATGAGATATGGGCTATAGTAAGTAATTTATTGACAATGCTTTTTCATAATCTGTAACAAATATTTCACAACACTACTGGGGAGATATATGGGAGCCTTGTATGATGATATACATGTTTGTTTTGTAGATTCACAAATTTTATTATACATATATTGTTTATGTATAGTCATATATGAATGATATACGTCAACAAAATTTACTTAAGAAAAGAAATATTGATAAACTAAATAGGTGGATTATGATAGGAAAACCCAATTGAGAAGTATCTAGCAGGAATAGGGGAAGAAAAACAAAACCCAACGCCTGTGAGTGATTAAATTTTGCTAACCGCAAAGTAAGTATAAAATATTCTTATTATTCTACTACAATTATTTACTTTTTCATTAACGTGCCTGAAGTAGTCTAGTGAAGTTAAAACTGCCATCCACAGGGGACTTCCTGGAAGATGGCATTGAAGTAGATAGGCAAAGCTCGACTCTCTCAAGAGAGACAGTGGAGAAAGGGCAAAAATCTACCTGAGGAAGCTGTTTTGGGGATCTATACAATGGGAAGGTGTTATGCATCATTCAGGAAGGAGTGGAACAGGTAAAGCAGCCAGAGGAAAACCACGAGTTACTAGCCCGAGGCCAGAAATGACATGTATGGCCTACCCTCACGGAGAAAATCCTTGGTTAAAACCCCTTGCTCACTGTGGCCAACTGAGTGGGAGGCTGCATTCCCTGGGAAGAAGTAGTATCTGGAAGAAGGTGGAGAGTGATTTCTTTTTGGTGAGTTTGGTCAGCTGAGCCCCCTTTGAATCTCAAAAAAGACCCCAACCAGCACTAAGGTGGCTCCAGGAAGAGGGGAGGGGGATCCGATCAGGCAGGCTGTCACAGCCAGCTGCCTTGGGACAGAGAGGAACTAGATCAGTAAGGAGGCAGAGACAGGTGCCTAAACAGCCCAGCTCAGCAAGCTGTTAGAAACCCAACTCACTTGAGAGAACGGTGGCAGAAAGACTCAGGTAAGCTTTCAGAAGCCTGTTTAACCTGGGGAGCCAGTGTAGTTCAGTGGAATAATACTTGCCTTGCATATACGAGGTCTCTGGTTTGCCTCCTGGTACATCCTAAGAGAGTGGAATCTACCAGGTTATACTATAAGAGCCATGACCATAAAGCTCCTGGAAGATAATGTTGGGAAGCATCTTTGAGATCTTGTAGCAGGAAATATTTTCACAAACTTTGCACCCAAAGCACGAGCAACAAAAGAAAAAATATATAAATGGGACCTCTTCAGAATTAAAAAAAATTGTGTTTTAGATGAGTTTGTTAAGAAAGTGAAAAAGCAGCCTACTCAATGGGATAAAATATTTGGTAACCATATATCTGAGAAGGACCTAATATCCAGTATATATAAAGAAATCCTACATCTTGAAAATAAAAAGACAAACAACTCATTTGAAAAATGGACAAGTGATTTGAACAGACACTTCTTGAAAAAGGAAATACAAATGGCTAAAAAGCACAATGAAAAAACTGCTCAACATTACTAGGTATTAGGGAAATGCAAATCAAAAGTACAATGAGATATCCTCTTATACCCTTTAGACTGGTGGATATTAAAAAAACAGAGGTCTATAAGTGTTGGAGAGGATGTGGAGGAAAGGGAACTCTTATCCACTGCTGGTAGGAACATAGAATGGTGCAGTCATTGTGAAGGAAAGTTTGGCAGTTCCTCAGGAAGCTAAATATAGAACTATCATATCATCTATCAATCCCACTGCAGGGTATATAACCAGAAGATTTGAAAGCAGGGACATGAACAGATATATGCAGACCAATGTTCATAGTGGCATTATTCACTATTGTGAAAAGTTGGAAGCAACCCAAATGTCCATCAAGGAATGAATGGATAAGCAAACTGTAGTATATATATACAATGGAGTATTACTCAGCTGTAAGAAGGAATGCAGCATTAACACACAGAATTACATGGATGAATCTTGAAGACCTTCTAAAGAGTGAAGTAAGACAGGCACTGAAGAACAAATACTACATTACCTCACTGATATGAATTAAGCAAATTGAGCAGGTTCACAGAGCTAGAACCTGGAAGATAAGGTTTACAAGAGACAGAAAGGGAGTAGAGGGTGGTGAGCCAATGCCCATATGGGAAAAATCTATGATAAGGTGGAAGGGTGTAGTTGTGCAGTGGATGAGCTTGACAGTGGTACAGTGATGTGATTGGGTTTGGAGGTGCTAATATGTAAGGGGGAGTAGGTTGGGGGATGGATTGGACTATCCAAGAAAATGGAGGGAGGGTCAGGGGGAGGAGCAGGTGAAGTCTGGGGATTTGCTGGTCTGTGGTTAAAACTACAATGTTGGGAATGTTCTTTTGGTAAATATGGCAGGGGCAGGTTACTAGCATAGGGTTTTGGATGTGTGGGGGTACATGGGACAGGGTGCATCTGGGACAGGTTTCTATGGAATATGTAAGTGCTAATTTTGTCATAGTGTGTTATATTAGTGGGTGGAGACCACACAATAATCAAGAAAATATCAAACTCCCATCCTGGGCAGTCCTGCTATGTTCTCAGTTAGAGGGACAAGAATCCCTCGAGAACATAGATGGTACCTAATAAAAGAAAACACACAAATATGTCAAGCCCTTGATATTATTGCAAGTAACTATGAATCTTCTTCAAAAATTGAAACTTAGTGGTTACCATAAGTTCCGAGTAGAGGGGGAGGAAAGAATAGAATAGATGGAACATAGGGCATCTTTAGTGCATTAGAATTGTTCAGCATGAACTTGCAACAACAGATATAGGCCATTTCAAATGTTGTCAAAACCTATAAAAGTGTATGATACAAAATGTATAACACTGACCATGTTTAATAGCAATGCTTCAATATTTGTACATCAATTTGTGACAAATGTACCATTCACATGTAAAACGTTATTAATAAGAGAGAGGAGAAAAAGGGGAACGTGTTGGGTGTATGGGAATCACCTGTATTCTCTATGTGACTTTTCTGTACCCCAAAGCTTCTTTAAAGATAAAGTAAATAAAATAAGGCATGGAGGGAATATATGGAAGAAATTGTCACTGTACATACAAGACAACAGATCTTACAGTGATGAAAGACACAACGTCTAAAAAACTTTTTTATTATTTTAAATTGTTGTAATTTTTTTTTTATTTTATTGGTTACTTTAAAAATTATTATTTCATTTTCTTATTAATCTTATTATTATTATTTTTTTGGCTTCATTTTTGGAGAGGTTTTGGATCACAGACAGTCACAGTCACAGCAGTGGAAGTGGAGGATCATTGGTGGGAGGTGTCAGTGATGTAGGGATGCATGGGAAGGGATTCACCTGGGCCATGCCTCTAAGACATATGAATATGTTCAAGTGTTCATGGGGCATTGTCTCGGTGGATGGAGATTCACACAATAACCTTAAGAATATTGAATCCCCATCCTGGGGAGCTCTGCTACATTACCTAATAGAACAGCAAGAATTCCCCAAGTGCAAGGGTAATTCTAGTGAAGAAAGAGAGTCCATTAAGCCAGGCCCTTGATATTGATGATTGTATTTATGAACCTTTTCTTGTGAAATTGAAACTTAGCCTAGTATTATATACTGCCTAAGAGTTACTTCCTGAAAGCTTACTTGTTGCTCAAATATGGCCTGTCTGTAAGCCAAATGCTGCATATGAATGCATTACCTTACCCCTTGCGTGGGACATGACTCCTGGAGCTGATCCTCCCTGGCACGGAGGGACTACTACCAAGCACCAACTGGCAATGCATCAGGAAAAAGGCTTTGACCAAAAGGGAGAAATGGTATATACAAAAGAGTTTTTATGGCTAAAAGGTTTGAAAGTTAGTCGGGAGGCCATTTCCAGAGGTTATGTTTATGCAAGTCTCAGCAGGATCTCATTGACTGCCACAGTAAACAATGCCGCCATTAGAGGGGCTCCTGAGAGCTCTAGAGTATTCAGAAACTATAAGCAAGGCCGACTGCTAAGGAATTTGACACCTCGTCTGTGGGCCTTACTTTGGAATTTATGCTCCCCAGTGTAATAGAGTTAGACTCATTTACAGGTTCTCTACACATGGCTTTTCTGCCCCTTTTATTTGAACCTACAATTAGCACTATACTTGATAAATATATGTCCCAGAGACTTAAATCTTTGGTCTGTCCATGTGGCAGTTGGGCCCTGAATTTCAGCAGAGTTGCAACACCTACTTTCCAGTTCATTGGACTCACACAGGACATCTAAAAAGGAGATGATTATGGACAACACACATACCAAGGAACAGAGAGTGTATTCAACTGCAAGCAAGATAGTCCCATCCATCTGCCCCATGGGATCTAAGCCCCTTCTCAATTAGAAGCAGAGAGGGCATTACCATCCCCAAATCCTCAAAATTGGGGAATGATCAATGGACTAAAGTATACCTATTATTAATTTTCTACTATAGACTTATTACTATTCTAGCAATGGAAAAACTCTTATCATTGATGTAAAGGCAGTGGCCACCAGAGGTTCTGAGGAATGGGAGAGGGAAGAATAGGTGTAATATGGGAGGAATTTTCGGGACATTGAATTTGTCCTGCATGACATTGCAGTGACAGATGCAGACCACTGTATATTTTGTCACAATTTACAAAATTGTGTGGGACAGAGTGTACATTATAATGTTAAGCTGTAGTCCATGGTTAGTAGCAGTGCTTCAAATACATGTTCATCAATTGTAACAAATGTACCACATATTTGTGAAGGATGTTGTTAATGTGGGAAAGTGTGGGAGTGGGAGGGAGGGGAGCATATGTAAATCGCTTATTTTTTTAATGTAACATTTATGTAATCTATGTCTTCTTTTAAAGCAAAGAAATTAAATAAAAAATTACTGTCCACAGAGTAGTTCATATGGAATATGGAAATGAGGAATTCACTGCCATGATTATTTAAGCATAAGGATATCCATTACAAAGCATTGTTTTTAATAATAAAATACTTGAAGCAAACTTATTGCCCACAAATAAAAATTGGACATTTGAAGAAGATGGGTGTCTATATGCACTGAGTAGAATAAAGGCTTTGGTATTTGTTAATAAAACATGCAAATTAATTGCAGATTTAAGAATAATTCCATTGGAGTACAAACTATGTGTGTTTTGTCCATGTGTGTAAATGTGTGTGTGTGTGTGCATGTATGAATATGGGAAATTTTAAAAATTTTAAAGTTGTACTTATTAAGTAGGTAGCAAATTTGGTGGGATGTGAAAAAGTTGGCAGGATCAAACTAATGGTTTTAATTATATACTTTTTGTAGCAGTTTGGCAGTTTGATGTAATTATGAATTCCAAAAATAGATATTGGATCATGCTTATAAACTGGTCTGCTAATCTGGGCATTTTTAAGTTATGATTAGGGCATCAACTGGGCCACATCAGTAGGGCGTTGAACCCCACCCTTTGGTGGGTGGGGAAATCAAATATAAAAGGCAAGGCAAAGGACAGAGTTGAAGAAGTTTTGATGGTGGAGTCTTGAGCTGGAGCCCCGGGAAGTAAGAGAGCTTGGTCGTGAGGAAGGAGAGAAGGCCCCAGGATAGAGACAAGCCAGTCACCTGATAGTCTACAGCTGGCCTTGTGGAGAGACGCAAAGCCTAGAGAGCCTCATAGTCTACAGCTGACCTTGTAGAGGAAACAGTCCACAAAACATAACACTCTTCCCTCCCTTTCCCCCCATGCCCTGGTAAACTCTGATCTAATTTCTGTCTCTTAGGATTTTTTATTTCTAGACATCTCTTATAGGCAACATTTTACATTATTTGTCTTTATGTGCCTTGATTATTTCACTAGATATAATGCTTCCATATGTCTTCAATGTTGCAGCATGTCTCAGAATTTCATTATTTCTTATATCTGAATGACATTCTAATGTGTGTATGAGTCACATTTTGTTTTTCACTCTTTGTTGATGGGCATTTGTGCTATTTCCACCTTTTGGTGACTGGGACTAATGCTGCTATAAAGAGTAGTGCAGAATTATCTGTCTTAGAGCCTGTTTTCATTTTCTTTGGTTATATATCTAAAAGTGGAATGCCAGGTCATATGATACTTGCATATTTCACTTTTTAAGGAACTGCCATAAAGCTTTCCACAGTGGCCACACCATTTTACATTCCTACCAACAATGCATCAATCATTCTCTCCAACACTTTCTATTTTCTGCTTTTCTTTTCTTTTTTATTTTAAATTATAGTCATCATTAACAGTGTGAAGTGTTATCTATTCTGGGTTTGATCTGCATTTCTCTAATGGGTAATGATGGTAAGCATGTTTTCATATGCTTATTGGCCATTTATATATCTTCTTTAGAGAAATATCTATTCAAGTCTTTTGCCCATGTTTGGTTTTTTTTGTTTGTTTGTTTTTACTTGGATTTTTTGTCCTTTTGTTGCTGTGTGTAAATATTTTTTATATATTCTGGATAATAGACACTTATGATAGCTTTCAACTATTTTTCCCTATTCTGTAGGTTGTCTTTTCACTTTCTTGATAATGTCCTTTGATGTACAAGTTTTTTTTTTTGATGAACTTGAATTTATCTATTATTTCTTTTCTTACTTGTGTTTTTAGTGTCATATCTAAGAATCCATTGCCAAATCCCAGGTCACCAAGATTTGCCCTGTGTTACCTTCTAAGGGTTTTATAGTTTTAGCACTTATTGTTAGGCCTTTGATCCATTTGGAGTTTATTTTTGTTTGTGGTGTGAAGGGTGTAACTTCATTCTTTTGCATGTGGATATCCAGTTTTTCCAACACCATTTTTTTGAAGCAACTGCTCTTTCTTCATTGCACATACTTAGCACCCTTGTCAAAAATCAATTGGCCATAGATGTGTGGGTTTGCTTCTGGACTTTCAATTCTGTTCCATTGGCTTATATGTCTGTCTTTATGCCAGTACCACATTATTTCAATTACTGTAACTTTTCAGTAAAATTTGAAATCAGAAAGTGTTAGTCCTCCAAATTTGTTGTTCTTTTTCAAAATGGTTTTGACTGTTCACTTGAATTGTTTTTGAGATAAATATTATTTTATAAGTTGAAAATAAGCATTTCATGAGAGATTGCCATTGGTTTCACAAAGGGAGGCATAGTATATACCAGTGGATAGATAAAATTATGGCTCAATTTTTATGTAGACAATTTTAAATGTAAGCACATACAGCAGCATTACTGCAAACTCTACAAGGTTGAATGTATTAAAATTCTGAATACATGGCTATGTCTCAAGAAAATGAATTAGACATCAGTGTTTTATGATTCAGAAATGGGTGGAGTGGAATTTTAATAAAGAGTTTGACCATAGCTTTTTAGAGATGTACCAGACATACTAACTAAAAATTAAGGTACTTTACTAAAAACTAATGTGATAGATTAACCTGATTGAAAAACTAAAAATATTCCATTTTATTAGATGTGGACTTAAAAGAAAGAAATAAGAGGAAATGAAGAAAAAACTTTTCTTCCCTTTATATATAGTGCTTGAGTGGTATCACAGTGCATCCCTGAAAAATTATTATGGAAACAATAAATCTATTTTTCTAATATGTACGTTATAACAAGATACATAGATGAAATTTTTTCCTTATAGTTAAAGCTAACTAAGGTGTATGACATATGACAAGTTTTCTGGACCAAGATTTCAGGATTATATATGCATTAGGATTTTGATAAAAATTCCATATTATAATGTTAGAGGTTGCATATAAAAATAACTAAGGTCAATCCTGAAAGGTGTGAGCAGATTCAGGATTATGTACCTTTTTTTTTTTAATTAAATAAAATTTAGGCCAGTAAAATATACAAATTTTAAGTGTACAATTCTGAATTTTGACACACAGAATACATGCATGTATCACCATCTCAATCAGACACACAACATTTTCCTCAGCTAAATATAAGATATATATATATACACACACACACACATAAAGGGCAGAAAATAAAAATCATCTTATAACTTGGTCTCATATATCCACTTCAGATAATTTAACAGTACAGAGTAAAACTTGAATGTATTCAGTGAAATAATAAAGATTAACTAAAGAGAAGGCAACAATGTCTTACACTAAAGGCCTTATAGTCAATATCACTCAAAAGATATCTGGGTACCTGCTCTGATTTTCTAGTTCCACAGCTCTACATTCCAAAACGCATTTGGAGCAGGCCCCATTAACCTTCAGAGATGGAGGGTGATATAGGAAGCTATTTTTATGCCTCAGGCAATAAAAGCAGATCCACAGATGGAACTATAACTGGAATTAGTATATAAAGGATACTGTTATGGAATATAGATGGCTACAAATTATTTGCTCTTACTCTGGGTGAAAGGTGGAATATATTTCCTAACCATTGAATCTGTTGTCTTATTTTCCAGGCTGCTGTACAAACACAATACAATGGATTTGTTTCAACAACAGGAATATATTGGCTTATGGTTTCAGAAGCTAGAGGGCTCATTTCCTCTAGTTCAGTGTTGGTAGCATTCTGATTGGCAGCAATCTTTGTATTCTTTGGCTTTCCTCTCACATGATGATGCTGTCGCCTTTATCTTTTCTTGGTTCTGTTTACTTCTGACTTCTGGGTCCTGTTTCCTCCCTATAGGTTTCTCTTTATAAGGCCTCCAGTAATAGGATTGAGACCTATCCTGATTCAGATGGCCACATCTTAACAAAAGATAACATCTTCAAATGGTCCTATTTACAATGAGTTCAAACACACATGAATAGGATTAGATTATGAACATGTTTTCTTTCTGAGGTACGTAACCCAATATTCAAAATCTGGAATGCCTTTGGGATTCCATGTCTGGAATGTCCTTGATGGTTTCTCTTAGTGCAGCGGAAATTATATTCTAGAAAATCCTAGGCCAGGTTGTAAGATGACTTACATTTTCCAACTGTTAAGAAAAAGTTCTGTGGTTGGATTTAAACACCAAATTAAAGCTACTGATATGCTTTAAAAAATCACTCTAAAATGATGAAGAAAATCATGTACAAAATATAGTTGTCCATAGTTTCTTAAATTAATTGTTAAAATTCACTGGGTAAATATCACAGTCATGAATATTTTCACAGGTAAAAAGACAACAAAATACATAAGACATTATATATGAGATATATATTGAGTGTTTCATAAAATATAATAACAATCATAGCTCATAGACTTCTAAAGATGGCAATATGCTCTTATTTATTAAAATTCTAAATGTTCACTCACTTTAACTCAGCAATTCCACTTAAAATTATGTATTCTACATACTCCTATGTGTGTGTCATTAGTTATTTACAAAATCTTTTTTGTCATCCTCTAAAACTTTGAACAAATAAAGTTTTATTTAAGCTAAGAAGTAATCATTGTATGCTTTAAAGTGCAAATACTTTTGTTCTGCTATCTACATGATTTTGCATGTCTCAAGCAATCTCTTTTAACTGATTCTTTTTTTGTATCTTTAAGAAATTAGCTCAAGTGTATTATACGAATTCTAAAATGTTCTTTCTTAGACTTATCTTAATTACATATTCATTATTTTCTCTGCTTCAAAGACAAGTTAATCTGGTTGTGAGATAGAAACTGTGCCCTTCTCATATCCCATTGCTTCAATGGTAAACACCATGGAATGAAACTCAAGAAAAACATTTTTGACACTTAGATAGAAATATTTTAAAAATATGTTCAAATCTCTCAGCAAAGACATGAGTATGTATGAGTGTGTGTTTAATGTATGCATGTATTCATGCATTGCATTATCTTTTATTACATTGAATATACATTTTATGTATATATTATTGTGATGTGTATATATGTATGTGTGTGTCATTTTAAAACAATAACATATTGTCATTAATTTAAGAAAAATGCATGATATTTGCTGCTGAATTATGTATAACTTTAAGAAATGCCAATTATTCAGCAAGCTGATTTTTTCTAACCATAAAATAATACAGGTTTTTATATACACTGTTCTTTAATCCTATCAAATATCAAGGTATAAAAATAAATCAGATATTTGTTTATGTAAATGTCTGTTTAAATATTTAGTACAGAGGAGGTGTTTGGGCAACCACAGAAAATCACAGAAATACCAGGTAACAGGAATTTATCTCTTGTTCATGGCAATGAGATATGGCTTTTGCTCTTTATATTTCTACTTTATAGTCTAGGCAAATATCTTATAACTGGACTTCCTTTTATTTGTTTTGAAAAAGGATGAGGCAACTTAACAGGAATTCGAAAAAACAGTATAACAGTAAGTATAATGCAAGGTAATGTAGTCAAGAAGAAATGAAAAACAAAAACAAAAAGTTGAGGTACATAAAACTTGCTCACAAATTTAGATGTATCTTTTGGTAATGCTGTCAATACAAGATAGATAATCTAATTGTTTAAAAAAATCATAATTTAAATTAATTTTACTAGCAAACAGCAGCAATAATTTTTAGGTATATCCAAGTCTTTCTGAAGTGAATTCCTGAAAACTTAAAATGTCTTAAGGTTCATTATAAAAAGGATATTATGCAATTTAACGAACCATGGCAATGTCTTTGCTATTCCCTGAAAATGTACAAAATGATGAGTTTCATGGTCTTGAGCCTAACAGGGTTCAAATGTATCAGCAGATGACACACAAGCACAGTTCAATAAAATCAGTTCTGGGGGGCGGATGTGGCTCAAATGGTTGGGCATCCGTCTGCCATATGGAGGGACCTGGGTTCGATCCCAGGGACCTCCCGGTAAGATAAAAAAATATATATATAGAAGGCGCATGGGCTGCCAGGCTCTGTGTGCCAGTGAGCTGCCGGGCCCCGGGAGCCATGCAGCAGGATGATGACATAACAGGAGAGAGACACAGGGGAGAGACAAGATGAGATGCTCCAAAAGCTCTGGAAGCCAGGAGCCAAGGTGGTGCAGGTGGCAGAATACCTCTCTCCAACATCAGAAATCTCCAGGATCGAATCCTGGTGAAGACTGGAGGAGGAGGGTGAGAAAAGATGGCAGGAAACAGACACAGAGAATTGCCCAGCGAATGGACACAAAAAACAGCAAAATGGGGAAGGAGGGGTTTAAAATGGATAAAGTAAATAAATAAATAAATCTTAAAAAAAACAAAACAAAACATTTCTGTGGGGGTTGACATACCCAGTTACACAGGTCTTTTATATCTTTTAAAATCTTGGGATAGAGTTATAATTATATAGATTTAAAGAGTGGGTAGATTGACCATCATTCAAGCAATCTTACATGTATTAGTTTCTTTCAGTTGTACTTCTGGTATAATTTGAGTAAATAAAGTTCAAGCTGAGCATACCTGCAAGTCCCTATAGTTAAAAGTGCACAAAAAAAAATATGGTGGAATTACATACTTTAAAATATTTAGACAGAGTTCAGGTGCTATTTATTCTCCCAATATCCTCATTTCATCAATATACTGTGAGACAACAACAGAAAAAGATACAAAACAAACAAATCCTTGCTCTCTGTTTTAACATATTTATTCTTAATTCTCTTGCCCTAAAAATCCCCTATGTTCCATCTATTATTCCTTCCCCCTCTCCTTAGAACCTCTGGTAACCACTATCTATATAACAATGTTATATATTCTTTCATTTACTACAATATTATTGTTTTCTTTGTTCATGCTTACATTTATGTTTATTCATTCCTCAACCTTGAGGATTTTGGGATGGTGATGCCACTCTGCCTCATTGAGAGGACGTTTAGATCTTAGGTGGAATTTGGAAGGAATGATTATTTCTGCAGTTGTAGATAGTTTCTTTTTTTTGAGATGGCAGTTATCCATCATCATCATTTTGTTAGTTGTCCTGGGCCTAAAGGAACTTTTAAACAGATCTTGATGGAAAAATAATGTTCATTTACTTCTAACATAAATTATTAACTGAGTTTTTAAATTTGCTTTTAGGGAACATGAAACCAATAATACTGAATATATTTGTAAGTCTGCCTTAGGATTAAAAAATACACTTATTGGATGAAGAACAGTAAAAAATAACTATATATATGTTCATATAATCCATAAATATGTAAAAATATTTATGCATAAATAACACAAGTAAAATACACATGTGTGTATATATGCATTTTTGTATTAAAGTTACTGAACAAGTTACAAGTTGGGAAATAGTGTACTCTGTCCAGTCTGGGTAACCATTTTGAGGACAATGCAACTATTTTGAAGAAAATAAGGATGCGAACATGAAGATAACCTTAGAGATAGAGAAATAACCCAAGAAATGATATGGACAATCCTAGATTTGATTAGTATGTAAATGAAAAAAATAGAGCAAAACTGGAAAGAACTTTCATATTTATTAAATGTTTTCATGGGTAAAAATGTAATAAGAACATATAGAAACTATTAAGTAGTTTAAAGTCTCCTGTCAACATTTGGAAGATCATGACAGCTTGTTTAGTAATTGTGGCAGTTTGAGATTACTTATAAATTCCAAAAAGAGAAAGATTATGTTCATAAACTAATCTGTTCCTGTGTGTGTGATACTCTTTGATTGCATTAAATTCAGTTGAGGGGACTTGATTAGATTACCTGAGGCTTGTGATTCAACTATGTCAGTGGGCTTCACTCAGATTGAGTTCCCGCCCCTTGCTGGATCTGAAATAAATGGACACTTACTGAGACACACAAGAAGAGAAGAGAGAGCTCTGTCATTTTTGATCCTGTCATGTGAGAGAATGAAGGCTCAAACAACTGAAGCCCCGGAGAGATGAGTCATTTTGCCTGAGAGCTGACAGCTGATATTGGGAAGAACAGCTGAGACCGATATAGAAGGCCCAGATAGAAAGAGGCATTATGATAGGGGAGAGATGGACCTAGAGGAAGCTAGGAGGGGAAGGAGAAACCTCCTAGAGATCAGCAGACATCTTGCTTCACCATGTGGCAAAACACTGGAATCAAAAATAGCTGACTTTAGAAAGAAAGCATCTCAGTTGATGCCTTCATTTGACCTTGGGACTGTAAGCTTTAACCCCAAATAAATATCCTTTATAAAAGTCAACAGATTTCTGGTACTTTGCACCAGGATGCCTTTGGCTTGCATTAAAATTATTGAATGAGTTACAAGTTGGGAAAATAGAATACTTTGTCCAGTCTGGTTAACCATTTTGAGGACAATGCAACTATTTTAAAGAAAATAAGAACGTAAACATGAAGATCACCTTAGAGATAGAGAAATAACCCTAGACATGATATGGGCAAACATAGATTTGATCAGTATGTAAATAAGAAACCTGAGGCAAAACTGGACAGAACTTTTAACTTTATTAAATGTTTTTATGGGTAAAAAATAATAAAACATATAGAAAATATTAAGAAGTTTAAAGTCTCCTGTCACCATTTGGAATATTATAACAGTTTGCTTAGTAAAGTAATGAAATATTTTGTCAAAGAAGAAACTAGTGAGTCAAGTGTATATTTCAAGTTAACTTTATGGAATATAAACATCACTATGTATACTCGTGGGACCAGAGATATATACATTTACCTTCAACAAATATAACACTCCTGATCAGAAAGAAAGAATTCCTAACTGAATTTATTAGCACACATACTTAAAAGGTAATATAAAGATATGATTCTCGTCAAATTGGAACATGAGTAAATTTCAACAATATCATTTCAACCTTTGTATTTGGAATGGGGTGGCCTAACATACAAACTCACTGTATTTGCAACATGACTTTGCAAAGAACAGAAGAATAAAACTGTCATAGCATGAGTAAATTGGACATATTCTTATTTTAATTTATTATTAAAATTGATAAATACTTGAGGACAAATGATCTAAGAGGATGATCAGTGCATGTCCATGTGAAAAAAAGACTCTCCTGTTCGGGATTCTAAGGTTATGGAATAAAGGTCCAGCATTCAGTTTGTGGTAAATTAACTCAGGTAAGTGTGGCTTATGTGCCAGGAAAAGCCTCTTATTGACTAGCTGTCTTTCAGTGGTGATAACCTTACCTTGATAGGTGTCTTCATTTTCACGTAATCAAAATGAAACAAATATTTAACTTAATAAAAATATCCCTTATGAAGATATTTTCAACTCCCTAATAAAATTTAGCTAAACTTAAGTTAATGAATATATTTATGGTAATCTAATAGAATATTTATTTTCATGCCTTAAAAGGTATTTCTTTGGGAAGATTGCAAGAAATAAGGTGTGGAAAGCTTATGTTACAACTAATTCAAAAGGTTAGACAAATTTTTAACTCATAAATTAACTTCTATTTAAAACCTTACCAGTAGAAAATCAGTATGCTAAATTTTCAGTAATAGTCTTTAAAGTAAAGGATAATCACCCTCATAATATCTAGTGTCCATTAACTCTATTTATTGTTTTTTTTTTATTTACCTGATGCATGGAATTTGCTGCTGAAAGATAATTTAGAAGAAAAACACAGCAATAAATCCATTGGAAAAAATGAATTCATCATTGTCTACCAAGTTTTTTTAAATTTGAAAAGATTTATATAGAAAATAATTTAACTTTTACAATGATCATTTATTAGATTTTTCAAACCTAAGGGTAAAAATGAACACAAAGCAGGCATTATAAAACAATATGACAAAACATAGGTTATACCTTCCTTCAGACTCTATCTAGTCAATCAAGTAATTATTTGTGGTTGCCTGACAGGAACAGTAATTTAATCATGGAATAATATTTATAAGTAGTATGTGGAGAAACTAAATTAAATAATTGATATTTAATTTAGTTTAAAAATGCCAAGCATTTCTTTAATTATCTATTTGCAATGAATAATATGAAACTTTTGCATATATTTGCATATTACTCACAAACCAGAATAATGTTTTATATGGATAACTGTGATATAATTGGAAAGCTCTATTGATTTTTAAAAATCCTTTCAAAATAATTAGCAATATAGCAGACATCTCTAGGTACAGAGAATTTATGTTTTGAGGTGTCAAAGGCAAAAATGAAGGTACTTGGAGTTGTGAGAAAAGTTTGTATCCCAGTTCTCCCACTTATGGCACCTGAGTAATCTTGGAGATGACATTAACTCTTGAGTCACATTTATTTTATAAAATAAGGATTCAATATTAGTAATATTCTAATTTACTAATTAGAATGAACTTCTATACAACTCAATTTTTGTTTGGTACAATGCATTTGGAAATATATAACTGACTTAGAATCAGATACAGAATTTCTTTTCAAATAAAGTATAACACATAAACATAGAGTACCTAAACATTAAATAAAGTAACATGATTATCTTTGTGTATTAGTCAACCAAAGGGATGATGATGCAAAGTACCGGAAATCTGTTGGCCTTTATAAAGGGTATTTATTTGGGGTAAAAGCTTACAGTTACAAGGCTCTAAAGAGTCCAACTCAAGGTTGCTCTCTCACCAAAGCCAGTTGCCGTGTGTTGAAGCAAAATGAT
This sequence comes from Tolypeutes matacus, assembly GCA_026826555.1. NCBI lineage: Eukaryota > Metazoa > Chordata > Mammalia > Cingulata > Chlamyphoridae > Tolypeutes > Tolypeutes matacus. The sequence continues at coordinate 35,942,676 of JAKSZT010054304.1, read as the reverse complement.
TGCTGATCTCTGCCTGGTCTCTCCTTCTGGGGCTTCCTCTTCCTTTTGAGGCTCCAGGGGCCCAGGTTCTTCCCAACCTCAGCTGTAAACTGGCAGAGGGCTTGTTTCTCAGCCCTTCCTATATCCAGCTTCTGGCATAGACTCATTTCTTTCTGGGCCTTCTTAGCTGCTCAGCTGCAAACTATCAAGAGAATGGCTCATTTCTCTTCCAGGTGCTGCAGGATCAAAGTCCTCTCTTCTTCCTCATCTATGGAGTTCTCATTCTTCTTGTCTGAATGTCCATTTATATCAGCTCTCCAAAGGGGCGGGGAATCAACCCTGAGTCTCTGAGACTCACTCTACTGACATAGTCGAATCAAACCCTAAATTGAATTTATTAAGTAAACTTAAAACCTTTGAATTTAATACAATCAAAGGGTATCATACCCGGAGGAACAGGACAGTTTACAAACATAAATCTTTCTCTTTTCTCGGGATTCACAAAAATAATCTCAAACTGCCACACTTAGGTAAGAAAATCACATGATTTTTGAGACTGCTTCTTATGTTTTTACTTCTGGGCAATCACAATTTAAGTAAGTGATGAATAGTCATACTATTATAGATGTATAGTTGATTTTTACCTTGTAAATTATTGATAAATAGATTTTAATGTTTTCAAAAGGCAGGTATTACATACTATTTTCTTCATTTATTATTATCAGTGAGAGACCAACTTGTTTCCCTGAACTTCCTAATAATCAGTGACTAAAGTATATATAGAATCCATTAGAAAAAATATATTCTCAAGGATTAATGAAATATTATACATATGACTATTGTTTAAGATGGGGCAGCTTTGAGATATAATTCCCCTAAAATAAATTGTAAATGTTTAATGTGTACAATTTTGTAAGCTTTGACACATGTACACACTTATGAAACTATCATCACAAGACAAAGAATAAGCCCCAAAGCTTTCTCATTCAATTAGTAATATCATCTCCCTCTCCTCCCAACTTAAATTCCCATTCCCAAACAACCACTGATCTGCCTTATGTTGCTACAGGTTAATTTGAATTTTATAGATATATACATAAATGGAATCATATAGAATGCATTTGTTTTGACTTTTTTTTCTCAGCCACAAATATTTTGAGATTCATTCAGGTTATTCCATGTATTAATTGTTCGTTCATTTTTATTGCACAATAGTATTCCAATGTTTGGGCAATACAAAAATCTATTTATCCATTTGTCTGTTGATGCTCATTTGTATTATTTCCAGTTTTGACTATTGCAAATAAAGCCCCTGTTAGCACTAGTGTACAAGTCTTTAAAAGAGCATACACTTGGGGATTGGATATGGCTCAAGCAATTGGGTGCCCGCCTCCAAATGGGAGGTCCTGGGTTCTGTTCCTGTTGCTTCCTGAGGAAGCAGACAAGGAGCAGACAGATAAGGGAGCCATCTCGGGGTGGGGGGTGGGGGGCGGTATTAAAATTTGAAAAGAATATATGCTTTCATTTCTCTAGTTCAGTTCCTGGTAGAGAAATGGCTGAATCAAAGATTATGTGAATATTTAACTTTTTAAAAGCTGCCAAGTGTTTTCTATTAGGCTTGAATCATCTTACATTTTCAACATCTGTGTGAGTGTTCCTCCACACTTTCACCAAGACTTGATAAGGTGAGTCATTTAAATTTCAGCTATTCTAATAGTTATGTTGTGTTTTCTCATTGCAGCTTTATTTGCATTCCTTCACTACTAATAATGTTGATTATCATTTCATGTGTTTATTTGTCATCAGTATATATTTTTTTGCTATTTACCTTCAAATATTTTGCCCATTTTTATTGGCTTGTTTGCTGTTTTAATTGTTGAGATATAAGTGTCCTTTAAATGATCTGGATATAAGTCCTTTATCAAAAATATGCTCAATGAATACCTTTGGCTTTTCTCAAATTTTTAACTGTCTTTTTTGTTTTGTTTTGTTATTTGAGGTACCAAGGCTGGGGATTGAACTCGGGACCTCGTATTCTGGAAGCTGGCGCTAAACCACTGAGCCATGTAGGTTCCCCTGAGCTGGTTTTTTCTTTGTTTGTTGTTTGTTTGTGTTCTTAGGAGGCCCTGGGGACTGAACCCTTTGTCTCCCATGTGAGAAGCACATGCTTAACTGCTTGAGCCAAATCTGCTCCCGTTAATTGTCTTTTGAAGAGCAGAAGTTTTTCATTTTTATGAAGTACTATTTAAACATTTTTCTTATGACCCTTGATTTTGTTTTTAAAAAATCTTTTTCTAAACCAGGATTTCAAAGATTTTTCCCCTATGCTTTTTTTTTTCTTAAACAATTTATTGAAGTATTCATACATGAATGTACATAAACTATAAGTGTTCAGTAAACATCATGAACTTACAAAACAAACATGCATAACATCATACAGGGCTCCCACACATCACCACCTCAAACACCCTGCACTGCTGTGAAACATTTGTTAACAAATCATGAAAGAGCATCGTCAAAGTATTACTACTAACTATAGTTTGTATCTTCCTCCCCTATACATTTTTGTTATTTATTTATTTATTTACTTACTTACTTTTATCCATTTTTACACCCCTCCACCCCCCCACCCTGTTTTTTCTGTTTCTGTGTCCATTCACTGGGCAACTCTCTGTGTCCATTTCCTGCCTTCTCGTCTCATCCTTCTCCTCCTGTCTTCACTGGGATCTGATCCTCCCTCAGAACCTCTGATGTGGGAAAAGGCACCCTATTGCCTGTGCTACCTTAGTTCCTGGTTTTTCGGTGTGTCTCATCTTGGCTCTCCCTTGTGTCAATCTTCTGTTACATCATCATCTTGCTGCATGGCTTGCGGGGCCTCCTGGCTCACCTGCGCACGAGGCCTGGTGGCCCATGAGCCTTCTATATTTTTCTTTTTTAAATTTTTACTGGGACTTCCCAGGGATTGTACCCAGGTCCCTCCATATGGGAGACGGATGCCCAACCACCGGAGCTACATCCGTCCCCCTGCTATATCTCTTAAGGTTGACCAAAGATACCCAAAGTTACAGTCTTTTCCCATACAGGATGGTCAAATAATAAATCAGGCTTAGTTTATCACCAGTATTCTAAAAACCAGATGTAGGGAGAAAAACTAGGTCTGGGGACACATGCATGGTTTCTAATATAGCGAATGTTTAGCCTACCCTGATTACCACAAAATCAGGTCAGCGAAAATAATCGCACTCCCCTATGATTTTATTTTAGAAATTTTATAGTGTTAAATTCTGCATTTAGGTTTATGATTCTATTTAAGATTTCTAGTTATCATCTAGCTAGTTAGCTAGCAATTTTAATTGAGGTCTCTAAATGCCCCAGACCTTTTGTTGGAAAGACTATTATTTTTGCAGATTTTCTTTTATGCCTTTGTTGAAAATTAAATTGTCCATATATTTGTGTATTTATTTATGAATTTCCATTATGATACATTGATCTAGTTTTTTCTCTTTATTTCTATATCCCACTGTCTTTATTAATATATCTTTCTAGTAAGTTTTTATATGAGACATTGTCAGTCCTAAAAGGCTTTAATTTTTTCAGTTTTTCTGGCTCTTATAGTTCTTTTGCAATCCATATGAATTTTAAAATCAACTTGTCATTTTCTACAAAAATAAGTCTTCCTGTGATTTAATTGGAATTGCATGGAATCTAGGACCATTTAGCAAGAATTGATTCTTAAAAATGTTGAGTCTTCTGACCCCTGGATACAGAATATATCTTCACTTATTTAGGTCTTAAATCTCTCTCAGCAATGATTTATAGTTTTTGTAAAGATCTTATATTTCTTTTGGATGCGATTCTAAGTTGTACAGTTTTCCTGTTTATTTCAGTATTCTGTTTATGGCATATAGATCTTATGTAGCACAAACTTACTAAACATAACTATTCATTCAAGTAGCTATTTTGTAGGTTCCTTTAAATATAAATGTGGACAATTTCACTGTTTCCTTTTCAGTCTGTGTATTATTCAGGGTTCTCCAGAGAAACAGAACCAATATGATATATATTTAGATATGAAGATATTTAAATATATTTAGATATTGTTTTAGTTTCTGTTTTGCTAAAGCAAATATCATGCAATGGGTTGACTTAAACAATGGGAATTTAGTGGTTCATGGTTTTGAGGCTAGGGGAAGTCCAAATCAAGGCATCATCAAGACTATGCATTCTACCCAAAGATGGGCATTCTGGAGCTGGTTACCAGTTATCCTTGGTCCTTGACTCCTCTGTCACATAGTAATGCACATGGTGATCTCTTCTGGCCTCTCCATTCTCTTCTGGGTTCTCTTGATTTTCAGTTTCTTGCTTCCTGTGGTGTTGTCTCAGTTTGAATTTCATTTTGCTTATAAAAGACTCCAGTAATACAGACCTATCCTGATTGTGGTGGGCCACAATGAAGTAACATCAAAAGTCCGACTTGCTGGCCCCGCGAGCCATGCAGCAAGATGATGACGTGACAGGAGACTGACACATGGGAGAGCCAAGATAAGACACATCAAAAAAACAGGAACTAAGGTGGTGCAGGTGGTAGGACGCCTCTCTCCCACATCCCCACATCGGAGTTTCCGAGGATTGAATCTCAGTGAAGACAGGAGGAGAAGGATGAGAAGAGAAGGCAGGAAATGGACACAGAGAGTTGCCCAGTGAATAGACAAAGAAACAGCAAAAACGGGGTGGGGGGGTGGGAGGGTGTAAAAATGGATAAAAGTAAGTAAATAAATAAATCCTTAAAATACATATATAGGGGAAGAAGATACTGACTATAGTTAGTAGTAATACTTTGACGATGCTCTTTCATGATTTGTTAACAAATGTTTCACAACAATGCAGGGTGTTTGGGCTGGGGGAGGGGAGGGTGCGGTTTGATGTACGGCAGCCCTGTATGATGTTATGCATGTTTGTTTTCTAAGTTCATGATGTTTACTGAAAACTTATAGTTTATGTATGTTCATGCATGAATAATATACTTCAATAATTTTTTTTTTTTTTTTAAGTCTTACTTACAGCTGTTTTACACCCTCAGGAATGGATTAAGTTTAAGAACGTATTTTCCTGGGGTGCAAATATCCAAATCACCACAGTCCACCCTCTGTAACCCCCCAAAATCATGTTTTTGTACAGGCAAAATACTTTCATTTCATCACAACATCTCAAAAAGCCTTAAGTCATTTCAGAAACAATGCTAAGTAAAAAATCTCATCAAAATTGGTTATGGGTGTGGTCTATCCTGGAGCACATTACCCCTCTGTCTGTGGACCTGTGAAATCTAGAAAACAATTTATGCCTGGAGGAATAGGTGTAAACATTCCCATTCTAATAGAAAGAAATTGGAAGGAAAATAGGGGTAATGGTTCCCAAATAATTCTGAAACACAATGGGCAAACACCATTAGATTTCAAGGTCTGAAAGTCATGTATGGATGGATATTTTTTCCTCTTGGCCTGATTGCATGGCATCACAGCTCCTTCCAAATGTTGCATAGCAGCCATGCTCTCCCTAAACACTGGATTGATGACTCCACCCTCTCTAAGCATTGGGATGGCAGCCAGTATCCCTGTGAATGTTGGAAGACAGGCCTACGCTCTCTGACGTGAATGCACAGGCCCCACCATCTCTGAGCATTGGGGAAGCAGGACTCTCCCTGAACAACAAGTGGAAGGCCGGTCCCCTCCAAATGCAGGGGTGCCCTTTTCACACACATGGATAGGACTTTCTCATCCTGAGAAGATCTCTTTGGTCCAGGCCTCAGCTTCCATGGTTCTGCCCTAGAAGTTATTCTTCCTTCATTCCTTCCCTTTTAGTCCAGTCTCACAGTGATTCTGCTCATATACATTTTGCAAAATGCTTCTTGCCATTTTATGAACTTCACAGACAGAAGGACTTTCCACAGTTCCTTACTATGTAACTGTATTTCCATTCCTGACCTCCACTGAAATGGCTGACTGGATCCAATTTCAGTTAAACCCTCACATGGAGCTCTATTCAAGAGGGACTCACTTTCTGGAAGCTCAGGAATGACCTTAAGGGAGCTGCTTCTGGCCCTAGCCTCAGAGCACAGTATCTAGATAGGCTCAGAATTTTCCAAACTATAAATTTCTGTTTTCTTTGTGCATAAGAATTCAGTTTTTAACATGTCTCTTTCCTCTTACATTTTACTGTATATAAGTGGAAAGAAATTCAGATGGAAGAAGGAAAGCCATAGAGGAAGCAGGCAGAAGCTGAGGATCAGTGGAATGCAGAAGAGAATGGAGAGACCAGGAGAGGCTATCATGTGTCTTGCCATATGACAGAGGATCCCAGGACCAAGAATTGCCATTAGCCAGTCCCAGAATGCCACTGTCTTTGGGGAAAAGTATCACCTTGACTTGATTTGAATTTTTGTCTAACCTCAAAACTTTGAGCAATTAAATTCCCATTGTTTAAGCCAGCCTATTGCATGATATTTGCTTGAGCAGCCAAGGAAACTAAAATGCTTATTTTTCTTGAGATAATCAAATGGTTTTCTTTTATACTTATTTCATATGGTAATTTACATTGATTTTTTTCAAGGTCAAACTAACCTTGCATTTTGCAAATAAAACCCTAACTGGTCATGTTGTATAGTCATTATTTTATATTGTTAGATTTGATTTGCTAAAGTTTCGTTTAGAATTTTCACACCTATGCTTATTAGGGAGGTTGTTATATAGTTTTCTTTTCATTAGCTAGAGGTTAAATTTTTTTATGTCTTTTAATAACTAGCTTTTGTTTCCATTGATTTTTCTCTATTATTTTTTCTTGTTTCTAATTCTTGAGTTTTCACACTGATCTTACTTATTTCATTTTTGCAGTTTACATTGAGTTTGATTTGCTCATTTTCTGATACTTACATAGTAGCTGAAGCAATGATTAGAGAAATTTTTCTTTTCTTAAGTGTTTGATTAATGCTATAATTTTCCTAAATACTGATTATGTGTCATTTTGAAATGTGTTTTGATTTTCATGCAATTGTAAATACCTTCTTATACACCTTTGGATTTTTTTAACTCATGAATTATTTTGAAGTATACTATTTAGCCAAAACAGATTTGGGAATTTTCCAGATATTGTTCTGTTTTGTGTTTCTAATTGAATTCAAATCTATTGTGAGAATTGTTTTATAATCCTGATGATAGCTTATCTTTATAATTGTTTTGTGTACACTTGCAAAGAACTCTCCTGAACTTGGATGGACATTCTAAAACAAATGTCAATTAGGTCAATTTGATTGATATGTTGTTCAAAACTTCTATGTCCTTATTAATTTCTGTTTACTTGCTTTATCAAATATTGTAAGAGGGTTATTGATGCCTCCAACTAAAATTGTAATTTTGTCTATTTCTTCTTGCACTTCTATTAGCTTTGGCTAAATTTTATAGCATGCTATTAAGGAATGTTTAAGATTACTATTTTAGCTGGATAAATTGACTTCTGTATTATTCTGAAATTTATCTTCTTTTTCCCTAGTAATATAGTTTACTTGCAAATCTACTTTATTCAATACAACATCTTTTGATTAGTCTTAGACACATTATTTTTTCCCATTCTTTTTCATTTAACCTGTTTGCAAGTGTGTGTATGTGTTTGTGCATGTGTATTTTATGTATTGCTTATATATGATATATAGTTGAGCTTTGCATTTTACACAATATGACTGTTTCAGGCTTTTATGTGCTGCATTTAGAACACTCATTTATTATGATTGTTGTAACTGATGGGTTTAAATCTACCATTTTGCTATGTGTATTCTCTTAGTCCCATCTGTTCTTTGTTCCATGTTTCCTCTATTTCTGTACCCTCTCTTCTGAATTAGTGTTTATATAATGCCATTTTTTCCTTTGTTGGCTTATTATTTATAGCTTTTTTTTTTTTTTTTGGCTGCTTCAGGGTTTTGAGAAGAACTATATTTTTAAAAACTAAAATATTGAGAGTAATTTCTGTTGTCATTTCTTTGACTATTCCTTCTGTCCCTTTCTTTTTTTTCTCCTTATGAGACTTGCATCATGCATATGTTGTTTTGCTTGATGATGTCCCATAGCTGTTTTAGGCTATTTTCACTTTAAATATTCTTTTTTTTTTAAATATTCTGCTCAGCCTGACTCATGTCAAATGCCCTGTCTTCAAGTTTACTGATTCTTTCTTCATCCAGTTCCAATCTGTTCTTGAAACCTTCCTGGGAATATTTCATTTCAGTTATTGTGCTCTTCAGCTCCAATATTTCTATTTGGTTCCTTTTCAAAATTTCTATCTCTTTACTTAGACTCTCATATCATACATTTATTATTTTCCTGATATCTTTAGTTCTTTTTCTGTACTTTCCTTCATCACCTTGATAATTTTTAAAGGCTTTGCTTGGTATGTCCAAATCTCATCTTCCTCATTGTTATTTTCTTTATTTTTATTTTCTTCCATTGAATGGGCCATAATTTTCTGTTTCTATGTTTGTATTGTACTCTTGCACACAGTTCGTTTTAATATTTTAAAATACTAATTCTGGGAAAATGTCTGTTTCCTTGTTTTGTAACTAGCTGGTGATAAGATAGAGATTTTCTTGAGCTTCACCATCTTATCAGGAAATTTTGCCCAAGGCAAAAGCAGTGTGCACGGTTTTCTTTGTCTTTCTTGTCTTTCTGGGCCTCTGTCTTGTCCCAGGCTTATGCTTTTTGATGTTTTGGAGTTTCACCTGTTTACAAGTGTTTGGCTTTCCCCTCTTTTTCCCCAGGGACTAACTTCCCTCTCCCAAGTATTTGAAGCCAACAGGACTTTGTCCTGGACTGCCCACCTGTTTATGATATCATACTCTTCATTGTTTCATGCTGCTTTTGCTTGGAGGGCAGATTCTGGGAGGAGGGTCACTCCAGGGAGGACTTTCCTAAGTCAATCTTTCCCAGCCAAAACAGGTCAAAGCACCCACAAATGGGGTGCAAACTGGCTCCAAATTGATGGGATCAGGTAGACACCAAAATCTTTTCCGATCGCTCCCAAAAGCTGAGCTTTCCTGACCTGCCCAGCAAAGGCAGACTTTCAACTACTGTTCCATGCAGATTTGAGGAAGTACTGCATCTTTAAAGCTCCACTGCCTCCCCTCTGTCCAGGAATGATTGAAACAATGACCACCCTTGTTCTCGGGGAAGAGAGTTTTTATGTCCCTTTCTACACCAGTAGCTGCCAGAGACTGGACCTGTGGTGGCCTGCAATGAGAGTTGCAGACGAGTGCCAGTAGCCACTGTGTGGAGAGAGCAATTTACAGTATTTTACCATAATTGATCACCTTCTTCCTCCTGCTCTTCCCTGTATGCTATACAGTGTTCCTTTGGCCTTTGGAGACATTTACTGCCTGTTTAATAGTTGTTTTGGTGTGTCTTAGAGCTCTCTACTCTGTCATCTACCTTGAAAGTCTCCATCACATTTATTTTTGAAATAATTTTTTCTGCATATTTATAGGTTGACAATATTTTCTTCCAATACATTAAAAATATTATTCCACTGTTTTCTTATGTTGTTTCCCATAAAAATCTGTTGTCATCTTTATCTTTGTTACTCTTTACATAATGTGTTCACCCCACCCCACCCCAGCTAATTTTAAGATTATCTATTCACTGTAAGTTTTGCCAAATTTAATAATGTTGCCCTGCTATGTAATTCATATTCTTGTGTCTGGAGTGCCTTAATGTTGTATATATGGCTTTATGATTTCATCAAATTTTGAAAAATTTTGACCATTATTTCTTATATTTTCTGTCTGTCTTCTGCTTTGGAGACTCCAATTATATGACTATTAGACTGCTTGAATCATCTCACAGCTTGATCATGATCTCTGTATTTTTAAGGCTGCTTTTTCTTCCTTTGGTTTCACTTTGGATAGTTTTGTAATGCTATGCCTTCAAATATGCTTATCTTTTCTTCAGCAATGTCTAACCTGCCATTTATCCCATGCAGTATATTGATCAACACAGACATTGTAGTTTTAATCACTAGAAGTTGCATCTACATTTTATCTTTAATGATTCCACTTAAATTTTTGAACATGAGCAATACTGTTATAACTATTTTATGTCCTTTCTGTTAATGCTAATATCCTTGTCAGGTTTGGATTCATTGATTTTTCTCCTCGTATGTGCCATATTTTCCTGCTTCTTTGCAAATGTGGTAGTTTTGTATAAAGGACACCATTGTGAATTTAACTTGATAGGTGATGGATATTTCATATTCCTATCAATACCTTGTGTGTAATTTCTAGGATGCAATAGGTTTACAAAAAGATCAATTGAGTTTGAATCTTTTAAGTCTTGCTCTGTGGGGGAGAAGCATAACTGTGTTTAGTGTATTATTATAGCCCACCTCTGAGGCAAGGCCCTTATTTTTTTCCTCTCTATGCCCTGTGAATTATGAGGTTTTTTCCTAACTGGATGTTGAAAATAGGCCATACTTCTGGCCCTTTTTTAGTTACAGGTACTGTTCACTCCTATCTTTGTGAGTGTTTCTTTTCATAGTCTTGGGTAATTTCCTATAAATATGTATGGATTATTATGCCATCAAATATTTGAGGGAATCCCAATTCATATATCCAGAATTTTTACTCTGTAAATGTCTCTTACCTCCAATACATTTTTCTGAAAACTTCAGACACTTTTTTTTTCTCTCCAGCCCTATATCCCACCATTTAAAGTCAGCAAGTCCACAGGTCTATTTCTGTGCTTCCCCTCACTGAACTATATCCCAGAAACTCTCTCTCAAGACAGTAAACTGGGGGCAATCATAGGGCTCACCCCATTGTTTCCTCTCTCTCCCAGGTGAATGATTTTCATTGTCTGGTATACAGTGACTTAAAGCTGTAATAGCTTTTTAATTTATTTTTTAATTTATTTTAATTTATTTTTATTTCTGTAGTTTCAAATGAAAGGGCAAACCCAGTGCATGTTACTCCATCATTTCCATAAACAGGTTTCACTCTATATATTTTAATTTTTTTTTCATTTTATTAAGAAGGTATTATGCTTTTTAAGTAAGAATATTTGAGTTGTGTGGGTATAAATAAATGCGTACATAATCCCAGACCCAAAAACAACCATTAAAACATTTGTAATATAACAGAACACATTTGTTATTTGTACATGCAGATAATACTACATATACAGAATATTTATAATAATTTACCATTTTAGTAAAACAGAACATTATTACAAAGTATTTTTCATGTGGAATGATTTTTAGCTAGCAGTGTAGATTATTCTTTAAGTTATTGAATATCATCATAAACATGATTTAATCACAGCAGAAGAAATATAAATAAATTGTTTAAACAATTTATTTAATATGTGGTCCCTTAGTCCAAATTACCAGAAGTTATGATTCCATAGATCTGGATTATGACCCAGGAATATACATTTTTATGAATACACATGGCATTTCTGATGCAGATGATCTTTTGGAAAAGTCAATGATAAATATTTCCTCAGCTAATTTCTTTAGTATTTTTTCCGGGATAAATTTCAAATGTTTACTTTTTATAATATAATTACATTATTTTCTATCATAATTCACCTGGCTAGTTATCAAAAAAAATTAAATAAAATATCAATGATTGCAAAGAAACTCCTTTAGATAGAATAAAAAATTATAAAAAGATATACAGTATTGTTATACATTGTGACAATATAGTAACATGCTCAAGAGATACTTTTATTTTTCTCAAATCAAAACCTCAATCACTCTATTGATATCATAAATATTAAACACCTATTATTAATTACTGAAGCTGAAATTCCTCTTTTGTTTCTAAAGCTAAATTCACCATAATATATATGAACATATATAAGAATTGTATATTAAAACATATGATGCATGGTAGAAATGAAGAGGAAAATAAATCAAGATCTTACAAAATATGTTTCCATTTTGCAATTGCAAGTTTTTTTTAAATAAGTCAACTAGATTGAATATCCCCAAGATCAAGAGAGCCTTTCAGGAAAACTCTTTCATTGCTTACTCCCTTATAAGAAAACCAAGTGAACTCATTGCTTTGTTGACTAGTGCATGATTATGGTTAGGACATAAGGTAGGCAGGTGGCCCCAAAGAATCTGATTTATATTCTGACACAAGATGTATTCAGGATGTGGTGCAAAAAATATATTCCCAATTGTGTTGTTTATAAATACCTCAATCAATATTACATTCTATATATTGAATTTAAGAAAGGATTCTTAATCAATTATCCTGCCTGCTGATACCTGAAATAGAAATGTTAAAGACAAATGATAAAGAGGGAATATCAGATTGGCAGTTAAGCAAATGTTAGTATTCTATTGCAAATATACCCAGATTCCTGGAGCTTATGCGGTGACAAGGTAAACAAATCCAAAAGAACTACCTTAGATTCTAAAGAAAATGTAATCCCGATATTCTGTGAGATGACTGCTTCTTATATTTTCATTTGTATCCTTAAAAGACAAATCCATGCCATTTCTTTATGTGGCTTGGCTTCTTAAGTACCTAAGAGAATAACAAGAAAAAAAGTACAAATGGATATTTTCCCTGATAAGATTTTATAATAAATTTTCAAATGTGTATCTAAGGGGAAAATGTAGTTGGTAAATGACTATCTAAAGAAGAATGTCATCTGGAAATATAAATTTAATTTAATAAAAATTTACCAAATGTTTCTTATGTATTATAATTTATTGATGGTTACTAACAACTATAAGATATTCAATAATGAGAATTAAAGATTTTTTAAAATGCACAATATCCCATAACATGACGTGAAATTCAAAAGTGTGATAACATTTATATTTGAGAAAATGATGAAGCATTTAACTGAAGAGCAGAGGAAAGTTTAAACTTTCATAAATTACATAAATTGGAAATCAACTCTAATTTGATGTCCATTAATTAATTCCTTCAAAAGATATTTATTGAGAGTACAGTCCAGACATTGGGGATACAGCAGTAAACAAAATGTAAAAATCTGCTGACAAGCTTATTTTTAGTCTAGTGGGGGAGATAAACAAAAACAATTGATAGTAATTCAGGTACTATTTTTAAAATGCACAGTAAAACACTAACTGGCTTCCATTTTTAGCAATGCATTATCTTAGGTATTTTTGCTAGTTATTGCTTGTTATATTTATATCTTCATTATGATTTTGCTAAATGTAATTTACGTAGATTCTTGTGTTTGGTCCTTTGATTTTTAACTGTTAGAAATACATTTTCATTAAAAACTCATTTATGCAAATTTTTAAGTCATGGAAATATTTTGATCCCTTTCCAGACATTAAAGTTTCTACTAAAGTAAACCTTCTTTTCATTTTTTTTGTTCTTTTGTTTTTTAATGTTTAATATTTTCAAAAAGGCTTATGTAAATATTTAAATAGTATCTCTTCCTCCTAATGAAGCTCATAATAACAGAGAACAGATCCCAATCAGTTCATTCTTATGTTTTATTCTGGTAATCAATAATGCTTGATATGTTTCCATTTTTTAAGGCATTTGTTTTATTACAATTTCCTCATTCTTTAAAAAGTTCATTTTCCAGTGTTTCTGGAGAATCTGTGATTCCATTGGTCTATAATGTGGCATAAGAACATGCATTGTTCACAGGCTATTCAGATGCCCTGTGCTTGGAGCTCATGTAAGGCGACTGGCAAATTGTACCATCCTCCTTTCCAGAAAGAGAGAGTTTACTGGAATGTAAACAAATCCTCCTCAGGGAGTGGAGAAGCTTGGTCTTCAAGTTTCTACTACCTAGGATTGTAAGTGAATAGCTCTAGGGGAAATAAGCCTCTAAATATCTCTGGAAATCTACATTATCCATAGCTTCTAATGAATATTTTTTATTCAATAATTTTTACTAAATTTTGCCAGTGCTCTTTTTATCACAAAGTCTGTCCAGAAATGTGTCCATATTAATGGATAATATTCTCCCAACAGAGTAATAACTGAGAAGTGACATAAGGTAATTTTCTGAGGAGATGGAAATGTATTATGTCTTGGCAGAGGTATGTGTTTATTGGGTTTGTCCATTTCTCTATATTTTTGAATTGTATACTTAATATTTGTGCATGCAAATGCATGTAAATTTCATCTCAAAATAAAAAAAAAAATTGAATAAATAACATAGTACTAGTTAGCCTTTTTTTCTTCCATGATATGGTTAACAATTCTGAAACTAAAGTTCATCAAATAAATAAACATAATTATCATAATGGGAGTTGAGCTTTTCCTTTTGGGGAATGAAAATACAGTTGTAGAAAGAGAAAGCATAAGAATGATCCTGAAGGGTTGGATTGCAATTAGAAAAATTAGTAGAAACTCATTTCTTTTTAGGCTGGCAAGCTAGGTAGGCAGACATAAAAATGCATATTAAAACGTAGCTCTATCTGAGGAGAGGAAGAAGAAACATTAATTTCTGTTGTTAAAGAACACAACTAGTGCCCAAATCTCGATTTCAAAGTAACATTCTTGGCTTAAAGAAACAAAAGTTTCTGGGTGATCTGGCTAGTTCAGGGGTTACTACAGAAAATTACACGATGTGCATGAAGCATCGTGTTTGCAAAGACTAATGAAGTCATGAGAAAAGGCTACTGAAGTTAGCCTGGGAGGGCTTTCACTGGTAAATCTGTGATACTTTGAGCATGAAACTGAAAAATGATAATAATTATAGTTCTTTGAATAAAAGAATAATACACTATTCTATATTGATATGTGGCTATAGCTAAATATATAGACAATACATGAAAGAATAAAGGCAATAGAAGCAATATGCCACTTAGTAAGCAGAGAAAGAATAATGTATTTAGAAATATTAATGGATGTCTGTGGCAATTTGAAATTGTTTTATGAATCCCTAAAAGAGAAAGGTTATTTTTATGGGCTGGTCCACTCATATGGGTGTAAGCAGCCTTTTAAATTGGACTATGTCAGTGAGGCATTACTCAGGTTGACTCTCTGCCCTCTTGCTGGGTCCAATAAAATAATGGAGACATACTGGAAAAGAGAGTTCTGCAAGTTTTGATACTTGATCTATGACAGAAAAGAGAAGCTCAAACAGCTAAGGCCTTGGGGAGAGATGAGCCATTTGCCTGATAGCTTGCAGATGAAATCATGGAGTAGTCAAGCCTGAGAAAAGAGGCTCAGGAGGGAACAAGCCCTATGTTTAGCTGTCTTCAGCTGAGCTCTGAGAGACCAGGCAGAGATTGTCCTCCATCTGGCTTCAACACATAGCAGCTGACTTGGATGAGAAAGCACTTCTTATGGTGCCTTGAGTTTAACTTTTCATGGCATTGGACCTGTAAGCTTTCTTTTACTCCAAATAAATATCCCTTATAAAAGCCAACACACTTCTGATACTTTGCACCAGCAACCCTTTGGCAAACAAAAACAATGGCAAAATTAGTGGGTTAAAGTTTGAAAAGTAATAAAATATTACATAGTTACAAAGTACTCCCCCAAAATTACTTACTAATTATAAATGACAAACATTGGCTTTCCAGTGTATAAATGTGGTACCCATCAACTTAACAAGTTATCAAGACTAATATCACTATCATTGGGACAAGCCAATATCAGGTGCCTATTGATAATAAGATGTACTGAAAAGGACAAATTAGTTCATTTGTCAATCTTGAAAATTACATAACCTGAATCTAATTAATAAGAATGACCAAACAATTCCAATTTTAGAGGCACTGTATAAAATAACCTTCCTGAACTCTTCCAAAATATCAAGGTCAAGAAACACAGAGACAAAAATGTCAGAGACACCATTATAAATTATACTAGAATAAACAGACTTAACAACTAAATGAAATATATGTTGCTGGATTGGAAACAAATCTTGGAAAACCAACAGCACTAAAAGACATTAGTGGGAGAACTGGCGCAGCCTGTTTATATGTGTGTTGTGCAGATAGTGTTACCATATGCATGGCTATTTCCAATAGAAGGGTCCACCTGATCTGTGCCTCAAAGGAGAAACATGTCTCTCAGTGAGAAAGTGATTTATTGTGAGTGCACAAGCAAGGAACTGGGGGAATCTTCCCCAAACCATTTCAAAGTTAGAATAAGAGTTAGGGTTTTTAAAGGCAAAAAAAGAGGGGTAGGGGAAGAGAAAAATAAGTTTAAAAAAAGTGATGACAGATCTCTCAGGGGTCTTGTGAGGAGTGTAAGTGAAATTAGTCAGTCCTGCATTGTCTCAAGAGCATTCAAATTGTCCACAGTTTTAGCACCTAATAAACCACAGTTTAACAAGGTCTTCTTGACTCCTTTCTCTGTCAACTGCTCAAGGATATCAAGCTTCTTGTCTCTGACAAGTTACAGATTTTCTCAGTCATAAGGTGCTCCTGACACCATTCTGTCTGGTTTTCCTTTGAGACATTATCTTATTCCTATATGTAAAATTGAGAAGATCTGGTTAATATCCTTCAGGGAACTGAGTGCAAAGAGTAAACTTCTAAAATTAGATTAATAGAAACCTAGCTTAGTGTATTAGAATTTTCAGAGATGCTTAAATGAAGAAGTTTTTAGTAAGCACATTTTCCAGCTACCAATATTAATGGATTAGCAACCAGCAAGATGGTGGCAAAATAAGGAGTTCCTAGAGTTAGCTTGTGCTGCAGGGCAGTTAGTAATCACCCAGAGCTACCTAAAACACCTATTTGGGGGCTCCAGGAGACCAGAAAAGCATCTTGCAACATCCTTGAAAGAATGGAAGGAGTAGACTGCCCATCTGCAGAAGAGATTCACGACGCTGCAGAGGCCAGTGATCATTCTACTCCAGTGGTGCAAGCCGCATCAGAAGCTCTTCTGTGGCTGGAGTTGGAAGCTCCATTTCCCAAACACAGGGGAGGAAGAGACGATTGGCCACTGACTTCAGTTACTGATTAGTAAATTAGTAAAGTAGTGAATTAGCAAGAACCATAAAGCTCTTCGGAGGAAACCTGGTGATAGGTGGTGCATTCTTAAACCTTACAACGCAAGCACAAGCAATGAAAGAAACATGGATAAATGGAACCTTCTCAAACTTAAACATTTCTGTGATTCCAAGGACTTTGTAAAGAAGGTGAATAGGCAGCCCACTCAATGGGAGAAAATATTTGGAAACCACATATTTGATAAGGATTTGATTTCCATTCTATATAAAGAGATCATTCAACTCAAGAATAAAAGAGCAAGTAATGGAGTTAAAAAATGGGCAAAAGATTTAAATAGACATTTCTCCAAAGAAGAAATACAAATGGCCAAAAAGCACATGCAAAAATGTTCCATATCACTAGCTATTAGGGAAATGCAAATCAAAACAATAAGATATCATCTAACACTACAGAGAAGGGCCATTATTAAAAAAAAACAGAAGTGCACGCTGCCAGGCGGAGAAGACTGTGGGGTTCTTTGTCCTCCATGTCCTTGTCCTTTCAGCAAAGTTCTGGGTTTCCCCAACTTTTCTAGGTTCATTCTTGCCCAGGGCCCAGGAGCTGGCAAGCCACACATGATGAGCCACCTGACACAGAATCTGCAGGAGGTGATGAAGGCCATGGCTTTGATACACATGCTTGTGGCTTTGATAGAGTTTTGGAAAAGGTGACTCCTTTATATACTGCTCCCTGGAAAGTGATTTGTGAAATGAAAGTAGAACAACAAAATACTAATAAAATGGGCACTCTCCACGAAGATTTGACAGCTATGATAATAGATAAAATATCAAGGATCGCTCTGCTATGCACAGAAAGAGGGTTATCCGGAGTCAGTGATTAGGTGAACATAACGTACATGTTATGTTAAATTGGAGAGGATATAATGATTACAGCACATGTTCTGAAACAATAAAAAACACTTGCCTTTCATAAAATTCAGTATAATAATATTTACTTAAATCTTTTCATGTGTTATTTGTGCTCTCTGTTCTGTTCTTTATTTTCTCCTGAATGCTTTCTTTCTTCTTTTAAAAAATATTTTAAAAGATGCTTAGATTACATAAGCGTTACACAAAAATTACAAGGATTCTCATATTCCACACCTCCAACACCTCCCACAACCTCCCACATAAATATCTTTCATTAGTGTGGCACATCATCTGCAATGGATATACACTTCCTGGGGCTTTGCCACTAAGCATTGTAGAACACGCTCTCTCCCACACAGTTCTGCAAAATTTTCCTCTTAAAAATATAAAAAAAATGTCATGTGGGTTAAAAACAATTATTTCTTATAGATATAAGGCACTCATCTAAGCAAGTGTAAAAGGTAGAAAATGATATACTATGTAAAACTTTAAAAATAGTAAATTTTACTTCACTTTGACAATAGCAAATAAAAAGATACTAAGGAAAATACTAAAAAACAAAACAAAACAAAACACTTGCCTTTGCCTCTGTGGATTTGACCAACACGGCCAAGGAAAATTAATAGCACAAAGCAGACCCACTAAACACCTGGGAAACTGAGGTGACCTAAAGAAACCCAACAATAAATACCATGTTAAATCTGATAAACTTAATTTTCAAAATAAATTAGCACACTAGAGAGGAAAAACGGAAACAAAAACAAGACAAAACAGAAAGTGCTGGAGAGGTTGTGGAGAAATAGGAACACTCCTTCACTGTTGGTGGGATTATAAAATGGTGCAGCCTCTGGGGAAGACAGTTTGGCAGTTCCTCAGGAAGCTAAATATAGAACTGCCATATCATCCAGCAATTTCTCTACTAGTAATATATCCAGGAGAACTGAAAACTGTGACATGAACAGACATCAGCACACTGATGGTCATGCGGCATTATTCACAATTACCAAAAAGATGGAAACAACCTAAGTGTCTATCAACCAATGAATGGAAAAACAAAATGTGGTATATACATATGATGGGATACTATGCTGCAGTAAGAAGAAATGAAATTAAGACACATATGATAACATGGATGAATCTTGAAGACATTATGCTAAGTGAAGTATGCCAGGCAAAAAAGGACAAATATTGTATGGTCTCACTAATATGAACTAAATACAAAGCATAAATGTATGCAGTTAAAACCTAGAGTATAGGCTATTAGGAGATAAGAGGAGGGCTGAAAAGGACTATTGATGCTTAATGTATGTAGAAGTTTTAATTAACTTGACTGTAAAAGTGTGGAAAAAGAGTTGACTGTAACCCATTATATTGAATAGCAGCTGGTTTATAAATGGGATTGTGGCTAAAAACGGTAGTCCAGGGATGTAAATGTCAACTGAAAGAAAGCTAGAGAATAATCTAGGGACTGGGGCACAGCGAACCCAGAGGTGGATGAGAATTGTGGTTGATGATGCAGATGCAAGAGTGTCCTTCTGTGAGCTAGAGCGAGTGTACATCACTATTGCAGGGTGGTGGGAATGTGGAGAAGCATGGGAAAAATACAATAGGTACGACCTATGGACTGTGGTTAACAGCAACACTGTAATATTCATGCCAAAATGTGTGCCAAATATACGCTATAGACCATGGATGGCGGTAATGGTCTGATGATATTATCTCACAATCTGTAACAAATGTTACACCACGGTGTGGTGTGTTGGTGAAGGAGTATTGTATGGGAATTCTACACGTGCATGCTTGTTTTATAAGTTCAAAACTTCTGTAATAAAAACATATTAAAGAACAAAATAAAAAACAAAACAAAGGCTAATTTAAAAAGGGCACTTACCCTGTAAAGAAACCAGGAAGTAAGTTAAATGTAATAAAGACTGTCAAAAAATTAAAATAAAAAAAACAAAAAATGAAAATAAAATAAAAAATAAAAAAATAATAATGGATTAAATCTCTAAATAAATAAGAATCCATGACTATGTATATTATATAGAATTCATAATGGGTGCTAAAGGTAATGGGAGAAAATTTAATAAGGAGCATAATTACACAGATATGTATCTGTGTGCACAGATAGTTTTCTTAAATATTTTCTCACTTTCATAGTTTCATATCTGAATTAACTATCCCATTGCATTGATCTATAATATATAAATACAACTAGTTATCTCTAGTAGTTATTTACAGTATTTCTTCTATGAATATGCAAAATGCATATGTTTAAATTATCATATTTGATATAAGGTCATTCATATACTTTTTAAAATTTGGTTTGACTTATTTGCTTCAGAATGAATAAAAATCCTGCTTTCAGCCTTAGCAATTTCTTAGTTATGCCAGTCATAAAGGCTGCCTAGACATTACTGATATAGTGACAGCATTAATTTCCCTGCTGAATAATTTAAACATTGGCTATACAGATATTCCTCAAATCTTAAGGAAAAAATACTACAAATATTTTACAGCTGGCAAGTTTAGACTTAAAAACTAGAAAGACATTTATTTAGTGGACAACTAAGGAAATAAGCGTAACATTAAATGTTGAAATTCAGAATTACACAGGACATAATTAATAGCTTCCTCCAAAAAAATATTTGAGAGGAAAAAAAATATTCAAGAAAGAAAAAAAATTCAGGAAAGTATTCACTTGGACTGTTGTATGCAGGAAAGATTAATCACAAGCTCACCAAATTGTTTGGAAAAAAAAAAAAAAGGATTTTTGCCTGTGTTCTCTATTAGTACTATAAATCTTTTCCTGCTTACATGAATAAAGCTGAGTGGTGTATGAACAATATAGCTTTTAAATTTAAGGTGTGCAGATAAAAATTCTGGATAACTTATTGCAAATAACTATACTTTTTATATCTTAATTTTAATCTCAATATATATGTTCATTTTCTCATTCTGTGTAACACATGACCACAGATTTAGAAGCTTAGGCACAGCTTAACAGATTTCTCTGTTCAGGATCTCACAAGGCTGGAATCAAGGTGTTGACTGATCTGTGCTTCTTTCTGGAGCACTGGGTCCTTTTCCAAGTTCCTGTGGTTGTTGGCAGACATCGATTGCTAGCAGTTGTAGGACTGAGCCTCCCTCTTCCTTACTGGCTTTGAGCCAAAGATACTCTGTTCCTAAGCTGCCTACAGATCTTTCTATATGACCCTCTCACAGTCTCCCTCACAAGAGGCAACTGACTTCTTCAAGGCCAGCAGGGGAATCTCATTTCAAGAAGAAATCAAAACCTCTTTTAAGAGGTTTCACCTGATTAACTCGGGCCTACCCAGCATAAACTTCCTCTTGCATAACACAAAATCAACTAATTTTGGATCTTAACCTCATCTACAATATCTCTTCCCTCCTCCCACTTAATCATGGGAGTTATCTCCATCTTTTCACAGCCCCATTCTCACTAAAGGGGAGGACATTATACAGGGCATGTACATCACAGAGAGAATCCTCGGGACCATCTTAGAATTCTGCCAATGACAACTGTATTAGCATTCTATTACTGCAGAATAAGTTATCCAAATTAAAGGCTTAATGCAACACCCACTTATTAATTTGCAGATTCTATAGGCCAGGAATTTGGACATAGCACAACCGGGTTCTCTGCTCAGAGTCTTACAAGGCTGAAAACAAAGAGCTAACCGGGGCTGCAATTTTATGTGAGGGTCAGTCATCATCCAAGATCACTGGTTGTTGGGAGATTTCAGCTTCGTGTGGTTATGTAACTGAGGACTTGCTTCCTTACTGGCCATTCAACTAGAAGCCATATTCATCTCCTAGAAACTGCCTGCTATTTGATTCCATGTGACTTTCAATTTGTTCCTGCAGGGGACAGCAAGAGAATCTCATTTCTAATCTCTCTTCTTTCAATAACTCACCTGATTAGATCAGGTCCATCCAAGTTAATCATTTAACTAAATGCCAACTGATAGGGACATTAATCATATCTACAAAAAACCTTTCTGCCACAAAATGAGACTAATCACATAGTATTTACAAGTCCCATTCACATTCATGGGTAGGAGATTATAGAGGGTTTGTACAACAGATTTCTGGAATCTTAGAAATTTTTCTACAGCAACATCCTAATTAATATCATTTCTGAAAAAAGTATCTGTGACAGATTGTTTTACCAAAATGTCATACACTTTTTCCTCACAGTTAGAAAATACAAGGAAAACTCAGATTATTTAATTCTAGAGATCCAGTATTATTTACTATTTAATATTTAATAGAAATATTATCACTATTCAATTTTCATGAGAATCATACAATTTTAAGCCAGAAGAAAACCTGGAATAATTAATTCCAAACTTTTTAATTTCACAGAATAGGAATGCAAGAAACAGAAAAGACAGAGAAACATTCTAAGGTGTAGCAATAAAGAACAGCATGCCTGGTAAAAGATGTGGATCGAGTGCTCATGCTACCCCTCCATTTACCCAACTCCAGAGTCATCACCACACATAGCAAGCCTCAAAAGCAACTCAGTAATATCTCAACCTGGAAAAATTTTCACATGCACTTTTTTTACCCAGATATTTCTGGAATTATGTGTTCATTTTTTTTTTTTTTTTTCAGAATACCTTGTCCATTCATGAATACCTTCCCACTCATTCATTCTATAGTCTTGTTGAATTTTACTTGCCACATCAAGTTGTTTGTTTACATATTTATTTTAAAGACAGTTACCGTCCACCTCATTTTCCCTTCAACTTCCTTTCAAGTACTTGGATTCAGACACATCCTTCATTATTTTGGGGAATCTGCTAAGTGGGACTGAAAATCTAAGTTACTATCTCTGGACTGTGACCTTACCAAACTCATTTGCATACATCCCCACCCCCTTTAAAAGTTAGAATCTGAGTATCTAGAATAGGAAGCCTGAGATCACAGGACACTTGAGAGAGAGCCACCAAAAGAAAAAGAGAAATTCTGATAAAGTAGGTGTGAAAATACAAACAAACATTATGTTTTATCACTTTGTTTTGGGTGAATCTTGACTGCATGTTGGAAAACCTGGTCATAGAAATCATTCTCTACAGAATCTTTCCCTATGTTCCCTTTATTCTCATGGACCTATAAGAAACACTGTGCCACTAAAGAGGAAACTGGTTTTAAAAAATGTAATCAAATAAGCTGTGAAATGGAAAGTTGTAAAATTTTAAGAATCTTATGTTTGTTTCTAAATATTGTTATCTCTACAACCATCATTTCCTTTCAAACCCATTGAGAGAGAAGTGTTAACAGTCTGTTTAGTAGGAGCCTATTGGACAGATATTGGCCTTCATTGTAAAACAGAATTATTCTAATTAAGCTCTCTCAATGCCAAAATCAGTTTTCAGGCATATCTCTTTTTATTGCACTTTGTTTTATTGTGTTTTGCAGAAACTGCAATTTTTACAAATTAAAGATTTGTGGCAACCCCACATCCAGCAAGTCTATCCACAACATTTTTCCAACAGCACGTGATCACTTCAAGTCTCTGTGTCACATTTTGGTAATTCTTGTAATATTTCAAACATTTTCATTATTATTATATCTGTTGTGATTTGTGAACAGTGATCTTTAATGTTACTATTATAGTTGTTTTGAGGTGTCACAAACTGCCCATATAAGACAGCAAACAATCAATAAATGACTTGTTTATTCTGATTGCTCTACTGACCAGCCCATTCCTTGTCTCTTTCCTTCTCCTCCAGCCCCCCTATTCCCTGAGAAATAACAGTATTGAAATTAAGCAAATTAATGACCCTACAATGGCTTCTATGTGTTCAAGTGAAAAGAAGTGTTTGTAAGGTTATGGTTGTCATAGATAGTCATTCCTCTGATGGATCTGGGCAAAGTAAATAGAAAAACTTCTGGATAGAACTCACCATTCTAGTTACCATTAATAGCATTCTTGATTCAAGGGAGGAAGTCAAAATATCACCATTAACAGGAATTTGGAAGAAGTTGACTCCAACCCACATGGATGACTTTGAGGGGTTCAATAATTCGGTGGAGGAAGTAATTGCAGATGTGGTGGAAACAGCAAGAGAACTAGACGTGGATCCTGAAGGTGTGACTGAATTCCTGAAATCTCATGATTAAATTGAAGAAATGAGGAGTTGCTTCTTATGGATGAGCAAAGATAGTGCTTTCTTAAGATGGAAACTACTCTTGGTGAAGATGTTGTGAACGTTGTTGAAATGAAAACAAAGAACTTAGATTATTACATAAACTTAGTTGATGAAGAAGCAGTGACAGGGTTTTAAAGGATTTACTCTTATTTTGAAAGAAGTTCTATGAGTAAAATGCTATAAAACAATATTGTAGGCTACAGAGAAATCTTTTATGAAAGAATCAATTGATATGGCAAACTTCATTGCTGTCTTATAAGATTGCCATAGCCACCCTGACCTTTAGCAACCAACCCCTGATCAGTCAGCAGCCATCAACATTGAGGCCAGACTCTCCACCAGCAAAATGATTATGACTCCTAAACCTTAGGTAATGTTTAGCATTTTTTAGCATTGAAGTATTTTTAATTAAGGTATGTGCATTGTTTTTTAGACATAATGCTATTGCACGCAACAGACTACAATATAGGTAAACATAACTTTTATATGTACTGGGAAACCAAAAAATCCTGTGACTCACTTTATTGTGATATTTGCTTTATTGCGGTGGTCTGGTACCAAACCAGCAATATCTCTGAGGTGTGTCTGCAGTCTCCATAACTTTTATGTTGTTCCTAATAATTGCTCTTGTTTTATAATGAATATCTTGACTCTGCCACTGAATTTTCTATTGTGGTAATGATCTGGACATCATTTTTAAGAGAAGTTTGTAACAGACAGGATTGAAATGTACTTTTCTCTTCAAAAGTCTGTGAATCTGATTTCACCTTCCACTTCCACATTTTCAGTGTTACCATCTCTGTTGCACTCAAATTTTCATTACCCTGAATAAAATACTATCTTATTATCATGCAATTTGTCAACCTTATCTTTCATAGATTATTATTAAAAGTGTAAGGTAGCTTATTTATTTTTTATTATCTGAACGATTCTGTACTACATGAAAATAATTTTTATCGTTTAGAGCAACTTATCCTCAGATGTTGGAGATTTTTCCTGTAGCTTATATTTGCAATATACTTAGAAACACTGAGCTGCCTGGGGGGAAAAAGATTCCTCAGTGTTCAAATTGCTTTTGTGTAAAAATCAGTGGTTGACTAAAGACAATGCATAAGAAAAGAATTCTAGTTTCTTTTTCCACTTATTATAGAGAAGATATCAGTTATATCTCTTTGGCAAAAATAATAAGATATTATAATCTCACCTTCCTTGTACCTATTTTGAGTACTCATGGAACATTCCTTTAAAATTGAACACACTTTTTATACATTGTTTGCTGACATCAGTAAGAGGCATTATGATATTGTTCAACCTGTTTCTGTGTTGTAAATCATGTCCAGACCCTCTTAGGGTCTGCCTAATGTTTATCTGATGAAGTCTAAAGAGATGGCAGGCTACTTACCAAAGGATGTACAAGAAAAAGTAGCTCGGTAAAAGTAGGGTAAAATTAGAATAAGTGTCTAACAGGATAAGGAAAATAAGTTATAAGAGCAGATGCTCAGAGAACTCAGAATCAGTGTAAGGGGGAAGTAGGAAAGCTGAAGTTAGGTAAAGAGGCCAAATGAGTAAATGGAAAGCACTTTGGCCTTTTGTGATGACTCATATCTTTTTGAAAGGGCTCATGCAAAACAAACTAGTGAAAGACAGAAAACTCAAATTTGTATGTGAGTTTGCATGTATTTTGGTTAATTCAAATACAAGTCCATTCAAACATTTCCATGAGGATGTGTTATGGATTGTTAAAGTTTACTTTATTTGAATATTTTATATTTTATATTCAATTATGTAAGAGCATATTAAAATATATTTATTCTCGTTTTTAGTTTCTTGAAAAGATGTTATAGAAAGCAATATATTTGAGAATTTCTATGCAGGGCACATTTAATGAAGATCTACCACCATTGTCATAAAATTCAAATTGCTTTCATAAATGAAACATATTCAAATTATTTCACCGTGTCGCTTAATAGTCACAACCAATAGGTAGATTAAGTAGGTTATATTCAGAAAGTGGTGATCTATCCTAAAATTCTTAATATATAGGTTTTTTTAAAAAATCTGTCCTTAATTTCCTTCCAAGAGTAAATTAAGTAAAGTCACCATTGTGAAGAAAACAAAGATTTATTATTGTGCTAGGATAAATTTATCAGCATTCTCACAAGTTAATTAAAATAGTTACCCACTTGACTGTTATGAAATCACCTGTACACAATAAGGGTCTAGTTTTAGGTGAGTTGATTTATGTGATTGATAAAAACTGTTGGCCAGAGAGGAAGAGACTAATATAAGTAATGATGTGTATATATCATATATACTTATAAACATACGCATTTATTTTGCTTTATCTTTTCAGTTTTTAATTATGTTTAGCATTTATTATTAATGGGACATTAAGATTGATGTAAAAGGAATATGAATCAGTATAAATATTTTCATTCAAAGTGCTCATTCTGGTCAATAACTGATTTTCTAATAGCATCTTTCTGAACATATATTTTGAGTTACTCTACAAGTTTTTTAAGGGCAAATATTAAAAGTAACCTCAAATTGGTAAGTAAAGCTATGCTTGGACACAAATGGTCATCAAAAGTTAGATGGTGGAAGCTGTAAAGAATCGGATGAGGAAGAGAGGAGACAAATGACCTGCTACTTGAAGGAGTAAAGGTTTGCAATATAAAAATGGGAGGAAGAACCTCTTCTGAGGGATACATATACAGATAGAGACATAAACATAAGAAGATAATTGGTTAGATATATAGATTATGACAATAGTATTTTCTTTTTCAAAAGTTTTTGGTGTAGAGCACAGTGTATGACTGATTTCATTACACATACATATAAAATAATGCTTGAAATTAAATTAGTGAATAAAGAAAGCTGAGATTTCTCCCCAGAATTTGCTCCTATGAAATGTCAATTTCCCCTCTAATAAACTATTATATTTGTAAATCTCTGCTATTCTGATTGTCTAAAATTAAACAATAAAATACTTAAGAATTTTGTTCTGCTTATTTAACAAACGGCATACCATTAGACAAGGGGAAACAACGTTCACTGAGGTGGGAAATGTTTGGGTTTTGAGTGTCACCTTGGTAGGCTTTATTATTTGAGGTTATAAAGTAATTACATTTACCAGTCATTGCTATTATTTGATTTTTAGAAAATATAACTAACAGAAATAAATATTGCTCCCAGGCATTTTACATACTTATACTGAAAATTAAAAAAGCTAATATCTAAAATGTTAAAACAATGTGCATAAATTACATACAATGGTCCAAATGTTTTTATGATATTCCAGGATGGAGAAAGAAAATTATCTAGATTACAGATTATTCACCATACTTAATAACAAATGCCTCTAATTCCCACTGATATAAGCTAACATTGAATAATAAAGATTAATATTTCCTACAGTGTTATAAGAGTCGCATCAAGTAATATATAAAGAAAATATGAAGATATTATGGGTATGTAGTATGAATAGCTTTGGAGAAGCGAACAGATTAGACAGATAATGGATTGATAGGAATTCCTGGCTAGGAATAAATCCTTATATATTAAAAATATAATGTAGTTATTGACTCATAATACCTGCTTTTAAATCATGTGTATATTATCTGACCTTAGACAAGTCACATAAATCTGTTAGTCCATCATAAATAAAATAGGAACAGTACTAATACTGCAACACTTACCTCCAAAGATCTGAGGATTAAATGAGGTAATGATTTTATCTGCTTGGCATAGTGCCTGATGCCCAGTGTGTGCTCAATAAATATTAACTTTTATGTGATTTTATCCTTAATATATAATATTTTATGTAAAATTCACATTGTGCAAGATACTAAAATCAGAGCTAAAAGCAGCTTGACCTGGGACAACTTACTTGACATCCTTGACATCAGTATCTTCATTCATAAAATATAAAGTCTCTAGGAGAAGTTATGGGTTAAAAATAATGATTAAGAGTTTGAGTTTTAAATTTCTTACATACTGTATGAAGTAAAGAATAAAAATAAGTGCAAATAAGAAAGAAAAGGACTTTGCATAATAACATTCTAAATATGTGTACTTGAACTATAATTAAAATTTTTAAATGTGAAAACTCAGATCATTATATTAGATATACATTTATAGTGTATTTAAAGATTCTGAAAGTGATATACTTTCCATATTGAATTGTAAATCTAACAGATTTTTACTGAAATATTTCTAACATTTCTACTATTGATCCTGGCCAAAAAAAAGGTAAAAATAACCTTTTTAGAGAAATAACTGTCATAATTCAGTTTCTGTCCCAGATGGAACTCCAGATTAAATCTGAAAACATCTTTGAATGGAAGAAAAAAAAAATACCATTTATTTTGAAAAATCTCCTTGACATATGCACTTGAATATTTGGAGAATATAATGGTAAGGGAAAAGAGAGTCACATACAAGCACATCAGTCTGAACCTCAGGTACCTTTGCAAAGTTTTATGGTTTTTTCATTCTTAATTTTTAGATCCTTATTCTAATTTAATAAAGAAAAATAACAAAACTCATCCGAAAATGACATTATTTGTCACAACTAAGAACAGGAGGCAATTTTTAGGAATAGAATTTTTCAGCTGATAGAGAGGAGAAAGGTGCTTTTATAAAATGATTTTTCTGTCTTGAGTCAAATATATCTTATCACTTAATTTCATCAAGAATAAGTCACAGTTATTGCAACTCATGTTTTGAGTTAGAGTAGGTGAATAGTTAAGAACATATTCTAATAAAATGAACTTGAAATTTTTTTGTTTTACTTTTTTAAGAAAGCATCACATACGAAGCATCTCACATATTTAAAATATAGCAATGTTCGTTTACTTACAATTCTCAAGTTAAAGTATTTTAAAATAAATATTAAATAAAGATAACTACAACAAAAATGGAAATGAATATAATGAGTGAATCTCCCTTTTGAAATAGTAAAGGGGGCAGAAAACAGAGTGGCTGCTGTGAGGAGTTAGGAGGGAAACAATAAGACTCTAGAAAGATAACTACATGTGGAAAGTCAGTAAATACTGACCTCAAAGCTTTTTATTCCCACTCTTCAAATCAGTGGTAATTGGTTACTGTCATCTTTCTTTTAATTTATATTTTTGTTTGTTCACTCTTTAAGGGAAACACTTGTTCTGCTTTACAGAAACCTCTAACAATGGGAGCAGTGTCTGCTTCAAATTAGCATTAATGAAAATAAATTATGTTTGGTGTGATGGAAGAAGATGTACTATTTATTTTCTTGATTTTTGTTCCAAATTGGAGATTAAGTTAGAAGAGAGAATATATTTTCTAAAATAAAACATAAACATTTGAGTCTAATAAAAGTTTAGGCAGTGAATCATGACTCTCTTGACCAATCAAAGAAAATATTTGCATCTAGTATTGATCATCACTACTCTTTAATTGGTGGATTTTTCTTTTGAAGTCTGGAGCTTATAACAATAATATAAGTTAAATAATTTAAGCTAGAATAAAAGTTTATTTTAAATATTGATTTTCTATTTTAATTCAATTAATTTTAACATTGAATTTCAAAAGGGAATGCTTTCTGAAACAAGCATATGAAAGTGAGATCTGTCATTTGTACCTTACCTAAGTAAGAAAGAATAAGGTTGCTGTGCATAAGAAAGCTATTTATAATTCTGAATTTTATTTTCATAAATTGTTATGTGAACTGTCAGTGTTGAATAAAAATAATATTATTTTATTTTATTTTGGGAACAAAATTTGGTCCTGAGTTTTAAATATGACTAATAATAATTTCAGAATTTGTAATATTTGAGCAGGCAATTAACCGATTTAAGTTAAAATATACATTGCAATTTGACTCACAATTAACATAAATGTTCAATTATCTATTGAAGAATGTAAAAATGTGGGAAATTATTTTCTATTTTCCCACATAAACCATTTCTACCACCCTTTATTCCTTTCTTCAAAAATTGTTTGTCTAAGGAGTTCTGGGATGATAGAATCAGAGTAGGCAGGCAGGGCTCAACTCCCTCACAAAAACAATGTAGGAAAGACCAAAAGCTGTGTGAGGGTCTGCTTTGGGAGTCAGCACAAGAGGAGAGTGATACACAACTCCCAGGAGGGTGAGAGACAGAGAAACTAAGAACATGAAACAGCAAATGTGTGTTACCAAACCCTGTGACAACTGGGAAGGGATCCCCTCCCCCTCCCCCAAGATATTAAGCTGGGATAAAACCCCTGGTTCACTGCAGGTGACTAAGAGGGGAACAGATGTCTTCCTCCCTGTCAGCTGTTACAAGGGAAAAGGGAAGGGGTGACAAGGGGGCTTCACTTCAGTGAATTCAGCCAAAAGAACCAGATTTGAAATTCGACTCTGACCAGATCAACATACTGGAAAGAGGAGATTGAAAGAAACACCTCCACCGAAAGGTGAGCCAGCAAGTGCCATCTGTTGGCCAGTCTGGAAGTTGCACAGAAAACCTGCTTTTAGGTCTTTCTTTCTTTTTTTTTTTTTTTTATTGTGGGTAAAAATAAAAATTTTCACAATACATTCCAATATTTGTAAAATGATATATAAATATATATGCATATATGTGCATTTGCTTACAAAAATGTTATTTATATATATATAAATATATTTTAAGAGGTGCTTAGATTACCTAAAATATTACAAGGAACCCACTAGGATTCCCATGTTGCCCACCTCCCACACCTCCCACCACATCCCACACAAACATCTCCCACAAGCCTGAACTCCTGGGTGAAAATATGTGTCCCATTAGTAAGTCCTTGGCCTGATTTAATCATTTAAGCTGGGAAATTTTAAAGACTTAGAATAAGTTGAACCAAATATTAAAGAAGAACTGTGGGGGAAAAAAGCAATAGGGAAGAGAGAGAAATTGGTCAATTAGCCATTAGCATAAATTCACCACATATTCATATGCCTAGATATCATAAAAAAATGGCAAGTCATACTAGGAACCAGAAAGAGATGGCCCAGCCAAAGGAACAAACCAAATGTCCTGAAGAGATACAGAATTTAAGACAGTTAATCAGTGATAATCACACAACTCTCCTAAATTAATTCACAGAATTGAGGGAAAATATGACTAAATAGATAAAGGATATTAAGAAGACACTAGGTGAGGATATAGAACAATTTCAAAGTCTTCAAAGACAAGAGCAGAGCTAATGGGAATGAAAACATGATGGATAAGAATAAAAATACATTAGAGGGTTGTAAGAGCAGGTTTGATTTGCTCAAAGACAGTATTAGTGATTTCAAAGACAGAACATTGGAACTGGAAAAGACAAGAGAACAGAAAGAGAAGAGAATGGAAAACTGGAACAGGATCTCAGAGAATTGAATGACAACATGAAATGCAAAAATATCGCGTTATTGCTGTCTCAGAAGGAGAAAAAAAATGGAAAAATGGCAGTAAGAATATTTGAAGACATAATGACTGAAAACTTTCCAACCTTTATGAAAGACATAAATAACAATATCCAAGAAACACAATGTACCCCTAACAGAATAAATCTGAATAGACCCACCCCAAGAAATCTACTATTCGGAATGGCAAATATCGGAGATAAAGAGAGGATTACGAAAGCAGCAATAGAATAGCAAGGCATCACATGTAAGGGAACCTCAATAAGATTAAGAGCCGACCTCACAACAGAAACCATGAAGTCAGGGAGGCAGATGTAGCTCAGTGGTTGAGCACCTGATTCCAATGTATGAGGTCCAGTGTTCAATCCCTAGTACCTCCTTAAAAAAAAAAAAAAAAAAAAAGTTATTAAAGGTATTGAATGAGAAAAAACTGCCAGGCAAGAATTCTGTATCCAGAAAAACTGTCCTTCAAAAATGAGGGTGAGTTCAAAGTCTTCACAGACAAACAAAAAATGATAGAATATGTTATCAAAAGACTAGAATTACAAGAGATATTAAAGGGAGTGTTGCAGCCTGAAAGGAAAAAAAAAAAAAAAAAAACAAGGGTGAGAGACATGGAGAAGAGTTTAGAAATGAAGATTATTAGGAAGTGTTAATTAAAAGGTAAAAAGACAGAAAATAGTAAGATATGAGAACAGAAAGCCAAAGGACAAAATGGATGAAGTAAGTAATGCCTTACAGTAAAAATATTGAAAGTTAGTGGCTTGAACTCCCCAATAAAAAGACTTAGACTGATAGAATGAATAAAAAAAAAAAAAAAAAAAAGCCATCTATATGCTGTCTACAAGAGACTCACCTCAGATGTAAAGATACAAATAAGTTAAAAGTGAAAGGCTGGAAAAAGATATTCCATGCAAATAGGAACCAAAAAAAGAGCTGGAGTAGCAATACTAATATTGGACAAAATAGATTTTAAATGCAAAACTATTACAAAGGATGAAAAAGGTCATTATAAGTTAATAAAAAGCCAATTTACCATGACAAAATAACTATACTAAATATTTATGCACCTAACCAGAGTGTTCCAAGATACATGAGGCACACACTGGAAAAGCTGAATGGAGAAATAGATGTCTCCAAAATAATAGTTGGAGACTGATACACTGCTCTCAGTATTGGATAGAAAATCTGGACAGATGATAAATAAAAAGAAACTTGAATAATATGATAAATGAACTAGATCTAGTGGACATCTATGGAGCATTGCACACCAAAACAGCAGGGTATACATTCTTTTCAAGTGCTCATGGATCCTTATCCAAGGTAGACCATATGTTGTGTCACAAGACAAGACTCAATACATGTCAAAAGCATTGCAATTATACAAAACACTTTCTCTGATCATAATGGGATGAAGTTTGAAATCAATAATGGATGGAAAAAGGAAAAATTCATAAATATATGGACATTAAAAAACAAACACAAATAATCAGTAGGTCAAAGAAGAAATTGCAAGACAATATAGCAAATATCTTGAGATGAATGAAAATGAGGACACAACATATCAAAACCTATGGGACACCGCAAAGGCAGTGCTGACAGGGAAATTTATAGCCTTCAATGCTTATATTTAAAAAGAAGAAAAAGCTAAGATTGAAGATCTACTGCACACCAGGAAGAACTAGGAAAGGAACAGTAAACTAATCCAAAACCAAGCTGAAGGGAAAAAATAATAAAGATCAGAGAAGAAATAAATGAAATTAAGAACAAAAAACAATAGAGAGAATTAACAAAACCCAAAGTTAGTTCTTTGCGAAGTTCAACAAAATCGGCAAATCCGTAACTAGACTGACAAAGAATAAAGAAAGAGGTTGAAATAAATAAAATCAGAAATGAGAGGGGGAACATTACAAATGACCACATAGAAATAATAGAGATTATAAAAAGATTATATGAACAACTGTAAGTCAAAAAACTAGGGAATGTAGAGATTGGCAAATTCTTAGAAACACATGAACCACGTACACTGACCCTAGAATATATAGATGAACTCAAAAATCCAATCACAAATAAAGAGATTGCAACAGTTATCAAAAATCTCCCAAAGATGAAAAGTCCAGGGCCAGATGGCTTCACAGGTGAATTCTGCCAATCATTTAAAGATGATCGTATACCAATCTTGCTCAAGATCTTTCAAAAAATTGAACAGGAAAAACGTGATGAAACTCATTCTATGAAGCCAACATCACCTTGATACAAAAATAAGATAAAGATACAATTAAAAAAAAGAAAATTGCAGACAGATATCTCTAATGAATATAGTCATTACTATGGTCATTTACTATTGTGCTATTGTGCTAGCTAGAGCATTTAGGTTAGATAAAGAAATAAAAGGCACCCAAACAGGAAAAGAAGAGGTAAAACTTTCACTATTCATTAATATATTCTAGATATATTATCCTGTATCTAGAAAATCCTGAAAAATCCACATCAAAGCTACTAGAATTAATAGATGAGTTCAGTAAAGTGGCGGGATACAAGGTTAATACACAAAAAACAATAAAGCTTATATACACTACTGATGTGCAATCTGAGGAGGAAATCAGAAAAAAAAAATCCATTAATAATAGCACCTAAAAGAATCAAACATTTAGGAATAAACTTAACCAAGGACAAAAAGGACCTATATTCAAAAATCTACAAACATTGGTAAAAAGAAACTGAAGAAGACTTAAATAAATAGAAGAACATTTTGTGTTCATGGATTGGAAAACTAAATATCAATAAGATGTCAATTCTACCCAAACTGATTTACAGATTCAACACAATCCTAATAAAAATCCCAATAGACTTTTTTGCAGAAATCTAAAAGCCAATAATCAGGTTTATTTGGAAGGCTAAGTGGCATTGAATAGCTAAAAATATCTTAAGAAAGAACGAAGTTGGAAGACTCTAACTTCTTGATTTTAATACTTATTACTCAGCTACTGTGGTAAAAACAGCATGACACTGGCATAAAGACAAACAGATTAACCAATGGAACTGAATCGAGAACTAAGAAATAGATGATCATATCTACATTCAAGTGATTTTTGACAGGGCTGTCAAGCCCTCTCATTTGAGCCCAAACAGTCTATTTAAAAAAATGAGGCTGGGAGACCTGGATAACCATATGCAAAAGTAAGAAAAAGGACCATTATACAAAAATTAACTCAAAATGGACCAAGGACCTAAATATAAAAGCAACAACCATAAGACTCCTAAAAATTTAAATAAAATAAGATTTTGTGTTGGGCAGTATTTTCTTAAACATTACACCCAAAATATGAGCAAGAGAAGAAAAAATAGATAAATAGGATCTCCTCAAAATTCAACGTTTGATTTTGACACTTTTTCAAAAGGGTGAAAAGGCAGCCAACTCAATGGGAGAAAATATTTGGCAAGCACATCTGATAAGTGTTTAATATCCATGGCATATAAAGAGATCATACAACTCAATAATAGAAAGACAAACTACCCAACTAAAACATGGGCAAAAGGCTTGAAAAGACAATTGTCTAAAGAAGAAATACAAGTGGCAAAGGAGCACATAAAAATATGTTCAACATTACTAGTGATTAGGAAAATGCAAATCAAAACTACAATGAGATATCATTTCACACCTATTAGACTATAAATGTTGGAGAGGATGTGGAGAGATAGGAATGTTTTTTCACTCAGTGGGAACATAGAATGGTACAGCCACTGTGGAGGACTGTTTGGCATTTCCTAAGGACATATGAATAAACAAATTGTGGTATATACACACGATGGAATATTATGTAGTGGTAAGAATATATGAAGTGATGCAGCATATGACAACATAGATGAACCTGTAGGACATTATGTTGAGTGAAGCAAGCCAGACACAAAAGGACAAATACTGTATGACTGCACTATTATGAACTACATATTTTATGTAAACTCTTGGAGCTAATAATTAGGATATAGGTCTCCAGAAAATAGAATGAGGGTAGAGAATGGAAAGATGAGGGCTCATCTGTGCAGAATTGCTAAAAAGGTTGTTTGTAAATCTTTGGGAATGAATAGAAATGGTGAAAGCACATCATAGTGTTTGTAGCTAACAAAGCAATTATATAGGTATGACAATGGTTGAAAGGCAGGTGTATTAGTCTGCCAAAGGAGTGCCAATGCAAAGTACCAGAAATCTGTTGGCTTTTATAAAAGGTATTTATTTAGTCTAAGGGCTTACAGTAACAAGGCCCTAAAGAATCCAACACAATGTTGTTTCTCACCAAAATCAGTTGCCACACATTGAGGCAAGATGGTTGCTGATCTCTACCTGGTCTCTCCTTCTGGCCTTCCTCTTTCTCTTGCAGTATGGCTCATGTCTTTCCAGACTTTCTAATCAGATGCAAACTGTCAGACAAATGGCTAATCTTTTCCCAGGACTCCAGGATAAAAAATGACAGTGCCATTCTCTTCCCATGGATTTCTTGAGTGAGTGTCTGTTTATATAGGCCCACCAAGGGGATGGAGACTCAACCTGTGTCATGGTAGACCTGATAGACCTGGTAGAATCAAAGCCCTAATCTTTTTTTTTTTTTCAAAGCCCTAATCTTAAAGGTAATTTAATCAAAGTCATCTCAGCTGAATCTAATGAAATCAAAGGGTATCACACCCAGAGGAATAGATTAGTTTACAAACATAATCCTTCTCTTTATGGGATTCATAAATAATCTAAAACTGCCACAAAAGGGTAAGTCTAAGGTCATGGATATTACTTGAAGCAAAGCTGAAAAATGTAAGATGGGACTGTATAACATAATGAAACCTCATGTAAAATATGAATATGGGTGATAATGCATAGATAAGACTGTTTTTACAAAATACAAATGCAAATAAACTAGAGTGATGGAAAAAGAATAGCAGAATAGCAGAGAAAGCATAGACAGATTGAGAGGTGATGCGTTTTTGTTTTCTTTGTTTATTATTATTGGACAAATGAAAATGCTTTAGAAATTATTGAAGTGCTGAATGCACAGCTATGTGATTATACTAAACACCACTGATTGTAAATTTTCAATAGATTTATGTTTTATTAATATGTATCAAGAAAATTGTTTTGTTAAAAAAATGTTTGTGTATATGTATCTTAATTTCACCAATATGTTTGACAGATATTTTGCTGGATATAGAATTTTAGCTTGACAGGTTTTTTTTTTCTTGTTATATTTTATCACTAAAATTTACTTTTTCCAATGAGAAGTCTTCAGTTATTATTACATTGATAACCCCATGGATAATGTGTGTTTTTCTCTGATGGCATATGAAATTTTCTCTTCATCATTGGATTTGGAAATTTGAGTATGATGTGCCTTAGAATGGTATTCTTTTTATTTATCATTCTTAGTGATGAATGAGTCCCTTGGATCTGCAGTCAGCTTATGGTTTATATAAAACTGACAAAAAAAATGACACTTATTTTTCCAATAATTTTGCCCCACATCCCTCTGCTTCTTCTGGCACTTCAATTACACAATTGTTAGACTGTTTAATATCTTCCAAATATTACTCATCATCAGTTCATATATCTTCAGTCTTTATTTCCCTTTGATTCTGTTTGAGAAGTTTCTATCATTCTTCAAATCCAATTATCTTTTTTTTTTTTTTTTGCAATATATATTCTGCTACTAACACTAGGCAGGTGATTTTTTCTTTTAGTTATCAATATTTTTAATCTTTAGAAGTTACATTAAATTATTTATCATTTGAGTAGGTTCATCACAATTCTAAAACCTTCTTGTGCATTCCTACTGACTAGTCTCTTTCACTTCCTTATCCATCTCTCATGGTGATTTCCTGTGTTTTGCTATGCCTAAGAATTTTGATTGGAGACAGAATATTGTAAATATTATATAGTTTCATATATTAATTTTGTTGTGTTTCTAGGAAGAACTGTGAGCTTTGCTCTGCAAGAAAATTCAATTATTATTTGTGGATTATCTTGATATTTCCAAATTTTGTTTTGAAATTAAGTTAGATATAGAATAGCCTTTATTTTATAGATGGTTTAGCTTTCCTACTGAGGTGAGGTCCTACTGAGGTATCCAATGAATTGCCCATATCATCAATCAACAATCTCTTATCTGGTTGGTAGGAGATCAGTACCTTCCCAGCCTGTGTGAACTCTGACAATTGCTCAACTTAAAATTCACCTGTTATTCTTTGCCTTGCTGATTGGATTTTTACCCCATGCATCTACAACTTAATACTCAGCAAAGACTTAGTGGCTCATATTTATGGTGCTCTATTTCTGCAGAACTCAGAATTACAGAATTCTTTACAGAATTCTGCCCCACAACTTGTAGCTACCCCAGCATTTCTGAACAACAATCACTATCTCTTTAACACACTGAGTTTACCATGCTAAATTTATGATGATCCTCCCTGACCTACAATCCTGGATTACTGTGACAGAAAGCCAAGAGAAAGTAAGACTCATTTCACTTACTTCCCTGTTCTCATGAATCATATTTTTGTGCTGCCTATTTTTCAATGTCTGACACACAGTAGCTCCATATACTTTGTCCAGTTATTTAGTTGTTTCAGTGTGAATGAATAGGTTTGAATATCTCCACTACTCTGTCTTTCTTTCATAAGTTTCCATTATGAAATGTTTTTCACACTTAGAGTTTCCAAAATAGTACAAAGAACTCCTATATACACTTGACTAGATTCCAGATTCAACAATCTTAATATTTTGCAATATTTGCAATCTCTCTCTCATATGCTGCTGCCTTTTTAACACCTATGTATATCAGAAGGAAATCTATAAAGGCATTTTAATATATACTCTCAGTAGCTCTAAAAATCAGTAAAATTTACATTTATAAAATGCCGATTTTCAAAATTCAATTGAAAATTTTCAATTTTCACCACAATATTTTATAAAACACTGTATCAGGATAACCTGTTGCATCTGTATCCACTTTTAATTTCCCCTCAGTTACTTTATAAAGCACTTCCTCAAATTTTAGATATCATTTATATATCACATTTAGAAGATTATAAGCAAGTTACTTTTAGAATATATCAATTTGTATTTGCCTAATATTTCCTGATTTTACCAGACATTTGTCTGGTCAAAATTGAAAATTTGACAACAAACTCTATTAGTGTTTCTGAATAAATAGCCAATCTCCTTCATTTCTGGTTGGAATATAAAATCGTAAAACCCTAGTGAAGAAGAATGAGCATATATACAAATTAAAAATCATTTAGTTCAGAAATCCCATGACTCATATAAAGATCATGCCCTGGATTAAGGTCTGTGCCTGAGTAATAATAACACGGCAAACAATTAAAAACATGAGAGAAGAAAATATTCAAAAGAAAGGGATTGTATGCAAAGATTTTAAGAAATATACATCAGTACAAAATACAAAGAACCCAATTTAAGCCTAGGGTATTAAATGCTGGAAAGAATTCAAAACAAGTGCTGATATAAACCTAAAATGGTACATATCTGTGAAAAATTTGGTGGGTGTTCATAACCTTAAACTTTTACTCACCACACAACCTATCATTCTCCCTAGGTATCTTTCCAAAAGAAATAAAACTATATATGCACGTAAAAATCTCTATATAAATGTTTACAGTGACTTATTCACAAAATAAAAACACCCCAAATATTCTTCAACTATTAATGGATGAACAAATCATAATGGAGTGCTATTCATCAATAAAAAGAAGTAAGTTTGATAACTTACTTCAAGTTTAGCTTTTCAATCTTAGCAGCAATAAAAAATTAATTCAAAGCATTAGCACAAAGATTTTGTTCTTTAAAATTTCCTAGTGACCAAATTAATGACATTCACATGTCTTACACTTACAAATAACACTTCACACCTGGAAGGAAAAGGAAAGGAAATGAAAAAGAAAATTCAATAGCTTATTTTATAAGGCAAAGTGAAGGTCTGTGGTGACTTTGGTTTCTGCACATTACAACTGTGGATTCCTGCCTGGATGGTAATATTAAGAATACATAATTCTTACTTTTCCTTATACTTATCTAGTTATTATTGACAAAAATGGCATTTATAGCCATTTCCTCATTATACTGAGGAAATTATATTTTCACCTTTGAATACAATGCAATTTATAAGGGTAACTTAAAAAATCTTCATTTCAAAGTCACTCATGAAAACTACAAAGGGAAAATATATGAAAGGGAAGATTTCCCCAAGGATGTTTCTTTAATAAGTGCCTATTATTGCACAAACGTTATGTGTAAGTTATCTTCTTATCACTAGGATTAATAATAGTTATATTAAGAAATATGTTGATGATCTTTTTGATTTACTGTTTGGAAGATAGTTATGCCCAAAAGAAAGACATATTTAAAAGAAAAAAAAAGACTAGACGCTGTAATTCTATCACCACATTAAATATTTTTCAATATTGCTTATTACACTCTGGATATGTATATATTTAATATGCCTGATTCCATACATCCTTTTAAAAATATTTTACTCAAGATTTTGATAGTTTGCATTCTTTACTGTAATCATATTGATTGTAAATAAATAATTGCATATAATAATTTTATAAGTCATTCTATATCAATATTAATTTTTGTTGTTATTGATCATATTGCTGTGAGCACTATGATTTACAGTGCTTTGTAAAATTATTTATTCAAGGTAAATCTACAGGAATTTTGAAAATAAGTATTCAAAGGTATGGATATATTTATAGCTCTTGATAATTATTTTCTATTTATATCAAATATAATATATCATTAGTCATGCCATTTTTAAATTACATCAGATATTTTATACAATTTTAAGAGGAATTTGGGTAAAATTCTGTACAAATTTGTCTTTGACATATACATTAATATTTTTGAGAAACTCAGATCCAAGTGAAACTATTATCTAATTGTAGAATTCCATTAGGAATATATTTGAGAGGAAAATATAGTTATAATCTATGATAGTTAAATAATATTTTTATGGGAAAAGATGCATCTTTTGCTGGAGGAATTATCTTGATAGTCCTTCTGGATGTGGTAATCTGCTGAGAATGGCATGATTGAGCTAGGAAAAAAAGTAGATCAATATTAATCCTATTTTATTAAAGTGAAAGGATTTTATAGCCTCTGGGGCCAAAAGAGGAAAGAAGAATGAAATTAAGAAAGCATCTAAAATATACTGGTACAATACTATCAAGGTATTTCCTTGATAGAGGCAATTCTATCAAGTGGGTTAATTTGGGAACCTTAAAATTAAGACAGTGTTAAATTCTATAACTTCTCCCTGTTAATTTTGCCAATGTCTCTCTCGTGAAATTAAGAAAAAGCATGCTTTTTGTGAGGGACTGAACTGTCAA
Source organism: Tolypeutes matacus (assembly GCA_026826555.1). Lineage (NCBI taxonomy): Eukaryota > Metazoa > Chordata > Mammalia > Cingulata > Chlamyphoridae > Tolypeutes > Tolypeutes matacus. The sequence continues at coordinate 35,901,865 of JAKSZT010054304.1, read as the reverse complement.
CCATGGATCATTCTCTAATGTTATTTGCCTGTGCTATTGTACTTCTTCTACGTATATCAAAAGTGAGGTGGAAATACAAAATTTGTGAAACTCAGGGATCATGAAAAACAATGCATTTCAAGTTGCTTAATTGCCTACAAATATTAGGCAGCCAAATTAAAAGTGTGAATTTGGCCAAATACAAGACAGTAGAAAATGTCAGATTCTTTGTTGAGTAGGAATGTGTTACCAGATTAAAGACATATCAATTCCAAATACTAAAACAAGGTGCTGGCCCCCAAATACCTATCTACTGACGACACTTGGATCTAGAGCCACACATTTCTGACCCTTTCCCTTTTGAATTATATATAGTTATAATAAAATATTGCATGTTAGTGTTAAATTTTGTTACCTTTTAAACCATTGGAAATAGTAGTCATAAAGTGTGACAGAATCATAAATCTAAACAAGATATTACAAACACTATCAAAAAACAAACATTAAAAGTGTTCATTATTTACGAGTCTATATAAAAGCAACCATCATATAGCATTTTAAAATCTGAGCATCATAGTGCATAAAGAATGATATTTGTGGTAAATGATATTTCCCTTAAATTTGTAACAAAATTTCTACTTGAAACATATATTATCTTGGTAATGGTTTATAGACTATTATACCATAATAATTAAAAACACTCTTATGGCAAAGATATTAATTTTGTCATATACTGAAGCGACACTAAATATTATGCTAATTGCAGTGTTGGTTAATAGATGCCCATTTATGACCAACTGTCGACTTCTTAGATGTTTAGCACCATATGACACAATTGGCATTATCTTTTACTATCTATTGATTTTACATTTTATTTTCTAAGCTTGTGAACCAGAATTGCCCCATTCTTTAGGGAGTTTAATTTCAATTATTTGAGTGGTTGATCTACCAGAAAATATCTTCAGTCAACTCTGACATTTAAAATATGTTTGAAATGTTCTAGAAGGGTAGTTACATTACCGAATGGTCAAATTGAAATTTAGGAAACAGATCCTTTGCATCTAAAATATACTGGTACAATACTAGAAAGGGAGCTTCTATATTAGTCGTCATTCTCAAATATTCAGCATCCAAATCTCTGTAATTTTCTAGCAAGTAAGCTACAGTTAATCAATTCAATTAATTTCCAGACACTGATATTGCTGACTAAGGTGTGGAAAACAAAACAAATCAATGTGAGTTTATTAACTTCATTCAAACCCTTTTAGCACACAACTTTTGAATTATGGGACCTGAGGACCTTGAGTGAGGTGTACAGATATTTTCTAATCAGCCCCTTCAACCAAATATATAAGCTGGGAAAACAAATTTACAAGGCATTGTTCTTATCTAAAGATTATTTTATTTTTGATTATTGGATGAACACTTACACTTTATCAAGAAGAGAAAGGTATTTGAGAAAGGTTTTGTTTCTTTGCATTCCTGGTAACCTGGTAATCTTTTGTCACACACTGAAATTTTTCATATTTTAATGTGTTATCTCTGGAATTAAGTCATGGAAGTTTCTGATCCCTAAATTTTTTTATCCAGCTATTATGACAGATATTCCTTCGAATTCCGGGAGTGAACAACAGCAAAACACTTTTTCTGGTCTTTGCAGAATAACCTGTGTGAGTTCCTTCAGAGCTTAGGCTTCCTAACAAAGTGTCTAAAGAACAGCCTGAGCAAAAGATAAGGTATTCCCTCTGTCTTTTCTGTGTATGTGTCTTGTCCTGAGCGTATATACTAAGCCCTAGGAATTCCCAAACCATGCAGATATGAACAACCTCCTTGACCCAGGAATCAGTCTCTCTACCAAGTCCCTTGTCCCATTCTTCATGTCTAAAAGTTAGCACCCCTTTGCCCCAGGTAGCCACAACTTGACCCCTCTTCTACAGTGCACCAGATGCTCTGCTAACTGGTGTTAACCTACATTAACATTTATGAAGTTATGTTAACATAAGTTCAATAACAATATCATGATTCAAAAATATTTTGCCAGGTCTCAAGATCGGATCAAAACTATGAAGCTGACATTTAGTAGCACACTTGGAGGAAATGGTTTTTAATAAGAAATTTTTTTTTTATACATTTAAGAATATGTAAAGTTTTGGAAGGCAAATATATATGTATATAGAATTTTTTTCTAGCTTACATATTTTGCAGTTACTTAGTCTCAAGGTCTTTTCAATTAAGAAGACTCAACATTAATATAAGTAAATGATAATCATAATAAAAATCAATATATGTAACTTATTGAAATTATATAATGAACTTGAAAAGATATATTTAACATACACTTCAATATGTAATGCAAAACTTGCAATTGGGTGGTGCATTAGCCAGGCCTGTCATTTAGATACACTTTACCAATTGAAAAAGTAACTTAATTGCCACTTTCTTATAAGTGAGAAATTTTTCACAACTTCCTGAAGTTTTTCCTTGAGAACCTGTAAGCTCATATTCCAAATATTGACAATATGTGAAAAGATGCTCCCTTCGTACACAGGACACTTGCTATCATGGTGCTACATTCCTTGCCACTCCCTTTGTTTCACACATGGATTCCTTGTTCCTTCATTTTATGTGCTTGAAGAGATCATTAATCATTGTTGTGATCACTAATGGCTGTCTTACTACTTAATTTATAAGAAACGGTATTGGAAATATTACAGATTTCAGTATTTTCTACTATGAATGACACTAGCTAAATAATGATCTATACAGTTTCTTACATAGCTTTACCAATTCAAATGACGAAAATGACCTAGTGTGAATTCTTTTTTTAAAAAATAATTTATTGAAGTATTCATACATGAACACACATAAACTATAAGTGTTCAGTAAACATCATGAACTTACAAAACAAACATGCATAACGTCATACAGGGCTCCCACACATCACCCTCCCCACCCCCAAACTCCCTGCATTGTTGTGAAACATTTGTTAACAAATCATAAAAGAGCATTTGCTAAAGTATTACTACTAACTATAGTCCATATCTTCCTCCCCTAGACATTTTTTTAAAGGATTTATTTATTTATTTACTTTTATCCATTTTTATCCTCCCTCCATTTTTGCTGTTTCTGTGTCCATTCACTGGGCAACACTCTGTGTCCATTTCCAGGCCTCTCTTCTCATCCTTCTCTTCCTGTCCTCACTGGGATTCGATCCACAGAATCTCCAATGTGGGAGAGAGGCATCCTACCACCTGTGCCACCTTAGTTCCTGGTTTTTCCATGCGTCTCATCTTGGCTTTCCCTTGTGTCACTCTCCTGTTACGTCATCATCTTGCTGCGTGGCTCGTGGGGCCTGGTGGAGCACCTGCACACAGGGTCTGATGGCTCATCTGCTCAAGGGGTCTGGCAGCTCACCCACGTGTGGGGCCTGGTGGCCCACATGCCTTCTATATTTTTCTTTTTTTAAATTTTTACCAGGAGGTCTCAGGGATCGAACCCAGGTCCCTCCATATCGGAGATGGATGCCCAACCACCTGAGCCACATCCGTCCCTCTCCTATATCTCTTAAGGTTGACCAAAGATACCCAATGTTGCAGTCATATAACAAACCAGGCTTAGTTTATCACCAGCATTCTAAAAACCAGACCTAGGGAGAAAAACTAGGTCTGGGGACACATGCATGGTTTCTAATATAGCAAACGTTTAGCCTACCCTGGTTATCATAAAATCATGTCGTGAGAATATTCACATCTAGTGCTAATTCTTAACGTAAGTTCTCTCAACATAATCCATATTTGTTGCCTTTGGTTTTGACTGGTGTTACCATAAACATGGTTGTTTACAATAGAAAGGCCCACCCAATCTGGTACCACAAAGGAGAAACACATCTCTCAGTGGGAATGTGATTTATTACAAGTGCACAAGCAAGAAATAGGGACAATCTTTCCCAAACCAGTTGAAAGTGAGGGTTTTTATAGGTAAGGGAAAAGGGGTAGGGGTCAAAAACCAAGTGATGGCAGCATGATGCATTCTTGTCCCATCAGCAATGACATTGGGTCTTCCAAGGACTTGTAAGGAGGCCACAGGCAAATTTCTCAGTCTCCTGTTGTCACAAACATGCAAAACTATTTCCTGTTGTCCATTTTCAGTGACTCATTAACTACAATTTTGATTTAAATATGGGTGTACAAGCACTGACGTGCAGATTCTCCATGACTCCTTTCTCAACCAACCATTTAGGGATGGCAAACTTTCACCTTTAACAAGGAAGTTACAAATTTACTGGGCCATAAGGTGTTCCTGATGCCATTCTGTGGTTTTTGCTTTGAGATGCTATTTTATTCTAGTAAGCAGAACTGAGAAAGTCCAGTCAAGGTCCTTCTGGGAACTAAGTACAAAAAGTAAACTACTGGGAAGCGGCTGTGGCTCAATCAGTAGGGCTCCTGTTTACCATATGGGAGGCCCTGGGTTCGGTTCCCGGGGCCTCCTGGTGAAGGCAAGCCCGCCCGCACGACGTGGTTAGCTGATCCAGCGAGCACAAGCAGCAAGGGGGGGATAAATGAATAAATAAATAAAATCTTAAAAAAAAAAAAAAAAAAGTAAACTACTGGGGAGTAGATATGGCTCAAGCGGTTGAATCCCTGCTTCCCACATGGGAGGTCCTGGGTTCAGTTCCTGGTGCCTCCTAAAAACAAAACTAAACTAACAACAAATATACAAAATAACCAACTCAAGGGAGCCAGTGTCGCTCAGTTGTTGAGTGCCTACTTCCCACATACAAGGTCACAGATTCAATTCCTGGGCCTGGTACCTAAAAAAAAAAACCAAAAACCCACTAAGATTAGATTAATAGAAAACCAGCTCAGCTCGGTTATTAGTATTTTCAGTGCTCCTTAGTGAAGAAATTTTTAGTAAACAAAATTTCCAGCTATCACTGGCATATTTTGCAGTCTCACAATTAAAGGCATTTTAAATCATTCATTTATTATTTAAAAATTTACAACAAAAACTTACTTCAGTAACTTATAATTAAAGGCTAGTTTAGAGATAATACCAGGTATAGGAATATTGAATAATAAAATAACAAAGATCTAAAAATATGATGCTAAACCAGAAATACAGCATATTTTAATAAAACAAACTTTTATGAGAGCCTGATGCCACAAACTATTAAAGAAAGATAAACAATCAGGTATAGATGAATGATTTTTCCCTTAAGCTATACAAAAGTATTATTCAATCAAATCAGTTATCTCTTCTGTACAGATGTTATGACTGATTTAAAATAATCTACCTAAACAATTTTTCCAGATGAGCTGTACATATAGTAAAAAATAATTCAAACACAAGCACCCATTTATACACTTAGAAAAAGAATCTACAGGTAAAATAAAATAATGTGGGTAATTGCTGTGAATATTGTTTTATAACTAAGATACCAATAATTTTTTTATGTTTTATCAAGATTTTCTTTGCATTGTACAAATTTCTCCTTTCATTGTTCTTTAAATTTCACTTCAATTTATAATAAAATTATAATGCTAAGGAGAAGTACTATTATTGAAAAAATAATTTTACCATCATTTCAGGAAAAATGGCCTGGCTCATGGTGGAAAAAAATGTTAGTTGAACCCCAATTGCCATGTTTAACTTCATCCTTATGTAATAGAACACTAGAGTTGTAGGTAATATCTAGCTGAGAAAAGGCCACATCTCCCAGTCTTTCTTTCAGCTAGTTATAGCCATGACAATAGATAGTGGCCAAGGAATGGGAACAAGAGTTATTCATCCAACTTCTAAATCATACCATGCAAACATGACCATAGGTAGCTCATCCAACTATTACGATTTTTTTTTTTTTACATTTTATTGGTATGTATTTATGTAGATTAGTGCATATGTCAAAATATACAGGTTGATGAATGCTAAGATATAGAACACACCCATGGAAGCAGTACCCAGATCAAGTAACAGAACTTTTTGAGTATTCCAGAAACCTCCCTTATGTTGTTCCCTTCCAATTTCTGTGACTTCCCTACCCCATCCAGTGTAAGGTCTACTTTGATTGTTAGTAACATAGATTAGCTTTATTTATTTTTATTTAATTTAATAGAATCACATATATTAGCATGCTATTTTTGCATCTGTCTTCTTTCAACCATCTTTGTTTCTCAAATTGATTCTTATTTTTGTGAGTAATTGAAGTACATTCACTTTTATTGCTTTACAGTATTCTATTGTGTGAATATATTTCATTTATTCATTCTACTGTTGTTGAACATTATGATATTTTCTAGCTTTTGGATATCATGCATAGTACTGTTATGAACATTCTAGGACATGTGTTTGGTGGTGTATATATATTTCTGTTGAGTATATATATGAGTATTAATGATAAATTTTTAGGGTATGTATATGTTCAATTTTAGTAGCGACTGCTGAACAGTTTTCCAATGTGGCTGTACCAGTTTTCAATCCTATGTGAAGAGGTCTAGTTTGGAATAGCCATCTTAGTCCTTGAAAGTCTTGTTTGCTGAGGATTTCAGAGAAAAGAGTACTAAGCTTTGACAGTAAAATCACCTTTTACCTTTTCTAAATCGACTGTGATCTTTCTTATATCAGTGGAGCCTGTCTCTTAATATCCTTGCCATGTATTCCATTTAGTGACTTTAAGTTGTTAGCCCTCATAAAAATGATTGCAAAATCTATCGGTAGTGTGAAGTAAAATTAATTAAATAATTTGCTTGAGAGATATTTTATTTGAACACAGTCTCAATAACACAACTTCATGTGGTAGGATATTTGCACCAATTATAAAATAAAGATTTGAGTTTGAAAATCCCCAAAATACCATTTACAAGACAATTTAATAAATTATTATATTTCATGGTGAATAGTTGATATGCATTAAAGTAATTTATTAATGTATTCAAATTTTAAATAAAAATTAATATTCATGAGAAAACATCAAACATCAACACATAATTGGAAAAACAAAAAATTCTAGAGCAAAAGAATTAAATAAAATAAAGGAAAACTTCAATAAACTGCAATGCAGATTGTACATATCTGAGGTGAAAACCAGTAAACAGGAAGATGGATCAATAGAAACTACACCTTACCAAAAAAAGAGACAAAACAGTTGAAGAAAAAGGAACAGCACTGTGAAAAACTACGAAGAAGTTCAATATATAAACGTTTAGAGTGCCTGAAACAGTAAAAAGCTAAAAATGGTTGAGAAAATAATAAATTGTAATGTATCGCATGAGGTCATATTATATGTAAATAAGAATGTATGATAATAATACCATTAATTATGACTGTTTGGAAAATTAAGCTATAATCTGTTTCTTGTATGTGAAAGAAAATATTATTTGAAATTGAAATTAAACTGCTATTAGTTTAGGTAACCACTTAAAAGGAGAAATTTACTTCAAAAACCAACCTGAGAGGTAAAAGAAAATAGTAATACCTAATCTAAGAGTATAAAGGAAAAAAAGAGTAAAGGGGTAAGCAAAAACAAAAAGAACAAATAGGAACAAATAGGAATATGGTAGACTTAATTCAACCATATGTATAATTACATTAAATGTGAATGTAATTAAAAGGCATATAATGTAAGTGAATAAAAATGCAAGAAACTAGTATATGTTATTTATACAACACCCACTTTATATACAATAACATAGATAAGTTAAAGGACAACCATGGTAAAGATATACCATGAAAACAATTATGAAAAACAATTTGCAAAGGTTTTAAGTAATATTAAAAAAAAATAGATTAAAAAAAGAAAAGTAGATTTGAATAAAAGTTAAGATGGGGAAAGTAAAATTGAGGAGGAGGAGAGGTGTTCCAGGGAAGAATGAGGAAGAGAATTTTGTTGGATCCAAGAGCCAGAGAAATATTGCTCATGTCAAAATCATATAGACTGGGAAGCGGCTGTGGCTCAATCAGTAGGGCTCCCGTTTACCATATGGGAGGCCCTGGGTTCGGTTCCCGGGGCCTCCTGGTGAAGGCAAACCCGCCCGCACGGCGTGGTTAGCTGACCCAGCGAGCACAAGCAGCAAGGGGGGGATAAATGAATAAATAAATAAAATCTTAAAAAAAAAAAATCATACAGACTGCACAGAGTGACATCATCAACATGGTGGCATAAGACATCCCTTGGAAAAATTCTTCCCTCAGAAGCAACTAATAAAGGACAAATCCCAATTGCTTGGTGCTCTGGAGGATGACAGAGACTGGAGAAGGACTCAAAAAACACTGAATCAAAGAAAAAGAAGAAAAAAAACAATACAGTTAGGAGGTCCACAACACAGAACCACTATTCTGGACCCCTCTCCTTCACTCCGTCCCATGCAACTTAAGAGTCACACAGAAGCAGCAGAGCCCAGGGACTCACTGCATGGGTGCAGACTACAGTGTAACTCACAGCAGTGAGTTAGAACTCCAAGCATATACGGGCACAGGGACCCAAGTCTGTATGTACCCAGGGCAGAATACAAGCAACTGACTAGTACTTACATACTAAAAGGTTCTCAGGAAATTAGAGAGACCATGGAAGAACTGTGGGCAAGAGGAACACACACCCAGCCTAGTCTCTGATTGCTGGAACACCTAAACAAACAAACAAAAAAATGGACCTTTCCTGATTGACTCAATTGTTGTCTCCAGTGTGGGGTACTCTAAAGGGGAAGTAGTCAGAGGCAGAGAAAGATCACACACACACACACACACACAATGCATGTGTGTGAGAGAACTGAACTGCTGAAAATCAGGAAAGGTCCCAGAACTTGAAATTGTAATAATAAAAAAGGCAGCACTGAGTGAGGGGGAAAGGTTAAACTGGAAAGAAAATTCTGCACAGAAACAAACAAAATATCAGGATTCCCAGAGAAGGAATACAGGAAAAGTAGTTTTCTCCTGGAGCTGAAGCAATGCACATAGAAGGGCAATCTTAAAAGTTGTACTAAGTATCCATGGCAAAAATCAAATGCAGAGGAGTTGAGAAAATCTGAACAGTAAACATGGGTTACCCTAAAGGTCCACTATAAGTTGGACTAAACATCAAAGAGGAGCCTTAACACATGGCTAATCCAAAATAAAATCCTGGGCAAGAGGGAGAAACTAACTTCAGAGTTAGCTCATCAAAATAATCAGATGCCTAGTAATCAGGCAGAAAAAATTACAAGCCATACCGTGAAAGAGGAAGATATGGCTCAGTCAAGGAAACAAATTAAAACTTCAGAGGTGAAACAGACTTTAGAACAACTAATCAAAGGGGTTCAAACAAATCTCCCAAATCAATTCAAGGAGATGAAGGAAAATATAGATAAAGAGCTAAAGGATAATCAGAAGGCAATGTGTGAACATAAAGAAGAAATTTGAAAGTATAAAAAGAAACAGAAATTATGGGGATGGAAGGCTCAATAATGGAGATTAAAAATATACTAGAAGAGACTTCTGGGGACGATGGCAGAGTAGTGAGATCCAAGACTCAGTCCTTCCACCAAAACAACTATTAAACCAGCAGGAACTGTCTGAAACAACTAATTTGAAACTCCAAAGGCCAGAAAAACACTGCATTTTATCCAGGGAAGAGTGGAAGAGTGAGATAAATTATGGTAAAGAACTGTAAATTTCTATCTCTGCATGGTGGTTACCAGTGCCCATTCCCCACCCTCACAGCAGGCTGCAACAGGGTCCAGTCCTTGGCTAGCTGCTGGTGACAGAAAGGGACTTAAAATTCCTCTTCCCCAAGAACAGGGGTGGGCATGGCAGATCATTGACTGTAACCTTTGATTAGTGAATTTGAATCGCTGGGTTATGGCTCTGAAGGCAGTTATTATTTCAACCCTCCCTGGACAAAGGTAGAGGCAGCCATTGCTTCAACTCCAACTCAGACAAAGACAAGCCTCCCCAGTCAGGGGTGGAGGTGGAGGAGAATTAAGGATGCAGCACTTCCTCAGGGCTTTGGGGGTCAGTCAGCTGAAGGGCTGCATTTGCTGGGCAGGTAAGTAAAGGTCAGCTTTGGGGAACCATCAGAGAAGCTTTTGTTACCCTTCCTGAGCCACTCCACCAATGAAGGGGATATAGACCTGCACTTTGGAGCCAGTCTGTACCACTTTCATGGGTCCCTGGCCCTGTTTTGGCTGGGGAAGATTGACTTGGAAAACTCTTCCTTGAGATGGCATTTCTCCTAGAATTTGCCCTCCAGCATGAGAAAATGAAAGTGTAAAATATCTATAGAGGCAGACAGTCTGGGATAGCAAAGAGATACAAAATTTATAAAGGAAACAAACAACTACTAGAAATGAAGGCCTCCACAACTGAAATGAAAAATGTCCGGGGATTTTAAGAGCAAATTGGAACTGACAGAATATAAAAGTCAGTGATCTTGAAGATAAGACTCTTGAAATGAGGCAGACTGAGGAGTAAGGAAAAAAAAAAAAGTTAAGGGCAAAAATAGCCCAAGACAGTGATGGGGTACTATCAGGCACACCAATATGTACATAATGGGAGTCCCAGAAGGAGAAGAAAGAAAGAAAAAAAGAAAGAGAGAAGCAGAGAGACAGAGAGGGAGGGAGTTCTTTCAAAACTGAGGGAAAGATTAAAAGATTCTCAGATAAACAATAGCTGAGGAAATTCATCACCACTAGGTGTGCCCTCAAGCAGTGTTAAAAGAGTTCAGACTGAAAGGAAAGGACACTAGACAGTGATTTAAAACAGGATAAAGAAGTAAAGACCTGCAATAAAAGTAACTGTTTGGGCAACTATAAATATCACTATTATTTTCTTGTATTGTTTAGTATGTAAATTCACTTCCTATTTCCTACAGGTGCTGAAATGCAAATGCATAAAAAGTAATGAGAAATTTAGGGTTTTGGACATATAAAGTAAAAAGATATAAGTGGTAACAAGTAGAGAAAAATAGGTGTGGGAGAGAGAGTTATTGGAAAAGTATATGTGCATGTTATTGATGGTAATTTCATATCAAACCAGATATAATTGTTATATATTTAAGGATGTTAAGTTTTATCCTTATGGTAACCACAAAGAAAACAGATGAAATGTATATCCAGATAGAAATAAGAAGGCACTCAATATGGTACAACACAAGAAAACAAATAAATATAAATGTAGGCTTTAACAGAATTGAGGGACAAAAAGATAAAAGACTTACAAAAGCTAAATAGCAAAATGGCAGAAAAATGCCCTATATTATCAATAGTGACTTTAAATGTAAATGTATTAAACTCCCCAGTAAAAAGTCAGAGATTGGAAGAATGGATGAAAAGCATGATCCAACTATATGCTGTTTGTAAGAGATGCAACTTAAAAATCAAACATACAAGTAGGTTGAGGGTGAAAGTATAGAAAAAAATATATATATATACCTTGTGTGTAGTATCCAAAAGAGAGCTGGGGTGGCTATAGTAATATTGGACAAAATAGATGTTATGTCAAAAACGGTTATGAGGGACAAAGATGGTCAGTACATAATAAAGAGGATAATTCATCAGGAAAATTTTATCATTATAAATGGATCTGCAACTAACAGCAGAGTCCCATAATATTTGAAGCAAATATTGACAGATTTGAAGGGGGAAAATGAAGATTCTACAATAATAGAGGTGATTTTAATACACCACTCTCAATAATGGGTAGAACATCTAGAGAGAAGATCAGCAATGGAGTACAGGACTTGAATGATGCACTAAAGCAACTATACCTAACAGACTTGTACAGTAGACTATTTTTCACATAATGAAACAGAACATACTTTATTCTTGAGTGCACATGGATTCTTCTCCATGATAGAACATATATTGGGTCACAAAACAAGTCTCAATGAATGAAAAAATTTTGAAGTCATACAGTGTATATTCAATAACAGCTGGAGAAAGAGAAAATTTACAAATATGTGGAAATTAAACAACATACTTTTAAACAAGCCAGAAATAAACATATTAAAAATATCTTTCCCCTCAAAAACAAAGAAAACGAAAAAAAGCAAATTTAGGAAATATCTTTTGGCAAAAGAAAATGAGAACAAAACATATCCAAACTTATGGAATGAATTGAAGTCTGTGGAGAGAGGGAAATTTATAGCTCTAAAAGCTTACATTAAAAAGAAATACTTCGCATCATAAATTTGAATGTAGTTAAATTAAGTAGAAAACAAAATAAAACAATAGAGGGAGTCAACAAAACCAAAAGATGGTTCTTTGAAAAGAACAATAAAATAATATAACTTTGGCAAGACTCACAAATTAAAAGAGAGAGGATACAAATAACAAAAATCAAAAAGTAAAAGGGGGACATTACTACTAAAATAAAATTGACTATAAGTGGGTCCTATGAACAACCATTTGCCAAAAACTTGGATATCCTATATGAAATGGAGAAATTATTAAAAATACACAAACTTTAAACATTGATTCTAGATGAAATGGAAGACTGATAAGTAAAAATGGCCGTAATTTAAAACCTTATACCTTCCTAGGTGTTTATGTAACCAAGGTTATACAATTATCATTAAATGAATATCTATTATCTTAAAAAGTTTGTTCAGGTTTAGAATAATGTATCCTTAGAGTATGTTCAATAAACATACCCTGGTCTATTTTTCTTTAACTGTTTTAATTGTTGGTTGTTTTGTGTTCATTTTATTTTTGTTGATAGACTTAACTACTAAATCCAGTTTACTAATGACCAATTTATTCCGTTTTCTAATTATTTTTAATAATTTCTGATGACTACCAATTTTCTATAAATTATCTAATTTGTAAAATTTATTTAATTTTCCTTATGCCAAATTCATTGGTGAAAAGTTGTTCATATTCCACTATATTTTTAAAATTTCATAAAATTATTTATTGTTTTCCTCTTTCTTTTTTGACCAGACAAGATGCATAATTTTCTATTTGTCTTTTCAAAGAGCAATATTTTAGCTATGTTGAATGTCTCAGTTCATATTCCACTTATTAATTTTGGCTTTAAACGTCATATTTTCCAGTTCCGACTCCCTTTATATTTGTTCTGCTTATATTTTTCTTACTTCATATATATGAGATTAACTCAATGTTTCACCTTTCTGGTTAAATATATGCATTTGGTAAACATTTCACTCTAATTTCTACTTTACCTACACCTAATAAGATTGTTTTGAGTAAATTTTACTTGTTTTGAAGCAATGTTTAATATGCATTTTATTATAATATTATTGTCGAGGGTTTAAAATGCAAGTCTTCTTACATTACAGTCTTACAGATTGGAAGACTCTGTTTCTGTTTCAGCTCACAGCCTTGTTTCCTGTTCTCTCTTTGTTTCTAGCCTCTAGGGAATTTTTCTTAAGTTCCTGCAAACTGAGTTATGCATTTAAAATGATATTTGCTATGCTGCATACAATATTACTTGGCATTTTATAGTAGGAGATTCTTAAGGCGTTCTAGTTCACAAAATTGTGGAAAATATTAGCATTCTGCTATTCACTTTTTATCCCATTCTTAACTTTCCTCTACTCCACAATCCCAATTAAAAAGGTCCATGACCAACACCATGATCAATTAATACATTTCTGGATTTTTATCACTCAAATGTACAATTTATTTTTCACTGTTGACTCTTCTTCTCTTCTAAGAATATTTCATTCCTTGAGTTTTCCTAGCAACACATTGTCCTTGCTTGCTCCTTAACATTTTACTGCAGATCCAATCCCTCTAATATATTCTAAATTTTGAATTCCAGAGAGCTTAATTTTAGATCCTATTTTTTTTTAATCTCTAAAGTTCTATTTCTATGATACCTATTTCACTGCGTTTAGTTTTCAAATTAAACCTATAACATAAAAATCTTTCAATGATAAACTTGTGTCCCTGCATATCTTCTGGACATTTCTATAAGTATATTTCATTGAACCCTCAAATTTATCATGTAGAATATGGAATTAATTTTAAATACTGTGGTAGAATGAATTGTTTACCGCAATTTAGAAATATTCTTAAACTGAACCCACATTCCTGTACCTATGAAACTATGGTAAATAGGACATTTTAAAGATGTTATTTTTATTTAAGGTGTGGTCTAATTGAAAAAGGAGAGGCTTTAACCTGAATTATAGGAGTCCTTTATAAGCAGAAGAAATCCCGACATAGAAATCAGCAAGAACCCAGAAAAGAAAGGAGAGAACTGGCCATTTGATTGGAAAGCCAAGGAACCCCAAGGATTTCTAGAACTTAGCACCAGGGGCCTACAGATTTTTGGACGAAAGCAAGCCTTGTCAACAGATGTCTTGATTGTGGACTTTCTTTAGCCACAAAATCATGAGCCTATAAATTTCCATTGCTTTATCCAGCATACATTGGGTGGTATTTTTCATAGATACCTGACAAACTAAGAGAAATAGCAAAATATTATTTTTCTAGTTTTTCCCATCTTAATAAACATTGACACCAATAACCTGGGTGATGTTGTTTCTAATTTTAGCAACCATGGATAAACTTTATGCAGAAACACTCCCACAGAAACACATAGAAAAATTAGACAGAATTGTAAAATAAAGTATATTTGAACACATCAGAGAGCTAGCAAGATAGCATTGAACTGAGAAGCCTAGAAATTGAAGAGAAGAAAAGAAAAATGTTCATAACTACTTTTCCTCTTGAGGCACCAATCAGTTCTAAAATTAAGGGTGAGAATATGAGAAGAAAAATTGAACTGAGTCGCTGAAGAGTTGAAAAGAAGTTCAGCCATTTGCAAGGTGATGAGTGGACAAACTGTGGTTCAAATTCCAGCAAAGAGGAGCATCACTAATAAATAACTCAGGTTTCCAGTTGGAATTCCAAGAGACTCTAACAGAAATATTAGACAAAAGTATAAAAAAACATGCCATTAAAAAACTGAAATCCAGCTTCAAAAAAGCTCAATCTCTTTGATTTAATAAACTGAAGTAATGAATTACAACCTGGATAATATCCTGAAATCTCACAAATGCATAAACACACACACACACAAAATATGATCAAATGGGAAGTCAAGAAATCCAAATTACAAAAGCTTGTAAGTAAGAATTCAATAGGTGAATTTAACAATAAATGAACATAATTTAAGGAAGAATAAGTTAACTGAAAGGTAGCACATCAGAAAATATAGAGATTTAAGCATCCAGAAAAAAATTATTTGACAATACCAAAAAGATTATACATACACACATTTTCAGATACATATATATGGAAAGCATAAAATACATATATAACATGGTAAACGATCTAACATATTTCAGTTGATTCTAAAAAAGAATGTAGACAAAATAGGGCAGAAGCAATACCTGAGGGGGAAAAAAGCATAAAGTCACAGGTTAAAGAATGTTTATGAACCAAAATCATGATAAATACAAAGCAAACCACACATAGGCAAATTATATAACAATTTATGAAAACCAAAATAAAGGGTATATCTTATGAGCACCCAGAACAGAGAAAGGGGATCATATTTTTTTCATGGAAACAAAAATAATATTCACAACAGCCTTCTCAACAGGAAAGATGAGAGGCACAAGACAAAGGCAATAATGTCTTTAAAGTACCAAAGGAAAACAAGTGCTAACTTAGAATTCTATACGTGGCCAAAGGACCCTCTTCTAAAATGGAGGTAACAATGAAGATACTTTCTGACAAACAAAATGTGAGAGATTGTCACCAGAAGAACTGTGCTGACATGAAAAGGGTGTTCTTCAGGTAGAAAGATGCCTGGTTTTCCAGAAAAGAATGAAGAATACATATATGAATAATTCTAGTAAAATTGATTCTAAAAAACAATAATAATGTCTTGTGAGTTTACTATATAAAATAAAATTCATGATAACTCTATACAGTGTTCTATGAATGTCAATTAATAGACATTTTAATCATGTATTTTAGCCTTATTTTTTAAATCAGTTACTGAGAAAATAAGTATAAATCTCCTACTTTTGGAATTTCTCTTTCTTTTGGTTTTGTCCTGTCAGTTTGATTGGTATATACTACAGATTATATTTTTTGTTCTACAGAAATTTATAATTTCAATTTTTATGATTTTTGATATTATAAGATAAATCTTTATATGTAGTAATGAATTTTACCTGTAATTTTATTTTATTTGCTACAATCTTTTGTATAGATAATACTTGCATTCTTTCCAATCCTACTCCTTTCAAAATTTCTTTTGCAAATATTTAATGTTCTACTTATTAGCAGATAGTTCATATCAAATATATTAAACTCTAGAACAGGGTTGGCAAAATACTGCCCATGTACTAAAATATGCTCAATACTTATTTTTCTAAAATCAATTTTATTGAAACACAACTATGCTCACTAAATTAAGTATTGTTTATGGTTGCTTTTAAGCTTCAACACAGAGTTGAATGCTGTGGCAGAGACCATATGACGTACCAAAACTTCCTTTACATAAAATGTCTGTGGACCCCTGATCTAGACTCATGGACTTTTTAACGTGTATTAATACACATACAGTTAATGTATTTACTAAGTTGTTTTGGTTAAATCAATGTTTAAGAATTCTCCCACACATTCTGTTATTTTTTTCTCTTTCCTAAATATTTTTGAACTGACAAAATATGTTTTATTCCATTTTCATTAACTTGTTAACTATATTATTCTATTATTCTTTTTGTGGTCATACAAAAGTTAGAAAATTCACAATTATTACATAAGAAATTTTTTTTAAATAAGAAAAATTAATGAATTTATAACTTCTCATAAAATATAAAAGTATTTAACATTTTAACTCCATTTACCTCCTGACCACATTTTGTCTTATTGATATAATGTATGTCAATTTCATCTGTATTTTAAACTCATAATCTATTTTTAAAGGGTGACACAAAGAGGGCCAGTTGTTATCTACACACACAGTGGGTTGTACTACGAGAGAAATATTAGACTTAGGGGCCACAAATTCTTTATAAATCTGCCTAATCTCTGCTCCTGAGGGAGATATAATCTCTTTATAATGGACAATAATAACCCTGTTCTTGGCACCTGAAGAAGATAGTATCTCTGTTTTCCATGGTTGTCCACTATACAAACATCCTTGAAATCATAGTTTACAATAAAGGTCAGCCACACTCAGAAGACATTCAAAAATGCAAGAAATTCATCGAGAATTGTCTCCTAACAACTTCCCAGAATTATATTGATATAAAACCTGATTTAAAAAACATTAAATGAAAGGAAAATGAATTGGCCAAACATGCTTATCAGTATAAATGCATAATCATAAGCAAATATTAACAATCCAAATCTTGAAATACATAAAAATTATAAGATATTAAGACCAACCAAGTTTGATTTATTCCAAAGAATTAAAGTTAATTTCAAATATGAAACTCTAGCAATGCTATTCATCCCATTAATAAAACAAATTAAAAAATTAAATGATTGTGACTGTTTGAATTTTGTGAATCCAAGAGAAATTTTATGTTTTTGAACTAATCCGTTCCTGTGGGTGTGAGGCCATTTGATTGTATTAAATTCAGTTAAGGGAACTTTGATAAGGTCACTTGATTAGATGGTTTTGTTTTTTTAATTAATTATTTTTATTATTAAAGAAGCTTTAGATTACATAAGTGTTACATAAAAAACATAAGGGATTTCCATATGCCCCACTCCATCCCCCTTCCATACTTTCCCATATCAACAACATCCCTCATTAGTGTGGTATATGTTACAATTGATGAACACATATTGAAGCATTGCTACTAACCATGGATTTCTGTTTACATTGTAGTGTGCACGCTGTCCTGCACAAGTTCGTAGGCTATGACAAAATATATAATGGCCTGTATCCATCACTGCAATGTCACACAGGACAACTCCAATATTCTGAAAATGCCCCCATATTACACGTATTTTTCTGCTCCATCCCTCAGAACCTCTGGTGGCCACAGACCTTACAGTGATGAAAGACACAATGTCTAAATTTTTTTTTCTTTCAAATTAAAAAAAAATTGTATTTTATCAATTATTTTAAAAATTATTATTTCATTTTCTTATTAATTTTTTTTGGTTATTTTGCCAGCTTCATGTTTGGAGAGATTTTGAATCATAGAAGGTCACAACAGTGGCAGGGGAGGATCACTGGTGCAGGATATCAGTGTTGGGGGAATTCATTGGGGGGGTTCACCTGCAGCATGTCCTTAAGGCACATGAATATATTCAAATATTCATGGGGCATTGTTTCAGTGGGTAGAGATCCACATAATAACCAAAAGAATATTGAATTCCCATCCTGGGAAGTTGTTACATTCTCAAATAGTACGGTAAGAATCCCCAGAGTGCAAGGGCAGTGCATAGTGAAGGAAGACATTATATAAGACCATTATACCAGGCCCTCGATTTTGATCATTGTACTTATGAATCTTTTCTTGTGAAACTGAAACTTAGCCTAGTATTATATACTGTATAAGAGTTACCTCCTGAAATCCTCCTTGTTCTTAAATGGAGCCTCTTTCTAAGCCAAACTCAACATATAAATGCATTACCTTCTCCCTGGCATGAGACATGACTTCCAGCAATGAACCTCCCTGGAACCGAGGGATTTTTACCAAGTGCCAAGTAGCAATGCATCTGGAAAAAGACCTTGACCAAAAGAGTGAAATGATAAATACAAATGAGTTTTGAGGCTAAGAGATTTCAAAGTGAGTCATGAAGTCATTCCAGAGGTTACACTTATGCAAGTGTCATCAGGATCTCATTGACTGCCACAGTAAACAATACCTCAAATAGCAGGGCTCCTGAGGCCTCTAGAGAAATCCAGAACCTATAAGCAGGACAGACAGCTCAGGAATTCAGCACCCTGTCAGTGGGCCTTACTTTGGAATTTATGCTCCCTAGTGTAACAGAGTTAGACTCATTTATAGGTTCTCTACACATGGGTCTTCTGCCCCTTTTATTTAAACCTATAATTAGCACTATATTTGATAAATATATGTCCCAGAGACTTAAATCTTTGATCTGTCCATGTGCCAGTTGAGCCCTGAATTTCAGCAGAGTTGCAACACCTATTCTCCAGGTCATTGGACTCACCCAGGACAACTAACAAGGAGATAATGGACAATGCCCATCCCAAGGAACAGAGAGTGTCTGCAACTGTAAACAAAATAGTTCCATCCATCTGTCCTATCCATCTGCTTCTAATTAAGCTCCCTCTCAATTAGAAGCAGAGTGGGACTCACCATCCCCAAATCCTCAAGATTGGGGAATGAACAATGGACTAAAGTATACTTAATATTATTCTACAATAGACATTATTATTCTAGCAATGGAAGAACTCTTAATATTGATTAGATTACTTTTGATTGGTCTACATCAGTGAAGTGTGACTCAAGTTCAGTCTCCATCCTTTTACTTGAGCCTATGTAAATGGTGACACAGAGAGACAGAGACACACAGAAAAGGGAGCTAGGTCATTTTGACCCAGCCATGTGTGAGAGAGGATTCCAGGTTCACCTACAGCTGCAGAAAGACAGAGAACAAAACCAACAAGCTCAAGGAGCCAAGACACAGGGAGAGATGCCTAATTTATCCACAGCTGAGCTCCAGGAGAAAGTAGAGATAGAAACCAAAAGGTCAGTCATCTTGCCTCACCACATGGCAGGAATTCAGGAGCTCTTATCAGTTGACCTTTGATGAGAAAGCATCTCTGATGATGTCTTGATAAGGACATCTTCGTGGCTTTGTAACTGTAAGATTTTACTACAAATAAATCCCCTTTGTAAAAGCCAACCCAATTTCTGGTACTTTGCATCAGCAGCCCTGTGGCAAACTAACACAATGATCATTTCACTAGATACAGAGACAGCATTTGTTGGCATCAACACCCATTCACATAAGAAGAACTCAACAAACTACTAATAGAGGGTAATTTCAAGTCTGATAAATTTTAGCTAAATGCTCTGGTTCACCATTTTTAAATTCTGTCTTCAATATAACACCAGGAGTTAATCTTGTTGAGTTCTCTGCAACTTAAAACATGGATCACCTTTCCTCCAGTTTCCAATAAAAGTTTGATTATTTACTTCTAAGGCATCATAGAAAGTCTCTTTAGCATCCATATTACTATCAACAGTCTCTTCAAAGTGGTCTAGGCCTTTTCCATCAAGCATTTCACAATTCCTCAAAAAAATATCCCTTACCCATTTATAAAACCATTCCAACATTTTGGTATATGCAAAAGCACTTCCCCACTCCTTGGTACCAAATTCTGTATTAGTCAGCCAAAAGGGTGCTAATGTGAAATACCAAAAATGTGTTGGTCTTTCTTTATAAAGGGCATTTATTTGGGGTAGAAGTCCGCAGATACCAGGCCATAAAGCATTAAGTTTCTACTCTGACCACAGTCCATTGCCACGTGTTAGAGCACAACAGCTGCCGGCGTTTGCCAGGGTTCAGGCTTCTGGGGTTCCTCTCTTCCCGGGGCTGCATTTCTCTCTGGGCTTAGCTCCTGTTTCCTCCACAAGGTCAGCTGTAGACCATCAGATGAACGGCTTGCTTCTCTTCTCCTGGGGCCTTCTTTCCAACATCAAAACTGCTTCTCAAAAGACTCTGATAAATTTTAAATATACAAAATCTACATAATACTTACTAGTGATTTTATGGATTAAGTGATTTATGAATTTATATTTACTGAGGAAAAGTAATCCAATTTTCATATTTCAATATATGAATTTCTGATAAATGTCCCTAATTGAATTATATTACATCAGTACCATTATTTTGCCACATTTACTGGAGTGCAAACATTGGCACAGTCTTAAAGTTTTAAGGATTCCAGATTAGTCCACACTCTGCCACTAACCCAATATTTATTGGCAAAGCAATTTGCCATCTGACATTTCAGATTCAACACTTTCTAACTGAAAATAGTATTTAGTCTTGAACATATATCTAGGTTGTTATAAGATTGCATAAAATATATGTATACATTCTCTAGAAATTATAAGGTAAAAATAAATATAGAGAGAATGCTGGTAGGTTTGTAAAATGGTGCAGACCCTATGGAAATGAATTTGGCAGTTCCTCAGAAAGTTGAACATAGCAATGCCATTTCTTGGTATGCACCCAAATGAATTGAAAGTAGGAATTCAAGCAGATACTTGTACACTTATGGTCATAGAAATATTATTCACAACAGCCCAAAGATGGAAACAACCCAACAATCCACATACCTATCAACAGCTGAAGGATAAACAAAATGTGGTATATACCTGTTATATTTTTATGTTGTCTGGACTGCAGAAAATAATATCCTTAGAGCTAATCCATTCCTGTGGGTGTGAACCTATTGTAGGTGAGACTTTTTAATTAGATTACTTCTGTTGTGCTTGATACAGGGTGGATCCTAATCCTCTTACTTATTGTCCTTTTTTCATGGGATAAATATTAAGAGACATGGAAACTCAGAAAAAAGCCACAGAAGCTGAGAGACAGCCATAGAGCAAGGAGCTGATATCAACAGAACCCAAGAGAGATGAAGACAAAAGCTGAAGCAATGAAACCTGAAAGAGAAGGATAAACCAGCAGATGCCTTCACGTGCTTGTCTTCAAGGAGAAAACCTTTATTTGGACATGTTCACCGCCTCAGAATTGCAAGCTTGCAACCTAACAAATCCCAAGTGTAATAGCAAACACATTTCTGGTATATTACTTTTGGTAGCTTGCAAACTAAAACAATACACAGTGGGATATTATTAAGGAATGAAGTTCTTTTGGGTGCCAGAACATGGATGACCATAGAAGACATCATGTTTAGTTAAATAATCTAGACATAAAAAGACAAATATTGTGTGATCTCATTCATATGAAATGACAAATCCCTAGAGACAGACAGTAGATTACTGATAAGCAGGGGTCCGTGAGGGGAATGGGGAGTTATTGATTAATGGGTGCAGAATTTCTGATTGAAGTGGAAAGTGTTTGGATACTGGATGTTAGTGATGATAGCACATTATTGTAAATGTAATTAGTACCACTGAATTGTACATTTGAAGGTGGTTAAAATGAAAAAATTTTAGTTGTATATAGGTTACTAAAATAGAAAATTTAAAAGTATGATATTTTAAATTAGTAAAGTCTAAGAATATTAAGGCCTGGGAAATTTAAAGCCATCTATAACTGGATATGTCTTTTTCTGTGGTTTTACTTTATTCATTCCTTAATAAATGTGTTTTTATTATGTAAGTTGTCCTAGGCCTAGGATATTTATTTTAAAGGAGAAATGCACTCTCTGCTCTTATCAAGTCTATTCTGCTAAGGAGATATAAATTCATCAACTAAGTACACAAATTATTATTTAAATTATAACTGTGGCTATCTATAAAAGTATAATATTATAATGAAAGCCCTTGATTTTATGAACATAAAAATTAATAAATCCTCTCTTTTAGTTTGCCATTGGCTGGCAATGCAAAGTACCAGAAATGGGTTGACTTGTATAATGGGAAATTTATTAGGGTAAAAGCTTACAGTTCTGAGGCCATGAAATGTCCAAATAAAGGCACTATCAGAGATGCTTTCTCACTATTGTCAGGTTCTGTTGATTCTGGGGTCCTGCCACATGGTAAAGATGGCCACCAATTTCTGTCAAGGTCTCTGCCTTCCCTTCCAGAATCTACCATCTCCCAGAGCTCAACTATAGGCAACCAGGCATAGGGTTTGTATTTTATCAGGCCTCTACTCTTGGCCTTGGATTCCCAAGTTCACCTGTGAGCTATCAGGTATATGGCTTGTCTCTTCAGCCTTGAGCTACTCCATGGGCTCAGCCTCTCAGGGGTCTCTTTCCATGCCTCTGTGGTCTGCTGGTTCCAGACTCCAGGACTTCTCTCAGCCCTCAGGACTTCTCTGTTTTCCTGCAGTTGCCTCTTTTGCATGGCAGGATCAAAGTGTGGCTTCCTTTCTTTGTGTGTGTCTGCCTATCTCTGTGTTTCTATTTATATCAGCTCCAGTAAGACTCGACTTGAGTCATGCCTCACTGACATAGTCCAGTCAAAAGGGTCTCACACCCACATGAATGAATTAGCTCAAAAACATAATCTTTCTCTTTTTGTGATTCATAAAAGAACCTCAGACAGACATACCTTCCTAGAGGGTATTCTGGGATTATACATATATGTTATATTTTGGTCATTGATGAGGATACCAAAGTGGGAAATGTCCAGTGTAGTCTCAACATAAGGATTGTGACAGTTTGAGATTATTTATGAATCTCAAAAAGAGAAAGACTATGTTGTAAACTAATCTATTTTTCTGGGTCTGATACTCACCTTTGATTGTATTAAATTCAGTGTGGGACCTCTGATTAAGTTTACTCAATAAAATCAACCTAAGACTTCTGGTTGGACTAACTCAGTAAGGCATAACTCAGGTTGAGTACCCACCCCCTTGGTGGGCTGATATAAATGGACACTCACTCAACAAGACACACAGGAAGAGAGAGAGCTCTGTCGTTTTTTATCCTGGGGTCCTAGGGAGAGATGATCCATTCCCCTGATAGTCTGCAGCTGACCTTGGGGAGAGAAAATATAGAAGACCTGGAAAGAAACAAACCCTATGCCAAGAAAGAGAAGAAACCCTGAGAGACAAACGCTATACCAACCTACAGCCAAGAGAGAGAAAACCCAAAGGGGATGGCTGAAACCTTGCAGAGACTAGCAAACATGGTTCTTCAATACATGGCAACTGAATTTGGTGAGAAAGCAACCTTGATTTGGACTCTTTAGGGCCTTATAACCGTAAGCTTTCACCCTAAATAAATAACCTTTGTAAAAGCCAACAGAGTTCTGGTACTTTACATCAGTACCCTGTTGGCAGACTAATACAAAATATTTACTTAATTAAATAGCTGTAGTTATATTTACAGACATTTTGATTAAAATTTTTCTATCATTAAACATTTGTATACAGGAAATAAATTATATCCAACTAATATCAAAATTTTAGACTATCTTGATAATTTTGGCCTATAATTGTAATAAGAAGTTCACAATGAAATGTAAAGTATACATAGACAGGATAAAACTAATTTTGGGACCTTTGTTTTTTTTTTTGTTTTTTTTTTTCTTACTTTACTTATTTTGGGAGCCAGAAACCTGATTGAAGTAGTGAGGTAACAAACAACTAAGTTAGGACATTTTTTAAAATATGCTTTTTAATTTTTTTTAAAAAAAGATAATTAGATTACATAAATATCACATAAAAAATATAGGGGATTCCCATATGCCCCACTCCCAACCCCTCCCACATTTTCCCTTATTGACAACATCCTTCATTAGTGTAGTACATTTGTTGCAATTGATGAACACATATTGAAGCATTGCCACTAAGTGTGGATTATAGTTTACATTATAGTTTAAATTCTCTCCCACACAATTTTGTAAGTTACGGCAAGATATATATAATGGCCTATATCTATCATTGCATATTATTCAGGATAATTCCCAGTTCCTGAAAATGCCCCCATATTACACCTGTTTTTCCCCTCTCCCTGCCCTCAGAACCTCCAGTGGCCACTGCCTCCACATCAATGATAAAAGTTCTTCCATTTCTAGAATCACAATAAGTCTACAGTAGAATACCATTAGTCTACTCTAGTACATAGTTCATTTCCCAATCCTGAGGATTCTGGAATGGTGATGCCCACTGCACTTCTAATTGAGAAGGGGCTTATATGCCATTGGGAAGATGGATGGGACTATCTTGTTTGCAGTTGCAGACTCTCTCTCTGTTCCTTGGGATGGTCTTTGTCCATCACCATCTCCTTGTTAATTGTCCTTGGTGAGTCCAGTGAACTGGAGAGTAGGTGTTGCAACTCTGTCATACACCTATCAACTCTAGTACTAACTATAGGTTCAAATAAAAAGGGTAGAAGAGCCATGTGTAAAGAAACCTTATATAACATATCTTATGAGATTATTTATTTTAGGACATTATGAAAGCAACAAAAGATATGTTGAAAATATCTGATCCACACTATACATATATTGAACAAACTCCAAGACAGAGAGCCAATTGCAATCTTTATCCCTAAAAATTAAAAAATGGGAAATAATCTTTAATTTTTGTAACTGTAGTAATAATTCTTGTCAGGTCCAAATTTCTTGTTTTTCTGTTTCTGTATATCCTCTAAATGCTTCTGTTTCTGGAGCCTTTAATAACAAGATCTCAGATTTTTAAATTTTTTTCTTGGGGATTTGGTTGAAATATTATTTTTTTTTTTTGCTGAGTCCAGTTCGATAGAGGTTTCATTCCCGTTAATAATTTGCAGTCCATACAGATAACATTCTACCTAAAACATAGCACTTAATAAATGTTATTTAAATGAAATGCCCTTTGCAATCATTGCTTGAATACAAATGTCCATGCCTTTAGACTCCCTTAACGTGCTGTTCACCCTGCATTTTTGTCATAGTATTCACATATATTTTCATTGGAATAAGCACCAAGAATCTGAAACATGTAAAAGACGTTGTATTTAAGCTTCTCTCAAAGGAAATAATTATATCTCCTTGAGACATAACATGAAAAAATTAATCCTTTATAACATGATATAATCTTCCTTATTTAATTTAGTAATCAGGAGCCACTGTTCAAACAGCAGTGTAAGGGATGACCAAAACATGTTATGATGAAGGGCTAACTACACCATCTTTCCTTGAGGTTATTTGAAAATAAAAGTCATAATGTTTTCCTATAAAATATAACCAAATATAAAAATAGCCAACATAATTATAAATTTAAATTTTTACTTTTGATATCTGAAATTTTTAAATCCAATAGTCTACACTTTACTTAAATTATTAATAGGTAGAAATGAAAAATTAGATACCTACTATATATTGTTAACCATAATGAAAATTTACATTGCAGTGTTTTCCAAACTGCTTTTCTCTGTATTTAGATCATGGCTTAGTTCCCCAGCCGCTAAAACAAATACCATAACATACCATACAATGGGTTGGTTTAAACAATGGGAATTTATTGGTTCATGGTTTTGAGGCCAGGTGATGCTTTATCCCTGAAGACTGTGGCATCCAGGAACCGGCTGGTCCTTGGCTTTTCCATCACATTACAATGCTCATAGCACCATCTTCTCCTTTCTCTTCAGGGTTCTGTTGACTTCCAACTTCTGAAGTCTTCCTTGGATTCATACCCAATTTCCTTTGCTTGTAAGACTTCAGCCATATAGGATTAAGGCCCAATCCTATGCAGTTTGGGAACACTTTAATTATAACTCCTTCAAAAGTCTTATTTACAAATAGGATCACACCCACAGGACCAGGGGTTGGAACTTGATCCTGATTCTAGTGGATGACATGATTACATAACCAACAGATCATATTTTTTAAAAAAAGAGGAAGATGAGAGAGGGGGAGAGAGAGAGAGAGGGGGGGGGGCAGAGAGAGAGATTGGGTTAATTTGAAAGCCGTTATTTTCAAATAAATTTGGAAAACCCTGAATACACTTTTCTATTTCCTCAGTTTCCCTTGTGGACATTCAGAATGGTCTTCAATATATTAAAGACTGAGAAGTCCCTCAGTAAAACAATGTGTTTAGCTTTGTTTAACACATGATTTCCCAAATGTATTTGAGAAGGAATCTAAGGACAGGAAGAGAGCAATGCTCCACGTCTCAGAGAGTGTTTGTTGCCTCTCCAATGCATTTCTCCTTCTCCCACCTCTTTTTTTCATTTCTTTTGTTCTCATCTTTCCTTCTTTAGAAAAATAATTCCAGTAGGGAGACCAAGTACCTGATAACAGCAATGTCACTTTACTACCTTTGGACTGGCTACCTCTGGACTTCCACATGGGAGAAAGATATACTTTGTGTGTTTGGGGAAGTTTTCTGTTACAGACTGTTGAAACTCACCCTAATACAACAGATGTCCAGGAGACAAGCACTATGTCTAAGCCTACCAATTTAGGGATTTCTGCTGCTTGAGTTTCTTGAGATAAATGCACTGGTTCTTAATGTGGATTGTACATTAGAATCATCTGCGGAGTTTTAAAAAATGTATTTTGATGTCGAAGTGCCATCCAGATCCAGTCATTACTTCTAGAAATTGGGCCCTGGCATTGGAATTTTTAAAAGTTCCCAAGGTGACTTAAATAATGCCATCAGGGTTGAGAACCACTGCTCAAGTGCATCATTTTTAACCCAAGTGAAATATTCTCCATGAATGTGCTTTTCTCTGCCTCTGTTATTCCTAGTTTCATTATAACCTTAAAAGTTTCACTGTAGTCTCCATTGAAATTCCAAGGACATTACATCTCATCATTATGGATAATTAACACATATCCTTGTTTACAGAGAATTTTAGTGTATTTTGTTTTTTGTTTACTTACGCATTTTTCACTAGATCATGTTCTAGTTTGCTCATCAGCAAATGGATTCTTGCCCTTATATCAGGTACCTAATTGTAGCCTAATTAATTGTGTCCATGGGAATTAGAGCCACAAGAGATTTTTTAAAAAAATTTATTTAGTCATGTTCAAACAAGACAATGAGTTAAAACTATCTATTCAATAATCTGTTGTCATGGCAGTTATTCTTTGTATTTTAGACATTATTGCAGGTTTTCTTTGTATTTATATATTATATGTCTTTTTGTTGGAAATACATAAAATCTTTATCTAAAATATGTATTTTCAAATAATTTGACCAAATTATCACAAGTATCACTGCAGGCTCACTCATTAATCTTTATCCAGAGTAATCCAATGTCATTTTGAAATAATTCATCCAGTGCTGTTTCATAAGGCTAAGTTAAATTTTCTTTGATTACTCTCAGAATTCACAACCTCCAGTTTCTCATTTCTTTTCTAGTTTTATCACTGACCCCATCTAGGCATTATTGTTCAGCATTCTTCAGTGTAGGTAATAAATGTTATACTTAATCAATATCAACATAACCTACTTGGGTAAAACAAAACAAAACACGGCAATACCGTTTCTCAGTTGGTTAAATTTCCAAATGTCAGAAAACTCCACTCATTTCTTTTATCCAAGTATTAATGATATGGGTTAAAACATAATCATACATTCATTCCTTTACCCACTGGGCCACACTGCAGCCACTTAATGAAGGGAGGATATTGGATGGCACTGCAAAACCAAAAATTCAAGGATAGTGGGATATGATAATACTAGTGAACCTTATAAACATTATGCATCACTTTATTGGCATGCTGATTGTGTGTGTGTGTTCGTGGGCATATGTGTGTTTGTCATGTGACTCTTATGGTCATAAATATAATTGATTGCCAAAAGCTTAACATCACAAGGGGCTAAAATTCAACCATAATCCATTTCTTCCTGGTAATGAAACCATGGGTGAGATAGCTGGGAGTCTTAACTGAAAATCAAGATTCAGACCAAAACCTGCTTATCAGAATTTTTTCCTCTCCCATAACTAAAATTCTTTCCTAAGCTTGTTTTACAGGCAGTCAAACTGAGCCACAGGTGGGAAACTGGAGCATATACACACATACTGCCTCTTGACCCTAGAATGATCCCTGAGACACTAGGAAAATATCACCTCCTTTGGAACCAGAATTATGGGTATGAAGAGTCATAAGAAGCAAATGAAATGTGAGAGGATCTCTCAACAAGGAAGATAAGATTCAGCCCTCAAGCTTATTTTTATCTTATATAAACAATCCTGTAAAAAAAACAACCAGAAAATGCCAAGTGAAATCCCCATCACTATCCCCTCTCTTTGTTTCCATCCTATAAATCTTCAGTAGTTCTTGGATCAAAGAAACATATTTTGAGCTTGACTTCTATCTCCTTACTGATTGACCTCACAATAAAATTCTTTCTTTTCTCAAAATACTGGCATCACCATTGCTTGGTAACAGTAAGAATCCCTAAAAAGAGCACCCTAAGTTTAAATTATTCATCATTTCAACCTCCCTTCTAAAAATATAACAATTGAACTGCAGAAATAGTTATAACATTTTCCCAAAGTTTTGGTTTCAAAAAGAACACACCTGATAATCAAGAGAGTATAGGAAATAGTTTTATTAGCTGCTTTGCTAATATAAGCTACAAATCATTCACCTTCCACTAAATATTAGTTATAGAAGTTTTAGTTTCCCACTTTGCTGAAACACCATACCCAAGGTCAAATTGTCTATATTTGGAAAATGATGTTTTCTAAGCAAGCATACTGAGCTGGGCAAAACAGAATCTACCTCTGAGAAAACTGAGAATGTGAGCAAATGTTCATTAGAAAGAAGAAAAGGAAGCAAAATAACTTACATAGAATAAGCCACATATCCAGAATATATAAAGAAATCCTACAACTAAAAACAAAACAAAACAAAAAGACAGAAAAAAACATTAAAAATGGGCAAAAGACTTGAATAGACATTTCTCCAAATAAGATATACAAAGGGACAATAAACATATGAAAAGATGCTCAACATCATTAGCCATTAGAGAAATGCAAAATCAAAACTACAGTGAGTTAGCATTTCACACCCACTAGAATGGCTACTATTTAAAAGTGGAAAATAAGTGTTGGAGAGGATGTGGAGAAATAGAAACCTTTTTTAATTGTTGGCAGGCATGTGAAATGGGTCAGTCTCTGAGGAAAACAGTTTGTTAGTTCTTCAGAAAGTTAAGTATAAAATTACCCTATGACCCAGCTATCCCACTTCTAAGGTATAGATTCCAAAAAATTGATAGCAGGGATTTGAACAGATATTTGCACACCAATGTTCGTAGTGGCATTAATCTCAATTGCCAAAAGAAAATCAACCCAAATGTCCATCAACAGATGAATGGATAAACAAAATGTAGTATCTACATACAATAGAATACCATACATCTTTAAAAATGAATCAAGTTCTGATACATGCAACAACATGGATAAACCTTGAAGATACCATATTGAGTGAATAAGCCAGAACCCAAAGAACAAATATTGTATGATATTACTGATATGTACTAATTAGATTAAGCAAATTCATAGAATCAGAATCTAGAATACAGATTAACAGGGACTGGGTCGGGATAAGGAAGAGGAATTAATACGCAGTTGGTAGAGTTTCTGTTTGGGGGTGATAGAAACGTTTTGATAATTGATGGTGGTGATGGTAACACAACATTGTGAATGTAATTGGCACCACTGAATTATATGTTTGAATGTGGATGAAAGGGTAAATTTTAGATTGTATATATGTTAATAGAATAAAAATTTTTAGAAAATGCAACAATATAGCACTATATATCACAGTGAACCCTAATGAATACTATGGAGTATAGTCAATAGTATAATTATAACAATAACGTTTCATCAATTGTAACAAAGGTACCACATTAATGCAAAGTATGAATTATACTGAAATATAGCATGTGGCGGGGGGACTATATGAGAACTCTGCATGATTTTTCTGTAAAACTACAACTTTTGTAATAAATAGGAAAAATTTGAATCTTCTGCATTAAGACCACTGAGACCTTTTATTTAACCTCAGATTATATGAATACAGACAACAAATCAACGTGAGGTCTGGCTTTTGGTTAATTTCCTAATTTCCCATTGATTTTTTTCTCCCCACTACAAACCACCCAGTCTGCTTCCATATATTTCTGTGGAGATATGGAGGTGGGCCTGTGGGAAATACTTTATGTCCAATGTTTTTTATGGGGAGAGTCACACATTATTCACTAGAACCTTGCCTTTTATCTTGTACAAACTGAAAAAACAGTTTGTTTTGAATTAGTTACGTTGAATTTTAAATTTGAATCTGAGTGGAGGTCAGGGGTACACAAAGGGAGCACGAGGTAAAAATGCATGAGAAAAGAGAATTTGTTACTCATAGGTATCAGAGAGAGAGGAGTGCCAAGAGCGGTCCGTTGTAGCACGATTGGCTCCAGTGGCTCAGCCAGAGGTCAGGCAGTGCACAAGAGGAGTGAGAAGGACCCATGGGCTTGTGCCTTTATGGTGGCCCAGAGGTAGAGGTTAGTAGATTTCTTGTTGGTGTCAAGGATTGGTTAGTTTAAAGAACATGTGCACAGAAAAGGGAAGGGACTGAGGGTCCTCTAAGAGTAGTGGGAATGGTTATCTTATTTGAGAGCATCTGTGGGTTTTGGGTTAGGCCTGTGGGTAGAGTGGGTGATGGCTGCAGAGGTGGGTTTCAACTTTGAGAGAGTCTATGCCCCAGGGATGGAAAGCTGTTTATTAAATAGACCTAAGGTCAGTGTTGAGGCAAGTGGCTTAGCCAAAGTAAAATGGTTTCGGAGGCAGCACACAGGCAAAAAAAAATTGAATTTAGGAATTATGTTCACTTGTATTGCTAATTCCCTCAGAAAGAAAGCAGCTTCATTTAAATTTTGTGGCTAGATAATATTTTACAAATTGCTGTTCATTCATATTATATATGGATATATATAATTTACTGGAAATTTTATCTGCTTTTAGTGGGAGAGTCAGTATAACTAACAAATTTATCATATTACCAGACATGGGGTTATCTATGCTTATTCTTACATCCATGTATTCATTAAACATTAGCAGAATATCTATGACATAATAGCTCAAATTCATTCTTGTTGCTGTTATCTTTTTATTTTTTTTCATGATAAGTACAAGGTAATTTTGTCCTATGGATGCAAAGTGAGCTCAGATTCAATGGGAATTTATTTAATAGTATAGCATAGTTGTTATAAGTATAGCCTCTAATAAGTGTTTAGAGCACTTATTAGTTATGGCCTTTGCTAAGTTATGCAAACTTAATTTCAATTTATCCCTTTATAAAATGGGAAAAACAAGAGTATATACCACAAAAGGTTGTTATGCATATATAATGCGATAACGTGTATTTTTCTTAGTGTAATTTCTAAGACATTGCAAATATTCAGTAGCTGTTAGATATCAGGTGGTAAGCCCTGCTGGGGCACTATTATGAGGTTAGATACCATTAGTTGTTGCTCTATTGATTGTGTCTTGCTTTCTTGCAGAAATTTTATTTGAAGGCAGCAACGTGTTAGGTCTAAGGAATGTATTTCCAATCCTCCCTGCAGCTAGGAGTGGTGACTATGTTCTAGTCAATGAAACATGAGCGAAAATGCTGTATGGGAAAGATACGGAAAGGAAGTTGCCTCAGTAGGGGGTCCTTTTCTTTCCTTTCTCATCCCTGTTTCCCATGATAGAGATAATATGGATAAAATACATAAGCAGTCAAAGACATGATTTGACCTTGAAGACTGAAACCATACACATCAGAAGAGGAAGATAAAACAATATCTTGATCCTTTTACCAGTGAGAGGTACCTTACCAGCCCTCCACTGCCTACCTTCAGATTTTGTGTATATATAAGATCAAACCTAGGGCCTTTAAAAACTGTAGTAAAGTCAATGATACCCTCAGTCTAATTCAAATCCATATAGCTTTTTCCTGTCTGTATGTGAGGTACAGCAAGAAAATGAGATAATATTTTCCTAAGGATGCACAAGAAGAATTTGAATTTCAAATATACATAAACTTGAAAAAATTTAACTGACTAAGAAACCTGTTCACTTTTCAATTTTCTTTCAAAATTTCTGATTACATCTCTTTTGGATATTTTGTGAAAGTTCTTTGGGTGATGAGGCACAAACACAGATAGACAGCCAGCTGAGAATGCATGAAAGGACAGCTTCATTGGATCAAAGTCCTCAGAGGAAGAGAGGAGGGACTTTGGGCTGCAGAGGGGCCCACTGGCCTTATCTAACCTAGGCTTCTGTGAGGGTCTGTGGAGCTGTGGAGGGGAGGAGGGAAAGAAACATATGTGGGTACCAGGCTCTTGCCTATAAGACCTAGAGGCAAGAGGGAGGACTTTGCCATGGATACTGGGGATTGGAGATTTAAAACTATATGATGCCAAAAGCAAATGCAACAAAGGAGAAACTGACAGCAGCTTCTTATCATCCAAGCCATACAGAGACACAGGCCTTGCTAGTAAACTGCATTGTGCGAAAGGGCAAGGAGCCACTCAGGGAAGAAGTGGCAAGGTCCATTTGGAGAAGCTAAGGGTGGCTGTTGTTTTCTTTTTTTTTATTATTATGGGTAAAAATCAAAATTCTCACAATACATACAAACATTTGTAAAATGGTATATAAATATATATGCATATATGTGTATTTGCTTACAAAAATGTTATTGCACTGGTAGTTGCAGTTTTGCCCAGGACAGGGCTAACTAGGATGGTAGCTCAAAGGGAAACTTATGACTAAACCAGGCAGGATAACAAGCCACCAAATATAATTTATTTTATGTCTTTACAACATCAACAAGCATGATATTAAGACTTGCTAATCTTTTTAGGAGAGAGACAGCAGGTGACAAATCATCGCCTTCAGCAGCTAAATGTAGGAACATTTGTGTATATGGTTAGTTTCCACTTATTTCACATTAGTTGCTGTGAAATATTATTTTAAACTGTTTATGTTAGTAAAAAGAGAACTGCTTAAAGGAAAAAAGTATATATACATATGACACAAATATTGAAGTTTGAGAACTTTAGTCCCTAGAAGTATACATGCGCATTTCATGAAAAATGTACAGCCAAGTGAGGGAACTAAAAACTTTATTCAACAAAAATTATAATAAATTATAATAAATAGTATGTTATCATTTTAACAAAGGGAATGCTTCTGTTGAAACACAGCCAGGGGAGACAATTTAGAAGCATTTTCTGCCTTGGGTGAGTAAGTGGATAGTATAGATATCCACATTTCAGGAATATGGAAGTAAAAGGTTTGAGGAGGCTTTTAAGATTAGATAACTACCTCAGATTGGGATAATTCAATTTTTTATATGCCTTCAGAATGATTTTTGTGAAATCCTCAAAAATGTATTTTCCTTTGAACAGTTAGTGTCAAGAGTTTTTTTTTTTGTTTTTTTTTTAATGTATTATAGGTTTAGTGGCATTTTTTATATCCAAACATTAAGAAAAAACAATTTTTGACATCTCTTCTATTGCTCCAGTAGGACAGCAGAGTCTCCTTTGCACTGAGTTTACCTGATCAGCTTTGGTGCAGCATGAGACAGGAGGTTCCTGAGTGAGGGAAGCAGCACTCTCCTCATTTCACTTCTTAATGAAGCCGTCATAATAACCCAGTCAGCACAAAGCGGGAGAAGTGTGCCAGATGTGAGGCTAATGTGAGAATGGCAGGGAATGGGCACTGCAACTGGAATAAGTATGTTACCCAAAGCTCAAATCCATGAAAAACAACCCTCTAGAAGTCTTAGGAAAAAGCTACCTTTGTAAATTTTAGGCCCCTTCAGGAGAAAATATTTGATCAAACTGCTCATACATCATGTATGCAAAGAAATTCACTTTTAGAAGGATGAGCTATTAAGAAACTATTTTTTAAAAAATATTTGAAATATTTTCAAAATCCACTGTAATTTTACCTTGAATATTTTAGCTGCATCACATGTTCACCTTTACTTGCTCTTCACATAGTTTTTCCTTTATCATCATTTATCTTTAAACTAGTGGAAAATAAGGAATCTTAAAGGGAACAGTTAAAATATATAGTAATAATGACCACTGAAATTGTAATTTATCATATTTAAAGTAAAAATACCAAAATATGCTACTTTATCTTTTTAAATTTTCATGCTAGTCCATTTATAAAATATTCATATATCAAACAGTATATTTATTTTTTCCATTTGGAATATAAATATATCAATAAGCAAATATTTAATTAGCTTGTCTTATGGATCAGGCTTCCTGATCATTTATAAATATGAGAAAGGATCAGTTTAGGTTCAAACTAATAGCTTGGTATAACTCAGAGTTAGAACATGTATTCTCTTCAAATTAAATTCTTTATTCTAATACTTTTTCTACATGCAATATATTTAATTAAACCAATTTCAATTCAACATTACTGTCCAACCTGTTCTAGTGTATATGGAATGGTGAAAAAAGTAAACTTGTACACTTTCCTGATGCTTTTTAAATAATAATTGTGTATTAAATGTATAAAAGAGTATTTATATTATATAAACTACAAAGAAATGGAAAAAAATTATGCCAAATATTATAAAATTTAAATATCTGTAAAACACACTGGGGAAATTCTTATGAATCAAAAAATATATATCAGAAACTGCAGGCAATTAGTATTCCTTAAACATCCAGGAAACTGTAAGTGTCTAATAGGTTTTATGGGTTAGAGAAATTATGCAGACTATTATGGAGGGGGATGAAATTTGGCTTGTATATGATTAAAAACAGGATTAAGCACTTTTTATATCTTATAAAAGTTTTTACCTAGTTACCAGATACATAGAGAGGTTTGGTTATTTTTCAGATATAAGAATTATTCAAGAAATATATAACAGAAATAAATTTATATTCTACATTGTGAATTCTCCAAAATCATTAATTTTTTATCAAAATAGGTCTGTATATATATATATATATATATATATATATATATATAAAACAATTAATCTAGTGAATTTTGGGGGGTGGGGCAGGTACTGGAGATTGAAACCAGGACCTAGTATGTGGGAAGCAGGTGCTCAACCACTGAGCTACATCTCCTCCCTGATTGATTTTTGAAATCTCTTCATTTCTTCTCCCTGCCTCCATTCTTGCACCTTTATTACATTATTTTAAAGTTTCCTTTTGAGTTTCTCTCTGATACATCATTTCTTGACTATTCTATATGATGTATTTATGGCAGTTGGGACAATGTATTTGTTTCTATATGTACATTTTTATTTTATTTTTTTAACCTTATCATCTGTAGACTTATCTCTAGCTAAATAAAAGCACCATAGGGGAATGGTTTAGAGCAGATTCATGGAGCCAGACAGCCTATGCTCACATAACAATTTACTACTTGTTAGCTGTTTGCCTTTGGGCAGGTAAAAACATTTCTCTGTGCAGCAGTTATTTTGTCTTTAAAATGGAGATAATAAATGCACTTATTCAATACAGTTGTTATAAAAATTAAATGTCAAATGTTTAGAAAGGTGTCTAACAAAACTAATCATTATTTAAGTTAGTTACTCCCATTAATGTATCTTTCTAGCTACCAAAATATGTCCAATTTTATTATATAAATTATTCATTCTAAAATACTTTTGGTGCAAAGCAAACAAGTGAAAAGCATGATATATGACCATGATATATTTTCACTTTTCTGGAGGAAGTTTGATGAGACCACAGAAAACTCCCTGAAATGATAACATTGAACCTTCGTGATTGACTACCTCACACACTGGAGTCCATGAGCAATATGTATTGTATACCATGTGAAAATTAAGGGAAATATGAGCACAAAATATACTTTTATGGTTAAGATCAAATTTTCCTTCTGAAATTACTCTGATTTCTCATTCCCACTTTCACTAAATCTTTAATAATTTTCTGATAGCATATTTTTAATCTTTTGGATTCCAAAAACTTCTCATTTAACAAAAATAATCAATATGAGTCTACTTAATGAAAAATCAAAGAATCCAATGAGAGGAAAACATTGGATTGAGAGGACTAATATATGAATTATTAATACAAATTTGAATCTTGCCCACTCAGAAGTATTTTAAAGATTAGAGAGTATGCAACAAGATAGCACTCAATACTCTTGCAGGATTTTATTTTGGGAATTGTGCTTACATGGCATTTTTCCTCTCCCTCTGGCTAAACTCCATCTATTCAACATCATTTGCCAACTTCTGGTTTCCCTTCTTGTATTAATTAATTTATTTCTCAAACGAATCATTTTCACTACCTGGCTTCTGGGGGTCTTTTCTTATCACCATATTTATTTGTACTGAATTACCTTTCCTACCAAACCAGAGTATTTTTTCCTCCAATGTCATCCAATCTGAGTTCAGTACATTCTGATTTCTTTGGGTCACCATTTGGCTGAATGTCTATTGTGCCCTGTTCTTTCTCTCGCTATTCAGTTATCTGCCTCTTCTCATTGTAACATTGCTAATTCTTCACTCTCCAACCTGTCCTTTGTTCTTTGCTGATGGAGTGATATATATCACTTATTTGTACTGAGATTCACTGTATACAGGTAGCCTCATTGAAACATTGAGCAAGCCCAATGGTGCAGCAAGAAATGAAACAGAGAGTGCATAGGACAAAGTGAAATTCCATTTATGATAATAAGATTGACCACAGAGGGCTAAGGCACACATTTCAATTTAAACAGTGTATAAGAAGGTATTAGTGGTCTGGGATCCTCTGACCCGGCATATTTATGCAATTTTATGTGACTCCTGAGATCACAGATGTTGGGGCATTTCCTGGTGAAAAAGAGGGCAATATATATAGAATTTCATTCACTCTAAACTCAACTAGCTTTGATCTTGTCTCGTGAGTCTGATGAACTGGAGAGCAGGTGTTGGCTGCAACTTTGTTGTGATTCAGGGCACAAATAGCTTATGAACAGCTGGAAGATTTAAGTCTCTGAGACATATATTTAATGCTTATAGTGCTAACTCTGCTTACTCTGGCAGTCAGTAGGATTCTCCTGAGATATGACAACTCACTTTGAAATCTCTTAGCCATAAAAACTCATTTGCATTTAATATTTCCCCTTTTTGGTCAAGGTGTTTTTTCTAAATGTATCGCTAGTTGGTGCTTGGTAATAATCCCTTCATGCCAGGGAGGCTCACTCCTAGGAGTCATGTCCCATGCTGAGTTTGGGTTAGAGAAAGGCCATATTTGAGCAACAAGGAGATTTTTAGGAGATAACTTCTGGGCAATATATTTTACTAGGCTAAGTTTCAATTTCAAAGAAAAAGGTTCATAAGTACAAGCATCAACGTCAAGGGCCTGGCATATTAGTCTCTCCTCCTTCGTTAGGCACTGCCCATGTCCTCTAGAGATTCTTGCCACTCTATTAGAGAATGTAGCAGGACTCCCCAAGATAGGAATTCAATTTTTCATCAGTTATTGTGTGTGTCTCCACCCGTTGAGCCAACACCCCATGATCATATGCACACCTTCATATTCCATAAAGACATGCCACAGGTGCACCCTTCCCCACATATCCCATCACCAAAGATACCCTGCACCAGTGATCCTCCCCTGCCACAGTTGGAATCCTTCTGCAATCCAAAATTCCCCAACAACAAAGCCAAAATAATAATAGACATTGCTTAATAAAAGTAAACATACCAGTATATTAAGCCCTAAATATTAATGCATATGACTATAAATCTTATTCTTCAAAAATTGAACCTTTGTGGTTGCCATAGGTTCTGAAGGGTGGGGCAGGGAAGAATGTGTGGAACATAGGGTTTTGGGGGCCATTGGAATTGTTCTGCACGATCTTATAATGGTGGATACAGGCCATTATACATTTTATGAGAACCTATAAAAGTGTACTATGCATAATGTAAACCATTGACCATCGTTAATAGCAATGTTTTGATATTTGTTCATCAGTTGTAACAAATGTACTATACTCATGTAAGATGTTATTGATAACAAAGGATGTGGGAGCAAGAGGGGAGGAGTACATGGGAAAAACTTATATTTTCTACGTGATGTTTCTGTAACCTAAAGTTTCTTGGAAAATAAAGTGAAAAAAAAAAAGACACTGTGGAACATACAGAAGAAATTGTCAGTATATATAAAAGGTAACAGATCTTATTGTGATGAAAGGCACAATGCTAATTTTTTAAAAATTTAATTTAATTATTATTATTTTGGCTTTGTTGTTGTGTGTGTGGGGGTTGATTAGGTTTTAATATCCAGAATATATAAAGAAATCCTTCAACACAACAATAAATAGACAAATAACCCAGTTAAAATTGGCAAGAGACTTGAATAGACATTTCTCCTAATAAGATATGGAAATGGAAAAATCAGCATATGAAAAGATGCTCAACATCACTAGCTATTAGAGAAAAGTAAATCATAAGCAAAATGAGATACCACTTCATGCCCACTAAAATGGCTGGTACTAAATAATCAGAAAATTAGAAGTGTTAGAGAAGATGCAGAGTCATAAGAACACTCATTCATTGCTGGTGGCAAGGCAAAATGGTGCAGCCACTGTTTACGACAGTTTGGCTGTTCCTCAGAAAGTTAAGAATAGAATAACCTTGTGACCTGGCAATCTCACTTTTAAGTATATACTCAAAAGAATTGAAAGCAGGGACTCAAAAAAAATTTGCATACTGATGTTCATAGTGGCATTATTCCCAATTGCCAAAAGATTGAAGCAACTCAATTATATATCAATCAAGGAGTGGATAAATAAAATGTAGTAAATACATAAATGAAATATTATTCAACTATAAAAAAGAATGAAGTTCTGATGCATGTGACATGGATGAATCTTCAAGATATCATGGTGAAATAATCTAGATACAAAAGGAAAAATATTATATGATCTCACTGATATGGAATAATTAGAATAAGGAAATTCATAGAGTCAGAAACTACAATATATAAATTACTGGGGGCTGGGGTGGAGGTAGAGAATGGGGAGTTAATGCTTAAATTGTACAGAGTTTCTCTTTGAATTGGTGGAAAAGTCTTTGCAACGAGAGGTAGTTATTGTAGCAAAACATTGTGGATGTAATTAACAGCATTCAATTAGGTATTAGAATATTGTTTAAAAGGGTAAGTTTTAAGTTGTTTTTATGTTATAGAATAAAAATTAAAAAAAAAAAAAACAACCACATAAAGCTGTACAACACAATCAGTGAACCCTCTTGTAAATGATGGGCTGTAGTTAATAGTACAATTTTAAAAATATTTTTCATGAAAAATCATAACAAATGTGCCACATTAATGCAAGATGGTAATAGAGTGTTGTTTTTGTTTCCTAGTCTACTTAAAGCAAATACCATGAAATGTGTTGGCTTGAACAAGGGGAAATTATTAGCTTACAGTTTGAAGCTGTGAAAATGCCCAAATCAAGGCATCATCAAGGTGATGTTTTCTTCCCAAAGACTGGCTGCTGGCAATCTTTGGCTCTTCTGCTACATGGCAAGGCACATGGCAG
Organism: Tolypeutes matacus; assembly: GCA_026826555.1. Taxonomy (NCBI): domain Eukaryota; kingdom Metazoa; phylum Chordata; class Mammalia; order Cingulata; family Chlamyphoridae; genus Tolypeutes; species Tolypeutes matacus. The sequence continues at coordinate 35,861,836 of JAKSZT010054304.1, read as the reverse complement.
TGTCTTCTGGTCTCTCCCTTCTCTTCTGGGTTTTACTGAATTCAGCTTCTTGCTTCTGTAGCTTTATTTCTTTCTCTCTGCATCTATTCTGTTTATAAATGAATTCAGTAATAAGGTTAAGACCCATCCTGAATGAGTTGGGTCATACCTTAACTGAAGTAACCTCATCCAAAGTCCTAGTTACAATGGGTCCACCCACAGGAAATAATTAAATTTAAGGACATATTTTTCTGGGATACATACAGCTTGAACCCACCACATTCCAACCTCTAGACGCCCAAAAGACATATTCTTTCTATATGCAAAATGCCTTCATTCCATCACAATATCCACAGAACCTTAAGTCATTTCAGAAGCAGTGATAAGTATAAAGTCTCATCAAAATTGATTATAGGTGTGGTCTTTCCTGGAGCATAATCCCCATTATCTATGGACCTGTGAAACCTAAAGAATAAGTTTTCTGATTAAATATAGTAAGAAAGGATAGGTTAAGGATAAACATTCCCTTCCCCATAGAGAGAAATAAGAAGGAAAACAGGGATAAGGGTTCCCAAATAATCCCAAAACTCTGCAGGGCATACTCCATTAGATTTCAAAGTCTGAGAGCCATCTAGGGAATTAGGTTTTGTCCTCTGAGCCTGATGTAGCAGTAGTCCCATACCTTCCAATTGTCTATATAGCAGCCATGCTTTCCATGAACACTGAAGTGAAAGTCCCATCCTCCGCAAACATTAGGGTAATGGCCAGACTCTCCATAATCTCTGGGGCACTCTTTCAGATAATGTGGGTGATGGCCAGACTCTGCAATTCCCAGGGAATATGCTCTACCACCTCTGAAGACTGAGGCAGCAGCACCCTTCCTGAATAGCAGGGCAAAAGTTCTGCCCTCCCCTAGTGCCAGGGCATATTCATCCTTTCCACACACGTGGGCACATCTACATTCTTGGCTCAAGAAGATGTCTTCATTTCAGAATTGAGTTTCCATGGTTCTTCCCTCAAAGTGATTTTTCCTTCAATCTGTCCCTTTCTTATCCCTTTCAGTCCAGATGGGTAGTTGTTCTATTCATAAAGATCTCACAAAAAAAGTGTTGGTTTTATTTTTGTACACAGGAGTCCAAACCATCACACAAAAGTACATTCCACAAATCCTTTCTAGATAACTGCATTTCCAATCCTGACTTGGTTTGAAATGGCTAATTCCATCTTCAATTAAACCTCACATGGACCACTATTCTCTGGGGGCTCACTTTCCAGAAGCTCAGAATTTTCTGAATCATCAATATGTCGTTTCATTTTACCCAAGAGTTCAGTTTCAGGCTATCCTATTCCTTTTGCATTTTATTATAAGCTGCAAGGAGAAACCATCCTCCACTTTTCACACTTAGCTTGGAAATCTCCTCAACTAAATATCCAGGCTCATCACTCTCAAAATCTGCCTTCCATCTGATGTAAGAACTCAATTTTGCCAAGTTCTCTTTAGGTTTCCTAGGCTGTTTAAAGCAGATACTATGAAATGCATTGTCTTAAACAATGGGAATTATTAGCTTACAGTTTGAAGCTGTGAGAATGTCCAAATCAAGGCATCATCAAGGTGATGGTTTCTTCTTGAAGACTGGCTACCAGTAATCATTGGCTTCTCTGCCACATGACAAGGCAACGACATTGTCTGCTGATCTCTCCCTTCTCTTTAGAGTTTTTTTTTTTTTTAACTTTATTTTGTACATTTAATAATTGAAAACATAAACAATTAAAAACTAAAAAGTAAACACAGATGAATAAATAAATACATTTCTCAATTAAATGTAATGGATACATGTAAAATTTTCTTTTTTGAATCAAACAATATATTACACAATATATTTGGTTCATAGTAATGTATTCATACAGTATTTGTCCTTTTGTGTCTGGCTTGCTTCACTCAACATAATGTCCTCCAAGTTCCTCCATGTTGCCATATGCTTTATGACTTCATATCTTCTTACAGCTGCATAATATTCCATCGTGTGAATAGACCATTCATCTGTTGTTTATCCATTCATCTGTTGATGGACACCTGGGTTGTTTCCAAATTTTGGCAATGGTGAATAATGTGGCTATGAACATTGGTGTGCAGATGTCTGTTCGTGTCACTGCTCTCAGTTCTTCTGGTATATACCCAGTAGTGGTTGATTAGGAAAATGCAAATCAAAACTACAATGAGATATCATTTCACACCTATCAGAATGGCCACTATTAAAAAGACAGAACTACAAGTGTTGGAGAGGATGTGGGGAGATAAGAACACTTCTTCACTGTTGGTGGGAATGCAGGATGGTACAACCACTATGGAGGACTGTTTGGCAGTTCCTAAAGAAGTTGAATATAGTCTTCAGAGTTTTGCTGAGTTTATCTTCTTGCTTCTGTGACTTCATTTCCGTCTGCATTCATTCTTTTTATAAAGTTCTACAGTAATGGGATTAAGAGCCATCCTGAATGAAGTAAGTCACACCTTAACTGAATTAGCCTTGTCAAAAGGTTCTACTTACAATGGATCCACACCCACAGGAAAGGATTAAATTTTAGAGTATATTTTTCTGGGATATACACAGCTTAAAATCATCACTGGTATGGGAACTCCATATTTTCTGCATGATTTTTCTATAAAAGTATAACTTCTTTAATAAAAAGGTCAAAAACACATTTCCAAACATTTTTTGATACATGTGCATTTTACATTATATTTACACTTATACATTATATTACATTTGTAAAATAGAAAGCTTGATTTTATTTTTCATTCATTATTGTAATTTTATATGACAAACTACTAGTATTATTCATGTTGTTTATATTAAAGATAGAATAATTTAGTTTGGAAAAATCATCTAGCTCACAATTAATCAAATGGCTTTAGCCAAGAAAACTCCCTTCACATTTTCATACAACGTACAAACACATGACCCCTACACACACACAAACACACACACACACTCAGATGTAAATCTATAAAATACCTTCCTCTTAACTCTCTATTAGGACTGTTATATAGGTCACCACTAGCAGAACTAATCATATTTCTATAAACAGTGATAGTTACAGAGTATATTTTTTATGAAAACCAGAATCTTGACTAGAAATGGAATTTTGGGTCTAAATGACTCAGGTTTGTAATGACACTGATATGCCAAGAGTAGAAAGTTATATTGACCTTTGCGTGTAATAAAACAGATGAGTATTTATGAATAATCCCAAATATTGTGCAAGTATTAAATAGTGAATAGATTTATGCAATAAATATTACTTTTCTTGAAAGTGTGCTCTGAAATTACATGTGCTATACCTGCCTTTATATGACTTCTCTCTCCATGCTCTCTAGGGGAATAAATATTTTCCCAGATTGATTTTAACCAAAATAGAACACTTTTAGGTTGAGTTGACACCAAAAATTTTTTCCAAATTATGCAAAATCACTGATAACATTCATTATTGAATAACCTTCCTAGTTTCAGGCAGCAAGGATTCAAATATTCAATGTTATTATGCTTACTTAAATATAGTCTACCTTTGCATAATATATTTGGATTAAGAATCTTACTATTTCAGGTGTTCCTTGATGTAAGAAAAGTAGAATATGTCTAAAATCAATAACTGGAGCCCTTCATCACCGTGAAGATGAATGTAAAGTCTTATATATTTAAAAATACATTTTTTTTCATTTTCAAAACAATATGACATTTCCATTTCTTGCAATATTTAACATGATATATCCTTCAGAATAGACACCTACTACACAACACATAAGAATGTTTGATAAAAAAAGTATATAAGAATAGAAATAGAAATCAAAGCTTACAAAGCTATACTATGACTTGAAAAACAGTTACCAATTACACTACTGACTGGTCAAATGAATTTTTGGTTTGCAAAGTGATCAAACCTGCCAATACCTTTTATTGACTGACTTTTAGTTCCCCAAATTCTTTAAGCATCTTTCACTAACTCCCTCTCTTTTTAGACATTCCCCAGTTTCCCTGGTGTACATTCTTAGTTGCTACGCTAAGCAAAAAACTCATTTTGTTTGAATAGAATCTGGTGGCAATTGGCTGGTGGACTTAAAGAATTGGATTTTTTATTAGATTTGTCTGAATTCCACTCCTTAGAGCTATGGGCTCAGTGACTGAGCTCAAACTGTGAGTGTCTACCTGCCCAAGGCTAACCTATTCATCAAAAGTTTTATACTTTATCAAAGCTTTGGCCCTTTCATTGAAACTTCCAGGGTTGAGTTAATTTACTTTGTCTAAGTATAAAGCCCCCATTACTATTAATTATATGACCAATATTTATATTTATTTTGTTTGCTGAATGTCTACAAAAACATTGCTATTAGTTTACCTTTCTCTTGTCTACATTGCTATATGTCCATGAGAGCAGGTTTGATTGGCATGAGACTGAAAAATAACCAATATGTCAGTTTTCTGAATTCATCTCAAGGATTATCAAGTTCTGAAGCTCATGTCATATTGGTATCATTTGTATACACTGCCTTGAGGAACCTTTTCAAAATCTCAATCATAATGTTTCCAAGTCTTTTATGTGTATGAGAAATTGGCTTTGAGGGACAGCACCTCTCCACATACTCTGCCTTCAAAGAGGTTGCTGATTTCTGACCCAAGAGACTTTCAAGTGATATTTCATTTTTACTATAAGCCAATTCTTCATGGATTTATCAGTTGATAACCTTGCACTTTCTCTGGACAGAATCCTGGCTTATGCATAATCACTTTTATGTTTTTCTTTCTATATGACATAATTTCAAGGGCAATTTTAAGTTACAGTGATTTCTTTGGGACAATTTCAAAATGAGCAAGATTGTTCATAAGAATTTCCGCCAGAAAACAACAACTAATATTTTAACCATTTTAGTTCTTTTAAGAAAAAATTTTCTGTTGCAACATCAACACTGAAAAGAATGTTTTAAATGTGATTTAAGATAATAGTGGGATAATTAGGTTATTGGATAAGGAGAGTGGAACAAAATTTTTTAAAAGTCCGTATATATTTTCTGTATCGATACAGAGGTTTATAAATTGGATGGCTATTTTAAAGTATATGTAATATCTCTAAAAAATAAATGGTTCTTTGTACAAATTAGAGTTAGGTAATATTTGTTTGCAAACAACTATAAATGGTTTCCTAATTTTATTATAGCTTATTAATATCTTAATGTATAAACACTGAATTAATTTTCTTGTGTTTTAACTATTTAAACCTCCTGCATTATAAATTGGCAATGGTCATATATATTGTTTAAGATTACAAATACATAAAATTATGTTTAACCAAATAGAATTGCAATGAGGGATGTCTTTTTCTAAGGCTTTCTCTTCTGAAACTCATAAAATGATATAAAGACTTAATATGGCACTTTATACAAACATCAATTTAAAATTAATCAAAAATCTAAATATAAGTCACAGAACCATAAATCTCCAGGAGAAAATGTAGGAAAGCAGCTTCAGGATCTTCTGGTAAGCAATGGTCTCTTAGACTTTACACCCAAAGCACAACCACAAAAGAAAAAATATATATACGAACTTATTAATATTAAAAATGTTTGTGTCTCAAGGGACTTTTTCATGAAAGTAAAATGACAACTAACAAAATGAGAGAAAATATTTGAAAACTGCATATCCAAAAAGGATTACTATGTAGACTGTATAAAGAAATTCTTCAACTCAACAACAAAAAGATTAACAACCTCTTTAAAAATGGGCGAAGAGTTGAATAGGTATTTCTCCAAAGAATAAACAAATAGCCAAAAAGTACATGAAGAAGTGTTCAATAACATTAGCCATTAGGGAAAAGAAAATAAAAAACACAATCCACATCCACTAGAATGACTTCTATTTTAAAAATGGTAAATTATCAGTATTAGAGAGGATGCATAGAAATAGGAACACTCATTCATTGCTTTTTGGAATGTAAAATGGTGTGGTGGATGTAGAAGACAATTTAGTGTTTCCTCAGAAAAATAAGAATAGAATTACCATATGACCTGACAATCCCAGTTCTAGGTATATACCCCAAAGCATTGAAAGCAGGGAGTCAAACAGATATTTGCACACCAATGTTTATAGTGGCATTATTCTCAGTTGCCAAAAGATTGAAGCAACTCAAGTTCCTCTCAACCAATAAGTGGATAAACAAAATGTGCTATATACATATTTTCAGATACTTATTGGCCAGTCATAAGACATCTTTTAAAGGTGAAGTGCCTTTTAGAATATTTTGCCCATTTATATTTGGGTTGTTTACTACTAATATTTGAAGTTTGTTGTGTCATATATGTGAAGAAATCTATATTTATATATATACATGCATGTTTATGTGAAGCTTGTTGTGTCATATTTTACCAAGTTGTTAATTAACTTTTATATCAACTTGATCATTTGAAAGTTATTTGAGGCTAATTTAGAGTCACTCTTTCTCCAGTGCTTGTTTAGCTCTAATGCTAAAGTGTGATTCTTTAGGGAAATCTATAAAATTCCTTATGTATTTAAAATATCTCTCCACTCTAAAGGATTTACTGTAGCCCTATGGAAGTTTTGGGAATTTTTCCACTTACATCTCCTTTGTAATTGTATTTTCCTAGGTAGTTGTTCTTTTCCTGGGTTTATGAAATCTTACCTTTTGCATCTACGTCTCTTCAGACCAAAGCAAAGGAGACACGGAGGCAGATTTTGGAAGTTCTTGCTCTTTGTAGCTTCCTTCTCTCTGGTACTCTGCCACACAAATCTCAGTCTCCTTCACCTCCCTGAAGTTTGATCCTTGTGTCCTTAACTTAATGACAGCACTACAATCTTTTCTTCTAACAAAAAGCACTGTGTTCTGTAAAGTGTCTTCATGCCGAAAGCTGAGACGTTGTCAGTATAAGGTTTGTTTCCTTCTGTTAAGGATCACAGTCCAGTGATGCCCTTTATTTAATGTCAGAAAACAATAGTCTGTCCAGTTTTTTAGGTGCTTATTGAAGTTAGACAAGTCTGATATCCATTATTCTTGTATGGTTGAAACCATGTTACAGGTTTGCAAGTTGTGGTTTTCTCTTTTAATTCTCAGTTCTCAATTTATAATGATTTATTAGAAGAAGCTGAAAATAAATTCTTATCTTTGAGATGTATTACTAATCCACTCCTGTATCACTGGCTGATAGGTCAAGAACATGTATTGTTTATTTAATAATCATTGTTTTCACATTTATAAGTATGAGGTCTTCTTGTTGCTTTTGACTGATTTCAGAATCACCAGGCATGAGAGGACTTACACTGAAATATAAATGATCCTGAAGATCACAAATTTGGCTGTTGCAATATAAACACTAAGGAAAGATTTTTTTATTAAAATTTAAAAGGTATTTAAAAGCCATACCTGGACTTCCAAATCTAGACAAGGAAAACATGTTCAATTGTCTATTTGCATCTATCTTAAATAAACAAGTGGCTTTGTTCTTTTAATTTGGATGTGGATTGTTAATTATGCCAGTTTCTCAAGAATTCATCTTATATTTGATGATTATCAAGGACAAAGGTCTTTAGGAATAAGGGGACTAATTGATAGGAGACATCTGTTAACAAAAACAAACCCCAAATCAGCAGAGAGAAAATTTTCCAAGAAAAAATTAGAAGCAAAAAAGCATGTGGCAATCTTTGGCTTGCAGTATCTGAGGTACTTTTTCAATTGTCATAGTCACAGATTAATGGCTAATTTAGCAGAAAGAAATTTGAAATTATATTTTTATGTTTCTTAATGTATTATTTATATAATATTTTATAATAAATGATTCACAAGTCTTTTTGCTCCTTATATGTTCTTTATATTTAACCAACTCTTTCAAAATTTCAAACTATTTGATTCTTTTCATCTTGTTTTTGTAAATATTATAACCTTAGACAAAGTTCATTTCTTATCAGACATTCTATTCTTATACTCTATTTTCAGTTCTCTGTTTTAATAATTTTATTCTGGCACAATTGAATACTTCTTATCTGAGAACAAAATTGTTCTTTTTTATTCTTTATAAACAAAGTCACAGTGGTGACCTTCCATATTGTCACTCTTATATACCTTTTACATTCCTTCAATATAAGCGTGCACATTAACAAATGCAAAAGCATTTTCCTATCCTTTTAAAGCTGCTGATTTATAGATACTCTATAATGTATGAAAAACAGCAGGAATATATAACTATTTTATGATGTAACCTAAGAATATTTATCAAGTAACTCAATGTAACATTAGCTTGGGGGCTTACATTTAACTAAAGATGTGGCAACAGCAATTTAAATGGCCATATTGTCTTTATTTGAGAGAATAATTTTTGTAGACAAGTTATGGGTTTACAGAACAATCATGCATAAAATGGCAAAATACAAGATTCCTATTTACCACCCTATTATTAACACACTGCACTGGTGTTATATATTTGTTACAACTGATAAAAGCACAGCTTTGTAATTGTACTATCAACTATAGTCCATCATTTACAATAGGGTTCACTCTGTGTTATGCAGTTCCATGGATTATTTTTAATTTTTTTATTCAAATAACATATATACAGCCTAACATTTCTCCTTTTAACCATATTCAGATATATATTTCAGTGCTAATTATGTGTACAATGATACCATCACTATGATCCATTACAAAAACTTTTCTATCATTCCAAATAGAAACTATGTATATTTTAAGCCTTAACCATCTGCACTCTGTATACTCCTTGTCCCCTGGTAACCTGTAACTTTATGGATTTGTTTATTCTAATTATTTCATATCAGTGAGGTTAGACAATAGTTGTCCTTTTGTGTTTGGCTTATTATACTTAACATGAAGTTTTCAAGATTGATCTGTGTTGTCACATGCATCAGAGCTTCATTCCTTTTTATGGCTGAATAGTATTCCATTGTATGTATGTACCAAATACCACATTTCTTACCATTGTTAGTCATCAGGGAAACGCAAATTAAAACCATACAAGTACTTATACACATTCCAGAATAGAGAAATTGGAAGGGAAACAGGGGTAAGGGGTACCAAATAATCCCAAAACCCAGTAGGGAAAACTCAGTTAGATGCAAAATGTTGTCTTTGCATGTAGTTTACATAGTTCCAAACCATCAATTTCTGGTTTCTTTGTGTTTAGGAGTTTATTTATCAACTTATCCCTTTCCTTTCTCATCTTACTAGAAGCTGCAATGAGAAACCAGACTTCACTTTCCCCACTTAGCTTGGAAATCTTCTCAGCTGAATATCCAATTTAATCAATTTGTCAGTTTGATATTATTTTATGAATCCCAAAAGGGAAAGCTTGTGTTTGTAAAATAATATATTCTTGTGGGTGTAAGACCCTTTTAATTAGACTACATGTGATTCAGGTTGAGTCTCTGCCCTTTTGTTGGGTCTGATAAAAATGGAGGTAAAGGAAAAGGAAGCTGCCATTTTTGATCCTGCCATGTGAGAGAGGACTAGAGGATCGCTGAAGCACCAAGCCCCCGAGAGGCTTGTCTCCAGAAAGAGACAAGCCCTATGCCCAGTTGCTCACAGCTGAGCTCCAGGATCTGGGCTCTGAGAGATGGTGAGCCCAGAAGGGAAGGCTGAGACCTGAGCAGAGATTGGCAGACATCTTGCTTTGCCACATGGCTAGATATCAGGAATAACAGTAGCTGACTTTGGTGAGAAAGCACCTCTTATGGTGCCTTGATTTGGACTTGTCTTGGCCTTGGAACTGCAAGCTTTTACTCCAAATAAATCCACTTTATAAAAGCCAACTTTTAGTGATACTTTGCATCAGTAGTCCTTTGGCAAACTAAACAATCATTTTCAAGTTCTACCTTCCATCCAACAACAGAATTCAATTTTAGCATGTTCTCTGCTACTTTAAAAAAAGGATCACCTTTCCTACTGTTTCTGATAACACATTATTCATTTCCTTCTAGTGCTTCATGGAAGTACCTTTAGCATACATATCTCTACCAACAATCTTTTCAAAGCTATCTAGGTTTTTTTCTATAAATCACCTCACAAGTCTTTCGATCTTTATCCATTACCCAACTCCAAAGGTATTTCCACATTTTTGGTATTTACTATAACAACACCCTACTCTCTTGGTACCAAAATCTGTTTCAGTTTTTCAGGCTAATATTAATGTAATGGGTCAGTTTTAACAATTGTGATTCATTAGCTCACAGTTTTGAGGCTGAAAAAAAGTCCAAATCAAGGCATCGGCAAGGTCCTGCTTTCTCCCTAAAGACTGTAGAATTCTGCAGCTGCCTGCTGGGGATCTTTGTTCCTTAGCTTGACACATGGCGAAGCACATAGCTATATTTCCTGGTCTCTCCCATCTCTTCTGTGTTCTACTGATGTTCAGGTTCTAGTTGCTCTATTTGTACCTTTCTCTCTGTCTGAATTACATTATTTTCATTATGGACTCCAGTAAGAATATTAAGACCCATCCTGATTGTGGTGAGCCACACCTTAACTGAAGTAATCTCATCAAATATCCTATTTACTCTGGGTTCAAGCCCACACGAATGGATTATGTTTAAAGATGGATTATGTGTTTTCTGGGGTTCATACAGCTCCAAACCACCACAATCTGTATGGCTCACATGACCTAATACGATTTAACTCTGGCTTTTACAGAAAAATTTTGTCAAATTCGGCTCTAGAATGGTTGAAAATTAAAGATTTGACAATATCAAATGCTAGCATGTATATGGAGCAGCTATGACTCTCATACATTGCTGGTGAGTGTGCAAAATGTTAAAATCACATTGTAAACATGTTTACCTACACTATTTCTAACAAAAGACTGGTGAGGGGTGTCTTATCTGAAGTTAGTTTTTCTAACTTCCACTTATATTTCTGTTTCTTTTTAAAGAAAATGTCTAAAAAGCATTGCTTTTAACTACTTATCTCCCCAACTAAGACCCCTTACTGCTTCATTGCATATTTCTTGAATATGATTTCTCTATAAATCATTCTTTAGGCGATACTGCCCTCTCTCATGGTCCTAATGGCCATGGTTCTACAGTGGATTATATACTTTAGGTCTAATTGTTGATGGCTGGATGAAGTCATCTGATCCTCAGGCCAACACAATGTTTAGCTTTTTCAATACTTAAAATCTATCCTCAAGGTCAAACTATGACCAGTGGAAATCCTGATATTTTAATTACATCCCAAATACGAAAACAGAATATGTAAAGTGTGACAGGGGTATTCTCAAAATTCCTAACAAAGGACTGAAATCCAAACTTATTTTGTGATAAATCTAGCTACAAAGGATGATGATATGTAATATTTTAGCTAGGCACACTGTACTCTCAAATGAAAAAAAAAAAAAAAAAAAAAACCAAGGTTCATTTCTAAGTAAGACGAAAAGAATAAATAGTGGAAAGGTATTAAAAGTCTTTGCCATAATAGCAAATTACTGATATCCTCATTAACTCCCTTTGCCAGCTTGAAGCTACATAGGTCTACAAACTCAGGTATATTATAATCTACAAAGAAACACACACTCAATCCCAGAAAGACAACAAGGATATTTGGTTTCTTCAGCCTTTGCACTTCATATGAAAAATGAAGGCTTATCCTAAAATTTTTAATACCAATTCTTCTCTCTCTTGTGGGTACTCAGAGAACACAAAATATTATATACAGAGACAAAGATGTGAAGAGATGAGAGAGAAAAAATTATAGAGGAAAGAACAAGAACACTTGATCATATATCTAATTAGAATCCCAGAGGAAGGAAATACAGAGAATGGGGAGACTCAATAACTGCAGAGTTAAAGACTAATACATATCTAAAATTAAAAGAAAAGCATGATGCCTCAGATGTAGCAACTGCAAAAAGATCTAAAACATAAAAAATAAAAATAATTCTGCACCTACCCATATTTTTCAAAATGTAAAACACACATACAAACACCTGCACAATTATACACAGACTACAAGAAAAGAATACATTAGCACAAAACTAGAAAGGACACTTTAACTAAAAATAAATGAATATCAGATTATTGCATGACTTCTCATCAACAGTGAAAGCCAAAAAAGGTTAAATATAAAAAAATTTTTGATAGAAAATAAGTCAGCCTGTAATTATATGATCAAAAAAAAGTAACTTCTAAGGGTGACAGCATATAATAATTTTTTCAGGTAAAACAATCATACATTTTGTGGAAAAAGACAACATCTAATGGAAAAACTAGACGTTTTGGTAAGAAGAAAAAGAATCTCAACAGGGAGATCTCTGGGATGCAAAAGGCTAAAGTAAGCAAAAATCTGTGAATGATCTAAATAAGCATTGAATATTTAGAATAATTACTGCAAAAAGCATGCAAGTCCTAAGGTGATTAAAAAGAAAAGATGTGAAAAAGGATCTTATAATGATACAAGCATGCAAATGAGAAGAGTTGAAGTGAGGTGGAGCACACCAGGGATCTTTATTCAGGTGGATGATTTACTTCAGATTTGCCCTACTGCAGCCACAAGAATTTTTGCAAAGTAACCTCTGAAGCCATATTAATGGCATGGCTAACTGCTATGACAATAAATGGAAAAATAAGAAAAATTAAAAAGATCACTCCAAAAAGAGTGAAAAATGAGGAAAAATGTAGCAAATAAGTATATTGAAATAGGACAGTAAATAATTTTCCAAATATAACAATGATAACTAAAAAGCAAACAGACTACTCTTATGAGTTAAAACATTAAAAGAATAATTTAATATGGAATAATATATCTTTATTTATTTATATACTTATTATCTATCTATCTACTTATCTATCTTTCCAGCCATCTACCATCTATCTATATTTATTTCTAAGTTAGAAGTAAAGAAAGTATATTGGGTAGGCACTGAAAGTTATTTATATATAGAAAGCTACATATCTAACCTTTCTAAAAATATACGTAAATCATAATGACCATCAAAGTTGGGAACAAAAGTACTGGAAATATGTATTAGACAAAAAGTAACCCATAGAAATCTGGTATTGCTATATTACCATAAGATATAAATAAACATTGTGGCAAAAAGCATTAATAAGATCATTACAATTATTATTTTTTGGATTTGATTATGGAATCATTTGGAATTAATTATGTATTAGATTTAAAAAAAATGCAATCTTTTAAAAAAGAAATGTAGAAATTCACAAATGTCAATCTCTGCTACACAGTGATCAATCTATAAAGTCTTAAAAAAATTGGTAAAACAAAATAATCCTGCTTCCTGTTTAATGGGAAAATTCTTCAACATCTCATGAATCAAAGAGAAAAGGAAAACTAAAAATTACCTTATTTAGAAATGGTAGTGGGAAGCGGCTGTGGCTCAATCAGTAGGGCTCCCATTTACCATATGGGAGGCCCTGGGTTCGGTTCCCGGGACCTCCTGGTGAAGGCAAGCCCGCCTGCACGGCGTGGTTAGCTGACCCAGCGAGCACAAGCAGCAAGGGGGGGATAAATGAATAAATAAATAAAATCTTTAAAAAAAAAAAAAAAAAAAGAAATGGTAGCTGCAAGATCATGTGAAAGCAAAATTTATAGCAACTTGCAAAAAATTTAAACTGCTCATTTGTCAAAATGTCTTTTTTGATTTTACATAATAATTTTTAAAAACTTCTTTCTAATTACTTTATTTCATTTCTTTATTTCTAATATTACTTTTGCTTCTCTATTTTATATGAGTATCTCTTTCATTATTTCCCTTAGAATAATATATGCAAATGATATTTAAGGATATTGCATGTCATAAATTATTTTTATTATATCTTCCCACATATTTTCCAGCTTGGCTCTACAGTGTTTCTCAACCTCCCCACCAATGACATTTTGGGCTGCAGAATTTGTTGTGGGAAGCTGTCCTGTGCATTGCAGGATATTTATTAGCATTTCAGGCCTCTACCCTCTAGATACTGGTAGCAATATCCCAGTTCTGACAACCAGAATTATTTCCTGACATTGCCTAATGTTTTCTGGGGGGTAAAATTGCTCCCCAATGGAAACCACTAGGATAGAATCATCTCAGCTTTCTAAATGGCCTCCAATGATTCCTATCTCCTGGTATTCACACCTTTGCTTACTTTACCCTCACATTGTACTAGGTAAGTCTGTGTAACCAATAACTTTTGGCATAAGTGATGGTATGTCACTACCAAGATCATGTTTTTAAAAGTCTACAGCTTCCATCTTGGGTTCTTTCCCTTTCTTGGATTGCTTGCTCTGGGGAATAAAGCAAACATGTGGTGAGCGCCCTTATTGAAAGGCTTACTTGGTAAAGAGCAGCAGCTTCTGCACAAAATACAGTATTCCTGATGAACTAATGCCTGCCAACATGTATAAATGTGAGCGGATTCTTCAGGACTGGTAGGGCCTTGAGATGATTGAGGTCCCAGCAGCATAAATGTCACCTCAGAAAAGATGCTGAGCCAGAACGACCCAGCTAAACCACTCCTGAATTCCTGATCTTCAGAAACTATGAGCTATAAATACCTGTTGTTTTATGTTGCTAGATTTAGGGGAAATCTGTTACACAGCAATAGACAACCAAGAAAGTTACTAATTTCCTAAGAAAATGTGTTTCTTCTCCCAATCTGTTTTAATGTCATAAATTCTATTTCAGTCAATAATTGTTCAAGTTATTCACAATGATTAAGATATAATAATGATGCCTTTTCCATGAAGACTACAACCTACTCCCCAAGGAGAGGCATGCCTATACTTCTATTACCTAAATTACCACAATTATGTTATTATTTAAATATTGATGGTTATTTTCACTCGTATCTGTCTTTGCAGAGATCCAATTGGTGAGCATATCAAAATGTATGGATAATTATATTGTGGAAAATTGTCAAATGTAAAAAAATTATATAGAGTTACCCAAATCCTGAAAACAAAGCAATGGTTCTGTCAGATGATATCATTCATTTCAAAATTAGCGCTACTCCATCTTAAATATAAACACAAGTTTGAGCCAACAACAAGAGAGCCGCAGTTCACTGACTCAGAAGCCAGTCTTGAACCTGAACTAAAGTCTCAGCACAGGTAGCCACCTATTAGGGGTGTGTGCTTGGGAAATGCATTTAGATTTTAGGAATAATAATTAACAACCCTCATAACACATTGCCTTGAATATAGTAGGTACTCATACATTCGTTTTCCCTTTACTCTTTTTGTTAAATTATGTAGTTTAGCATTTTCTTCAATTGGACTTTTTTCTTATGTATTTTGTAATTATTTGCCCCCAACTTGAAACGTCGCTTTTCCTGCCTATTCATATCTAACCATTTGCAATGCTTCAATATTAACTTTCATGATCCCAGCTTTTACATAGTTACCTGTTTGTTTTCTGAAAGCCTAAAATTCTTTTCAAATAATGTAATGCATGGTTGGTCTTGTTTTGTTTTTTAACAAATTGTTCCTTTTTTATCAACTGCACTTTAAATTCCTCTCAAGCCATGTTCTGCAATTCTTTTTATCCTTAGCAACTGAAATATTGTTCAGCACAAAATATGCAATCAATACACATATAACAATGAACGATTTTGCTATTGTGGTTTAAGTTTCTCTACGAGGTGAGTAATGAATGACAATGATAAAACATTCCCTTTGGGTCTAATATTTGATCATTCAAAGGAAAATAAGAATATTTTAGAAAAATACCATTTGTTATTAAAAGAATAGCAATTGTGACTGTTTTTATTTAACATAAAATAGACTTTTACTATGGTTTCTGTATGATAATTTGTAAGCAAGGAAATAATTTTATCATTTTCTGACCATGGTTAATGGAAATTTATTCCATTTTTTTGTGATATTCAAAGGTCAGATACATTTGGTTACCAATGTTATTTTAAACCATCTACAAGAGTGCCTTATTTAAAATGTGTTCATTTTTGTCCTAATCAAAATATTCAATATTTTTCTGAAAGCATCTTTTTAAAATAGCATCAGGCATAGAGCCATTCACATTGTTAAGTGATGTATGGTGATATTCCACTCAACCTATTCAACTCAGCAGCTTTCAGAGATTTTGTCAGAAAAATAATAATAATAAAAATAATATTATTCCATGATAACCTCGATTACTACATGGTTCAAAAGAGTGTAATTAATTTTCTTCACAAATAACACATTATGTTACCAAGCTTTCATTCCAAAGCCCAATTAAAAAACTACTTCTCCCATCTAATCTTCATTGATTTTCCAGTTCAATAATAGACCCTTTTACCTCCATATGTCCAGCACATTTGTGCCTCCATATAAGTATTTTCCATATTTATCTTGCATAGGAGTTGTTCCTGTTCATGTCCCCATTATCATTCTTTGAACTATAAATTATATACATTTGAGCATTTTTGCGTGTGTTTGTCACCCACAAATTGTCATACACATTGTATTATATTCCCTTAAAACTAAAAAGCACTTAATAATAATAAATGTGAAATGATGTCTACTCAGTATTAAAGTTCATAAAACATTTAATTTTTACAAATGGAAATTAAGAAATACAAATTTTGCACACAGATTCAGTGGAGTCAAAGGAAATTTTAGGTGTATACTCTATCCTCAAGTAGGATGAGAATAATCTTTTAGAGTCTAGCCACCTAAAAGGTAAATCTCTTGAGATTATCTTTTAATATCTATTAACTCATTCTTCATTGTTGAAAAATCATTATTGTAAATTCTAAAAATTTGCAATATTCCCTGGAGGTTTTTTTTTTTTTTTTAATAATCCATAGTAATCCAGAACTTTGTCAATTAAAATAATATAAAATTGTCACCTTCACTTTTATTTCCTTACTTACCTAGCTCTGTATTTGACTTATCCCTATGAATTTTTTACCCTTCCTTTAAAAGCAAAGAGCCTTTGTGGGATTTTAATATTTCTCTTCTTCTCTACTATGACATTTCTCTTTATTCTTATTAAGCTGAATGATTTAAGAAGACATAATATCAAAAATACTTTTGTGAAATTCTTATGGAGAACTGTATTCTAAAGTACTCTTGTAGGGAACCATAGAGAAAGAAAGTGATTTTCTGGTGAAAGAAGAAGGAGGAGGCAAAGAAAGTAAAGGTTTAGATAGTAACTGTTTTTTGTGGTAATAAAAAAAAAGTTTGGGTAATGGAATTTGGTGTTGGTAGCATTGTAATGTGAATGTAATTAATATCACTGAATTTTACCCTTGAATGTGGTTAAAATGAGAAATTTCGAGTTGTATTAGAATACTATAAAAAAAGTTTTGTGTTTTGTTTTAATTGATGCTATTTAGTAAAACAAAGCACTGGTCATGACTTGAAGTGAGGGGTTTGGGAAGGAGGAGGAGGGCAAAACACCCTCCAGAGGGCTCCCACCAAAACACTGTTTTTTTCAATCTCCCACTCTTGTAATTTTTGTGTCTCATTCAGAGAGAAGGCTAGAGAGGCAACAGCTCCTAACCAGTGTTTTCTAGGAAGCAGGACATTCAGAGATCAGTGCAAAAATGGAAGCAAAGCAGTTACTGTGTAGAGAAGAAATGCCAGTTCAGTTGAGGCCAAGTTAAAAGAAAAATCTTGTCTGCTTTTGACATTCAACCCATATTAAAATGTAGTTCAACAAGTGCTCAGATTAACATGGAAGTGAATTCACCCGAAACACTGATCATTTTAGGGAATGAAATATCTGGCGTTTTGATGAAAGGAAAATTTATGTAACAGTGACTCCCAAAGATTTCTATTTTTAATAAAATTTTCCCAGTCAAGTTTTACATATGAGCAATATAATATTTTTATTAATTACACATCTTAAAATAACTTGTGGTACAACATTTATTTGGCATTCTAGATATCTCCATTGTTAGTGAAATGGAGAATTTGGTTATAAAATACATTCTCAAGAAAATTAATTATTAAAATGTTGAATTATGGGATTGTATGTTCATCAAAGGGACTAAACTAACTTTGTATAATATTGATTAAAGGACATGATTTTATATCTCCTACTTTTCCAATGTTTCAAAACTATTTCTGACAAAAAATGTCTACTCACATTCAATATGGTCATAAAGATGATAAATGAAGTAATAACTGAAAAAGGAATTAAAAATGACAATAATAACTACAGCAGAGGACCTAAATCTGTCTTGCAGCTGCTAATGCATTTTAAGGATATTTTGCTTTGTTTTTTTTCTGTTTTATTTCTTTTAAGAAGACCATTTTACCTGCTGCTATTTGGTAGCATTTACAAATTCTGGAAAACTACAAGGAGAACAAAAGCAGCATTGAAAAATTATCTTGGGCTATATAAGTGATTTCCTTTTAATATCTCTGAGTTTTCATACTTCTAAACACAACAAATAAGCACAAAGAGTTAAAAGAAATAAATTAATGGAAGGAGAAAACATTAAATTATTGGTGAATGTCAATTAGTGGCATCATAATATTTTTAAAAACATAGCATATTTTCCAGCTGCATTTTTAGGACTAAATTGGGTGATAACTATATTAAGAAATAATATGCTAACCTAGAAAATAATTAGCATTTCTTTAATGTGCTTTCTTTGGAGGTATTATTGCTTTCAATATATTTACAATGCAAAACATCTTCCCTTTGGATCTTACAGGTGTAAAATTGATGCACAGTACTCTCACCTGACATTTAAATCTTTTTATTTCTCTGTTTTTATTACGTGTGCTTTTCCTCATAAAATTTCATATTCAACTATATAAAACTGAATTGAATATAGAATTGTGTCAATTCAATAAAGTACAACTGAGGCTCTTCATAAGTAAATTTTATTTTATATATTTTGATTGCTATGCAGTGTACAATGTTTGGATTTTGAGCCTGACCTATTAAAGTATATTTGCTGATATAAACAGAATGTTTTAAAATAGTAATATAAAAATTATCTCATTAATGCTTTTCTTACTGACTCTAAAATATCTTATTTTTTTCCTGCTACATTTCTTTATCACCTATTATTTTATCTTAATGGAGGATTATACACTAACTCATAAATACATTTTAGTACTCTCTATACTAGAGATTCTATAGATTCAGTTGCAGTGGTAAAACAATGCCTAGACGAAACGAATACGGTGGTCATCTGATAATAGATAACATATGAAACATCACTGCTAACTTGCTAAGGGTAGGCAATTTTTATTATTGATCTTACTTGGTTTTTAACTCAAGATGCTGTATTTGTGAAGGGAAGGAAATGACTTTCTTTGCTTGCCAGATACATGTGATTGGAAGTAATTGAATCTCTAACTTCAAAGGCAATGAAGTACTTAATGGCTTTGACAGTGGCAAGGTAACTGTAGCCATATATGCAATATAGGCACTGCGGTAGAGTGAATTATATACCCTAACAAAAAAACATGGTCTTAACCTTAATCCAAATTCCTGCAGGTGTGAACCCATTTGTAAACAGGATCCTTTGAAGTTGTATTATCACCTAAGATATAGGTTTATTTGTGACATTTAAACAAACCCTCACCATGATTAAAGGTTGTCATTGAAGCTAGCTTGTACTTCTATCTGAATGTGGTGAGATAGCCCTTTATCTTCTCTCTCCACATCCCACTACTTATTATATAAACCTGGAAGCAACATTATTTCCAGTCTGAATTTCTGCTTTTCATATAAAAAAGAAAAACAACCAAAAACCAATTTTAAAAGGTTTATCAACGAAATAAAGAGACCCAAAATTTCCCAGTTAGCTAACTGATAGATAAAATCCATCTCAGGTCACCTGATTTCTAATCCAAAGCTGTTTCCACTTTGCCAACCTGTTTTTCATAATAGCAACAAATTTTTCCATACTTTTCTTCATATGAGGCTAGATCTGACCATCTCCAAAAATCATATCCCTTCAATTTCCTGAAATGCCAACCTTGTCTCATCTCATATAGCATTTTCATAAATTTTTCTCTTTGCTGACCCTTCCCCACGTTAGCCTAGAGAGTCCTGGGCAAATGGAAAAAATATCTTTTGAGACAATCCAACATTATACATATACGAAAAGTCTATATCTTTTCCTATACAAAAGTAGGGTTTCTTATTGCTCAGCCAAAAGACTAACAAGCTAACTAGGAACAGAAGCAGGAGAAACACACACACACACACACACACACAGAGTATCATTAACAAAACTTCATTCCATGTTACTTTTGATTTTTCCCCTAGGGCTAGCAAAGTTGTGATTTAAATTTCATGTTTTATGGAAGAAGAAAGGTGAGTTCTGGAACAGCACCTTTTGAAGAAGGTGATCAGGCCAGCGTCAGTACCAACACCAGGAGAGACTGCCTCTGCAACTCAGGGAGGCATTGTGTTTTGTTTTACCAATATGCATCCCTTTCACTCTGAGCAGAGAGAGTTGCTTAGTTGGCTTTCTCTTTCTTTCTTATTCTGAAATGCATTCTGAAGTGTTATAATGAAGTACATATCTAGAGTTTTTTTCTTTATTCATATATTTATATTACATATGTATATGTATAAATGAGAATATTAATAATTAAAGATATAAATAAGGGCTCTATATTATATTGTCTAAAACAAGGACTGAATAGTAGGTAAGCAATATTGAAAAGAAGTAGGTGTTATATCAACATCTGGTATAATATCTAAAGGTTCTTTTTATTTTTGTTTTTGTTTTTTGTATGGGATCTGGGTGGAGCTGGCACACTTGTCTATGCTAATTTATTTGCTTCACCTTTTTTCTTTAAAAAAATCCTGTATCTCTGACTCATAGTGCATGATCTTAAAATTATTATGTGTTTTGAAAACGCACAAAGGTAATAACATGAAACAGAAAAATTGTGAAGGTGTTTTTTTAAATTTAATTTCAATTTTTATTGACATGGACATTATACATGGAAATCTTTTAGAGTCAAATAGTTCTACAAAGCTTGATATGAAAGAAATGCATTTCCATTTTCATTTCATTTACCTCAATATATCTAAATGACATGCTTACATTGCTATATTTTTATTTTTTTCCCTCTTAAATAAATGCTCTTCATAGCAGTCAGGTAATATTTTATAATTTCTGGTTTTGTTTAATATTTTGTTATTTGGCGCTTATGATTGCCTTATATTCTATTTAATTGTTTTCAGTGTAATTATAGCTGTTCTGAACCATGATAAGTAAATTTCTTTTAAGCATGTTGAACTCCACACGAATTATAACATATCTACTTTTAGTGACCTGCTAAGCTCTGGATGCCTTCCCCTCTAGGCCTCTTGCACAGCTCACATGGTGGCATTGCCCTTCACCCTTTCCCTGGAGTTTGCCCTCAGCACTCTTGTAAAGAATCTCTTTCCTTGACCACATATCCATCACCTTTATAGTATTCTTTGTGTTGATGAAGATAACTTCTTTCAAAAAAAAAAAGAAAAAGAAAATACAAACATAGATATCTTGATTAATATAAGAAATCCCTTTTTTTCACATTTAGCATTAGCTCTGATTTAAGATAAGAAAATAGTCTGGTTTTTTAGGATGTTCAAGAAGGACCACTCTAATAATCCCAAGTGCTAAGTTAATTGTCAATCTGAACAAGTTGTGACTAGGGCAAAGCTTTTGATTCTCTCTTTTAGTAGAGAATTTTACATTTTTCTCTTTGAAGCAGAAACATTTGGAAGGGTCCTCTTATATATACTGATGAGAAATTGAATAAATATGTGAAATAATAGGGAAATTTTCTAATCAAATTTATGATTTCTGATGTGAAACATGGAAACTATCTTTTTGTTTTTGCCATTTCCAGGTGCTCCTGTCAGCACAAATCCGAATCTTATGTGGGAATACCTATATTTGATAAATTCAGACAGAAAAATTCTTATAAATTGCATTGCTGCTGTGGAGTGAGTTGTTATATAGTATGCCATAGGAACACAGAATCAGGCACAACAAAAACTTTTAGTAAGTGGCCATCTTATCACTTACCAAGGACAAAGTGTCTAAAGGAGCAGAGGAAGAGATCCCATCATGGCCAGTCTCTCAGAGAGGCCAGCTCCTCTGGTCAGGGTTGGTGGATGGTGGCTCTGCATGTCCGACTTCCCATTGGAGAAGAAAGACAAATCTGTGCTGTTTGAGTGTGGAGTATTTATCCACCCCATGGAGAGGTGTCCTGCCACTGAGAATGTCTACCCTGACAAGCACCTGGAACTGCGTGTTTCTGACTTCAGGTTTAAGGTAGGACAGATGGCTCCATTAGACTTAACATATTTTCTGGGCAGCACAAAGGAAATAGATTGAAACAGCTGACAAAATGGAAAAGAAGGGGTTTAGGCAAAGGCTGGGATATGGTCAATAAGTGAATCTGTGACTTCCCTAGCACTTGTTTATTACCAATATTCATAGAAATCATTCCCAGACACTTCTCCCAGACTCCCAGGGGCATGAATTGACGAGGCAGCTCTTTGGATTGTTAGGCTGGCTCCTCCAAGATCCCCTGAGACATTACAACTCATCTCTGTGGAGATACAACTATCACTATGGGTTTGAAGCAAAAAGGGTTGATGGGGACAGGATTCTGTGGGATTTTGCATTTCTTATGAGGCAACAGCCTACTTGTAGTCAGCAGGAGGCTTTTAGGTTGGGAAAATTGGGGCCTAAGAGGAGGCTCCTGTATAAGGAGAAAGATTTGTAGAATTTGGAGATTCAATCTTGTCCCCATCAGATGCCTTATATTCTTACTTTCTCCCCCTCAGTGTTCTTGGCCTAAGTGTGCCATTTGATGCATCTGATATAGTTGAGTTTTAATCTGTCCTGCAGTTTTACAGCTCTTAAAACAAGTCTGGAATTCATTCAAAATCTTGTTCGCATTGTTTTTTATGCTAAATCATGCAATCCAGGCAAAATTTCACTTATTTTTTTTTCTCTATTATTCCATGATTGATCTTTTTCTATGAAACTCTTTAACACATCAGTAATTAATTTAGGTTTGATATTTGGAACTGATCTATTTTGTTTCCAAAT
Organism: Tolypeutes matacus; assembly: GCA_026826555.1. Lineage (NCBI taxonomy): Eukaryota > Metazoa > Chordata > Mammalia > Cingulata > Chlamyphoridae > Tolypeutes > Tolypeutes matacus. The sequence goes on along the minus strand of JAKSZT010054304.1, from coordinate 35,838,824 downwards.
GTATAATAAATTATCACAGCAACAAGACTTTATTAAATAAACCTGTCATTTTCCCCTTCAAATGCTACATGTTTCATTTACTACATTTTATATATTATGTAGTTTATATATTCTTCTCTTAAAATATATGCCTACTTTTGTACGAGTAACAAGAAATTTTATTGTAGTTTAATAATATTTTAAGACAAAGTACTCTGTAGCATACTGTTACTATTTTTCAAATATGTCTAGGCTGTTTTTGCAATATTTCTTACACGCAAAAATTGCTAATTATCCTGAAAAATTTCTAATCCTCTCTCACATAAATCTTACTCAAGCTTTTATTTTATTTTATTTTTATTGAATTGTATTCATTCCCATTCAGGAATATGCTTGATGTATATATATATATATGTATACATATATATATATATATATAATATATATATGTATACATATATATATATATCCTTTTTTTTTTCTCTCAGAAGAGTTAGGATATATTGGTCTTCTTTATTTCTTCTGTGAAGTATTGCAGTATAATTCATTTAGATTTTCAGATTTTCACAAATCATAATACATTTAATTTCAAAAATAGAATTTATTTTCTTCATTGTTTGGATGCATTTGTATATATGACTTAAACTGGTTATCTGGTCTTTACTATATATTCATGTTTTAATAATATAATAGGTATTTCATCTTAGGCTATTTTATCTTATATTTTTGAAAAGTAAACTAAAGAGGAATATAGAGAACTCTAACCAAAACTTCTATAAATTATAAAAGTGATCTAGAATACACACTAAAAATCATTCAAACTGTCATCAAAAAAGCTGCTATACTGAGGGAGGGATAATTTTATATACAGTATATTTGTATTCATTTTTCTAGCTATTCATTAGACATTTCATCTCTTGACACCAAAAGTTAATTCTATAAAATATAATGGATGCAGTTAAATTAAAATACCTACCATATAAGTCTATCAATAACATGAAAGTGTTTTATAGGATTTCGTTTATACATGATAAGATGCAATGGCAATTATTTATAGATGGGCTTCATAAACCTAAGTTTAGTACATTTGAACCTATATAATTATGTATTTTTTAATATTAGGAGTAATTATGCAGATGTAATTTATTTAATTGAGTTTCTATTTACAAATTCAATATTATGATTCTTTCATCAGAAACAGAAACATAGTTCATCTATATTTTTTAAATAAAATTTTATTGAAGTATATCATTCATACATGAACATACATAAACAAATAAATGTATAGTAAAATTTGTGAATTTACAAAACAAAGATACATACAAGGCTCCCATACATCTCCCCAACATCAACAATGTGCATTATTGTGAGTCATTTGTTACAAACTATGAATGATCATCATCAAAATATTACTGCTAACTAAATTTCATATCTTACATTTGGTGTATTTTCCCCCAACCAACAAATTATTAGCATCCTTTATATTAGTGTTATACTTTTGTTACCACTAAGGAGAAAACATTCTCATATTTGTCCCGTTAACCACAATCCGTCATCCACCACTGAATTCCCTGTGTTATACAGTCCCATGCTTTGTACAATCCATTCAAAGTGTACACTCACTGAATCTCATTTTCATCAGAGTCAGCCAAAGGGTTGCTAATGCAAAATACCAGAAATCTGTTGGCTTTTATAAAGGGTATTTATTTGGGATAGAAGCTTACAGTTACCAGGCCATAAAGCATAAGTTACTACCCCCACCAAAGTCTATTGCCACGTGTTGGAGCAAGATGGCTGCCAACGTTCAATCTTCCTCTTCCTCTTAGGGCTCCATGGTCAGGTTCTCTAGGCTTTGCCTCTCTCCACAGGTCTTGATACTCTCTGAGTTCAGCTGCTTTTTCTTCCAACAAGGCCATCTGTAGACTATTAGGCGAACAGCTCGTCTCTTTTCCCGGGGCCTTCTCTCCTTCCTCATGACTAAGCTCCTCAGTGTGCTTACTTCCCTGGGCTCCATCTCAAAAACTCTATCCTTTGCCATGTCTTTTATCTGTGAGTCCCCACCCACCAAGGGGTGGGGACTCAACACCCTACTGACATGGCCGAATCAAAGTCCTAATCACAATTTAATCAATTAAAAGTGGTACCTCTGACAGACCAGTTTACAAACATAATCCAATATATATTTTTGGAATGCATAAACAATGACAAACTGCTGTACCCTATATACCCCCTCATTGGTGTCCCTTATATTGAATAAATATATTCCTGCCATTGCTGCAAAATATTACAAAGTTACTGTTAACTAATGTCCCTAAGTTACGTTAGTTGTAATTTTCCCATGTATCACCATATTCTTAGCACTTTGTAAAAGAAGAGAATATTTATACTATTAACTGCAATTTTCATTCACTGCTGAAATCACTATGTTATACTTTCCCTAGATTATACTCTAGTTTCCTTTCCACAGGCTACCCCTTTCAGACACAATCACATTTCTAAATCAGCAGTGCTAGTTATATTCATTATAAAGTGATACTCTCAACTCTATTCATTTCCACACTTTTAAAATTAACCTTATTAAAAATGCCACATATTTTAAGCGTCATTTCCCATTCTCAACCCACCTTCTATTTCCTAGTAACCTACACTCTAGAGTTTACCTAGATATAAATATATTGAGTAAACTCACAGATGTATTATTTCATATTAGTGAGACCATACAATATTTGTCCTTTTGTGTCTGGCTTATTTCCCTCAACATAATATCTTCTAGGTTCATCCATGTTGTCAGATGCATCCAAATTTCATTTCTTCTTACAGCTGAATAGTATTCTATTGTGTGTATATACTACATTTTGTTTATCCATTCATCAGTTGATGGACTCGTGGGCTGGTTCCATATTTTATAAATTGTGAATAATGCTGCTGTGAACATCTGTGTGCAAATGTCAGTTTGTGTCCTTGCTATCAGTTCTTCTGAATATATTCCTAGTAACAGGATTGCTGGTTCATACAGCAGTTCTGTATTCAGCATCTTTAGGTACTGCCCAACTGTCTTCCACAGAGGCTTCACTATTCTACATTTCCACCAACAGTGAAGGATTGTTTCTGTTTATCCACATCCTTTTCAGCACTTTTAATTTTTTATGGTTTTATTTAATGGACATTCTATAAGGTGTGAAATAGTATTTCATTGTAGTTTTTTTATTTTTATTTTTTAAAGACACTTAGATTACATAAAAGATACATTGAAAATATAGGGAATTCCCATATGCCCCACTCCTTACCCCTTACACACTTTCCCACATTAACAACATCCTTCATTAGTGTGGTACATTTGTTGCAATTGATGAACACATATTGGAGCATTGCCACTAAGTGTGGATTATAGTTCACATTATAGTTTAAATTCTCTCCCACACAATTTTGTAAGTTATGGCAAGATATATATAATGGCCTGTATCTGTCATTGCAATATCATTCAGGATAGTTCCCAGTTCCCAAAAATGCCCCCATATTACACCTGTTTTTCCCTCTCCTTCCCCTCAGAACCACTGGAGGCCAATGCCTCCATATCAATGATAAAAGTCCTTCCATTGCTAGAATAACAATAAGTCTATAGTAGAAAACAGTAAGTCTGCTCTAGTCCATCATTAATTTCCCAATCCTGAGGATTCTGGGATGGTGATGCCCATTCTGCCTCTAACTGAGAGGGTGTTTAGATCCCATGGGGCAGATGGATGGGACTATCTTGCTTGCAGTTGTAAACTCTCTCTGTTCCTTGGGATGCTAGTTGTCCATTATTATTTTCTTATTAGTTTTCTTGAGTAAGTCCAATGAACTGGAGAGTAGGCAACTACTTTTGCAACTCTGTTGAGATTCAAGGCCCAACTGGCACATGGAAATTCCAAAGATTAAATCTCTTGGAATTTTGATCTGCATTCCCCTAATAGCTGGTAATGTTGAGCATCTTTTCAAGTTCATTTTTAGTCATTTGTATTTCCTATTAGGAGAAATGTCTATTCAAGTATTTTGCCCATTTTATAATTGGATTGTTTGTCTTTTTATCATTGAGTTGTATGATCTCTTTATATAACATGGATATCAAACCCTGTGATCATTAGGCTAATGTGTCAACTCGGCCAGGTAATGGTGCCCAGTTGTTTGGTCAAGGAAACACTGGCTTAACTGTAATACAAGGACATTTCATGGAATTTAATCATCAGGGAGTTGATTGCACAGATGGCTCATTACATTTACAATCAACTAGGGCGATTGCCCTCAACAATGAGTGATATCTCATCCAATCAGTTGAAGGCCTTAAAAGGTGAAGTGATTTCAGCAATCAGGGAGAGAATTCTGATGTCTACTTCAGACAGCCAGGGTTTCCTGGTAACTTAGCAAGAACCTTCATTGGAGCCCCTGGTTTGCAGCCTGCCTTGCAAAGTTTGGACTTGTGCATCCCCACGGTTGTGTGAGACAATTTTATAAAATCTCATTCTATTTACAGTTATCTCCAGTTGATTCTGTTTCCCTAGAGAACCCTAATACAAACATATATTGGATATGTGGTTCCCCTATATTTTCTCCTATGGAATAGGCTGCCTTTTTACTTTCTTCACAAAGTCTTTTGCGGAATAAAATTTTTTAACTTTAAGGAGATCCAATTTATCTATTTTTTTTCTTTTGTTGCTTGATTTTGCATATAAATTTTAAGAAACTACTGCCTACCACAAGATCCTACATTTTCTTCTAAGAGTTTTATGGTTTTCCCTTTTGATTCATTGATTCATTTAGAGGTAATTTTTGTATACAGAGTGAGATAGCAGTCTTTCTTTCTTTCTTTTAGATATGGATAGTCAGTTCTCACAGCACCAGTTGTTGAATAGATTGTTCTTGCCCAGCTCACTGGGCTTGACAGTATTGTCAAAAATCACTTGACAGTAGATGTGAGGGTCTATAACTGGGTTTTTGTTGGTCCCATTGGTCAATCTGTCTAGCTTTATGTCAGTATCATGTTGTTTTTTACCACTATAGCTATGTAATATGCTTTAAAGTCAGGAATTACAGTCCTCCTACTTTGTTATTATTTTTAAACACATCTTTGGCTATTCAGGACCCCTTACCCTTCCAAATAAATTTGATAATTGTTTTTTTTTTTTCATTTCTGCAAGAAAGGCTGTTGTGATTATTATTGGGATTGCACTGAACCTGTAAATCAGTTTGGGTGGTATTGACATTTTAACAATATTTAGTCCTCCAGTCCATAAACATGAATATTCTTTCATTTATTTCTGTCTTCTTCAGTTTCTTTTAACAATGTTTTGTAGTTTTCTGAATGCAAATCTTTTATTTCCTTTGTTAAACTTAAACCTAAATATTTTATTCTTTTAATAGCTATTATAAAGGAATCTTTTCCTCATTTCTGCCACATATTGTTCATCAGTAGTGTATAGAAATGTTATTGATTTATGCCTATTAATTTTGTATCCCATCACTTTGCTGAACTAGTCAATTACTTCTAGTAGCTTTGCTGTGTGTTTTTCAGGATTTTATGGATATAGGATCATATCATTAGTGAATAGTGCCGGTTTTACTTCTCCCTTTCCAATCTGAGTAATTTTATTTCTTTTTCTTGCCCAATTAGCTCTAGTTAGACTGTTTAGCACAATATTGAATAACAGTGGTAACACTGGGCATCCTTTTCTTGTTCCTGATCTCAGCAGAAAAGCTTTCAGTCATTCACTGTTGAGTACAATACTAGGTGTAGGTTTCTCATACATGTACTTCACATGTATGTTGAGTAAAGCTTCCTGCTATTCCTATCTTTTGGAGTGTTTTTATCAGAAAAGGATACTGTATATTGTCAAATAACTTTTCTGCATCAATTGAGAGGAACATGTGCTTTTTCTTCTTCAATTTATCCATCTGGTTTATTACACTAATTGATTTCCTTATATTTACCCACACTTGCATACCTGGGTAAAACCCACTTGACTGTGATGTATAATACTTTTAATAAGATTTTGGATTTAGTTTACTAGTATTTTGTTGAGGATTTTTGCATCTACATTCCTTAGAGATATTGGCCTGTAATTTTCTTTTATTGTAGTAGCTTTATCTGGTTTTGTTATCTGGTTATGCTTGCTTCATAGAATAAGTTTGGTAGCATTCTTTCCTGTTCCATTATTTGGAAGAGCTTGAGAAAGGTTGGCAATATATCATCTTTGAATAATTGGTAGAATTCACCAGTGAAGCCATCTGATTCTGGGCTTTTCATCTTTCGGGGGGTTTTAATTATTTTATTTTATTTTATTTTTTAAGTAACTTTTGATTACACATATTTTACATGGAAAATATAGAGGATTATGGGAATCCATAATCCAACCCCTCCCCCTTGACATTTTCCCCTATTGACAACATTTTTCATTAGTGTGGGATATTTGTTACAATTGATGAAAACATATTAAAGCATTGCTATTAACCATGGTCTATAGTTCACATTATGGTTCATACTTTGCACTGCACAATTTTATAGGTATTGACAAAATGTACAGTGGCTTGTATCCATCATTGCAATATCATGCAGAAAAATTCCAATGTCCCAAAAATGTCCAATATTACACTTATTCTTCCCTCTTTCCCTCAGAAATTCTGGTGACAGTTGTCTTTATATCAATGTTACAAATTCTTCCAGTATTGGAATAATAATAAGCCTACTTTAGTCCAAAGTTGCATTCCCCCCTTATGTTTGTTCATTCTTCAATCCTGAGGATTTTGGCATTGTGATGTCCACTCTGATTTTGATTGAGAGGTGGCTTAAATCCAATTCATCAGATGGATAGGACATGCATAGGAAAATTATAAATGAGACTAAATCTGATACATTGGGGAGATAGGTTATCATATATTTCATGGTATGGCCTATCGATGAGGTGCCAATTTTCTGAGGTTGTCTGCCCTTCCTATAGTGTGTAGATGTCTCTAGTACTTTCAGAAGCACCGCTGCTTGAGGTACTGGCAGTTAATAAGATCCTCCTGAAACACGCATATGAGTAACTTCTAGAATGGCTTCCCAACTCTCTTTGAAATCTCTTAGCCAAGGTATTTTGGCTGTGGCAGGGTATAGTCCCTAATATGGGGTATCAGTGGTGGAGGGATATGTGGGGAGTGGTGCACCTGGGCATATGGAATATGAATGTGTTCATAAAGTCATGGAGTGATGTCCTAGTGGGTGGAGACCCACGGTTTAACCAACAAAATATTGAATTACTATCCTAGGGTGTCCAACTCTATTCTCTCACAGAGTGGCAAGAATCTCTAGAGTGCATGTGTGGTGACAAATGAAGGAGAACAGACCAATATGCTACGCTCTTGATATTGATGCTTGTAGCTATGAAACTTGTTGTGAAATTGAAATTTAGCTTACTAATATATATTGCCTAAGAGTTACCTCCTGAAAGCCTCCTTGTTGCTTAAATGTGGCCTTTCTCTATGCCAAATTCAGCATGTAGATTCCCTGCCTTCTCCCCAAGATGGGACGTGACATCCATCAACGAGCTTCACTCTCAACTAGGGATTATTACCAAGTGCCAACTAGCAATGCATTTTGGGAAATATTCCTAGACCGAAAAGGGGAAATTTGGGATATTTTTGATGACTGTTTCAATCTCCTTACTTGTGATTGGTTTGTTGAGGTCTTCTATTTCTTCTAGAGTCAGTATAGGGTGTTTGTGTGTTTCCAGGAATTTGTCCATCTCATCTACATTGTCTAGTTTTTTGGTATACAGTTGTTCAAAGTATCCTCTTATAATCTCTCTTATTTCTGCAGGATCAGTGAAGTGTCTGCCCTATCCTTTCTGATTTTATTTATTTTCATATTCTCTCTTTATTCTTTGTCAGCCTAGCTAAGAGTGTGTCGAATTCTTTGATCTAGAATAAACAAGTTGTGGTTTTGTTGATTCTATTTTGTTGTTGTTATTGTTCTAAATTTCATTTATTTCTGCTCAGACCTTTATTATTTCCTTCCTACTGCTTGGTCTGGAATTAGTTTTTGGTTCTTTTTCTAGTTCCTTCAGGTGTGCAGGTAAGTCTTCAATTTTAGCTCTTTCTTCTTTTTTAATGTAAGCATTCAGGGCTAAAAATTTCCATCTCAGCACTGCCTTGTGGTGACCCATGGGTTTTGATATGTTGTGTTCTTGTTTTCATTTGTCTCAAGATATTTACTGAATTCTCTTGCAATTTCTTCTTTGTCCCAGTGATTTATTCATTATTTATTTTTAATTTTTAAAGAAGTTTTAGATTATATAAATATTACAGAAAAAATATAGGGGTTTTCCATAGGCCCCATGCTCTCTTCCTCCCACACTTTCCCATATTAACAACAACCTTCCTTAGTGTGCTGCATTTGCTAAAATTGATGAACACATATTGAAGCATTGCCACTAACCCTGGACTATAGTTTAGATTATAGTTTACTCTCTATCCTGCACAATTTTGTAGGTTATGACAAATTATATAATGGCCTGTATCAGTCATTGCAATGTCATGCAGGACTGTTCCAATGTCCTGAAATTGCCCCCATATTACACCTATTTTGAGTGTGATTTTTAAATCCATTTATTTATGAATTTTCTCTTTTTCTGTCCATTATTAATTTGCAGCTTTATTCCATTATGATCAGAGAAAGTGTTTTGTGTAATTTCAATCTTTTTAAATTTATTGAGACCTGCCTTTTGACGCAACATATGGTCTATCTGGAGAAAGGTATATGAGCACCTGAAAATAATGTATATCCTTCTATTTTGGAGTGCAATGCCCTTTAATTTCTGTTAGATTTACTCTATTTATTATATTTTCAGGCTCTCTGTTTCTTTATTTATCCTTTGTCCAGATGTTCTGTCCAATGATAGGGGTGATGTACTGAAGTCTCCAACTATTATTGAAGAGATGTCTATCTCTCCCTTCAGTTTTGCCAGTGTGCGCCTCATGTATCTTGAGGCACCGAGGTTAGGTATATAAATATTTATCATAGTTATTTCTTCTTGGTGAATTGCCCCTTTTATTAATATATAATGACTTTCTTCATCCCTTATAAGAGTTTTTTTATTTGAAATCTATTTTTTCTCATATTAGTATGACATCTTTTTAGTTACTATTTTAGTTACTAAATGTTGGAAATATATATATTTCCAACATTTCATTTTCAACCTGGTTGTACTCCTGGGTCTGAGGTGAGTCTCTTATAGACAGCATATAGATGACTTATATTTCTTTGTTTTAATCCATTCTATCAGTTTAAGTCTTTAGGGAGTTCAAGCCATTAGCATTCAATGTTATTACTGTAAAGGCACTACATACTTAATTTTATCCTTTGGTTTTCTCTTTGTCATATTTTATTATTGTCTGTCTTTTCACCATTTAATTTACATTTTCAAATGTAAATCTTCTTTTCTACACTCTTCTCCAAGTCTCTCACCCTTAATTTTTCCTTTCAGGCTGCTGCACTTCCTTTAGTGTCTCTTGTAATTCTGGTCTTTTGGTAACAACTTGTCTCAGTTTTGCCAGTGAAGACTTTGAAGTCAGTCTCATTTTTGAAGGACCATTTTGCCAGATATAGAAATCTGGGCTGGCACTTTTTTCTCTTTCAGTACTTTAAATATATCATAGCACTTTCTTCTCGCCCATATGATTTCTGACGAGAGGTCGGTACTTAATCTTATTGAGGATCCCTTGTATGTGATGCTTTGCTTTTCTCTTTCTACTTTCAGAATCCTCTCTTTATCTCTGATATTTTTCATTCTGAATAGTAGGTGTCTCAGAGTAGGTCTATTTGGATTTATTCTGTTAGAGGTGCATTGTCTTTCTTGGATATTGGTATTTATATCTTTCATAAGGGTTGGGAAATTTTCAGTCCTCATCTCCTCAAATATTCTTTCTGCCCCTTTTGCATTCTTTTCTCTTTCTGGGACACTGATGTCACAGGAGATTTGTGTGATTATCATTGATTAGTAGTTTTAAATCCTGTATCTATTCAGGTTATTTGGTTTGTTCCTTTAGCTTGACCATCACTTCCTATTTCTTAGTATTGTTTGTTGATGTTTTTGCTGATGTTTTAGGCATCTGAATATGTTAATGAATTTACTCTGATGGTCAATTTCTTTTTCTTGGTTCGTTTTTCTTTTTTCTTCACAGCTTCTCTTTGATTTTTGTTCAGCTCATTCTGATTCTTTAAAATTGTCCAGCTTAAGTTATCAAATCAGAAAGAAACTCACCAAAGGGTGCAGATTTTCTCTCAGGAGTTAGGACTATGAGAAACCTAAAAATTCACAATTGTCGGTTTGGTTTGTTCTTCTCTCTGTTCCTTGCCCTTCTGGGGGTTTTGCAGTACTGTACTGCTCTGGTAACTTGATCCCCAATGTCCCTCAGACAGCTTTTGGCCCTTCCTCTGTTTTCTTGAGACAGTTGAGCACTGCATGCCTACTCCAATGTCATCTTCTTGGAACTCTATGTCCATCTATATTTAAATTTTCAAAATGCCAAAAGAGCTTCTACTCATTTTAAGACATTAAAACTTGCATTACTCTAGTTCTTTGGACAGGATATTATGATGTAATAGCCATGGTTTCAACAATCCCAAGTGTATTTCTTTTAATAAGTTATTTTACCATTTTCTGACCTGGTTTCATTACTTCCAACATAAGACTCCAAGGGTTCTGCCTATGTTTTTGTTCTACTAAGTGCACTTAATAAATTATAGTTAAGTCTGGGGGATTTGAAGGAGATCTAACAGAAACGTTCTTCAATATATAATTAAATACTTATGTGGTAGGCTTATATTTGAAGTATTAATCCATATATTTTCTCTACATTTCCCCCACATTCACTTTCTGCACCTTAAAATCAGTATTTTATATCTTAGTCCTTGCCAAAATTAAAATAAAGAAAACATAATTCAGTGTAAATTCAGTCTGTATTTAATAAAAGCTCAATGTATTGAAGACTTAATGTTTACAAAAATGAAATACAGAAAGATTTCCATGAGAACTTGCAGAATCTTTTCTTTCCTTTCATTTTCTTGTATTTATATACATTTTTGTGTTATTTGTTTTCTTTTTCTATTCATCAAAACTAAATAATAATGGAATTAGGTAAACTTGAAAGTGGATCAATGTGGAATACTCATACTAAAAAGTGAAAAGTGTAGAGACTTGAGTATTTAAAGAGAAAGTGAGAAAAAAATGTGTTTAGTCTCCAAGGTCACAAAACAAAATGGTCATAACTCAGGACCTAAATGTCCCATGTAGCTGACCCACAAGGCCATTACCATTGGAAAATCTATAAAATCTCATTTATGACCTACATTGGTCAAGATATATCCTCTTTCATTTATTCACTGGTATTTGAAAGCAGTTAGAATTATATTCTAAAGAATATTTAATCAATAAGACATGAGCCTGTGTGTTAGTCTAACAAAGGGGTGCTGATGCAAAGTACTGGAAATCTGTTGGCTTTTATAAAGGATATTTATTTGGGGTAAAAGCTTACAGTCCCAGTGCCTTGGAAAGTCCAACTCAAGATACCATAAGAAGTACTTTCTCACCAAAGTTTGCTGTCACGTGTTGAATGATGTAAGATGGCAGGGTATCTCTCCAGGTTACAGTCTTCCTCTCTGGGCTTCCTCTTCCTCTTGAAGCTCCATGGGCCCAACTTCTTTCCAATCTTACCTGTAAGTTGGCATAGGACTTGTCTCCCAGGGCTTCCTATGTCAGTCTTGGCTCTCTTCCCAAAGTTATCTATAAGCTAAAAGGCAAATGGTCCATGTCTCCCAGGGCTTTAGCTGTTTGACCCTTCTTTCTCTCACAAAGAAGATCAAAAATGACAAAGTTCTCTACACTGTTTATCTTCTTGAGTCTGTCTGTCCCTGTGAGTGCCTGTTTATATCAGACCCAGCAAGAAAGCGGGTACTCAACCTGAGTCATGCCTTACTAATATGGTCAAATTAAAAAAAAAACCTAATCTTTACAGGTAATTTAATCAAAGACACCTCAGTATTTGAATGTAATGCAATCAAAGGGTATCACACCCAGAGTAACAAATGAGTTTACAAACATAGTTTTCTCTTTTTTGGGATTCATAAAATAATCTCAAACTGTCACAAATTCTTTGTAGAATACTCAGATTTTCTCATGCCCCTCCCAGAGCTAAATCCCAAACATTTTTTCAAACATCTTACAAGAATATTTTAACAATGGACTCACGCTGGGTTGGTAATGTGTTCAGTTTGTGGTTTAAAATTTTTTCCAAGAGTTTGGAAAACAGTTCCCATTCCATGCTTGATTGGCAAGAGTTGACAAATGTTGATAGTGAATATTTCATTGAATTCTTGCAACTCTTGGTACCTCTCTGATGAGATCTCAGTATTTGGTTACTTTATATAAGTTATCAAACTTAACTCAATGTTGACTAGAACAATTTTAGTATATAGTGATGACAGGTTTCCTTGGAAATATTTTATACTCACATGTGTTATATTTCAGTGTTTCACATAGAAAAAGTATTGTGCAACAGTCATCTACAACTGGATGAATTCTAATAGTTCTTACAAAGATTTATATAAACTCTGTCACTGAAATTGCTACTAAAATGTTTTTAAAAGATACAACAAATCTTAGAAGCTTTGAGATTATACACAAGTTAAGCCCTACTTTCATTATAAAAACCTGTGGCTATTTATTGTATTTAATACAATATATTTATTGTCAAATTTAATATACTCTATTTCAAATTAAATAGAAAATGAATAATCTATATAAGGATTTTGATCTCAATTCAAATGAAAAAGTTGGAAGGGTTGTTTTCACTCACCATTACAGCTGTTACCCCACAGTAAATCTGGCAGATTTTAGAGTACTGACCTTCTGACTTCATGAACTCCTTACTTGACATCTTGTCTTAAGATTTTATGACATTTCCAAAAGCTGTTATCATGATAGTCTGAGCAGTCAGTACACTAGATTGATCAAGATTAGAATTAATTAAGAGTATGATATATCACTGTGTCTATTGACAGGATTAATTTGTGTAATTACATTGACTAATTATAATTTTTACCTTTTTCCTTCTGTGGAACTCACACTGAAATTATATAATTTGTTGAAGGAAAACCATACAACCATACTTATCTGCATGATCTTTCAGTTAAGATTATAAATGAACAATTGCTGAATTTTGATAGTATTCCCCACCCCAGGGCCTAAGACTATGGTTACTATTTAGTTGGAGAGAAGGGCATTGGACAATTATAAAAATATTGTAACTGTAATTTACTGCAATGAAACAAATTACTACAAAATTGATCAGGTCATAGCTACCAAATTCTTTTGTTTCATTAGCTTAACTATCTTTCTCTGGTTCAGTTTCTCAAGAAGTTACAAGAATAAGATGAAGAAGAGTTGAGAAAATCTGAACAGTTAAGCATGGACTACTATAAAGGTCCAGAATAAATGCTAGTAAGTATCAAAGAAGAGCTTTAACATAAAGCTAATCAACAATAAAAACCCTAGACAATAGGGAGAAAAAGACCTTCAGAGTTAATTAATCAAGATATTCACATGTTCCGACAAAAGGAAAAAAATTGTAAACCATACTAATAAACAGCCAAGGGAACAAATTAAAACTTCAGGGGAGACATGAAATTTGGAACAACTAATTAAATAAGTTTGAATAAATCACCTAAATCAATCTAAGGAGACGAAGGAATATATAGATATAGAGTCAAAGGATAATAAGAAGATAATGCATGAGCATAAAAAGAATTTTACAGCATAAAAAGGAGAATAACAGAAATTATAGGGATGAATGGCAAAATAGAAGAGATTAAAAATACACTAGAGACATACAATGGCAAAGTTGAATAGGCAAAAGAAAGAATAAGTGACTTAGAAGAAGGGACAATCAAAATCTTAGAGTCAGAAGAAAAAATGGAGAAAAAAGAGAAATAATTGAACAGTGTCTCAGAGATTATAGTGATGGCATGCAGCACACAAGCATATGTGATATGTATGTCCTAGAAGGAGAAGGGACAAGGGGAATAAAGAATAGTTGAGAAATAATGGCTGAAAATTTCCCAATTCTTATGAAGTACAACATACCCCAAACAGAATAAATCCTAATAGGCCTACTCCCAGACCCATACTAATCAGAAAGTCAAATGCCAATGAGAAAGAGAGAATTCTGAAAGCAGCAAGAGAAAAGTGGTTCATCACATACAAGGTATCCACAATAAGACAAAGTGCCAATTTCTTATGAGAAACCAAGGGAACGAGAAGGTAACGGTATAATATATTTATGGTAACAAAGGAGAAAACCTGCCAGCCAAAAATTCTTTATCTGGCAAAACTGTCCTTCAAAAAATGAGAGAGAGTTTAAAATATTCACAGAAAAACAGAAACTAAGTGAGTTCAATGATGAAAGACTGCCTTACAAGAACTACTAAAGGGAGTTTCTGCAGGTTGAAAGAAAAAGAAAGGAGAGAGTGGCTTGGATTAAGAAATGAAGGTCTTTGGTAAGGGTAACTAAAAAGGTAAATGCAAAACCCAATAGTACTGCATCCTCAATATGCAATTCTACTCTTTTCTTCCTATAAGTATCAAAATACAATTGAACGAGAAAAAACATATTAACTGATAATAGAAACACAAAATATAAAGAGTCAATGTGGAACAAAAACTACATAGAAAGGAGAAACAGAGGGAAATGGAAGGAGAGAACATATATGCTATTGAAGCTAAGCTGGTATCTTCTCAAATTAGTAAGTTATAGGTGTAGGCTATGTTATTCAAACCCCAGGGTAACATTAAAAATATACAGAAATAGTAGTGAGAAAGGGAATAGTCAGATACACCACAAAAGATCAACTAGACCGAAAAGGAGGATGCAGTAAAGAAAAAGAGACAAAATAGATATGATGCATAAAAACCAAAGAACAAAATGGCTAAAGTAAGTACTGACTTCATAGTAATAACACAGAAGGCTAATGGATTAAACTTCCCAGTCAAAAGAACTCAAGGAAGAATGCTGTTTCCCATCAACTTTGGAAGGATGCAGCCTCTGAAGGCACATGCGCTTTCTCACTCTTGTGGTCTAGGAAGTCAGGGCTGGCTCCCATTTTGGGCCCACCTACCACCATCTTCTTTATCTTTTTAATAGGACAATGTATCTTCAAAGTTATAATTAAGTTTATTTTTTACAGAATCAATGCTTTATTAGATATGTGGGGATTTCATCCAGTTCCAACCAGTGTGTGGGATCCATCTTCCTTCAACCACAATAGAATAGCCAGAGAGGTTTATACCCAGTCAGGCAGGGACTACTGTCTTAACCAGCAGAAGATAACTACAGAAGAATGACCATCGCCTTTCAGCACCTCCTTAAGGCATGAACTTTCTGAAGAGAGAATTGAAGCAGGTTAATACAAGGAAACAAGGAGAAAATGAGCCACAACATGGCCAAAAGACAACATGACCAACAGACAACATGACTGCAAGAACCCACTAAGATCTTGACCTTGACCTTGAGGTCCCTGTTGGGGCTATTTCCAGGGCCAAAGGTAGCCCTGTATATTCCAAACAGGCTTCACCATTGGCCCCCACCATTGGTGGGGTAACCAATAACAACTGGGGCCCTTCCCCTTAGCATTAGCAAAGTGATAATAATTAATAGCTTAAAAGGTAACTACAAAAACTGAATCTCTCTCTTTTTGACTAGAGAAGCCACATCAAATCTTGGTGCATATTTCTGTCCTTTTCTCCCATTTTTCAGCAAGCTCCATTTTTTCTCCCATTTACCAATAAATTCTTTTTACTGGCCTGATCAAAAAAAAAAAAGTCACAGATTGGCAGAATGGATATAAAAAAGCAGGATTCAACTATTTGTTGTTTACAAAAGACTCACATTAAACCCAAATGCACAAATAGATTGAAAGTGAAAGGATGGAAATTGATATCCATACAAATGATAACATAAAAAGAGATGGGATACCTATACAAATATTGAACGAAATAAACTTTAAGTCAAAAGCTGTTATAAGAGATGAAGAAGGACACTATATATTAATAAAAGGGGCAATCCACCAAGAAGATGTTACAATCATAAATATTTATGCACCTAACCACAGTGCTGAAAAAATACACGATGCAGATACTGGCAAAAACTTAAAGGAAAAATAACACTTTTACAATAATAGTTGGACACTTCAAATCAACTACTATCATCAATAGATAGAACATCTAGACAGAAGATCAATAAAGAAAAAGAGAACTTGAATATGTAAAATGAACTAGACCTAATAGAAATATACAGAACATTGCACCCCCAAACAGCAGGGTATACACTCTTATAAAATGAACTTGGATGATTTTCCAGAATAGACCACATGTGATGCAACAAAATAAATCTCAAAAAATTTTAAAATATTGCCATTGTACAAAGCATCTTCACTGACCATAATGGAATGAAGCTGAATATCAATAACAATCAATAAATACATGAAAGTTAAATAAAACACTATTAAGCACTCCGTGAGTCAAAGAATAAATTGTAAGGGAAATCAATAAATATCTTGAGAAAAAGTAAAATGAGAATACAACATATCAATACATGTGGATTTCACTGACGGCACCTCTGAGAAGGAAATTTATTCCCATAAACACTTATAAGAAAAGAAAGATCTAAAAATCAAAGAACTAACTGCATACTTGGAAGAAGTAGAAAAAGAACAACAAAATAAACCTAACTCAAACAGAAGGAAAAATAACAAAGATTAGAGCAGAATAAAGAAATAATAGACAGCATTAAGAAAACCAAAAGTTGGTGCTTTTAAAAAATTGATAAAATTAGCAAACCCTTAGCTACACTGACAAAGAAAAAAAGAGAGAAGATGCAAATAAAAAACAAAATCAGAAATGAAATGGAGATATTACTACTGAACCTACAAAAATAAAAGTATCATAGAAGATAATATGAACAACTGCATGCCAACAGGCAATCCAGAGAAAATGCACAAATTCCCAGAAAGACACAAACAACCTACACTGACTCTAGAAGAAAAGAAGACCTTAACAGAACCAATTACAAGTAAAGAGATTGAATCAGTTATCAAAAATTTCCCAACAAAGAGAAGCCCAGTGTCAATTGCCTTCACAGGTGAAATCTACCAATCATTCCAAGAAGAATTAATACCAATCTTGCTCCATCACTTCTAAAAAACAATGAAAAAGAGGGAATACTACCCAAACCATTCTGTGAGACCAACATCACCCTTATATGAAAGCCAGATAAAGATAATACAAGAAAATATAATTACAGACCAATATCTCTAAGGAATATAATACAAAAAGTCCTCAGCAAAATGCTGGCAAATCAAATCCAACAGCACATTAAAAAAATTGTAGATCATGTTCAAGAGGTTTTATCCCAGTTGTGCAAGGGCAGTTCAACTTAAGAAATTCAATTAATATAATATACCAGATTGACAAAATGAAGGGAAAAAACACATGATCCTCTCAATTGATGCGATAAAACATCTTTTCTTGATTAAAACACTTAAAAAAAATAGAAATAGAAGGAAACGTCCTCAACATGATAGAGGGCATATGTGAAAAACCACAGCTAATATAATACTTAATGGTCAAAGACTGAAAGCTTTCCCTCTAAAATCTGGAACAAGACAAAGATGCCCACTGACACCATTGTTATTCAACATTGCACTGGAAGTTTTAGTCAGAGCTGCTAGGCAACAAAAATAAATAAAAGGCATTTAAATTGGAAAGGAAGAAGTAAAATTTTCCCTATTTGCAGATTACAGGATCCTTTTTTATAGAGAAATCTACAAAAATAGCTACTAGAGCTAATAAGCAAATTCAACAAAGTGGTGGGATAAAAGATCAACTTGCAAAAATCAGCAGATTTTCCATACAGTAGTAAGGAGCAATCTGAGGAGGAAATCAAGAAAAGTCTCCCATTTACAATAACAATTTTAAAAAATCAAATATCTGGGAATACCTTTAGCAAAGAATATAAAAGAATTATATGTGGAAATCTATAAAATTTTGCTAATGAAATAAAAAAAAAGATCTAAATAAATGGAAGGTCATGGCAAGCTCATTGATTGGAAGATTAAATATTGTTAAGATGTCAATTCTAGCCAAAATTATTTACAGTTTTGATGTAGTCCAAATCAAAATTCCAACAGCCTACATTGCAGAAATGGAAAAGTCAATTATCAAATTCATTTGTAAGTGTATGGGGCCCCAAATACCCCAAAAGTCTTCTTGAGAAAGAAGAATGAATTTGGAAGACTAACACTGCTTGACTTTAAAGCTTGTTACAAAGCTACAGTTGTCAAAACAGCGTGAATAGATATATAGAACAATGGAATCAAATTGAGAGCGCTGAAATATCCTCACATCTTTAGACAATTAATTTTGATAATGTTGCCAAGTCTATTCAATTGAGAAAGAATAGTCTCTTCAACTAATGGTGCTAGAAGAAGTGCATTTCTATCTACAAAAGAAAGAAAGGAAAGAAAGAAAGAAAGAAAGAAA